>CM043323.1:4159995-4828106 GCA_023736055.1 Quercus glauca
AAATACAAGGAGGGAAGCAAATGGAGTGGTGGTCCAGTTGAGCAAGATCAATTTTGAGAAAAGATGTCGTAGTAATGGTTTGAATTATAATTAAATAATTAAATTTACAATTTTCCTAATGGCTTAATCTTTTAGGAGGATTGGTAATTTATCATAGTATGCTTAATCTTTTGGGAGAATCAAAAACTTATTAGCCTCTATCTCTAGGGATAAAATCAAGAATTTTTGTTTGGAGGGGCCAAGATTAATATATATATATATATATATATATATATAGATATGTATCAATTCCAAGATTTGCTTCTCCAAATGTCAAAACAAAGACAAATTTGTTAATTTTGGCATGTTTATGAGATTTTTCAAAAAATTAGTAAAATCATATATTTGATTATCAAGAATTATGTTGTAATCTAGCGCTAAATGTGTTTGTCATACCAAATTCTATTTTTATCTTCTTGTTTGAGTATATTAGTATGAAATACTAGAAAAGAAAAGAATATAAATTGGTTTAACAGCTAACATTAGATAATTAGAAAGAAATTTGAGTAAAATATAAATGAAAAAGGAGAAGAAATATTTAGTACCCTCAAGAATTAAAAACCATTTTTCCTTAACTTTTAATTGGGAAAACTCTTTGTTAAGAAAGAGAGAGAGAAGAGATATATATATATATATATATATATATATATATTTTAAGAAATAAGTGAGGAGAGAGATTGATAGCACTAGATAAAAAGTGTGTGTTTATGAGAACACTGAGCGATGAGATATTTTGGAAAGTGGCTGGAAAGTAGAATATTAGAAAATGCAAATTGAAAATGTGAAAATAATAAAACAAATTTCAACAAAACAAGGATAAGGTGGGGCCGTGGGGGTAGTTAATCAATTTCCTTTGGATTGGCAGCTCTTGAAAAAAAGGCATTGGGGTCTATCTTTTGCCCATTTCCCAGAGCTCTCTCTCACCCAAAGGAGCAATCTGCTAATAATCAGCCTTCACTGCCCGGCATCAAATATTTCATTTTCCCCAAATTCCTGTTTCTCCAAACCAAATGACGCTTCACCAAACCAATTCGTGTCCATCTTGTTCCATATACCTTCATGTGATTCTCTTCCTTTTTATAATCCTGCTCTGCTTGCAACCAACCACTGCAGCTCCTGCTCCAACAAATGAGACCGATCGTTTGGCTTTGCTCAAATTTAAAGAATCTGTACCTTATGATCCATATAACATTTTGAGTTCATGGAGTGACTCTGTGAACTTCTGCAATTGGCTTGGAATAACATGCGATGGTCGACACCAAAGAGTCACGGCCTTGGACCTACCGGGCTACAACTTACGTGGATCTCTATCACCTTACATCGGCAACCTAAGCTTTCTTAGGTCCATCAAACTCCAAAACAACTCCTTCTATGGTGAAATTCCACGGGAAGTTGGCAATTTGTTTCTACTGCAAGAACTCAGACTTAACAATAACACGTTGGAGGGGCAAATACCACCCAACTTGTCCAATTGCTCCAACCTCAGATTCATACATCTTCATCTGAATAGCTTTACAGGAAAAATTCCAACGGAGCTAGGCTCTCTAATGAAACTTGAAGAACTTCAACTCCTCCAAAACAATTTGTTAGGAAGAATCCCACCTTCTCTAGGAAATCTTTCTTCGCTCAAATCTTTCGCTGCAGCGGAGAATATCCTGGGGGGAAATATTCCGGATACCATAGGCCGATTAAAAGGCTTAGTAGTCTTCTCAATTCTCGCGAATAATTTGTCAGGTATGATCCCTTCCTCTCTTTACAACGTGTCATCTCTCCAAATATTTTCGGTTGCAGAAAACCAACTTAATGGCATACTTCCAACAAACATAGGCCTTAATCTTCCTAATCTTCAAGTTCTTCAATTTGGTTGGAATGAGTTCTCTGGGCCAATCCCTGCTTCATTATGCAATATAACTAGCCTTCAAAGAATTGATTTAGGTTGGAACAAATTTCTGGGATCAATTCCAACTAATTTTGGAAATTTGTTGGATCTTTTCTGGCTAGGTTTGAGTGGCAATTACCTAGGAAAGAGCCTCCATTTCTTAACATCGCTAACAAATTGTAGCAAACTGGTCTCCGTGGATTTAAGTGAAAACCAATTTCAAGGTATTTTGCCCAATTCTATAGCCAACTTGTCAACCCAGCTCACTAAATTATATTTTGGACGAAATCAAATATCTGGAACTATTCCTGCATCATTAGAGAATCTTGTCAACTTAATTGTCTTGGGCATGGATTATAATCACTTCAATGGCACCATTCCCACTACTTTCGGGAGGTTTCAGAAGATGCAACTGTTGGCTTTAGGTGGAAACAAATTGTCTGGAGAAATATCAACCTTCATAGGCAACCTTACTCGGTTATTCCGACTCGAGTTACAAGAAAACAGATTCGAAGGAACCATACCTCCAAGTATTGTACACTGCCCAAATTTGCAGATCTTGGACGTTTCACAAAATAACCTTAATGGATCCATACCCCTGGGGCTTATTGGTCCTTCTTCCCTTACGCTAATTTTCCTTAATTTATCTTACAACTCATTGACTGGCAAACTGCCATCTGAAGTAGGTAACCTGAAAAATATCAACGAACTGGATGTTTCTAACAATAATTTGTCGGGTGAAATTCCGCCATCTATCGGAGTTTGTTTGACGTTGGAATACCTTAACCTGCAAGAGAATTCCTTTATAGGACCCATTCCATCATCTATGGCTTCTTTGAGAGGTCTTCAACATCTAGATGTTTCACAAAATAAACTATCAGGATCCATTCCAGACGGTTTCAAGAAGCTTCCTTTTTTAGAAAGTTTGAATCTTTCGTTTAATAATTTTGAGGGTGAGGTACCAACTGAAGGAGTTTTTAAAAACACAAGTGCAATATCATTGATTGGAAATGCTAGACTTTGTGGTGGTACACCAAACTTGAAGTTGCCAAAATGTCCTGTAAAAGTCTTGAAACCAGGGAAGTCCATTGGCTTCAGAGTAGCAATTATTATTATTCCCATTGTTCTATTTATTTGCTTGCTTCCATCCTTACTTGTTCTCTACTGGATAAAAAAATCAAAAAGGGATTCACCATCTATGGTTTCAACAATGGTCCCCAGTGATTTTATATACGGAGAACTCTATCAAGCACAAGAACCCCGTAATGTTACATACAAAGAACTCTATCAGGCAACAAGTGGATTTTCTTCAAATAATTTAATTGGATCTAGCAGATTTGGCTCTGTATATAAAGGAGCTCTTAATGGGAATGAAACTCTAGTTGCTATAAAGGTCCTTAACCTTCAACAGAGGGGAGCTTCCAAAAGTTTCATGGCCGAATGCAATGCATTACGAAGTATTCGGCATCGGAATCTTGTTAAAATAATAACATGTTGCTCTCACATGGATCATTGTGGGAATGAATTCAAAGCTCTAGTCTTTGAATTCATGACAAATGGGAGCTTAGATGTTTGGTTGCATCCAGGGCTAGACAACGAAAATCAATCAAGGAACTTGAGCCTTCTTCAAAGACTAAATGTTGCAATTGATGTGGCTACTGCAATAAATTATCTTCACAACCATTCTGTGCTACCAATTATTCACTGTGATTTAAAGCCAAGTAATATTCTTCTTAACAATGACATGGTTGCTCATATAAGTGATTTTGGCTTAGCAAGGTTCGGCTCAACTATTGAAGATTCTTGTTTAAAGGAAACTATTACAAGTGGGCTAAAGGGATCTATTGGCTATGTTGCTCCAGGTAATTTCCTTCCAATCATTTCTAAATCCTAAAATATCCTAACAAATATCGTTAAATTAATTGTTTAAAACATATTGGTTTTCTTGTTTTAGCAATTGCCATATCAACAAAAGATTCTCTCTCACAACATGCAACACAAAAACACATACACACACTCGATTTATTTTTTAAATAAAAAAAATTCAAGTAAGAAAACATGATTTTTGCCATGATAAGTGATAAATTTGATTAGTTGACAGGTTTTACTGATTCTCCATTCACTTATCCTGAACAGTGTGTTTGAGATGATAGCTTGCCAATCGACTATATCAAATTGTGGTATATATAGCAGCTCTTAAGACAGACCGATTCTACAATATTGTGTATTTTGTTGATGTACGTATCCTGCTCTGAACAAGCTGTCAACAAAAACTACACGTGTGAATCATGTAGTGGGTAATAATAGGACTTATGATTCTGTATTAATTGAACATTTGTGAATTGTGGGGCCAGTATCTAATGAGTCCAATATGACCATACCAATTATAAATTAGTTCGATTAAATTATCCTAATTCTAACCATTAACCATATTTCCATTACTACATCTAAACCATAAATATTGCCTCCTTCTAGTAGGCTCAAAAGTATTATTCTAATGTAAATTTTTTTTTTTTTTTAAATTTGAAATATTGAACTTGTGGCATCTATCATCACGTTTTTCCTTATGTTCAATTTCTTTTTACTTTTTGATGGATACTCCTCAAATCCCAAATTTCATTACCAACAAGAATTTCAATATCTCCTTACATTACATAACGTGTAGAGTATGGCATGGGCTATGACACTTCAACAAAGGGAGACGTATATAGCTATGGAATAATTATATTGGAGATGTTCTTAGGGAAGCGACCCACTGACAAAATGTTTAAAGATGGTCTCAATCTTCACTATTATGCTAAGATGGCAGTGGCACAGCCAGAAAGAGTTGTTCAAATTGTAGATCCAATCCTTGGAAGAGAAGTTGAAGAAATGCCAACAGCAACAGTAAATAGAGAAGATAATAATGAAAATGAAATGGGAGCAAATGAAGAAATTCATGAAATTGTCAACCTGCGCCAAATGGATGCTATTGTGCATAAGTGCTTAGTCCCAATACTGAAACTTGGACTGGCTTGTTCAGTGCAATCGCCAAAAGAAAGAATGAATATGGAGGAAGTTACCAGGATATTATATTTGATAAAAAATGCTTATCTTAGTTCCAGGATTTGAAGAGGTGGACCTTTATCTAGTGGAATCCAAGTTGAGGTATTGCCATTTTTCAAATTTGAATATGCTTAAGTAAAATTGCACATACAATTATCTCGTAAAATAATTATTAGCCATTATGGTTTCTTTCTTTGTTTTAATTTATTTTGCATACACAAGCATATATGATTTTTTTTTTTTTTAATTTTGTTAGATATACACAAATTTATACCAACACCCATACAACGCTTGGCTATGAGATGAGTTAATTGTAACTATTATCATTGTTATTTATTTATTTTTTTTTTTATAAAATTGAAATATATCATTGGTTTTACTTAATAGTCAATTGTAGGTATCATGAGGGCTATGACTCTATGACTTCTACCAAAAAAGACTCTATGACTTCAACCACTTTTTTTTTTTTTTTTTTTTTTTTGCAATTTTAAAATTTAGGATAAATTCGGGATAACTACCTTGAGATTTTGGGTAATACCAAACACATCCAAGACAATTAAAAAGCAACCATTTTTGTCCTAGAAGACAAACGCCGTTACAAGCCGTTTGTTCACTACACAAAACAAAATTTGCACGTTTTTTTTTTTTTTTTCATTTCTAAGGCAACAAGTTCAGAAAATGTACCCCACACCATCTGTTCCTGCCAGGCCAAAATCATCACATTTGAGTCTAACACGTTTTCATCATTTTTGCTCTTCCCAAGAGCAACAAAGGGCTCTTAATATAAACTAGAAGAAAGTAACCCAAGCCAGTTGGTTCAATGGCTCTTTTTAGACTTCATCAGAGTTAGAATTTCAACTCTCACTCAAAAAAATTTTTTGGATTGAGCAAAGAGAAAGAGGGCTTTGTTCAAGTTTTAATCTAAAGAAAGGTACAAATTAGTTCTTGATATCAAAATATAGCTAAACTTCATGTAATGGAAGAAGTATTAATTACTTGAAAAATAGTTGATTTAGTTTTTGTTTTGGTTTCTTTTGTAGGTTCTTCTTTTAGCAACTTGGCTCTTTTGCTTGGTAATTTCAACTCTTCTGGCATGTAATCTTGGATTTTTTTTCTTTTCTCTAAGTTATAGTTTTTGGTATGTAAAGAACTTGATCGTTATGGAAATTAAAGGATAAACACTAAAAAGAAATTAGGATCAACTAAGGAATCTTTTACCTTAACAGATTTTTTTTTTTCTTCCATAAATGGTTATTCTAATGATTTTATTCCAAAAAACTACTACTACTTTTGTACAAGATAACACTTGCATTTTAGGAACAACTTATCTTAATAAAAATCAAAGATCTCCACTAGCTGTTACAATCCTATTGAGAATATTTCGGAATCAAAGTTTATTCATCATGAATACCATTTAGATGAAATGATATTCTAAATGATATCATTTAAGTATTTCTTTTATCTAGCACGTATTTGACTTTGGCTGCTAGGCTTGGTGTAGTTGCTTGATTTATGGATCCTTTGATTCACGTGTGCTTGATTAATGGTCAATAAAATTTGATTATGAAATATCCTCAATAAATACAGTCAAATGACTAACATATTCCCTTATCCTACTAAAATGCAAATACAAATGCAAAAAAATCCTAATATCATGCAACAAATTATTATGATCCTAAATTACACAAAATATCCAAATGCTATGCACGTAATAGTTGTAGAGTCTTTTATTGTTTTCTTTTTTTCCTTTTTAAGTTTAATTTATGCCAAGAAACCTAGTGTGTTTAAGGCCACTTTGTATCTTAGTTACTGATTTTTTTTTCTCAAACTTTGTTTTATAGATATCAATGGCAGCAACACTAACTCTATTTTCTTTGCTTGTCCATCATGGTCCAACAACATCAGTCATTCACGATGTTGATAGGAATCGGTATTTATATATGGATATGTGTCAAGATGTATTAGAGACTGCACTTGTGGACTTGCCTACAAACATAAGTCCAGACACCAACATCAAGTGTGAAATACCAAATTCAATGGACATCATAAATGTGAATAATGATATTGATATGCTACATATGTTTGATGCATATGAAGATGAAGGGTGTCGTAAAATTCACATTCATGTTTGCTTAATGATCCTCAGTGCACTACTTCTCAACCCAGTCAAGAACAAGCTATAGTTGGTACAACTTCTTTATCTAAAGATCCTGATTTTGGTGACTTTTTGGCAATGATCTTTTGGCTGGGGCTCCTATGAATTTTAGCCATGACATTAATGCCATTAAGGGGAAAGAGGTTACTAATGAAATGCTATTGGCTTTGGCTAGTCCCAATACATTAATGTCGTCAGGAAATTTTTCATTGAAATCTTCCTACTTAACAGAGCACGGTGGTAGATTTGATTGGAAGTATGACAAAGTTTGGAAGTTAAGGGAAAGTGAATTGCATGGAAGACTAAATATGTTTCTGTGGAGGCCTGCAAAAGGAGAGCTACCCCTTAAAACCCTATTGGCAAATAATAGCATAGGGTTCTTGTGTGCTGTGTGGGGAAGCAGAGGAATCAGAGCTACATGTGTTCCGTGATTGTATAGTGATTAGAATGTTGTAGTTTGCCTCTGAGATTGGCTTGAGATGGGATCATTTTGAGGCTAATTCTGCTGTGGAGTTGGTACAAAAGATATTAAACCCCCCCTAAGGAGTTAATAATTGCTGGTTTAAATCAAAATAAGTTCACTTTAATGGTAGTTGTGATTTGCTACGAAACATGGAGGATGCGAAATTTGATGCTTTCTAAAAATGTAAAGTTTGACCCAATGGAATTCCCTTGGAGAATTAAGTTTGCTTTGGAAAGATTTTCTCCAAGAAAGGAAAATGATGGGCAATGTAAAGAAAGAGAGAAGTTAGAAGGGTGGTGTCCACCTCCAAGGAGCTGGATTAAGATCAATGTTGATGCTTCTTGGAGTGAAGGGAAGGCAAGTGTTGCTAGTTTGGCAAGAAACTGTAGAGGTAAAGTTTTGAAGGCATGGGCTAAATAGGTGGGTGTTGATTCTGTGGCAATAGCTGAATGCTTGGCTATTGGACAAGCAATTCAAGCTGCAATTGAAGAAGGCTATGAGCAAGTAAAGATAGAAGGGGATGCAAAGATTGTTTTTGATGCTATCTGCAACATTGGTCAATTAGTATGCTGGGAGCTTCATCAGTATGTTGAATGATTAGAAGTGTAGTTAAGGAGAGTGAGACTCCTAAATTCTATTTTAATTAGGTTCCTAGGATTTTGAACAAAAGTGCTGATGCATTGGTTAAATGGGCCTCACGTTCATTTTTTTCTGGTAGTTTAGTTGCTAAGACTCTCCCAATTTCTGTTTCTGATGTTGTTGCTCTTGAGAGTGAATTTTATTTCAGCCAAAAAAAAAAAAAAAAAAAGAAACCTTCATATCTCTCTCTCTCCATCACTTTTTTTTTAATTACAATTTTTAAACTAATAAATAATAATATCAATATCAAGTGAGTGATAGAAAGAGCTACACACCTACACCCACAGAGCTCTTGGCTTTGTTTAAGTAGTTTCATATATTGCCTTTTAACTTCCTTTCTTCTGTATGTTATGAGATAGAGTTATTTTTTGGAAAATTTTATTGAAAAGCAATCTCTAAAAAGAAGGGATATTTTTAATAGGAATTTCCATTGTCCAAAGATAATTTTTCTTTGACTTATATTTTTTCCCTAATGCTACCCAACACAGGAAGCTATTGATAGGGCCTGTTGTACAAGCATTTCTACTTGCAGTTAAAACAAATTTCCAAACTGGCAAAAATAGGTTAATAGTACAACAAAAATTGTTCCTTTCTATATAATTGATTTTATTTTCACCCCTTTCTACAATTATTTATGACTGAAATAATTGGTGTCTAATTGAGTTGAATGGATAAAATATTACACTAAACTAATTTTGAATGCTTAGTTGGATATATGTTGATGTTTCAGGCATTAAAAACAAGAGGGAGGATATTTGATGGAGATATTTAGTCCGGACTTCACACTACAACAAAATGTATTTTTAGCGACGAAAATTAGTGAGGAAATATTTTTCGTTGCTATAAATACAGCTTTAGCGACGAAATTCTAATAATGAAAAAAATTATAACATTTAGCGACGAAAATTACTTTTCGTCGCTATTGTGATCTAAAAAATGGGCGCCAGCGGGGGGAAACTTTGGCGCGAGCTTAATTAATTTATAGCGACAAAATATTTCGTTGCTAAAGGTTGAAATTTTTAGTGACGAAATATTTCGTCATTGTAGGTATTGCTGCGGATAGTATTAGTGACCAAAATCTTTTCGTCGCTATAAGAAAGAATTAGTGACGAAAATAGTCGTCACTAAAAATAATCATAATTTTTCATTCCATTGTTTTAGTGACGAAATCAGAATTTGTCACTAAAAGTATGCTATAGCGACGAAAATCAATTTCCTCTCTAAAAAATCTTAACAAAATTTGGGTTCTTTAGTAGGTATTGTTGTGGATAGTATTAGTGACGAAAATCTTTTCATCGCTATAAGGAAGAATTAGCGACGAAAATACTCGTCACTAAAAATAATCATGATTTTTCATTTCATTGTTTTAGTGACGAAATCACAATTCGTCACTAAAAGTATGCTGTAGCAACGAAATATCAATTTCCTCTCTAAAAATCTTATCAAAATCTGGGTTCTTTAGTGACGAAATTTACCTTCATCTCTAAAAACATTAAACCCCTTATTCCTATTGCAACGAAAAGTAGGCATCAGCGACGGAAATAATTCATCTTTAAAGACCTGCCTATATATATATATATATGCGCCTTTTATTTCTTCTAGGAATGGCAACGGGTTGGGTTCGGGCCAGGTTTCTCTAAGTCCAAACCCGACTCGCGGGCCTAAACCCATTACCAGGACCCGCCCTAATTAATAAACGGGTTTTTTTTTCCCAACCCCAAACCCAGCCCGTCAGGCCCCGTCCGTCATGCCCAACCCCAAATCACAACACAAACACAAATGTAGAAATAAAAAACACAAGTTTCAGATTTATGGATTTCGCTTTCAAAATCACAAATCCTAACACAAATACAAACATAGATTTCATAAACACAAAAATTTCAGATTTTCCCTTTCAAAATCACAAATACAAATACAGATCCTAACACAAACATAAACACATATTTCACAAGCACAAAATTTTTAGATTTTCCCTTTCAAAATCACAATTACAAAAAAACGCAAACATAGATTTCACAAACATAAATTTCATATTTTCCCTTTGAAAATCATAAACACAAACACAAACACATAAATTTTAGATTTATGATTTTCTTTTTCAAAATAAAAAACACAAACACAAACACAAACAAAAACACAAAAATTACAAACACAAACAAAGAAAAAACAACGAAAGACGAAATGAACCAAAAAAGAAAAAAGAAAAATCACGAGCGTGAGGCTAAACAAACAAAGCCGTGATGTTGAATGAAGCCCTGGGGCTATAAGGTTGAACGAGGCCGTAAGGCCGTGAGAGAATAGTTGAGCGAGGCTGTGAGGGGGGGCCGGTGGCAGTGCGTGAGAGCTTGAGAGAGAGATGTGCTGCTGAGATTGAGATTTGAGAGCTTGAGAGAAAGAGAGAGGGCGGCTGAGTGAGAGTAGTGTATATGGGTAGGGTTTGATATAAGTGGCATATATATAGTAAGGTAATTTAGTAATTTTACTTAAAGTTTAAACGGGTCGGGTCCGAGTTCAGGCCGGATTTTTAACAAAACCCAGACTTGATCCTATTCTTTATCGGCCGGGTAAAGCCCTACCCATTAGGGTCGGGCCAAATCGGGTATCCGCAGGTTAGGCAAAAATTGCCATCCCTAATTTCTTCAGCCCCAAAAGTCTGAGCCCTCCCACGCCGTCAATAACCAAACAACCTCCTTCCCACTGCCTCGCCGTCAACATTGAAAGCTCCTTGCCGTCGACTTCAAAAGCTCCTCGCCATTGACCTCTAAAAGCTTATCTCCGCCAAGCGCCACCTCCTCTCCCTCATCTCTGACCAAGATTGCGGCCTCAAGACCCAGCAAGACCCTTCCATTGTCGAAGCCATCGTTGAGACCCTCCCATGGGTTTTTTTTGTATTCAGGTGAGATGTCTCTTTCATTGTGAAGTTTTTTGGTAGACTTGTTAAAGATTATTCTTAGTGTTTCTTTTTTGGAATTTGAATTTGCTTCTTTAACTGGATATGTTATTGTCTTAATGGTTTCTGATTTGATTTTTTTTCTTTTTTTTTTTTAAATTTTAATTTTAATTTTTTTTCCTGGTTGAAGCTAGAGATTGGGTTTACTTCACGCTTTATAGTAATTTTATGATAGCTCTTAAGGTTCATTGCGAAGGTTTGGTTGCTTCGTCACATAGCGGTGCCTCCATTTCAGGGAAGCTAGTGGAACCCAGGGACTGCAAGGTTTTATAGTCTTTAGTATGATAGATGGAAGTATTGCTAGTTTACTGTTTACATATAAATTGAAATTAGGATTTTAATTTTAATTTAAAATTTTTTTTAATTTCCTGGAGAACCCAGTGGACCTATCTCCGCACTAATGCTTGCTATAATTCTTTCACGCTGTTTTTTTTTTTTTTTTTTTTTTTTTGAACTGTTTAGAAAGCTCCCATTAAATCGGTAAATGGGTCTGCACAGATTCTTCTTCATTAAAATCTTTCCCACTTTCATATTTTTGAATTCCAAAATTGCACACATTTTTTATTTTTTATTTTTTTTGATGAAAAGCTTAAAATTGCACACATTTTCTTGGTTTGACTTCTCAGAATCTTTTATTTGTTGCCTTGGACTTTGTTTTTACATTTATTTTTTAATAGTTAATGATAATACTATTTTAAGATCAACACAATACATGTATTCTTTTTATGAATACATTTAATGGTTGTGTTAATATGCACGGATTTGGAACAGGTAGTTCGGGTTAGTATTCTTGTTTTCTTTGAAAATGGTGTGTGCTTTGAAATTAATTTATAGAATGCTTAATTTTTTACTTTTATTTAATTGATGCAGGTTGTGACCATTTGAGGGTTGTGTTTGGCCAACCTGTACATTGTTGCTCTTGTTGTGTTTGGACACGTACACTTTGGTTAGTATGATTCCTTGGGGATCGCTTGCTAACTTTTTGGAATTATCAGTTGTGCTGAAATCATAATGCTTTCTTTATTTTTGGGGGCTTTGTTACCAATGTTGTTGATTTATGTGAATTAGTTTTTGCAGGGAAGGTGCCACAAGGAGCGATCTGGCTTTGAGGGACCATGGATTGCTAACCCTCTCATCTTTGACAACTCATACTTTTACGTGAGTATTAGCGATCTGACTTTCATGGTCTAATTTATTTGCATTGTGTTTGTTCAGGCTTAGGTTGGAAATCAGCATCAAGGATTGCCACATAGTCACACAGTTTGACGTAGCTGTGTTTCATGCCTTCTTTGAGAGCACCTGCTTTATACCCATTCCTGTTGTCTCTGATCTCGTACTTTATGTTTATGCCTTTGCTTGCCCATCTTTGGCATTCGACTTCCACCAGTTCCTGTTGTACTTTCGTTTATTAGACCATAAATCACACAGACCCCACATAAAAAAAAATGTAGGTTTTGTTTATGAAATTATGAACTGAACTATTTCATGTTGGTGAATGGTAGTAATGGTGCTCATGGTCATATAGGATAATATCTCTATTTGACTGTAACAAATTAGGAAACTACCCAAAAATAAACTTTTGGAACTCTATCATCAAAGTAGGTAGGGTGTTATTTTCTTACAAAGACTTTTTTTTGGGGGTGTGATTTATGGTTGTTGGTCGGGTTAATTTTAATATTTTTTACAAAAAGACTTGGACAAAGTTGGTAAGTCCTAGTAACCTGCCTCGAATAAATAAGTTGAAGGCATGGTTTTGGTCATTCAGTAATTGCTCCAGTAGTAGTGTACAAGACATGACTACATGATATTATGATTAAGGCACGTGCTTGATGCTTTTCGACTAATTTCATGCACTCTTTTGCCTGTGCACTCATTTTTTTTTTTTTTTTTTTTTTTGGAGAGAAAACGATAGTAGACTTTATTCAAATAAATCACTTTGTACAATGGGGAAGAGGAAAGATGCGCATTCTTCTAACCAAACAATGGCTGCCCCCTCATTCTCTTTTGCAGCACTAGTTAATGCTAATGCAGCACAATTACATCGCAAAGGTATACTATGAAAAGAAATAAAAGAAAAACTATCTCTAATTAAACCAATGTCTTCAATAATCCAGGCAACTTCTAAACAGCAAATTCTATCCGAATTCAAGAGATTCACAAGTTCCGCAAAGTTGCATTCCACCATCACCTTATAAAAACTAGTATTTTGACAAAACAAAAGAGCCAATCTCATCATTGTAGCTGCTATACAGAGGGGGTTTAAATTTTTCTGCAGACGATGACATGATGCTGCCAACACTTCACCCTTATTGTTCCTTATAAGAAAACCAAAACCAACAGAGGTGTTTGGTGGCTTTGTAAGAGAAAAAATAGTGTGAAATGGTGGAAGCCACTGATAACTACAAATTGTCTGGTGATTGGAGACAAAACACTATTCACTTAAAGAAATGCCTATTCTACTATTCACAATCCCAAAACTAATGGTCAAACTATTGACTGGCCGATTTGGGTTTTGCCATTCAACTTTGCTTATCCAATGCAATTGTCTTTACTTGAAAGTGAAATAGACTTTTCTTATCCAACTAGACTTTTCTTTTGCAGGTTAAATATTCTTCATTTGAGATTAATTTGGATTTTTTCTTAAAGGTGTATGCTTGACTTGAGCATAGTAAGTAAAATTTGTTTAAATACTTAAAAAACTCTACCTGTGATGTTGATGATTGGTTTTGTGATGGGTTGTTATATTGGAGCAAGCGGGTGGCTTGTATGGTGTTGTAAGGTGGTTTAAATTTATATTGAGAGTGTATTATTTTTTGAAATTGTGAATGAATATTGTTGATTTATATGTGATGGATATTATTTAATTGTTTTTAATACTTGTAAGCATTATATTGACTAATGTTGACTATTGTTTTTGTGGTGGGTTGTTGTGTTGGAGCAAGTGGGTGGCTTACATGGAGTTATAAGGTGGTTTAAATTCATATTATTGGGAGTGTTTTTATAGCTTTTTTTTAATGTGAATTTTATAATGCTTTTTTTTAATAGAAGTGTTCACTACTCATAAATATAATCTCCATTTCATACATACTAAATTATTATAAGGATTATCTCAAAAACAAATCAGAAATTTAATGATTTTTGGTTGAATGTAATGACAAGGTTAGTGATTGTTTGGGTTGCTGTGGAGAAATAAAAAGAGGCTTAGATCAATGAAAGTCAAAGACCAAAGCTTAGCCAACAAATCAGACTTGTACACTTAGCTTGATCATAGTAAGTAAAATCTGTTTAAACACCTATAAAACTCTATACTTGTGATGTTTGTGATTGGAGCCCCTTGACTTTTCAAAAATCCCTCCTCCCTCTTATATATTTTCCATTTGGTAAAAAAAAAAAAAAAAAAGATGTAAATTATAAAAAATATATATATATAAATGCTATAGGCACAATGTATTTTATAATATTTTTACAAAACTATTGATATGGTAAATTTTTACCTGTTCTCATCTAGGCTCACCACTAATATCACATTTTATTTACCATAACCATCCACTATATCATCAGTTTTTAAAATAGTTTGTAGTTTTATTAGGTTTAGACCCCTTACCTTAATATGTTTAACCTAATATTATACTAAGTTGATTAACAAGATTGTTATTCAAGATTAGGTTAAACACAAATAAACTTAAACAGTGGAAAAAATAGATAACACAAAGATTTGATAACCCAGGAAAACCTAACCGGTAAAAAAACCTGGGGAGGATTTAACTTAACTATCCTTAAACTAAAAACAGATCAACTATGAAAGAATTGAAGTTTGTACAATAAGACCTAGACCACTAACATCTTATTGCCACCTTGTGTAAAAAACTTACTACCACGACCACGTGACAGCTTCGAGTCTACGGACTACTTCTTTCCTTGAATCTGCACCAACACAAGTTCTCCTACTTGTGACTTTGAAACACCTCTCAAAGGTTTTGGATCTTCTTGAATGTTCTTTATGCAGCAACTGAAACAACCGTCAAGTTCTTAAGGTGAATCTTGATCTTGATAGCTCTATGTGTGTGTATAAAGGTAAACACCTCTCAAATATCACAAAAGATTTAACACACAACTCAACAAAGACCTCTAAAACGTGGCTAGGGTTTTTCCTTTAATACTTGGAGTGAAACATTTAACCCTACACGTCCTATGGGCTTGGGCTGGTTTGAAAATACTGCAGAAAATTTCTGATTTGCGATTTTCAATCGATCGAGTCTATTCTTTAATCGATCAAGCCTTGCAGAATTTAAACAGTAATTTCCTGCAATTACTCGATTCCAAACTTACATTAAAACAAACTTTGAACAAGCCTAAACCTAGACTCATTGTTTTGTTCATGGTTTGCCAACATACACAAAGTGAAGTTCGAATACATTTAGTTCCTAAAGTCTTAGAACCTAACAATCTCCCCCTTTGGCAATCCGTGACAAAACACATTACAAAAAGTAAAATGCTCAAAGTTAAAAAATAAAAAAATAAAAAAAATAAAGGTTCAATTACACATTATTGCCCAAAATACAATTCAACCTAACTACTACCTATCAGTTGCAAAAGTAGACAACAACTTCGAATGAATTAACCTATAAATTCCTGAAACAATAAACAAATCATAAACGCATGTGTGGAAAATACAAGTAAACCAAAATAAATTTCTTGTTTTCACAAAACATAAAATAAAAGACTTAGAGCATCCGTCGCAGTTGTCTAGCCTATCTTATAAAAAATGCCATTTTGACACACCAAAAGCCTACTTTATTACTTTACCACATCATTTTACAATATCTCATTTATCAGATGTTTTATTCTTCAATTCTATACATTAAAATAATATTTACAACACATTAAAATAATATATTAAATTCCTCTCCCATCATCATCAACAACAACAACAACAACAACTACAATAACAAGAAGAAAAATTGTTGCGGCCACAATCACCAGGAAAAAAAAAAAAACCACAACCATCAAAATCAACCCACAACCGCCGCCAAATCCACCATCAAATCACAACCACCAAAATAGAAAAACAAAAACAAAAACAAATCAGAATAGAGATCGGCACCACCACCGATTCGCCATCACCAATTCGCCCACCACCGATTCGCCCATCACCAACCGACCCACCACCACCACTAATCCGCCCATCACCATCTCAACTCACCCACCGCCATAACCCACAACCCATGAAACTCAACCCACCCACCACTATAACCCATAACCTGAACCCACCCACCACCGATCTGCCCAATCAAACCCACCCATTGCCCAACCCACCCATCAAACCACTGCCAAAAAACGTGAACGGAAAAAAAAAAAAAAAAAAAAAAAAAAAAAAAAAAAAAAGAACCCGAAGCGAAATAGAGAGGACAGATGGTCGGCGGCGTCGAGTGGTGGCCTTGGTGATCGGCGTGCTGTGGAAGATGAATAGAGAAGACAGAGATGAGAGAGAAGACAGAGATGAGAAGGCGGAGAGAGAGATATCTATGATGAGGAGAGAGAAAACGAGAATAAAATAACAATGTATATTTTGCAATTGTTGTCCGTATCATCTCATATTTGAGATGGTACTATAGCATGTTGCAAAAGTTTGACACATTTAACACATCTGATAAAGCTCCGTTTTTTGTGTTTGGTGTGCCAAATGCCAAATATTATAGCATTTAGCACATTTAAGAGAGCTGCTACAGATGCTCCTATACCATAAATAACCTCATAATGTAAATCATAGACAATATATCATAGTTTGTGAAACAAGAAAATAAATGAAACAAAAGAAAAATACAAAAGCATGTCTCCCCCTAACATGTACAATCACATCATCAAAACATATCCCCCCCTAAATACAATCTACTCAAAAAAAAATCTCCATATCATAAAAAAAAAAAAAAAAAAAAAAAAAAAAAAAAAAAAAAAACTATCTCCCCCTATCCTAAATACTCCCCATTTTTGTAAAGTATTGCCATAGGACAATCATGACTGACCAGAGGGTGGAGCTGGTGGAGATGCACCTCTAGTAGCCACCAAATTTTCTCGTAAGGCTGCAACCTCATTAAGCAAATCCAACAAAACCTGTCCATGTGCTGCCTGAACTGTGAGACACGTCTGCAGCATAGAAGTGATAGATGGAGATAAAGATGTAGACGGTGGAGGATCCACAACAGTAGTGGGGTTGACAAACTCCTTAGCTGTAAGATCGCCAGAAGGAGGAACTCTAGATGTGTCACCTGTAGTAGACTCGACTTTAGGGCGTTTAGAGCTTACTTTTAACTAAGCAGCCCTTTGCCAAAGAAAGGTGGCACCTATCAGAGCGATGATGTGTACAGGCTCAAAAGCGGGAAAGTCCTCTAAACCTAAATCTAAAAGAATCCTATGAATAAAAACTGGAAAAAAACAAACCATGAGACTTAGCACTACTCCTATGTACCTCTACAAGAGAACGAATAAAAAGAGTAGGAAAACTCATCAGAGCATCAGTGATGAGAGCGTACAAAAACGCACATCTCTCAATAGGAATGGTGTAAATATGGGAGATAGGCCAGATACTATGACACAAGATCCTAATGAACAGATAGTTGAGCTCTATAAACTCCTAAGTGGTAATCCTAGGATCAATACCCCAACTAATAATAGTACCGGTGAGAAGTGACATAATATCATCAATGGGAGGGAAATCTGTGTAAGGATATACAGGCTACTGTACTAAAGGTACATTGAGAGCTGTAGCCACTACCTCACAAGTAATGACAAACTCTTCACCCTTTATCCAAGTTTTCACGTAGTGAATGTTGGAGTCATCGGTGTGAATAAAGAGGTTTGAATGAAACTCTCTAATTAATGCAGCCGGATGAGAATGCTCAACATCCAGAAGAGGTAACCAACCTCGACTCTTAAAGTTCCTATGGATTTTAGGGTTCACCTCATCTAAAATAACTTTTCTCTCACCCCATACAGACCTAAAGATGTTTAACTTTTCATGGGCTTCCTGACTAGACTTAGACTAAAATCTAGTTCTATCAACATCAGAAGAGGATGAGGAGGCAACGTTTTTCTTAGCTATAGTTTTCCTAACCATGATTCTAAGAAAAAGAAGGAAAACAAAGAAAACAAAAACACAATACATAAAACCAAGGGCAAACTGCATTAGAAAGGGTTAGAGCACAATAAATAACAAACTATGTGATGCATGTCATGAATGCATTTATGATGCTTGCTCTAATGCACATAAACTTGTTCAATTTTTTCAATTTCACCAACAATTGACTTGAACAAAAGAGTTTTAACCAAAAACCCCAAATTTTGAAAAACCCACTTTTCAAAACCAAATCAAATTGATCAATTAAGCATTATACTGGTTAGAAAACATCATATAATAGCTTAATTTTATCAAATTCACAAGTCAATTTCCATAAATTAAGTCCAATTGAACAGAAACCCCAATTTTAAGAAATTTCAAGCCCTAGAATTTCCAATTTTTCTCAATTCGCAAAATTAAGCAAATTAATGCATGGGAATCATATATATATATATATATATATATATATATATATATCATCTAAGAACAAAAACCCATTGATTAATTTTGAACAAAAATAGCCATAAAATCAAAAACCCGAAAAATATATTTGTTCGAAAATAATGAGAAAAATGCATGAAAAATGTAAATAAATGAAAAAGGAAGGGTATTTAGGTCTTACCAACACTTGAGGAGAAAAATCCTTGAAGATTTGAGGAGGAAAACAACAAAAACTTCTTGGATTGGATTGGTCGAGAGAGAAAGGGATGAAAAGAAGAGAAAACTATTTGAAATTATGAAGAACACGTGATGTTCAAAAGCTTTTTATTTTTCTTACTTTTTGAAATTCAATCAATCGAGTACCAATTGGATACCAATCGAACCAGATAGAGAGCTCCCTTTAAAACCACTTAAAATTTCGATCAGTTGAAAAATGGCTTTGATCAATTGAAAAACAGATTCGATTGATCGAGTACCAATTGAGGATCAATCGAACCAACCCAAGGCCAAGCTTAAAAAATCAAAGGATTTTTGATCGGTTGAAAAACACATTCAATCAATCGAAATTCTGGAAAACTAGATTTTTTGAAAAACTGCAGAAGATTATGCAGAAACCACTCAACCCAAATAATTTCATGAATGAAATGCAAAAGAATGAGTTTAAATGTTTTTCAAAAACATGAGTTTTCAACCCAGAACTTCAAAACAAAATTTTCAAACTTTTTACCCTCAAATTTTCAACCCTTGAACATATTTTGTATCAAAATCATAGAATATATAATCTTGGATGGCCAAACCAAAAGGATTTTGAGATGAAGCACAAGAACCATGTCAGAAAGACTCAATTAGATTGAGCATTTTGCGTCCATAACCTCTTAGATGCAACTTTGGTTTTGGAGTTATTATTCATTTTAGAATGATGAGCAACTCCAATATTGGTATAAAGGTTTAAAGCCTTCACCAATTCACTAATAAGTACCATAGGATCTTGTGCTTGAGGCACAGGTACTTTTTGCTTAGTTGCTCATTTAACAGCTTGCAACTTGAAACAGTTTGGGCGAGTATGCCCAGCTTTTCCACAAAAATGACAAACCCACAAAGGTCTATCATACTTTTTGCCCTTAGGTAAGTTAGGACTCTTGGGGTTAGACTCTCTAAGATCTACCCTAATCTTCCTAGGTGCAAGAACTTCTTCTTTTGGCTTTACAACTTCTACCTTAGATGGTTCAGAAGAAGGAACAAAGTTTGTGGAATGAGTTTCAGACACTGAGATGCTATCAAAAAAACTTAAACCTGATTTGTCTAAGGAAGACTTTTGAATACTCAACATGTGATCAAGTTTAGAACTAGTAGACCTATTTGATTGTTCTCTAGCAACAAACAATTCTAGTTCTAGGTTCTTAATCTTTTCAATCAACTTACTATTTTCGGTCTTCACCTTATTTACCAGTTCATTAACATCAAGCAAATTCAGCAACAAGCTTTTCTTTTCTTGTTCAAGAATGGCTATCTTCTTTAGCCCTAAATCCACACTCATTGCATCCTTTGCAGCAACCTTACATAGCTTGTATAAGCTTCTTGCAAGTCAGCGCTCTTAGAGAGTTCCACATTAGAAGGGTTCTCTTCAACCAAATCACTTTCATTAACTACAGTATTAGCTGTGAAAGCAAAGAAGTTTCCATCATCATCACTTCTAGACTCGTGATCAAAAAATTCATCATCACTAAGGGCTACAGACACAGCTTTACCCTTTGATCTTAAGAAAGTTGGACATTCTGATTTCACATGACCATACCCTTGACAACCAAAACATTGTTGACCTACAGAATTACTAAAAGATTGACCAACTTTTTCTTTTGATTTTTCAGTATTATTGATTATAGTTGGTTCATTTTTCTTAGAGTTCTTAGGTTTAGCATTGTTTCTACCTCTTACCCTTCTACTATTATTCCTGAAAAGGTTTCTAAAGTTCTTGGCAAGATATGCAATTTCTGTAGAAGAGAGTCCAACATCAAATCCATTACCATTAACATCATCAATTGACTTAAGAGCCATTGATTTGGATTTGTTGGTTTTGGGTAGGTCTAACTCATAGGACTGCAAAGATCCTACAAATTCATTAGCAGGGATGGAGTCCACATCCTTGCTTTCAGTAATGGCAGTTACTTTGGGTCTTAAGTGCTTAGTTAAGTATCTAAGTATCTTCCTAACTATCTTAGGTTGATTATAGATTTCACCCAAATTATATGCAGAATTAACAATATCATTCAGTTTAGCATAGAATTCATCAAAACTTTCATCCTCAAACATCCTAATGCTTTCAAACCTAGTTGTCAACTGTTGCAACTTGTTTATTTTAATTGCCTTTGTGCCTTCATGCACAGTTTGGAGAATTTTTCGTATGAGCAAACTCAACATTTGAGATTCTCCTAAACTCCTCCATAGAAATAGTATTAAAAATAGCATTCATAACTTCGCTACTAAAAGCGGCTGCTTCTTCTTGGGATGTTGACCACTCACTAATAGGAGTAGTTGGTTTCTCCCATTCGTATTCAATGGAGTTCCACACTCTCTCATCTATGGATTTCAAAAAGGCTTTCATCCTAACCTTCCAATATGCATAGTTATTTCATCAAAGTGTGGAGGGATCACAAGAAAGTGACCGTGTTCCATGACAACAAAGGTCAAGGATCAACTCTTAGATCAAGAGATCTAACATAAGAGCTAACTTGCTCTGATACCACTTGTTAGGTTTAGACCCCTTACCTTAATATGTTTAACCTAATATTATACTAAGTTGATTAACAAGATTGTTATTCAAGATTAGGTTAAACATAAATAAACTTAAACATCAGAAAAAATAAAGAACACAAAGATCTGATGATCCAAGAAAACCTAACTAGTAAAAAAATATGGGGAGGATTTAACCTACCTATCCTCAAGGTAAAAACAGATCCACTATGAAAGAATTGAAGTTTGAAGAATAAGACTTAGACCACTAACATCCTATTGCTACCTCGTGCAGAAAACTTACTACCACAACCACGTGACAGCTCCGAGTCCACGGGCTACTTTTTTCCTTGAATTTGCACCAACACAAGTTCTCCTACTTGTGACTTTGAGACACCTCTCAAAGGTTTTGGATCTTCTTGAATGTTCTTTATGCAACAACTGAAACAACCATCAAGTTATTTATGTGAATCTTAATCTTGATAGCTTTATGTGTGTTTATGAAGGTAAACGCCTCTCAGATATCACAAAAGATTCAACACACAACTCAACAAAGGCCTCTAAAACATGGCTAGGGTTTTTCCTTTTATACATGAAGTGAAACACTTAACCCTACACATCATATGGGCTTGGGCTGGTTTGAAAATACTACAGAAAGTGAAGTTCTAATACATTTAGTTCCTAAAGTCTTAGAACCTAACAAGTTTTAACATTTTCTTTAAATAATGACCCCCTAGATTTTTACTAAAAATGTGTAACATTTATTTATTTATTAGAAATGTAACATATTTATTTAGATGACTATTACATTATTTTTGTTTCCTCTAATTACTCTTACTAGTTTTAGCATTTTCTTTTAAATAATGACCCCCTAGATTTTTACTAAAAACATGTAACACTTATTTATTTATTAGAAGCGTAACACATTTATTTAGATGACTATTACATTATTTTTGTTTCCTCTAATTACTCTTACTAGTATGTAGTCTCGTGTATATGCACAAATACAATTAAAAATAATCACAATTACACAGTTCAAATTATACATGGCATTAGCTTACACTTTTTTTAAACCATACATTACTAAAATATGTAATGGTTTCACATTATGTGTGTGTGTGTGATTTAGTATTTAATTGGTTTTAGACTCTTTGATTTATGCACCCAATAATTCACTTGCCACAAAAATTAAAAATTTAAATGGACATGTGGCGAAAAATTGGACTCCAATCGAAATCCAATTTAGAATCTAATAATTCACTTGACACAAAATTAAAAATTAAATAGGACATGTGGCACAAAATTGAAAATCCAATTAAAATCTAATTTTATTTTCTCTAAGCTTTGGCTATTAATACACACAAACACACACATATTTGGATTCTTCAATTTTTACTCTCAATAATTCACTTGACACAAAATTAAAAATTAAATAGGACACGTGGCACAAAATTGAAAACCTAATTAAAATCTAACTGGATTTTCTTTAAGCTTTGGCTATTAATATATGAGAGATGCTACGTCCACAACACTTTTACAACAAATCGTAGTTGGTTAGTTATTGGTTCTAATTTGAACCTACCACTGAAATTACTTTTCTACCCCACCAATAACAATTAGTGACAACTTGCCACATAGAATTTGTTATGAAAATGTTGTGGACATATCATTTCTCATTAATATATACTAGTATGTAACCCTATGCATATGCATGGGTACAATTAAAAAAAAATCACAATTATACAATTCAAATTTAACTTTTTTTGAGAAGTGGTTCAAATTATACATGGTATTAGTTTACACTTTTTTTAAACCATACATTTCTAAAATATGTAACGATTTCTCATATTACATATATATGTGTGTGTGTGTGTGTGTGTGTGTGTGTGTGTGTGATTTAGAATTTAATTGATTTTAGTCTCTTCTGTTTTTGCACCCAATAATTCATTTGCCACAAAAATTAAAAACTTAGATAGACACGTGGCAAAAAAAAAAAAATTTTGAATTTCAAGTGAAATCCAATTTAGAATCTAACTAGTTGTTAACCCATGCTTTGCACGGTTTTTATTTTATTTATAAAATTATAATTATTAGTCCTTAAATAACTACTACATTTTTTAGTGTGAATTTCTTAAGAAATATAATGAGTATTATCATTTTTAATTGATAATAATTATAAAATCTTATGATGTCTATTTCAAGAAATTCATTGCTTAATAGAATATATTAAAGTTTTACATATGAATCAAGTTAAATAAAAACTAAAAAGAAGATTTCAACTATTAATCAACATGAAGGCTGAAAGCTCAATAGTGTAAAATGCTATAGCTTGTTTAGTCCTCCAATTTTAAACAAACGGCTAAATTGCTTTTACCCTACTTATCTAAGTGCGGAATAAGAGTAAATGAAATACAATAAAACTAAATCTACTCTCTAATGCATAAACATATACAATAGACAATAAGTATAAAGCATAAAGAGTAAGGGAAGAGAGATGCAAACAATGAGATAACACTGAGATGTGTTATCGAAGAGGAAACCGAAGTACTTGGCGAAAAACCTCTCCGCAGCCCTCCAAGCCGAAATGATCCACTAGTGAATAAAATTGGAGTACAAGGATATCAAAAAGACCCTCCAAGCCTAATTTACCCAATGTACTTGAACCCTCAAAGTTCCAGCTATCAACGGACTTCACCGAGTCATATCTTCACTAATTATCCGGATCGCACAATTAGCTCCAAATTGCATCTGCCAATCGATGGCTTCTTCAAATGCTTCCCACTAGCACCAAATCCCCTTTTAACACTCAAATTAGTTGAAGTAAATGTTTGGGCTAAGAACCTCTCAAGGATTTGTAATTAGAGAGGTAGGAGTAGAGGAAAATTAAGAGAAATTGTGTAGATGGTTGTGGGTTTACATTCTCTAACTCTCAAGTCTATTTCTAGGGTTTTCTCTCTAAAAGTCTCCTTACAATTTCGTGGGTAATATGGGCTTATATAGTGTGGGTAAAGAAATTAGGAAAGCACACTTTAAAATCATCCAGGTAGAGAATCTCACGGGTCACTCGCTAGTTGTCCAAGTCGTGAGATGACTCACAAAATCCATCTTGGCACTTGAGTTTTTAGCTTCTTGCATGTGCTTGTCATGTGGCCTTTCGCGGGTTGTCCAATTGCGAGCAAGTCGCAAACTTCACCATTCTTCACAATTCTTCACCAATCTTTTGCACTCAATCCTTACATTAAATCCCACATACATATAGGGAAATGATTGACTAAAATACAATCAAATTTGACACAGAATTAAAGTTAATAAAACATAGTTGAAAATCACAATTTTACAAAGGCAATATTCTATAATTATATATCCACCATCTCCCATTTAGCCAATTAAGGGGGATTTGAGAAGATTTGTTTATATTTAAATGGGATATATAGTTATATTTTATGCTACATTTTTTTTTTTGGTTAATTATGAGCAAATTTTTCTCTAACTTGGACTTCTCAAAATGTCTAAGAAAAATTTGACTTAAGAACATATTTCTATATCCATTGATACTTTTTTTTATTCATAATTAAACTATCAAAAATAAATTTGGCATGAAAAAATAATTTCCTTCATCATTGGAATCTATAGTTATATTTTATACTTCCATATTTTTTTTAAGAAACATATTCATTGTCTTTTTCTTCCATACACACACACAAATATTTGTACTCCCAATAATGAATATGGGATATACTTATAAAAAAAATTTAAAGATTAGGTTTTGGATTCTCAACTTTATAGGAGTTATCATTTGAAAACTTTACTATCTTCGATAATTTTAATGTGTAACAATAATGATAATAACCTGTCAAACAATTGTACAATGAAAAGATTGGGAAAAAAAATAATGGTCAGGTACTGTTTAAGGGAAATACTAATAATTCCACCATGGAAAAGACTTTTCTTTTTCTCTCATTTTCTAGCACCTCTATGATAATAGTAACATCTTAATTAAAAACAATTTGTTGTATCAACATAAGATTGGAATAATGGAATAAAAGAAAGAGCGAGGCCAAAGACATATTATTCTTCAAATCAATTATTGTACCTACAAGTACCAAAGCCTCCCACATCATCAACATATACATAATATATAAATCCTGGATTCTTCGAGACCGCAGACTTCTTCTTTCTTGGATTCTCCAACAAGTACAAGCACACCTGCTTCTGTATCTTTAAGTTCCTATGGCAGCAACTAAATAATCATTAAGTTCTTGAAGAAATCTCGTCTTTGATAATCCTAAGCTTGTGTGAAGGAAAGCTCCTCACAGATCTCACAAAAGATTCACACAAACAGCAATATGAGCAACAACCTTTAAGGAGCCTTTGGGTACAAAACCCTAAAAATAAAAAGAGGCACACACGACACTTTAATCTCTCTAAAAGCTCTCAAAAACGTTTTGGGGTTTCCTTTATATATAGGAGTGTTTTACTTGAACCCTAAGACATTTAAGTAGAGTTTGGGTTGAACTGGAACTCTGCAGAAAAATAAATCTGTACGTGGTTCGATCGATTGAGTCTAATTTTCGATCGATCGAGCCTTGCAGATTTAGTCCAATAAATTCTGCAATAACTCGATTCCAATTTTACAAATAAACATACTTTGAGCAAGCCTAAACCTAGACTCAATGTTTTGATGATGGTTTGCCAACATAATACAAATTGAAGTTCTAATAAATTAGTTCCTAAAGTCTTAGAACCTAGCAAATCCAAATGCAAATTGAATCTAAAATCAAATAAATTTAAAGAGAAAAATATAAAAGTTTCTCAATATCAAAATATTTTCTTATTTCTCACATGTGAACTTTAAGTCATTATGCTTAGTGGTGGGTCAATCATAAAGTATGAAGATCAAGAAAATTGCAGCTCTTGCTCCCTGTAGAATGTAGATCGAGGTGATTACAGACTTGCATCATGCCCAAAAAGATTATTCTAAAGTAAAACAATCAAAACACCAAAGTTTAAGAACATTAGAAAATGATAATCAATCTTTAACAGCAAAATGATCGTTCAACCTTAGTGCATTAAAACAAATCGAAGATCAAAATTATAGAGAAATCGAAATAAGAGAGAGAGAGAGAGAGAGAGAGAGAGAGAGAGAGAGAGAGAGAGGTACCTTTGATAGTAGATATCAAAAACAAATATGTAGTGATAAAAAAATCTTTCCCATCACAAATACTAAGCTTGTAAGTTTAAAGAGAGATAAAAAGAGAAAACATATAAATATGAAAATATGTAAGGATAGAGAAAGGTTGGGGAAGAGGAAGTATTGAGGGAGGGGAAAGGTTGGGAAAGAGGAAGATATCTTGAATGTTTTGGTGATTGAAATATGTATCTGTAATAGGCAAGTTATATATATATATATATATATATATATATATATATATAAACTCATCCAATTCAACATGGTAGCATAATAGCAAGCCTGAATAGAGGACTTTTGGACTACCATATAGGTTTATAGAAAATTTGAGACTTCTCATATTTATTATTTATTTTTTTACCAAAAATTTTTACAGAGAGAAAATTATTTCCTTTATAAATGATAATTATATTTTCTATTCCATATTTCATATTTATTGTGTTTGTGTGCACGTGCGTGCATGTATAAACATTTATGGCTTTTTTTTTTATCAATTGGAAGGAAGAAATATATAGGTACCTAATATTTTTAAATTACACATACTCAGCACATATTAAAACATGCCCTTTAGGATACTCTAAAAAAAAAGTCTTTTAGTTAGGGGTGTAATCAGTTCGGTTCAGCTGGTTTTCTAAGTGTTGGCCAACCAAAACCAAAATTTTTGGTTTGTGAAGTTCTCAACTAAAACCGACCAAAATAATTGGAAATCAATCAGTTTCGATTGGATTTTGGTTTTGGTGGATTTTTTTCGGTTTCCTTATCTCATCCATTTTCTAAGAAAGCAAACAAAGAAAAAAAAAATAAAGAAATTGATCCAAAGAAAAGAAAGAAAGAACAAACTTGAAATATAAACCCAGCAAACTAAATCCAAGCAAAAGTGTGGTATCACTTCTTTTGATCTCCAATGGCTTCTTGTTGGGAAATTTAGACCCCGATTGATATAATTAACAAGTTTTAAACCCAAGTTGTTAATTAGATTTATTACGAATAAACCTTATTAAAACAAACAAACATCAATATCATGTCAATATCATGCATAACGGAAAAGTAAATAAGACAAGATATGATGATCCAGGAAAACCAATGAAACAAACTAGTTTCACAGTAAAAAACCTAGGGGGAAACCTTCTCGAAAAGCAATCCACTATAATAAAGAGAAGTTTCAGATCTAGTATAAAACCTTTGTCCCTAGACTCTACAATCCCTATAGATGAACTTACAACAGAAACCTTCTACCGCTTCAGGACCTCTGAACTCTTCAATATATAAACGCCACCCTTTTTGCATGAATCCAAGTACGTGACTAACCAATGATGCATGGCTCCCAGTATGTGACTAACACACCAACTTAAAGAAGCTATTTGCTGCAAAGTTCTTCACTTCATCAACAATAAAGACCAAGAAGCACTTGGTTACAAAACCCTAAGGCGTAAAGACACAGTAGCTTCTTTCAGAGAGAATAAGGCACTCGGTCACCTTTTGCATGTGTTCTCCTTGTATTCTCTTATGTGACAACCTTTAAAATAAGCCTTATATATATCTAGGGTTGTGAGAAAAGAAACTCTACACAAATGCATAAGCATGGGCCAAAAATCAGATATGAAAAACTGATTTTTGTAATTCTCGATAGATAGCTATCTGTTAAGCTATTTGTTGCGAGCTATCGAGAGCAATCGAGCTTTAATGAATCAGCACTTTTTCACTTGTTTCTTGGACAGATTTGCATGGCTTCAATACTAGACTTGAACTCTTGTTCCTTGAAGTACTAAACCCATCCTAAATCTATCCAAATATAAGTAAAGTGCGTTTTGTCAAACGATTAGCCAATTCCATAATAACATATATTCCTAACATGATTTACATATGTCCTAACACTTCTCGTCTAAGAGATGTAGATGGTGGCTAAAGAAACAAAGAACAAACTCAAAATGTAAACCCAGCAAACTAAATCCAAGCAAAAAGAGTGGTAGCACTTCTTCTGATCTCCAATGGCTTCTCATCTAAGAGATGTAAATGGTGGCTAAAGACATAGGTAAGTAATGAGTGAAGAGGGAGAGAAGGGATGGGGTGGCAGAGAAGAGAGGATGGGAGAACAAAAAGTGGAAAACGATTGAGAAATGGGGACATTGGGGAGGGCAGCTGAATGAGAAAGAGATGCTAGGGTTTTAGATGTTTAGTTTTAAATAGAACCCAAAGCGACATAGTTTTGATAATAAAACATAAAAAATGAAAAGAAAAAGAAAAAAGCTGTGTGGCATGGGTGTTAACCACTAAGGAAACCTATATTTTTTAAATATATTTTACCTATAATAATATATATCGGTCGGTTTCAGTTTGATTCGATATAAATTTCACTAAAATTGGGACCGAACTGATCAATTTTGGTTTTTTAAAAATTTGAACCAAAATGAAACCAAACAAAAAAAACCGAAAAATTAAATTTGGTTCAGGCGGTTTCGATCGGTCCATTGTGTTTTTCGGTTTTTTGCACACCCCTACTTTTAGGTTACTAATAAAAAAAATTAGGGAAAAAGAAAAGGGAAAAATTAATGGATTATTTAAAGAGCTTGTAGTGGATATTTATTATAATGATGGAATTTATCAATGTTATGAATACCGTTTTGGAACTTATTTCGGTTTGTCTATTTAAATGAAATATTTTGGCACCAGCCTATTTCAGCATACCATTTTAAACTATTTCGAATTACTGCAAATAAATAAATATAAAATATAATATAATGAATTTAATATATTTGCTTTTTTTTTTTAATTCTCAAATAAAGTAAGCATATGGTTATTAAAAAAACCATTTGTTGCATTTTTGTAAATGAAGTCAACATGTTTAGTAATTAAAAACTATGAATATTCTTGAAATTTAACTTTGCACATTCCCAAACCCACCCACGTGACCCTCTCCATCTCTTTATCACCTACCCCATTTATTTCCTTTGTCTCACACACTTCTCAATGTTCTCATTCAAGAGTTTCAAAAGTCTAGAGCCTCACCACTCATCAGTGCTCTGTCTCAGTCTCTCCTCTTTGTTCTATTTTTCTATTTCTTTTTATTCTTTCTTTCTTTGCTATGTTTATTTCATTTTTTTCTTCATTATTAATTTTTTCATCTTGTGTTTTTTCTTCTCCGTTTTAAACAAAGTGAAAGGTAGTGGCCAGTGGGTCGGACATTAAATTCAGGGGAAAAAGGCCAAAGATTCATACTAGCTGAATCTTTAATCTCGGCCGGTATTGACCAAAATGCCCGGAATAGCCCGAAATGGGCCAAAATTCCTCCCAAGGTGGAACAGGGATGGTCACTGTTCCGGTTTACTCATCGATACAAGATATTCTAGCCATTTCGGCCAGAACAGAACAGTATTAATAACAATGGAATTGATTGTTGACACATGGCAAAAAAATTGATATGTATCAATAATTATCTGCCATGTACTGCTATCTTTACAATTTTACATGTGTCATTGTTTTATGCATTGTCAAAAGTACACATGTCGCTATTGTGTGCATCCTTCGGTTTGAGGATCCTACTTTCATAATATACTAGTCGCAGACCCGCGCATTGCGCGAGATAATTATTCTTTTAAGGTAATCTTATTAAATATATTTAGGGTAATAAGCAATAACACTCTCCCATTTTGTTTATATTAATAACAAAATATTTTAAATTATTTAAGAATCTGTTTATAAATGTATAACCATGGTTAGTAAAGACATTACACATAACTTTAGAATTAAAATACAAATTTATAAAATACCAAAACATTTGAAATGAGAAATCTCTCCATAACTCATTGGGAAAAGAGAAGGGGAAAAAAAGAAAAGCAAAAGACATTACTTAATATTTTGAAATACACTTTAATTTAAAATTTTAAAATAAGAGAATTTAATTTTAAAATTAAGGATAATTTTGGAACCTACCTTAAGCACAGGCAAGTTAGTCCACAATATTTTAATATTAATTTAACAAAGTTTGGTCAAACAAATGTAAAAGGTGAAAATATTTTTTCCTTTCAAGTTTGGGGTAGAGTGTCATTTCTTCAAACATCAAGGAAGGAGAATGTAATTACCCTTGTAGTATTCTTCTTCTTCTTCTTCTTCTTCTTCTTGTTATTAATGATTGATTTTTCATTTTCTTTTAAGTTAATAAAAATCTTACATATACCTTTTTATTTATTTATAGAATATACATTTTTTTTAACCTTTACATATCTTTTTTTTAATGTGAATCTTTACATATACCTTAAGTAAACTCTATATATTCCACTTCTTTAGATGTGTAAAATCATAGACTACTACTTCATAATGATAGTAGCTAATTAGTTTTATCACTTTTTTTCATAATTTCATTTATAACATTTTTTACTACTATTATTATATATTTATTGGCTAATGATTTTCATAACAGAGGTGTCAAATTAGATGTAGCATTGTTTATTAGATTTTTAAATGTAATTGTGTATGAAGATTACACACACACACACACACACACACACATATATATATATATATATATATTAAGTTAAATGAAATGTCAGAAAAGGGATTTTAAAATTTTCTAACTTTATTTCTTATGCAATTTCTATTATTACATGAGAACATCTCCTTTTAGATATGAATTAGAGTTTGATTAGTTTTAAGTTTAAATATATTGCTATGATTGTCTATAATTATTGATTATTAATTCAATTTTTTATGTGAATGTAACAGTTGATTTTATTGCATTGTAAAGTTTTTAATGTTCTCCATATGGGTCATATTTAAACTATATTTTTACTTCTCCTTACAACCTCTTCGTTTTCCAATTAATAGTTACTAATTGACATTTGATTTTTTTTTCCCTACCATCTCTCTCTCTCTCTCTCTCTCTCTCTCTCTCTCTCTCCATAGGCAAGCTACTGTTTTCCAAAATTTGATGATGATTTTATTGCATTAAATATGCATTGTAGTTTTTTTTTTCATTTAATTTTGCTACCCTTAACTTAGTATATCTATAACTATTAGTTTCTTTATGTTATATTTGGTTTGATATCCTCATTTTTTTTTTTTTTTTTTTAATTTAGTGTTTCCCAATTGGCATTTGTTTTGTATTATATTTTTTCTTTGATGTATTGGGTTTGAGAATGAGTGTGTCCCTAGTATTACTCCATTTTATAATTAAGGACACTTTTATTTATTGAATTGAAGTAAAATTTTAATATTGTAATTTTTTAAAATAAAAAGTAGAGAAAAATATAAATAATTTAATGATATGGAAGAAGTGGGGAGATGAATAGTGATATTAAGGTAGAAGGTAGTGGGGAGATGAAAAGATAAAGGTAAGGAAAAAGCTTGGACAAAGTGTAAAGATAAAAATAAAATAAAATAAAAAGAGTACAATTTTTTAAGGAAAGTTTTATTGATTTTAATTTAAATAAAATATTCCATGTTTAATTATTAAAAAAAAAAAGAGAAAATATAAATAATTTAATGATGTAGAAGATGTGACTGAATTTAAATGTTGAATAACATAAAATGAGAAGAAAAAAAAGTAAAAATAAAATATATAACAATAAATACCAAAAAAGAGAACAATTGCACATAGAAGATTTTTGTTCTTTCTTATAACTCAAATTAAGATTGATGGTTTTTTTTTAATATGTGTTTTAGGATTGTGCTTTTTTAATTTCCCATCATAAAGTCTTTTCTTTCCCTTTTATAATTTTGATTGAATTTTGGTTTGGATTAATACTTAGTTGTTTTTGGAAATAGGAATTTGAATATGCCTACCAATTTTTTGACTAATAAATTATTATTAAATCTATTTTTTTTATTTCTTTAGTTTTATTTTAATTTTGGTTAAGTTAACATTGTAATTTTGTGATAATTTTTTTATTATGATAATTTCCTTATTCCTTAAGAAATGAGTTGTATATTAAACAAATGTAACACACTACAACAAAGTTAGAAGAATATGGTTCACCATAAAATATATTGACGAAATACACAAAAAAAAAATTTAAATGATATATTTGTAGAGATAAAAAGATTAAAAAAAAAAATAAGTGTAATTTTTTTTTTTTTGGAAAAAAAAGACATTGCTTGAAGTAATTGTTACTTTTAATATATTACACTTCATTGCATAAAATTTATATTCTCACGCATCACGCAAGTCTGCGGCTAATTTCCTATAAAAACTGAATGATTCTACAAGTCTTCTATTGGGAATAAATTCTAATCTTAGGTTGCTAAATGCAAATGTAGTAGAAACTTGGTGAGAGAGAATAATGGGTTGTGCTCATGGTTAGTGTAATAAGCATGTGATATGACTGTGGGCTTCCTTTATAATATGATCTTTTGTTACTCTTAGAGCAAACAAAATGATGCCCTTATCCCCACCCAAAATGTTTTCCTATAATGACAAACTTATCTTTTAACCTCTAAGAAATGCAATGCAATGGCCAAAGGATATGACCCTTTAATATATTGTCTCTAATCAAATAAACAAAGGCTCCTGTCCCCTTTAGGTACAGGTTTATAGGAAATTCAATTGTTTTCAATTGTTTTCTTTTCTTTGTAAGAAAGAACCATCCACCATAACTAACCAAAAAAAAAAAAAAAAACATCAATATTAATTAGAGTTATAAGAAAGAACAAAAAAAGGGTAACATTTAACAATTAAAGAGAAAAAAAAAAACAATTTAAAAAACAAATCTAAATGGCATTAACCAATGTGGAATTTTAAAGAACTCTTGGTTTACCTAGAATATAATAGAGAAAATAAAAATGGACCTAATACTAATTCTAGGAAACATATATAGAGAAATAGAAATAAGGATGCTAATTAGAGAACATTGGCAATACCATCAATCCCGTTTGAAGCTTAATCATAGCTCCACTAATTTGCTGACTTTCAACTTTTGGTTGGTATATATTCAAGCGTTCTCCAATGCCGTAAAATTCCTTATTGTCTAGTTTTACTTGAATTCTCGCAAACTACCCAATTAAATTAAGTGAGAAAATGAGCATAATGATTCTAGTGTAGAAAAAAAAATTCCCAAAGATTAGTAATTTCGCATAAATAGAAGAATGTATAAATTCATCGAAAAATTGAGAGAGAAAGAGAGAGAGAACCTTTTTTTGATTTCCGGCAAACTACCCAATTAAATTAAGTGAGAAAATGAGCATAATGATTCTAGTGTTGGAAAAAAAAAAAAAGAAAGAAAGAAAGAAAGGATTCCCAAAGATTAGTAATTTGGCATAAATAGAAGAATGAATAAAAAATTTTATCGAAAAATTGAGAGAGAGAGAGAGAGAAACTTTTTTTTGTAAAAGAAAACCATGCATAGAATGGAATAGATAGTTACAAATTTATAGTAAGAGAGTGTGAATGAGAAGAGACAAACCAAAGGAAGATGAAAAGAAAGAAGAAGAATAATATTTATGTAGAGGGTAGTGGGAAGATGAAAAGAAGAAGAATAATATTTATGTAGAGGGTAGTGGGGAGATGAAAAGAAGAAGTAGAGGGTAGTGGGAAGATAAAAAGAAGATGAATAATATTTATGTAAAGGGTAGTGGGGAAATGAAAAGAAGAAGAAGAATATTTATATAGAGGATAGTGGGGAGATGAAAAGGTAAGGGTGGAGAAAGGTTGGAAAAAGTGTAAATAATAAAATAAAATAAAAAGTAAATATTAAAAACAATTATAGGAAAATTGGAAAGAAAATGATAATGAGGTGGATGCTGATGTCGCTTAACTGGAGCGTAGCAACAATAAATGCTACGCTTCAGCTTTTAGATATAATATAGATTATAAATTGGATTTAAACTCATCAATTTTTACACTAAATAATTCATTTGGTATTAATTTAAAAATTAAATGTGACACATGACACAAAATTGAGAATCTAATTAAAATATAATTGGATTTTCTCTAAGTTTTGGCTATAAAATTAGCTTCGTGTATATATATATATATATATATACACAAATATATATTAAAATATATAGCTTCGTGATTATATTAAAAAAAAAATATATATATATATATATAGGCTAGTGTGTAGCTTCGTGTATATGCACGGGTATAATTAAAAACAATTACAGTTATACAGTTCAAATTATATATAAAATTAGCTTACATTTTTTTTTTTAAATCATGCATTTCTAAAATATGTAATAATTTCTCATTATATATATAGGGTTTGTCTTACCTCTAATACTTTTTTAACTAGAATCTCTTTTTGTTTTAATGAAAACTACCACATCACCCACTAATTAAATAAAAGGTGAAGATTAAAACTCACTACCCCTTACTATTGTGTATTTAAAATAAAAGAAGACCTTCAGTTAAAAAAGTACTGGAAGCAAGTCAAACCCATATATATATATATATATATATATATATATATATATATATATACATGTAGGGTCCAAATTTGTTGGGCCAGGTACCAATTCTCTGTATTGTGAGCCCAACAAATTCCCAACAATAAATTTGTAGAGTATGGGTTGAACAACTGGGCTGGTTATGGATTTAGCAACGGTTCATACAAGCAAAACAAATGTAAAAAGGGATTGAGACTAGCGTTTAATAGGAAATCTCTTTCGTCCGAAGAGGCTTAATATTTAAAAGCTTAGTGAATACAATTTTTCTCCCCCCCCCCCCCCTCTTCGTGAGGCCTATTTCCTTTATATATACACCTTTTTCCCATCTTCACCGCACACTTGTCATCCATCTAGGCGTCCACTTGAGTACTAGTCACATCAGAAGTTTGCTTTAACCTGCAGTGAGTGGTGGGTGAGGATGCATTGTTCAGGTGTCTTCTCCACATAAATACGGTCAGGAAAGTTGCTGTAGTGCATTAAATGCGGTGGTGGCAGCTTTATTTGTAAGATATTTCATGATAGCCACGTAGTTAGACATGCCCAAAGCTCAGCCCTTACAGGGGAATCTTCAGCGTATCTACTCGATCAAGTTCTGGGGAGATCCGTTGGATAGGATCTCTTCGGACTGACCAGGTTGTCTTCGGACGAAGCATTTGTCCCTTATGGGTTGCACTCTCACCAGGATGGCAAAGCATTGATACTTTTAACCTCTTCGGACAGATAGTTGTATTTGAACTGGGTCTCAGGCCCAACATATGGCATTGGGCTTTCTCACCCACAATAGCCCCTCAAAATTTCAATTTTTCCCTCGCATCTGAAGGGAAAAAGTGGGGTTTTGACCTTTTGACAAATGAAAGCACTGAATTTTGACTCCACACGTGTGTGCGCATGAATTTAGGCGCCTTCTTTATTACCGCTGCTATCGCGCCGTTTCTGAGGCGTCATTAATTGCTCCAGGCGGCGTCTTGTCCCTGAAATCTAATGGCTCATTTCAAATCCAACGGACGAGATTCTCCTAAAAATTTCGGGCGGGGTAAGTCCCTCCACTTTGCCTACCTCTATATAAAGTCCCAGAGGGGGTTGTCTTCTCACTTTTCAAACTTCAGACTCTCCAGCGAACTCAAGCGTTCAGACTCTCAAAGCCTTTCCTGTCATCTGCTTCGACTCATTCCAGAATCCGCTACGATCTCCCCTCAAGGCTAAAGAACATCCTCTGATTCGATCCTGCGTAAGTTCTTTGCTCGAGATTTTCGAAATATATTTAGATTGCCTCTTCGGCCTTTGGTAGATTTTCTTCCGTTGCCGTTTCGCATTTCCCTAACCTTATTAAAAATGGGTAGATTTAAATATCTAGTGGACACCCCCTCCCAGATAGAGAAGTTTAGGGCAACATATCGCATTCCTCAGGAAGTGGGCTTGAGGTATTGCCCCACGGAGGGGTTACTAACGGACCGAGAAGTGGGTGAAGTTATAATCCCCATTATCACTTTCCTGGAGGGGGGAATGACCATCCCCATGGGTCCAGTCACCAGAAGTTACCTTACCGCCCATAGGCTTAGCCCTGAGCAGTGCGCACCTAACACGTTTAGGATTTTAGGGGCAGTTGACGACCTAAACCGTCACTTAGGATTGGGACTAACCTGGCACGATGTGGTACACATGTATGAGTGTCGTACCAAAGAGGGAGCGGGATACTACCTAAGGTCCCGATCCGATGTCATCAGACTTCTCTCCTGTCTCCCCAAGTCTAATAAAGGGATGAAGGACGATTATCTGATCGTCTCGGGCGCGTGGCATGATGGGATTCATTGCCCAACCCAGCCAGGAAAGCTAGGTGGGACATCCCCCGTTTAGATTCTCTAACATTTTTGCTTTCAGCTATTCGGAATTCCCTTCGTCATATTTCAATCTTTTCTGACAGTTCTGTTGCGATGTTTACAGATAGGAATAACGTAGCTCCTCGGCTGAGTCTCACAAATACAGCGGCTTTGAACTACCTTCTTCGGTCAGAGATCTTTGTAAGCGAAGACGGACAGCTCAGGTCTGTTCCCCTCATCCTCGGCTATACTCCGAAGTCTGAACTTCAGCCGATTGGCAACGCAATAACACTCGGGGATCGCCGCATCCACCAAATCGACGTTGGTCGGAAGCATTTCTTAGCTCCTTTTGACCTCGCCCCAGTGCCACATCCTAACCCGCAGGGCATACCACTGCTCGTTCAGCCCGTTCAACAAGTTCCCCTTGAACCAGTAACGGAGGAGGAAAGGGTTGCTTCTTCTACCCCTTCGCTTGACGAGCAGATCGACCAATTCAAGTTCGAAAAGGAAACCTCAGGGGAAGTCCAAATTTTGACTGCCGACAAGGTGCTTAATAGGCACTCAGCTGCTCCGCTCCTAAATTTAGCCGTGCCAGACGACTCTGAAGAGGAAGATATGCAGAGTCTGGACCAGTTGATGAAGAACAGGAGGCTGAAGGCCGTGACCAAGGGTACTGGTACATCCCAGCCAACGGTCAATCTTCCACCACCCCCTCCTCTTCCTCCAGCCCCAAGAGATCCCAGTCTAAAAGCGCTGCCTGATCTGAAGAAGAAAATGGTGGTGACAGATGTGACTGATGTTGAGGAAGGGGAAGTGGTCCCTCCGAAGGGTCCCAAGCAACAGAAGACGGCCCATGATACGAGAGGTAAACGAGCTTCTTCTACTGAAAGCAGAGAAGAGAACGTGGCCGCAGACGTGCGGCGAGGGACCCAGGCGTGGTCTTCGAAGCTGACACTGGATGGTGCAGCCATCCCATATGACGCCTCTCTCCGAAACTATGCCGGAGGGAAAGCAGGGTACATAGCAGAAGCGTTGGAGAAGCCTCTCCTCCTTCCAAAGGACATGGAGTCCTATCGGCGCTTCAGCGAACAGGAGCTCTTTCTGTCCCTAAAAAGGGATTTAGGCATGGTGAGATAAGTGGTTTTATTTTGCAGCCTTCATGTACGTTCACAACTTTAAGAAAAATTCTTTGGTTGCCATGCAGATTGCCCAACAAATTTACGTGGTCGAAGAGTGGAATAAAAAGAAAGATATTCAAGTGCAGGCTGAGGCGCGATCCAGGGAGGACGTCGAGAAAGCCTTGGGCAAGTCAAGAGATGAGTGCACCTGTATCTCCGAACAGCTAAAGGAGGAGGCGAAGGCAAAAAAGAATGTGGAGGCAGGCCTGAAGACTGCTGAAAAGCAAGCTGAAGACCAGCGCCAAAAGCTATACACCACCGAAATCAATCTAGAAACAGAGAGGGCGATGGTGAAAGAGCTTCGGGCTGAGCTAGACAAGGCTAGGGACGCTGCTAAATTGGCCAAGGAGGACGCTCAGTTGGCCAAGGAAGCAATTGAGGCTGAGAAGCAGGCTGCCTACATGCTGAGGGTGCAAGAGACCCAATCGAGGCTGACCGAGGAGTTTTCCAAAGTCTGCAGGGACTATTGTGACATCACGTGGGGCAAAGGCCTCGATGCGGCTGGGGTCCCTACAGAGTCTGCCTTAAGGCAGCCTGGCAGTGTCTACTATCATCCTGACATATGTGACTTGCCAGATACCTTGGAAGCTTCTTCGGCCGGTCAGAATCCTCCAGTCCCAACCGAGACAAGCCAGGCACCTCTTCAGACCGGAGATGCGGGTGATCTGCCCAAGACTGATCCAGTGCCTCAAAACAAGGCTTAGGGTGTTCAGATTGTATAATAGCTAGGACCCTTCATCATTGGCTTTGTAACGAAATTACCTTTTTAATGAATGAAGCAGTTTACTTTTTGTTCTTTGTTGCTTTTGTGGTATTTGTTAGATTGTCATTATGGCTAACAATGATAGATTGATAACTGATAATTAACCAAAACCACAGTAATCATTCAAGCACTGCTAAACAAGGCTTCGAGGTAATAACAGTTGAAGTAATTCGGCTTAAGTTTGCGTGTTTTGCCAAGCACTAGGTTACACTAATAACGTGAACGAGTATTAACTGAGATTATCTGGTCCGAGGATCGTGGGCATGATTGAATTTTAAGTTTGAACACTTAAGAAAACTATGATGGATTATTAACTAACCCAAATCATCTGGTCCGGAGACTGCAGGCATGATTGGATTTAACTTCAAACACTTACAAAAAGCGGAGGAATGTTAACTAACCCAAATCATCTGGTCCGAGGACTACGGGCATGATTGGATTTAAGTTTAAACACTTGTGAAAACGTGGAGGTGTGTTAACTAACCCAAATCATCCGGTCCGAGGACTACGGGCATGATTGGATTTAAGTTTAAACATTTGTAAAACGTGGAGGAGTGTTAACTAACCCAAATCATCTAGTTTGAGGACTACAGGTATGATTGGATTTAAGTTTAAACACTTGTAAAATATGGAGGAGTGTTAACTAACCCAAATCATCTGGTCCGAGGACTACAGACATGATTGGATTTAAGTTTAAACACTTGTAAAACGTGGAGGAGTGTTAACTAACCCAAATCATCTGGTCCGAAGACTACAGGCATGATTGGATTTAAGTTTAAACACTTGAAAAACGTGGAGGAGTGTTAACTAACCCAAATCATCTGGTTCGAGGACTACAAGCATGATTGGATTTAAGTTTAAACACTTGTAAAACGTGGAAGAGTGTTAACTAACCCAAATCATCTGGTCCGAGGACTACAGGCATGATTGGATTTAAGTTTAAACACTTGTAAAACGTGGAGGAGTGTTAACTAACCCAAATCATCTGGTCCGAGGACTACAGGCATGATTGGATTTAAGTTTAAACACTTGTAAAATGTGGAGGAGTGTTAACTAACCCAAATCATCTGGTCCGAGGACTACAGGCATGATTGGATTTAAGTTTAAACACTTGAGAAATTAGCATAACAAAATGGTGTCGTCACTAAAAGGAGAATTCTTTTAATAATAGTACCTTTTGAGGTTATTTACATTCCATGGCCGGGGCATTACACGATTATCCAGGTCTTCTAGGAAGTATGCTCCTACACCGACCCTCGAAGTGACGCGATATGGTCCCTCCCAGTTCGGTCTCAGCTTTCCCCAGGCTGGGTTCTTTGCATTACCTACTACCTTCCTCAGGACAAGATTGCCAGGCTCTAGGGGTCTCTGCCTTACATTGGCGTCATAGCCCTGCCTCAGTTTCTGCTGGTAATGCGCCAGTCGGACCATTGCATTTTTTCTTCGTTCTTCAATAAGATCCAGACTCTTTTCCAGCTGCCCGTCGTTGCTGATCGGATCAAAGGAGCTCGTCCGGTACGTTGGGAATCCATTCTCTAGGAGTATCACGGCTTCAGCCCCGTAGGTCATTGAAAAGGGGGTCTCTCCAGTAGACCTGCGAGGTGTGGTTCTGTACGCCCACAACACGTGGGGTAACTCTTCTATCCACTTTCCCTTCGTATCATTCAACCTTTTCTTTAGTCCATTAACTATGACCTTATTTATGGCTTCGGCCTGTCCATTTCCCTGAGGGTAGGCAGGGGTGGAATATCTGTTTGTGATTCCCAGCTCGCTACAATAACCCCTGAAAGCTTTGCTATCAAACTGAAGCCCATTATCTGAGATCAAGGTATGAGGGACCCCGAATCGAGTGACGATATTTCTCCAGACAAACTTCTTCACATCTACATCCCTGATATTCGCTAAAGGTTCGGCTTCGACCCATTTGGTGAAGTAGTCTGTTCCGACCAGAAGGAATTTTTTGTTCCCTGCTGCTTTAGGGAATGGGCCTACGATATCTAGTCCCCACTGAGCAAAGGGCCATGGGCTGGATAGTGGATTAAGGGTACCACCCGGCTGATGTATGTTTGGCGCAAACCGCTGGCACTGGTCGCACTTTTTAACGTATTCCTGGGCCTCCCTTTGCATGTTTGGCCACCAATAACCCTGAGTAATGGCCCGATGAGCTAAAGATCTCCCTCCAGTGTGGCTCCCACAGATCCCTTCATGCAATTCTTCTAACAGTGACTCAGCCGCTTCGGGGGGCATGCACAACAGGTATGGACCTGAATAGGATCGTTTGTACAGTTTCTGTTCCTCGGACAGCCAGAACCTTGCAGCTTTTCTCTGTATTTTGTCCGCTTCCCCTCTTTCTTCGGGTAACACATCGTCCTTCAAGAACTTGATGATGGGATCCATCCAGCACGGGTTGGTTCTGACGCATTGAACTTGGAGTAACTTTCTTCTCACTTCCGTAGGCTCCTGCATGTCCTCAATGAGGATAACCCTTGGTAATGTGTGGGTCGAAGAGGTGGCGAGGGTGGCCAAAGAGTCGGCATGTGTGTTGCCACTTCTGGGGATGTGCTGCATGTTAAAATATTCAAACTCTGACTGCAGGGACTTAACTAGGTTCAAGTACCCTTGCATCCTCTGGTCCTTCGCCTCAAATTCTCTCTGCACTTGGCCGACGATTAATCTCGAGTCCGAGAATAACTCGACCGACTTTCCTCCCATCCTTCGTACCATCTTCATTCCCATCAATAGAGCCTCATATTCTGCCTCATTATTCGTTGCTGAGAAACCCAGTCTTAAAGCCTTTTCGATGATAATTCCTTCTGGGGATATCAGCACTAGGCCCACTCCAGAGCCCCTCTGATTTGATGCGCCATCAACGTACACCTCCCAGGGTAAGGGGCTCCGCGAGGAAACCATCCCAACGGCCCTTTTTTCAGCGCCGAGCATTGGTGTTACTTCCTCTAAAAGGGGCTCTGTGAATTTAGCGACCAGGTCCACAAGGACCTGGCCCTTCACTGACGTGCGGGGCATGTACTTGATATCGAAAGCCCCGAGGATTGTTCCATATTTGGCGATTCTTCCTGTGTAATCGGCGCTTCGGAGTATGGCCCTAAACGGAAGCTGGGTGAGGACTATAACGGTGTGGGCTTGAAAATAATGGGGCAGCTTCTTCGTACCCAGCACAACTGCCAGAATGGCTTTCTCCAGTGGCAAATAACGAACTTCAGCTTCGTGCAGCGACTTGCTTACGTAGTAGATTGGTTTTTGTACGCCACAGTCTGTTCGGATCAGTACCAGGCTTACAGCATTAGGAGCCACAGCGATGTAAGCAAACAAGACTTCGTCTGGCTCTGGACTGGACATGATGGGAGGTCTAGCTAGGTAGTCCTTCAGTTGCTGAAAAGCGACCGCACATTCCGTCGTCCATTCAAAATCCTTCCACTTATTGATCAATGAGAAGAAAGGCCTACACCTGTCTGCTGATCTGGAAATGAATCTATTAAGGGCAGCGGTCATCCCCGTCAGCTTTTGAATTTCCTTGGTGTTCCGAGGAGCTCGCAAGTTGTTGATGGCCTTTATCTGATTGGGGTTAACTTCGATTCCCCTATGAGTGACCATATACCCTAGGAATTTGCCTGATCCTACACCAAAAGAACATTTGGATGCATTCAGGCGCAACCTGTGTCGCCTCAGGATTTTGAAAACATCCCTAAGGTCCCCAATATGCTCGGCTATGACTTTGCTCTTTACCACCATGTTGTCAATATAAACCTCTATGCTTTTGTCCAATTGCGGCTCAAACATTCTGGTCATCATTCTCTGATAGGTAGCCCCGGCATTTTCAAGCCGAATGACATTACCTTGTAGTGGTAATTCCCTACAGGAGTTACGAAAGCCGTTTTGCTCTGATCGGCGAGAGCCAGTGGTATCTGATGATAACCTTGAAATGCGTCTAAGAAACTCATCCGAGGATGTCCAACAGTAGCGTCAACTAGTTGATCTATCTTTGGCATGGGAAACGGATCCTTCGGACAGGCTCTATTGAGATCAGTGAAGTCCACGCACACCCGCCATTTCCCACTTTTCTTTTTTACCACCACTGTGTTAGCCAACCATTCGGGGTAAAAAATTTCCTTAATGGCCCCTGCTTGCTTGAGCTTCGTCACTTCCTCCCTGACTGCATCTGCGTGTTCCTTCAATGGACACCGGAGCGGTTGCTTTTTGGGGACTATGGTGGGATCTACGTTTAGATGGTGGCAAATGAAATCTAGGCTTACCCCCGGGGCTTCCGCAGGGTCCCACGCAAATACATCAACGTTTGCCCTGAGGAATTCTATCAACTCTCCCTTCTCCTGAGGAGGCAGCATGGATCCAACTTGGAAGAACTTCTCTGGATCGTTATCAACAACTATCCTTGCCAAGTTTTCGCACTCTACATCTCCGGCCGAGGTTTCGGTGTCCAGCGCCGAAGGCTTTGATTGCTATAAACTCTCCTTGTTACAGTTCGAGGGCTCAGCATGCGGCTCGTGCTGGATGGCTGCCACTAGACATTGCCTGGACATAGCCTGGTCCCCTCTGATCTCCTCGACTATCCCTTCGGACGGATACTTAATCTTCTGGTGCAGTGTGGAGGATACAGCCTCAAGGGTATGAAGCCAAGGCCTGCCTACTATAGCAGTGCAGGGTGAGTAAGCATCCACCACTATGAAATCTACCTCCACCGTCTCAGAACCGGTTTGCACAGGCAGTCTGATCTGGCCCTTCGGAATGATCACTTTGCCATCAAAACTGACTAAAGGGGAACTGTACGGAGTTAAGTCTTCGGGGGACAAGTTCAGCCCCTTATATAGGTCTGGGTACATTATCTCTGCAGCGCTGCCCTGATCTACCATCACCCTCCTCACATCGTATCCGCCTATTCTCAAAGTGACTACCAGGGCGTCGTCATGTGGTTATATAGTTCCAATTTTGTCCTCGTCTGAAAAGCCCAAAACTTGGACGTCAGTCCTAGGCCTCTTCGGCTTTCTGTTGTCCTTCTCCGAGGGCACTTAAGCAACCGACAATACCCTGGACGGGCAAGACCCCGTCCTTCCTGGTGCAGCAAAAATAACATTGATTGTTCCCAAGGGAGGTTTTACAGAATCGCCTCTCTTGGGCCCCGTGCTTGCTTGATTTCCCTGACCATACGAGTGGTGTAGGAGGTGCTTTAGTCTGCCTTCGCTGACCAGCTGATCCAGATGGTCCCACAGGCTCCTGCACTCCTCAGTAGTATGCCCGTGGTCAAGGTGATACTGACAGTATAGATTGTGGTTGCGCCTCTCAGGGTTTCCCACCATCTTGTTCGGCCTCTTGAAGAACGGTTCGTTTTTTATTTTATCCAGGACTTGGTGTACTGGTTCGCGAAAAACCGCATTGACCGTCTGGAAGTTCGTCGTGCTTTGTCCAGCCCAGTCCTTCCTCGGCCTGTTGTGGTTCTGCCTGTCCGACTTGAAATCCTTCCCCTCCTGAGGGATAACCTTCTCCTTTCCCTTACTCTGCTGCTGATCCTCTTCAACTCTTTTGTACTTATCGATCCTATCCATCAACTGGCGTATACTGGTAGCAGGCTTGCGCGTTAAGGACGTTCTCAAGGGATGTTCAGTGGGGAGGCCCAGAACCTATCTGAATATGACTTCAAAGTCTCACCTCCTTTCATACTGACTGACAATAGGGAGGCCATAGACTACGGAACCCTTCGGCACGTGACAAAACGTGAACCAAATGTTTGAGTCAACTCTTGGAAAGAGCTTATAGATTTTGCTTTCAGATTGTCAAACCACCTCATAGCTATCGGTCCCAAACTGGATGGGAAGACTTTGCACATCAGGGCTTCATCCCTGGAGTGGACGGCCATCCTCTGGTTGAAATGGCTCACATGTTCCACTGGGTCTGTCCGGCCATTATAGATGGTGAATGTAGGCTGGTGGAAACGTCGAGGAAGTTTAGCATTCTCGATGTTACGGGTAAAGGGAGATCTGGAAATCTGATCCAGGGCTTTACTCATAGCGTCGTTCCCTGCGCCCCTAGGTAAGGAACTCTGAGGGTTCCTCTCGTCATGATGCATTTCCTCATAGGTAAAGGATTCACTGACCGGCGTTCGATGTTTCTGTTTGTAGATAGGATCCTGTTCGTCGTCAGAATCTTCATCAGAGTACGAGGGACTGCGCTTCCTCTTCGTATGGCACAACTCCTTCTTTAGCCTATCGATTTCCTTCTGCATGTCTTTGTTTTTCTCTGCATGGGACAAGTGGCTCTCTCCTTGCGACTGGTTTTGACCGTCATGTGCGGTGTGTACGCTGCCCTCTCGATCCTACTTTCGTTCCAGATGAAGAAAGGAATCGGTGTGCTGAGACGACCTGGACTCCGCTGGTCGTTGCCTTGGTTCAGCCATCTTTTGAGGTGTTGCTTCCACTTTTGCTCGAGCTGTCCCCACAAACGGCGCCAATTGTAGGGTCCAAATTTGTTGGGCCAGGTACCAATTCTCTGTATTATGAGCCCAACAAATTCCCAACAATAAATTTGTAGAGTATGGGTTGAACAACTGGGCTAGTTATGGATTTAGAAACGGTTCATACAAGCAAAACAAATGTAAAAAGGGATTGAGACTAGCGTTTAATAGGAAATCTCTTTGGTCCGAAGAGGCTTAATATTTAAAAGCTTAGTGAATACAATTTTTCTCCCCCCCCCTCTTCGTGAGGCCTGTTTCCCTTATATATACACCTTTTTCCCATCTTCACCGCACACTTGTCATCCATCTAGGCGTCCACTTGAGTACTAGTCACATCAGAAGTTTGCTTTAACCTGCACTGAGTGGTGGGTGAGGATACACTGTTCAGGTGTCTTCTCCACATAAATGCGGCCAGGAAAGTTGCTGTAGTGCATTAAATGCGGTGGTGGCAGCTTTATTTGTAAGATATTTCATGATAGCCACACAGTTAGACATACCCAAAGCTCAGCCCTTACAGGGGAATCTTCAGCGTATCTACTCGATCAAGTTCTGGGGAGATCCGTTGGATAGGATCTCTTCGGACCGACCAGGTTGTCTTCGGACGAAGCATTTGTCCCTTATGGGTTGCACTCTCACCAAGATGGCAAAGCATTGATACTTTTAACCTCTACGGACAGATAGTTGTATTGGAACTGGGCCTCAGGCCCAACATATGGCGTTGGGCTTTCTCACCCACAATACATATAGGGTTGGGTTCAAGTTACACCAGGTGTAACTTTAAGTAATTTTACACCATTCAGTATTTTTTAATTTGATGCAAATTTTGACAAATCAACCGTTGGATTACATTATCTTTGTATATTCTCCATATTTGTAAAATTTCAAGATAGTCAAAGATCAATAGTCATGTCAACAATTAATTGTTTAAATTCAAGTTTTTGTATTTTAAAATATTGCATAAAATATAAGTTTATGGATCGAATAGTAAATAACACCTGATTAATATAAAAATTGGTATGCATGTTAAAAACATATAGAACATGTATATATATATATATATATATATATATATATATATATATAAGTTGAGTTCAAGTTACACATGATGTAACTCTAAGCATTATTACACTACCCAATAACTTGTCATTGAATTCATATTTTGAAAATCTCACCGTTGAATTACATGTTCTATATGTGTTTCATGTGCATGCCAATTTTCATGCCAATCGGATGTTATTTACCATGTGATCTATAAACTCATTTTTTATAAATTATTTTAAACTATAAAAACTTGAATTTAAACAATTGTTTGATAACATGACTATTGATCTTTGATCACTTTGAAATTTTGCAAGTATGGAGAGTATATGAATATAATTCAATCTAAAGGAAGATTTCTCAAAATACATATCCAATAATAAGTTATTAAGATGTGTAATATTGCTTAGAATTATACTAGGTGTAACTTTAAGTAATGTTACATCACTTAATATTTTTTTAATTGGATATAAATTTTAACAAATCAACCATTAGATTACATTATCGTCGTATATTCTCCATGCTTGTAAAATTTCAAGGTGATCAAAGATTAATAACTATGTCATCAATTAATTGTTTAAATTCAAGTTTTTGTAGTTTAAAATAATGCATAAAAGATAAGTTTATGGATTGAATGGTATCATTCGATTGACATGAAAATTAGTATGCACGTTAAGAACATATAGAACATTTAGAATTTAATTGGTTTTAGACTCTTCGGTTTTTGTACCTAATAATTCACTTGTCACAAAATTTTAAAACTTAGATGGACATGTGGCAGAAAATTGGATTCCAATTGAAATCCAATTTAAAATCTAATTGGATTTGGACTCTTTGATTTTTACATTCAATAATTCACTTGGTACAAAATCTAAATTAAATGGGACACATGACGCAAAATTGAGAGTCCAATTAAAATCTAATGGGATTTTCTTTGAGGTTTGGCTATTAATCTATATATATATATATATATATATATTTATATTTATATTTATATTTATATATATGAGTTGGGTTCAAGTTACACCAGTTGTAACTCTAAGTAATGTTACACCACTTAATATTTTTTAATTGGATGCTAATTTTGACAAATCAACCGTTGGATTACATTATCTTTGTATATTCTCCATGTTTGCAAAGTTTCAAAGCAATCAAAGATCAATAACCATGTCATCATTCAATTGTTTAAATTCAAGTTTTTGTAATTTACAATATTGCATAAAATATGGGTTTATAGATATTGAATAGTAAATAACATTTGATTGGTATAAAAATTGGCATGCATATTAAAAACATATAGAATATATAATCCAACGGTGAGATTTTCAAAATATAAATTCAATAACAAGCTATTGGGTGGTGTAACTTGAACCCAACCCTATATATATATATATAGATACCCTACATAACTTATTAATTCAAAGTGTATTTAATGTGTTTCATAAAAATAGAAAAGTTTGTACATTATTAATGCACTGTTTTTTCTCCTTATAATTACTCTTATGCCATAATAACAAATCCTAGAAATATAAAAATAAATATTTTTAAACAAAACTTTATTCTTTTTTATAATTTTTTTTACTTTTTTATTTAGAAAATTAGAGATGTGGTCATTTTTTTTAATCTTTTAAAAGAAATAATAAATGTGGACTTCATGGTTAGGAGTTAAAAATTATTTAGCTAACTAAAAACCTTAGAGGAGCACTACGTTTGGCTAAACAATAAAAGATTAAAAATATATAAAATGACCACATCACAAGTTGGCAAGGGGAAACACCGCCTATACTGTGATTTGAGGTAATCTTTCATTATTTTTTCAATAAAATTTCTAACTCTATTGAAATATATATATATATATATATATATTCTTGATTATCAAAATCATTTGAGAAAAAAAGTCATGATATTCTTGAGATTATTTGAGCCATATTATAGGCGATTCCAAAATCTTAGTGCTTATTGTTAAAAGTTCAACTATTTATTTATTTATTTATCATTGGTTTATGTACAACTTTTAAAAATCCTACTATTTTTGGGTATAGTTTACATTTACTAAATTTATTTTAAAAGCAAAATAAATCAATGAAAATAGTAACATTGTAGTTAATAATAATAATAATAAGCACGGTAAGAGTTGATAAGGAAAGCAATTATTAGATACTTTTGGCTTTGGAGTTAGTGATGTGGTTCTCGCTCCTCTTATATCTATGGTGCATAACTTTATTCTGCTAATTAAATTTATAGTCCATTATGAATGTGAGAAAATAGAGCACTACATTACTAGAAGTACCTAATAGTTTTCCCAATAAGGAAGGTAAAAATAGGAAAAGAAGTATTACGTCCACAATATGATTTGTTAGTGGTTACCAATTTTAATTTGAACTCACCACTAAAATTAATTTTTAGCCACTAATAATAAACCGTAAAAACCTATCACTTATAATTTATTACCAAAATATCGTTAAAAGTTTGTATACATAACATAGCATAGCATATTTCAAATAAAATGTGGGTTCCAGTTAGCTCAAGTGGTAAAATCTTTGATAATTGAATAAAAGATATGAAGTTCAATATTTACCTATACCAAAAACCAATTGGTATCTTGATTTAATGATAAGAGCTATTATCAAAAGCGGATGTTATAGGATGAAACTCTGAAAAAAAAAAAAAAAAAAAAAAAATTGAACCATAAACCGTATATCTTTCTAAAGGAATAAAAAAAATAGAGAAAAAGACCAATTATCCGAAGTCCGAACAAGAAGAATAGGAAGGAAACTTCTGAGTAAAAAGGAAATTTCCACTAAGATTCATGCTGGCCACCACGAAATTACTCTGTCCTTTTATTTATTTATATATTTTTCTAAAGAAAGTAAAAAAGATAAATGAATGGATTGGGAAAGTAGCAGTAGCCAGTAACAGAGGAAAATAGGCATTTAAGACGCAGATGAGTTATTGACTTGACTTAAAACAGAGGATAACGAAGTTGTGAACACAAACACACGGAGAAAGAAAGCACAGATTCCATTCCTATATTAAACAGACAATTATCTAATAAGAATTGGATCCGGCTTTGTTTCAAGAGGATTCCGAGCATTACAATCACTACTACTGTGATATCGATTTCCAAATCTGTAAGTCACATATTCATCACTTTTATTATTTTCCTTTCAGTTTGTCCTTAAAATGAAAAATTCACATCAAATTGTATTCTTCTTCTTTAATTTACTTTCCTTCTCTTCAGTTTTAATTGAATGAGCTTTTTTCTTTTTCTATCTATATTATAGTTTAAAATTTCATGTAAATTATATCCAGCCGTTTCCATGAGCACTCAAGGAGCGCCATGTTCATCATCTTCTTCTTCTTCAACACCTAAGAGGAAATACGAGGTGTTTCTTAGCTTTAGAGGTTTGGACACCCGTAGAAATTTTACGGATCATCTATATGCTGCTTTGAAACGGAAGGGTATTTTGACCTTTAGGGACGATGAAGAACTTGATAGAGGTCAACCTATTTCACTAGAGCTCTGGAAAGCAATAGAAGAATCGAGATTTGCTATCATCATTTTCTCAAGAAACTATGCATCTTCGACATGGTGCTTAAAAGAACTTGCAGAGATTGTTAAATGCATGAAAAATAGAGGATTGACAATTTTGCCAGTTTTCTACGATGTGGATCCATCTGATGTACGGAAACAAACCGGATCTTTTGGACAAGCTTTTAACGAACATGAAGAATGTTTTAAAGAGAACATGGAGGTGGTGGAAACATGGAGGGCAGCTTTGAGAGAAGTGGCCAATCTCTCTGGTTGGCATTTACAAGATAGGTAATTTCCATGAGAAATTTGTTTTTATTTTTATGAATATATAAACGATATTTTCATATACCATGAAGTATATAAATAACTATTACAATATTAATATATGAACGATCTTTCACAAACCATGAAGCATATAAATAGCCATTGGAATGCATAATAATATGCATGGATTGAGATGTTACATATACTAGTTAAAATTATGTTGTTATATTCTAGGACTCCGTGTAGAAGGTGCTTATACTTTCCCAGTCTCTCTGTCTTTCATGCCCCTAACATAGAAAGGCCCAAAATATAGGGCATTAAGGTTTTGTTTTGTTTTGTTTGTTTGTTTGTTTGTTTGTTTGTTTTTTTTTTTTTTTTTTTTTTTTTTTTTTTTTTTAATTCAAAAAATATATGCAGAGCTATATGTATTTTTTTTCCACTCTTAAGAAGGCTCAAAATTTTAGAATTATGCCAGTTTATTACAAGTTTTACTAGATAGGTCTTATAAATTGATATATGAATTATTCTTTTTGTTAGGACATATGTGTTTCACTTGTTAAGAACATATGTCATTATTTTATGTAATTGGCTAATCCTTTAACAAAATGCACTTTACTTGTAATTGGGTAGATCTAGGATGTGTTTAATACTTCAAAAAACTGTGTTTCAAGATCAAGTGTTGAAGTCATCAAGTCTGTCCAAGAAACAAACTGATAAGTGCAAGTTCATTAAAACTCGACAGCTACATCTATCGAGCTTAAGAAAGCTGTTTAGTCCTATGTGCTCGACACCTGCTCAACAGCTTCTATCTGTCGAGGTTTAAGAATTTCATAATTCTAATATGGTTTTCTTGGAATCCATGTATGTGTCTTTGGGACTTCTTTTCTCCTAACCCTAGACATATAAAAGGATTGTTTTAAGGGCCGTCAAAGAGTTACACAAGTTGCACAAGCATTGAGAAAAGCTTGCTCAAGCAAATTGTGACTGGAGACAAAGTTTCACCCTAGTTCATCTCTTCTGAAGAAGTTGCTATGTATGTGCACCATAGGGTTTTGTGATCAAGCATCTTCTTTGAAAGTTCAAAATAGGTATGTAATACCTTTGAACGTTTGGACCCCAATTACAAAATTACCAATTCAAGCTTTATATCAAACAATTAATGTGCGAAACATGATAACAAGCTTATAACAGAATTGATAACTAATCTAAGTCAAATATAAACACATCCACAGCAATAAATATAAGGCAAAGATAAATGGAACGAAGATGCAAACACATGGACAGCACATGATGTGTTATCGAAGAGGAAACCGAAGCTCTCGGCGTAAAACCTCTCCGCTGCCCTCCAAGCAGTCAAATAATCCACTAAAGAATGTAGTTGGGATACATGAACAGCAGAAGACCCTCCAAGCCTAATCTACCCAAGTACCTAAGCCCTCCAAGCTTCTTGCTCTAATGAGGTTGCGCTGAACCTATTTCTTTTTTAGCTTACCGAATTCCGCTACTAGACCATAGCATCAACCAATGTAGATTGGTTCCTTCCTAACTGCTTCCCAATAGCACCAAATAAACCTTCTCACAGATGTGAGTGTGGTGAGATAAAGATTTGGCTAAAGACCTCTCAAGGGTATGACAATGGAGAGGAAGAGAGAAGAGGAATTTATAGAGTCTCTAAGGTAAAGATTGTGGATGAGGCAATCTTGTTTTTTTCTAGGGTTTCTCTCACAAAATTCTCTTTGGAAGCTCTCTCAATATGGTGGGTATAAGGGTATATATATAGTAGGGTGAGAAAGGAATGCAAAGCATCAGTTTTTGCCAAACAGGGTGTTTTGGTGACTTAGCCTCGCGACTGGGTTAAGTCGCAAGTTCAAGCCGCGAACTAATGGCCCGGCCAGCCTGGGACTTTTGTCCTGTAGTGCGACAGCTAGCGCGACCCTTCAGCTTCCCTACGTGTTTCTCACGTGCTAGCATTTGGCGGCTTGCAGCCGCGAGTCACCCGCGAGTCCTAGCCGTGAACCTCTGCTTCTTTGCACATACTTGAGCTTTTCTTCACATCTTCTCACACACTACCCTTACAATAATCCCACCTAAATACAGGGTTACTAAGTGCTTAAATTACAAGCAAATTGACACGGAATAAAGCCAACAAGATGGTTGATAAAATTCAACCTTACAATCTCCCCCTTTGGCTATTCCATGACAAAACCCTACAACAGACTCTAGACTTAAAGCGTGAGTTGGGAATAGTTGAACAAAACTCACTCACACCTAACTCTAGATTCTACACATCTCTTTAACATATGAACAAGTATCTCCTGAAACATAACAACATAGCAATATCGTTGTATGCAGAAACACTTGAAATGCATATGGAGCAAAAATAGCATGATCAAGCAAAATGGAATAAAGCAATAGACCATGGCAAGATCAAACAAGCAATCACTAAACAAAAGAGATCACTATGCTCATTCACACAAGGAATGAACATCCGGACATGCAAGATGATAAGCTCAATTGAAGAGTATCATTTGCAAATCCAACACTCAACCAATGCATACAAACATATATGTATCTAGGAACAATCCTACAAGGGCACAAGAGTGTTATACTTAAGATAATGCAAAGCATTAACAAGTATAAAAACAAATATATAAAGACTGCATAAGCAAAGTGTTGCAAATACATGGCACAGACCATTAAAGCCTACAAACAGCATAAGTGCATGGAAACAAACCCTTAAAGTTTACATAAGCAACATGGTTACAAACCAGAACCATAACACAATCCCTCAAGATTTGAAACATAGATAATATGAAACAAAGTATGCTACATAACAAAATATAAGCAAAAAGCCATAAAGCTCCCCATTTGATTATGCTATTTCTCCCCATGTCAGTGATCTTCTCCCCCTTTTTGTCATGGAATAGATAGTCCTCTTTTTCTTCTAGCTTCCTTTGAATCTGATCTAATTGAGTTTGGAGAGAAGTGAACTTCATGTCCCACCGAATATTGTGATGGTGCAAAATGGATGTGAGTCCGGACACTTTGGTGCTCAACTCATGGACAGAGGCCATAATGTTGTCTAGTTTCTCATCAACGGAGGATGAGGTAGAGCGCGAACCACTGTTTGATGCTGAGGCTTTAGTTTTAACTCCCTTCTTACTATGACCAATACTTGCGTTAAACGTGTGCATGTTGATTGGGCTAGGTTTGGGGTGAGGAGTTTCATCTTCAGATGGGTGGACCCTTTGAGCTTCAAAATCCTTGAAATGAGGCAGCAAAAAGGAATGCATATTCAAGATTCAGTTCGCTGAACCGTCTTGCACAGAACATGAAAGATATGTGCACAAATGTCAATCTCAACATCAGAGATCAGATCATGAAGAAACAAGGCCTGACCGAGATTCATGTACCCGGTGCTAGAAAGAGGGTATAGGTTGCTAAACATGATGATTGTGAGCACCCTCAATTTCGGAGGAAGAGAAGAAACACTGACTAAGTTGCCATTTGATGAGAATTCCAAGTCCTTTCCAAGAGCATCCCGGAGAAGGTCCTCATCTGGACATAGATCATCATAAACTGGTGAATGTTTAAGGATCGGTCAATTGATGTGAAGAATCTCGGCCAAATATGTTGGAGAGACTGAGAAGCTTTTTCTCCTAACCTAGCATCTAAGCTCATCACCTTCAACAATTGCATTTGCATAAAATTCTTTGACCAAATTCTCATAAGCATCATCAAGATCAAAGAGAAGATAATTCCAGTCTTTGAACGCAAACCATTTAGGAATGTCGATATCAAACAACGAAAGTTGATCAACAGCCCTTTCAAGTAATGGTGTAGCAGTTCTGAAATACTTCTCATGTGTCTGAAAGGTAGCATAGGATCTGAACTTGTTTTGGTCGAATTCACTTGATGGTGAACGGGTCCTCTTTGTGCGAGGTAAGGGTTCATCGACATCAATGATTGGCTCCTTACCTTTGCTGTTGCCCCTTTTCACAGTTGCTCTTTTAAATGGTGACATATCCACTCTGCATTAGGGATTATCAAAAGAAAAAAGAAACACCCAACAGAAAAATACCAACCTATATTAGCATAGGGTTAGAATCAAAAAATGAGCATTAAGGAAAACCCTAAGAACTTAGAATTTAGGGTCGAAACATGACAATAGGTGTGTGAGGGTCACAACAATAACCAAATGAACTCACATAAAAAAGTAGAAGAGAACACCCTCAAAGAATCCGAACAAAATCATCACAGAATTAGAAACCCATATCGAAAAAGAAATATACCAATATGTCAAATATATTCAAAACTCAAAAAGGACTACACACACAGATCCAAGAAAAAAAATGTTCAAATCATGAATAATGAAGTGAAAACAGGGAAACCTATACCTTTTTCTTGAAGAGTGAAGTGAGAATGATGCAGAAATGGATGTTTTCAAAGAGTTTCTCGGTGAGTTTCAGAGAGAGAAATGGGGAAGACAATGAACAGTCACTTGATTTCGAGGGAAAAACTGAGAAGTTTTTGAAATCTGACTAGAAAACGCAAAACACGCGTTTTTCGCAACTATATCAAGTCGCCAGTAAGTCGCCAAGGTAAGCCGCGAAACACTGTGAAAACAAGATTCTTGAAAAATCTTCCAAGTGTTTTTCGCAACTAGAAGATCTTCCCGCGAGGGAGTCGCGAGCTAAGCCGCTAAAATCTCTGAGTAACCTCGTGATTGGACCTTCCACCCGCGATCAAGTCGCCAAACTGAGCCGTGAAACATCCAAAACTCAAATTTTGAAAAAATTTTCTAAGTCTTTTTCGCGACTGGGATACTGACTCGCCAGTAAGCCACGAAAGATCTCTGAGTGGGCTCACGACTGGTTCTTGCGACTGGGCTAACCCGCGACTTAGTCGCCAAAACAAGGGAAGATAGTTTTTTAAATTTTTGATATTTTTGTTAAAAAAAAATACTTTCCAAAAACAACTAAAAACACTCAAAAATCTTTTTGTGTTTGATTAACAAGGATTGAGCATGTGAAAACACATTTAAACAAGTACAATTACACAAATGAATATGGCATTCATTGAATATAGACTTGTGTGTTGTGTGTGGATATCAAAAATAAGATAGTCCTTAGTCCAATGTGAAGCTTCAATGATCAATTCAATCAAGGCATACACAATTAGCACTAGATAATGTGACCTATCTCAATTATAGAAACATGCATATATGACCTCTCACATAAACTTGATTATATTTCTTTGAAACTTTTCATTTGGCTCCATATTCAACATATCATTTGCACTTTTTGAGCAAAGAGAATCTCATTTTGAGATAGATGCCTGAAATTTTTTATATTTCAATTTATGAGATAGCATTTGGCTTTTTGGGCATCAAACATTTTATTTTGGTCGCTTTCCCTTTTTCCTAGTCAAATACTAGTATGTGCGACAAGCTTTTGCAGCTCTATATCTCTTTTCATTTGGAGATTTACATTTAGAGAGCTCTTTTAAGCAAAAACAAAAATAAAGAGTGGGAAGATATATAGGCATGAGTGCAAAAGAGCTCTCTTTTGAGTCTATGCATGTCTCAAGATCAACAAAACCATTCACTAATCATTCATGACAAGGTTGAAGATCTATTTACAACAGTCACATAGATTTTAGAATTTTTTCCACAATGATATGAGTGCAAAGGGAACAAGCTAAGCTCATAGATGCACAAGGCCATTAGTACAAAGGTACAGGGCAAAATATGATTTAAGACAAAAACTCAAACAAAGTTGATCAAACTTTTTGGATTTTCTATTTTTTATGTGTTTTTGAATTTTTGACACAAGAAAAGTAAAGATTGATCAAAAACAAAATCAGCAAAAAAAATCAAAAACTCACAAACAAAAGGAATCATATGAAGAAGTGCTAAACACAAAAAAAAATGTAGAACATTCTACACAAAGCACATTTGAAAGATAGAGTTTAGGGAATGATACCGACACCAATGGTCTTATGCAAGGATTCAAACCTAGGGCCATCAAGAGGTTTAGTGAATATGTCAGCCTTCTGATTTTCTGTATTGATGAATTCTAGACATACTATCTTGTCCTCTACCAAGTCTCGAATGAAATGATACCAGATCTTAATATGCTTTGATTTGGAGTGCTGAACTGGATTCTTTGACAGATTTATTGCATTGGTGTTATCACAGAACACACACATGGTGTCTTGAAAAATTCCATAGTCATGTAGTAGTTTTCTCATCCATAATAGTTGGGCATAACAGCTTCCTACTGCAATATATTCAGCTTCAGCAGTTGAAAGAGAGACTGAATTTGGCTTTTTGCTCATCCATGAGACCAAGTTATTTCCAAGATAGAAACAACCACCAGAAGTGCTTTTTCTATCATCAATGCATCCAGTCCAGTCTGCATCTGAATATCCCGCCAAACACTCATTCAAATCTTTAGAATACCAAATCCCATATTCAGACGTGCCATTCACATAGCGAATGATTCGCTTGACTGCTGTTAAGTGGGACTCTTTAGGAGTAGCTTGAAATTGAACACAGACCCCGACACTGAATGCAATATCTAGCCTACTCGCTGTGAGATAGAGAAGACTGCCAATCATGCTTCGATATAGTGTTGGATCAACGTCAACACCATTTGCATCTATGCTCAATTTCGATGATGAACTCATGGGAGTAGATGTGTGTTTCTTCGAATCCAGGCCAAATCTTTTGACAAGATTTTTGGCATATTTCTTTTGAGAGATAAATATTCCATCTCCCCGTTGTTTTACTTGAATCCCTAGGAAGTAGTTCAACTCTCCTACCATACTCATTTCAAATTCCCGTTTCATTTCTTTCGAGAATTCATGAGCTAGTTGATCAATTGTAGATCCAAAAACAATGTCATCCACGTACACTTGAGCGACAAGGAGAGATTTTTCATCTCTTTTGACAAACAAAGTTCGATCAGCTTGGCCTCTTCTGAATCCACGATCCAACAAGTATGTTGTGAGACGATCATACCATGCTCTTGGTGCTTGCTTCAACCCATACAGTGCTTTCTTCAACCTTAGCACATGATCCGAAAAGTGAGGATCTTGAAATCCCTTTGGTTGCTCAACGAATACTTCTTCATTTAGAAAACCATTCAGAAAGGCACTTTTCACATCCATTTGGTACAGTTTGAAATCTATAACACATGCTATGGACAATAGAATTCGAATCGACTCAAGTCTTGCTACTGGTGCAAATGAGTCATCAAAGTTTATGCCTTCCACTTGAGTATATCCTTGAGCTACTAGCCTAGACTTGTTTCAGACAACCTCACCATCTTCATCAATTTTGTTCTTGAAGATCCACTTGGTGCCGATCACATGGGTGTCTTTGGGCCTTGGAACCAACTCCCATACATCATTTCTAACAAACTAATGTAGCTCTTGATGCATAGACTCTATCCAGTTTTCGTCTCTACGAGCTTCCTCTACCTTCTTGGGTTCAAATTGAGTAAGATAACAATTGTATGTCACATGATTCGCACTGTATTTTGGTCCTTTTCTCAACCGAAGTCCCTCATTTACATCACCAATGATATTACTTGATGGATGATTGAGAATTACCCTTGATGACGGCCTCTTGGAGGTAGAAGGTTCTTCATCTCGAGATATCGGAGGTTGAACTTCCGGAGGGGTGAGAGGGCTAGGAGGCCCTTGTGTTAATCTAGTCTCCCTTCTTGATATAGGGGGTGTGGACTCTTTTTCCGGTGATTCTTTCTCAATATCATCATCTTGTGACATATTGTCCTCAACCTCCCCCTTCTTCAAATCAAATCCTTCACCATCTTCAATATCCTTTTCAGATATGGTGTCATCGATGACCACATTTATTGATTCCATCACTGTCTTAGTGCGTTTGTTGAACACTCTATATGCTCGGCTATTTAATGAATAGCCTAGAAATATCCCTTCATCACTCTTAGCATCAAATTTTTCAAGATTTTCTCTATCATTAAGAATATAGCATTTGCTCCAAAATATTTGGAAATATTTCACCTTCGGTTTCTTTTCTCTCCAAATTTCATACGATGTCTTCTTCGTTCCTGCTCGGAAGTAAATCCTATTCCCAATATGACACGAAGTATTCACCGCTTCAGCCCAAAACTTCTGTGGAAGGTTTTTGTTGAGTAACATTACTTGAGCCATTTCTTGAATCACCTGGTTCTTCCTTTCAACTACTCCATTTTGTTGTGGTGTCTTTGGGGCTTAAAATTCCTTCTTGATGCCGTGTTTATTGCAAAATGCTTCAAACTTCACATTTTCAAACTCCTTCCTGTGGTCACTTCTGATCTTGACTATAGGTACTCCTTTTTCATTAATCAGTCTCTTGCACAATTTCTCCATCTTGTCACATGCCTCTGATTTCTCTCTAAGAAAATCCACCCAAGAATACCTTGAGAAGTCGTCAACCACCACCATAATATAACGCTTTCCACCCATGCTTTCTGTCCTTGTTGGACCCATTAGATCCACATGCAGTAATTCTAAAGGGCGAGAGGTTGCAACCACATTCACTTTCGGATGGCTTGACTTTGTTTGTTTTCCTAATTGACATGAACCACAAACGTTCTTCTCAATTTTCCCAAACTTTGGTAAACCAACCACTGCTTCAAGCTTTGAGACTTTTGCCACTTTTTTGTAATTAGCATGTCCAAGTCATTGATGCCACAACTCCAAGAGATTTACCCGGGCACTCCGACATGCTATGCTTGGTTTGGGAATGACCCCATAACAATTATCGGTGGTCCTAAGTCCCTTCAGAACTTGAACACCTTCTTCATTCAAGATTAGACATCCTTTCTTTGAGAATTGAACTAAGAAGTCGTCATCACAAATCTGAGTAATACTCAACAAGTTCACTTTTAATCCCTTGATATACAGCACGTCAGTCAACAGTGGCAGTCTCGGAATGTCCACTGTTCCCTTTCCAAGAACTTGTGAATGACTACCATCTCCAAATGTCACAAAGCCATCTTCCTTCTCTTTAAGAGTTTTGAACAGAGACTTATCTCCAGTCATATGCTTTGAACAACTGCTGTCAAGGTACCACAAACATGAATTAAATACTTTCAAAGCGGTATGAACAAAAAGACATGCATGAGAGAGACATTCTTGACCCTCGAAGCAGGACTCATTTTCCTTTATTTCATTCAAGGATGAGTGATATTTTCTTTTTAGACGGTCAAGTTTATCACACAAGTGTCTATTTCTCCTCTCATACTTATAGACTAAGGAATTTGACTCACATAAGCTGTTATGAATATCATGGTTTCTATGAACTAGGGATTTTAGCATGTGATAGAAGATTCTAGCATGTTTTTTTTTTTTTTTTATTTAAATAACTCTAAAAACACCTTTGAACGTTTAGACCCCAAATACAAAAATACCAATTCAAGTTTTTATCAAACAATCAATGTGCGGAATATGATAACAAGCTTATAAGAGAATTGATAACAATCTAAGCCAAATATAAACACATCCACAGCAGTAAATATAAGGCAAAGATAAAAGAAGGAAGATGCAAACACTCGGACAACACACGATGTGTTATCGAAGAGGAAACCGAAGCCCTCGGCATAAAACCTCTCCGCCGCCCTCCAAGCGGTCAATTATCCACTAGAAAATGTAATTGGGATACATGAACAGCAATAAACCCTCCAAGCCTAATCTACCCAGTTACCTAAGCCCTCCAAGCTTCTTGCTCCAACGAGGTTGCGCCGAACCTTTTTCTTTTCTAGCTTACCGGATTCTGCTACTAGACCATAGCATCAACCAATGTAGATTGGTTCCTTCTTAACTGCTTCCCAACAGTACCAAATGAGCCTTCTCACAGACGTGGGTGTGGTGAGATAAGGATTTGGCTAAATACCTCTCAAGGGTATGGCAATGGAGAGGAAGAGAGTAGAGGAATTTGTAGAGTCTCTAAGGTTAAGATTGTGGATGAATCAATCTTGTATTTCTCTAGGGTTTTTCTCACAAAATTCTCTCTAGAAGCTCTCTCAATATGGTAGGTATAAGGGTGTATATATAGTAGGATGAGAAGGGAATGCAAAACATCAGTTTTTGCCAAACAGGGCATTTTGGCGACTTGACCTCGCGGCTTGTCCAAGTCGCGAGTTCAAGCCGCGACGTAACGGCCTGGCTAGCCTAGGACTTTTGTCCTGTAGTGTGACAGCTGGCGCGACCCTTCAGCTTCCCTGTGTGCAGCTCACGTGCCCGCCTTTGGCGGCTTGCCAGTCGCGATCCACCCACGAGTCCTAGCCGCGAAGCTCTGTTTCTTTGCTCAAATTTGAGCTTTTCTTCACATCTTCTTACACACTACCCTTACAATTTTCCCACCTAAATACAGGGTTACTAAGTACTAAATTACAAGCAAATTGGTCACGGAATAAAGCCAATAAGATGGTTGATTAAATTCAACCTTACATGATTAATTAATAAACTTGGCAAATTAATCAATTAATTCATCACAGGGGGTCAATACGTATTTTTGGCCTATCACTTTTGTTGAAGTATCACCTTATTGCTACATCAGTTTGTAAGTTTTTTGTAATAAAATCTGTAGTAACTTTAATATTTTCTCCACAAAAAAAAAAAAAAAAAAAAAAAAAGAATTAATAGAAATACAACCAAACCATCATTATGTGAATTAAAAATGCTAAAGCTACTACAAATTGTATGACAAAAAACTTACAAATTGATATGGAAGGAATATGATTGGTGCCACTTAAATAATATAATAAATGAATGTTTGAATAACTTTTAAAAAAAATTTTTGATGACACGTCATTAGTTTGTAAAATCTATATAGTAAAATTTATAGTATCATTAGCTCATTATGGGGGAGTTAGTCATAAATAAAAGTAAGAATTAGATTTGAAATAAAAAATAAAATAAATATTATTTAAGTGATGTTTTGATATAAAAAGGCCCCTTTAAAATTTTCACATTAAGCCTTAAGCCTTAAACGGTTTTGGGCCAGCCTTACTCTCTCTATTTAAAGTAAAAGTTAGAGTTTTCTTTTTATTATTTCATTTGAGACCTTGCAATTAAAAGGAACTACACTATTCAAGAACATAACTTTATATAAATTATAAATCTGTTAGCATTGTTTATTATCTTTGTTATATTTTTTGGATAAATTACAATTTACCCTTTGTGGTTTGGCTATTTCACATTATAATCCACAAAAGTTTGATTGTTTGTTTTGTATTATTATTTTTTTAAGAAACAAAACACGTACACAAGGGAGAATGAATGGTTGTCAATTTCAATTAGCTCAATTGGTAAAAACTTTGATAGTTGAATACGAGATCTTTGGTTCAATCCTTGCCAGCATGAAAAACCGATTGATATCTTAGTCTAATAGTAAAAAACACAATAATTAGAAATGGACGCTATAGGTTGAAACTCTACCCCTAAATTTTGGACTAAATGAAACGGTTAAAGTTCTCTCCAACTTAATAGATTTTGTTGTTTACGGTCAAATTTATCCACCAATTTCCTTTCTCCTTTTCTTCTTCCTCCAACTCCAATATCAAATCCTCAGAGAGAGAGAGAGAGAGAGAGAGAGAGAGAGAGAGAGAGAGAGTGTGTGTGTGTGTGTGTGCGCGCGTGCGTGTAAAAATTTAATCAACAACAAAATTTCGAATGATTATGCTGTAAAATTAATTGGAGGAGTTTCTGCCTTCTTTTTTTTTTTTTTTTTTGGTTTTGGTAAAGGGCTGATATCATTGCTAACCTAACCAATGGTAAATACTTGCTTTTGCCCTGTTTTTGCAGCTACTGGTATCCCCTGTTTCTCTCCCACTTTTATGCTCTTTCATTTTTCTTTTTGGTTCTATGAATGGGAAGGCCCACATGTCTTAGGAAGGAACAACCGAACAACAATTGTCTACAAGTTATTATCGAAATTCGATGAGTCTCTTTCAATTCAATATAACAAAAACGATGTATATCTGATATCATCTTACAATTCTTATATGGGTAGTTCTATCCACATTGCTTGAGCTAATGACTTCATATTTGTTTGACCAAGAAGTATTATTGCCTAGTATTTTTGTTCATCTCTAAGGGTTTAAGTTTGGTTTGGACAATCACGTAATTATTATTCTATCTTTTCCACAGGCAGGAGTCAATATTTATCCAACATATTGTGGAAGTGATATTACATAGATTGAGTTCTAGTTTCTCATGCATTACTAATGACTTGGTTGGAATAAATTCTTCAGTGGAGAAATTGATCAATTTCTATTTAGGTCCTGGGAATGATATTTGCATGATTGGGATTTGCGGCTTGGGAGGTTTGGGAAAGACAACTCTTGCTAGAGTTATTTATGATATGTTCCATAATCATTTTGAAGGCTCTAGCTTTATTGCTAATATTAGAGAAGTATAAAAAAAAGGTGATTTGCCTCTATTACAACAACAACTTCTTGAAGAAATTTTGGAGGAAAGAAATATAAAGATAAGGAATGTTTATCGAGGAGTTGACATGATCAAGAATAGGCTTTGTTATAAAAAAGTTCTAGTTGTTCTAGATGATGTTGATCAATTGGACCAATTACAAAACTTGGCTGGAGAGCATAGTTGGTTTGGATTGGGAAGTTGGATCATAATAACAACTAGAGATGAACATTTGTTGGTTCAACATGGAGTGCATGAGATATATAAGCCTAATGCACTAAATATTGATGATGCTTTAAAACTTTTTTGTTTGAAAGCCTTCAAAAATGAGAATCCCGAAGAAGGTTATATGAAGCTCTCTCAGGATGTTGTGTACTATGCTAAAGGCCTTCCATTAGCCCTTGTTACTTTGGGTTCCTTTTTGGTTGGAAGAACAATGGATGAATGGCAAAGTGCGTTGGACAACTTTAAAAAAATTCCTAAAAGAGAAATATTTGATATACTTAAAGTAAGTTATGATGGACTTGAGGAAATGTGGAAGGAGATATTCTTGGATATTGCATGTTTCTTTAGAGGTGAGATGAAAGATCGAGTAATAGAAATATTAGAGAATTGTGGTTTTGATGCAAGAATTGGTGTAAGTGTTCTAGTGAATAAATCTCTCTTGACCATAGAAGGAAAGAAGTTGTGGATGCATGATCTACTACAAGATATGGGTAGAGAAATTGTTCATCGAGAATCTCGTGGAGAGCCTGGAAAGTGCAGCAGGATATGGCTTTATAAGGATTTGTTTCATGCATTGACAAGAGGAACGGTAAGAACAATGACAAAGCTAGAATTTTATTTCAGCAAACAATATTTAGTTGGTATATTAACACAATTTCAGTCAAAAAATTAATTCTTAAAAAAAAAAAAACCATCCAACAAATATGTAATTGCCTAGGTACTTTGATAATAAAATATAACATACAAACTGTCATTTAACATGCTAATATATTGTCCTTAATTAGATCTTATATTTTGAAAACATAATGTGATTGTGTGATTATTATATATATAATTTGAATTCATCTTTCTTGATGTAATCAACCAATTTTTCATCTCTTGATTACTAACTAAAACAAAAGGCTATATTTTTTTTATATCACTTGAAAAATAATGTTGTAATTTCATCTTTTCGTTTTTTTTTTTTCTTTTCTTTTTTAGGTTGTTTTCCTTTTTCCCTTGGTCATGAATTTCTAAAAGGTAGAATTGCACCTTCCTAATTTTAATGTATGGTTTTTCTCAAAAAATAAATAAATTAATGTATGGTATAAAAAAAAAAAAAACAATCTTAGTCTATGAATTTAAAGGCGAAATTAAGAAGACTACTTTAACACATGTTGACATGTTGTACAACGATTTTTTAGGTTTTTTTTTTTTTTTTTTTTTTTTAATCCGAATTATTCTTAACTTATAGGACCCTTAATTGTTGGTCATATACTAGAAGAGATGAAGAGCTTATTGCGTCATTTTCAAAGCTGTAGGTTCAGGTTCAGTACTGTTAAACACGATGCTAATATTACATCTTGTAGACTATAGGCTTGTAACTTTAGAAATAGAAATCCTTTATCCCTCTTTTTGTGCTCTACTTTATGCCATGTCAATTACAAGTTTTCATGTGTGAGTTTTTTTAAAAACTTTGGTTATTTTATAAGAAAATAAAAAATAATATGTAACAAATTGTGATTGGTGGAATGTAAAATGAAATACAAAAAATGGAACGAAGGATTTTTATTCCTAATTCTAGTACGGACAAAGTTTGGTTGGAGGATACTGCCGATCTTATTTGAGGGTTGATCCATTCTTGAGTAAACTTTTAAATTTGTCTTACTCTTAATATTTATTCTCCTCTTATTCCATAAAAAAACAAAATCCTAATTTCTTTTTTTACCCGGTGACTCTTAACTGGTATTTTGCAAGTTAGTCTATTTTTTTATTGTTAAACTAGTGGTATGCATGTGTGATGCACATATTAATTACAAATTTTATGTAAAAGCAAAATCTACAAATATTATTAAAACTATCATAATAATTAGTGAACCGCTTGAAACTCTAACTATTATAATATACACACATATAGCCACTTGACTTGAGGAAAATATGTATTGTGGAAGTTTTATTACATTACAATAAAATAAAAAAAAATACGATATATGATTAAAATTATTGAAATAAATATTAAAACTTATTATAAATTTCTTAAAATTTTTAATAATATAATTTTAGTTGAAGCATATTTTAAGTTCCTTGAAATTTAGATAATACAGTGTTACCTATATTAAACCGCCCTAACAAATATTAAGATAAATAGAATTTTAGTTAGAATATAATTTTTTATTTCTATGAACAGAGTTTTAATAAATTACACAATATACTAACAAGTATCATAACAATTAATAAGATAAATCAATTTGATAATTGTTGCATAGAGAAGATAGCCACTTGGTGCAATCATGGCCTCTAAGATCCAATTTTTATTATATAGTATATGATATGATTTGAAGTTCGGTCCACCATTCAAGGGACTTTTTTTTAAAATTTTATTTGGCTGAATATTTGAGGCTTTATTATTTTTGGCTGAGGGAAGAAGATGCAAAAATTAAATTGTTTCTCAAAAGGGCTAATAGGAGCAATTTCCCACCTTACCCTACTTGATTCCACCAATTGTTAAGAGGAGTTTACATATCAGAACAATTCAGGATCTCGCTACTTTTATTTCCTTTAATACAGTACACACTTGCGTATTTATAGTCTTCTTATCTTCTGTAGTGTATTTTTACCGATCCTCTCTCTTTTGATGCTTAGGCAACAGAAGCAATCCAAGCCATAGTCCTAAAGTCTTCTCAACTAGAAAAAGAATATTGGAGCATTGAAGCCTTTTCTAAACCTTTTTCAAAGATGATCAATCTTAGATTGCTCATAATTGATAATGAGGATATCCCCAATGGCCTCAGTCGTCTTTCTAATGACCTAAGATTTCTTGAATGGTTTAATTATGGTTCAAAATGTTTGCCATCCAGTTTCAGACCAAAAGAGCTTGTTGAACTTACTTTACCATTTAGCCACATCAAGTATCTTTGGCGCGGAGTAAAGGTAATTTTGTTCTTTTTATAATCCTTCTTTTCTTTAGGAGTAGCATCAACAAACTCCTTGGGTATTTGAGTTTACTCTAGTCACTATAAAATATAATTTCCTTAAAAGGTTGTTCCTAATACACAAAACTCCAACTTTTATAGAGTTTGAGAAAAGTTATGGTAGGCAGCCTTACCTCCATTTTTTTGGAGAGGTCTTATTAAAATAAATTATGTGTTTAATGGAAGTTTTCTTTTTTATCAGAATTTGGACAAGTTAAAATGCATCGATCTCAGACATTCTGAAAACCTTATCCAGACACCTAACTTCAAAGGGGTTCCGATTCTTGAGAAATTATATCTTAGTTGGTGTAGTAATTTGGTTGAAATCCACCCTTCTCTTGGGAAACTAAGAAGGCTTTTGATTTTAGAATTGGAACACTGTCACTCACTTATCAATCTTCCAAGAATGACTACTAAAATGGAGTCTCTTACAACTCTAAGGCTTTGTGGCTGCTCAAAATTCAGGAAGGTTCCAGAATTTAAGGGAATATTGAAAAGCCTATCAGAACTTGATTTGAGTGGGACTGCTATTGAAAAACTACCCTCATCAATTGAGTGTTTGACTGCCCTTACTGTATTAGATCTAAGAAACTGTGAAAATATTGAACGTCTTCCAAACAACATGGATGGTTTGAGGTCTCTTGAAAAACTTGTTCTTTCCGGATGCTCAAAAATTGTCGAGTTGCCAGAGAACCTGTGGAAAATAAATTGTTTGAAAGGACTTGATTTGAGTCGAATTGGATTAAGATGGCCAATAGAGAAAATGTTTTCTAATGGTCGCTTATCCTCGCTAAAATATTTAACACTAAGTTATACCGAATGTGTCACACTGCCTGCAAGCATCAGTCAACTTTTGAAATTGGAAACTCTTGATTTGTGCTTCTGCAAGCAGCTCCAATCATTGCCAGAGCTTCCACCAACTGTGAGATACATAAATGCTAAAGCTTGTTATTCCCTAGAATCATCAACAGCACTACTCAATATGAGCAGTTCGTTACAGCCTCGCTCCCTCTTCGGTTGTCAGTATGATGAGAGCAAAGGTGAAGTGGCATTTACATTATTGAACCATTACCTACAGGTACTCTCTGTCTCTGTCTCTCTTTTGATTTTTCTGTTTTGATAATTTGATAGTTTGAGGAGGGGGATTTTAAGCCTAAACCTTTTCATTAGAAACACCAAGAAGTGCCAGTTGAGCTATAAGGCTATTGACTTCTCTAGTGTATTGTTAAGTGTAGTATTATATCATGTGTTTTTCTTGGTACAGGGACTCCTTTGTCAGAAAACTGGATTTGAAACTAATAACAAAAGGAAAGAGGGTGGATCTAGAACTGAATTTCAGTTAATTATTCCTGGATCTAAAATTCCACAGTGGTTAAAACATCGAAGTGTGACAAATTCAGTAAGCATAGTGCCGCCTCCAAATTGGTGTAATAGTAGATGGATGGGATTTGCTCTCTGTGCTTGTTTGTATGCATCATATTCGCCTATTATTGCTAATGCTGAGGAGCATGGCAAAACACCTGGTCTAAGAGCTCGTGTGATAGCCCTTGGTGATATGCCTCACAGTCATTGTGCCACTGAAATTTTCTTTGGGATGGAATTAGGTGCAGACCACATTTGTCTATTGTATCTATCTCGTGATGATTGGTTTGCTACTGGATGGAATGGTGAATGCAATCAGATTGAGATTGTATTTGAGACCACTAATCCATCCTGGGTTACGCAGAAATGTGGGGTCAGTTTGGTATACGAGGAAGATGTGGAAGAGTTCAACCAATCAATTGCACAATGTAGCAATAGCCGTGTCAATACTTATGAGGGTTCTGTTGGTAATAAATTAAAATTTTCCTAAGCTGCTAAGAATGCAACAAGTGGCACAACAAGGAGATTACACCAGTAAAAGCATGAGAGCATAGAGAAAGATATGGGAAGCAGATGCGGCAGTTCCTATGGAAGTCATTAATCCATTTAATAGTGTAGAAAGTAAAAACAAGCAGCACCTGACATCACGGCAAGTTTCATTCAAGCCTAAAGATAGACAGACATGTGGATGAACAACTGCTAATAACTGTCTGTAACCGTCGAGGGTATAAATAAATGACACATTGTCAAGAAAACTTTGGAAGTATGAGTTTTTCTAAATCTAGCTATTGTATCAAATAAGCATTAATTTTAGTGTTTAGTCTTGAACATTTAACATGTTCATACTTAGAATCATTTGAGCCATGCCTTCAAAAACACTCAAGAAGCAACTTTAATTACACTCATTAGGAATGAGTCAATAATTAATTCTTTTCTTTCTTTAATTATAGTACCATACTAACTAAGGTTTTTACATATATACAGGTCATAATTGACATGTTTGCAGCTGATGATGCCAATTTTTTTTTCAAACATTGATTGACTGCAAAATAGGAAGGAGGATTTTCATAGCATGAATTTTAATTGAGGCTACTGCTATCTGATGTGCACAAGCATCTCTGTCAATCTGACTGTTTTTTTTTTTTTTTTTTTTTTTTTTTTTTTTTGGGATAAAAAACCTGGTATGTTGTAATGAATTTATATATTATGATGATTTGTAAATGTGTTAGTGTAGATATCCTTCCATCTTGTTTCATAAAGTAGCCTGGATCTTTTTGTTTTTTGGCGGGTTCTAGTCCTTATCAGATATGATTTCTATGGTTTCAGATATTAGGATGAAGTGAAGTTCAATTAAGCCAACTGCTATCATCTACAAGCTATACTTTCAGGTCCCTTTCTCACATTTCTCTCATGTAGTTTATTTGAGTTAACCCATATTAGAGCTTGAGTCGTGAATTTTGGACAAGCTTAAAAGCTATTACTTTTTTTTTATCAATCACGCAATATAATCAGATAAGCATTAATTCAGTCTTCATTCTAGCATAGGTACTTACAATTAAACGGTCTACAAATACTTTTGAAAGCTTCAACAAGTTCAGTAATCTTCTTCCAGGGACTAGCCTACTTGATAGTTATGGCCTAACCATTATATTTTTAGTATCTTTCTTCTAAATATAAACTAGCATATCAGGCTAATGTAGAAGTTGCTTTATTTCACTGGAGGAATCAGCTAGCAACATAGAGGAGCCTATGTCTATCTTGGAGCATATTATCTGGTTGGGAATCCAGTATGTGCTGTTGTGGCCTTTGTTAAATCCTTAAAAGTCCTTCAGATTGGATTTAGAGACTATTGTACAAGCTTATTTGTTTATTTGGCTAAAATGTACAAACATTTATGTTTGCTCATGGAACAAGTTTCACAAATTGGCAAAAGCAAGTTATTATAGTACAAAAAAAATTTCCTTTTACATAATTTTCCCCCCACCCCTCGCCCTCCCTTTTCTTCTTCTTCTTATTGTAATTTACCATATTTATGCTCAAATTGATTGTAAAGCTTGAATATTGCAAATCCTATAACTATTTCATATCGGAACAACAGGTCTCAAATCTATATTTAGTTAAAATTGGTGGGAATTGAGTCGTATTAGGCTTGTAGACTAAACTAGTTTGGAATGCATAGTTGGATTTTTATTGATGTTATAGATGTCAAAAACAAGAGAGAGGACAATTGAGAGAGATTCTTGTAACAAATATGAGATAACAAAACAGAGAGAAATTTGGGTTTTTTTTTTTTTTTTTTTTTTTTTTTTTTTTATTTTATAAATAAAAATGATCTTATAATTCCTTGGTCTATCTTTATATCAAATTTATGCTACAATAATGTAAATGATATTATTATAGTGGAATGTAAATAATGATTAAAATCTTGTTAGTAGTGGTCTCTTTCTATTCTCAGTTGGGAAGCACGTAAACAAACATGATTACGGGTACAATATGGCGATATAAACAAATTTTTTAAAAATTATAACTTAAAAAGATTGATACGACACTAATATAATACTAGTTAACACTCTAAATGAGATATATGTGCATGTGCTTGCTAGATTCTCAATGAAAACAAGAAAAAAGTTTATGGTTTAAATAGATATAATTTTAAAAGTTTAGGGTTTAATTTTAAACTAACGGAATTATCAAGTTGAATTTGTAATGGTCTTATTTCTCTTATGGTTTAATTTAAAATTTTAAAAATGATAAGATTTAATTTGAAACTACACTTAAATTATATATTTTTTTAATAGAAATATATAACGGTTTTAAATGTACTAATAGTCTAGTACTATACTCTAAAATATTTTGAAGAACAAAAAAAAAAAAAAACCTAAACAAGGGAAGATAATTTTTTTTTAACTTTACTAAATTAGTAAAAAGGTTAAGGGGAAATTTACTACTTTGGTAGTGAACAGTGAACAAAAGTGAAAAGACACTTCCTACTTCAGAACAGCAGTCAGCGGAAGTCATCTCAACTTTATTGACCGGTTGCCGGTTTCAAGGTTTCAGCTTAGAGTTGGACTTGCTGAAGGGCTTCCTTTCTCTCTCTCACACACATACACAGAACATTACTTAAATCTTTAACCAAATAGGCAATAATCTGATAGGAACCCAGCCCAGCGTTTATTTCCACTGCCCTTTGCTCTTACACAATTACTCCCAAATCTTTGACTTTCACTTTTCACTCACATTCATCTCTTCAATTTTTCTATTTTTATTCCCTCCTTAATATACACACACACCAAATTGTTTTCTTCTTCACTAATTTATGTACCCTTTTTAACTTATTTTCTTCAGTTCTATACATATTGTGCTTCAAATTTTTTTTGTATATTTCCAATGCCTTCCATGAGCCACCCAAAGAGGTCTATGTCATCACCGTCATCATCTTCTTCTTCTTCTTCTTCAACACCTTAGTGGAAATACAAGGATGGTATTTACAAGATAGGTAATTTCCATTACAACATGTACTAGTTAAATTTCTGTTTCAATCAGTGCTTATACTACTACAAATAGTTTGTGACCCTTGTTTTTTGTTATTAAAAGTGTTGGTGCATTTAACAAAAAGAACATAACTTTCTATGAATTGTAAGTATACTGTTATTGTTTATTATCTTCATTATATATATATATATATATATAATGAAGATAATAAACAATAACAGCATACTTACATATATATATATATATATATATATATATTTCTTAGGAAAATTACTATTTGACTTTTGCAAATTTGGCCATTCTACAATTTAATATATAAAATTTCAATTATTAAATTTAAATCCCTAAAATTTCAATTTGTCAGCCATGCCTTCTGAAACTGTCAAGAGCAACTTTAATTACACTCATTAGGAATGAGTCAATAATTAATTGTTTTCTTCCTTTAATTATGACATATATACGGATTATAATTGACATGTCTGCAGACGATGATGCCAATGTTCTTTTCATAGTATTTCCTTCCTTATAATGTATATTCTTCCTAATCATTGGTGTCATGTCTTCCAAAACGGTAGGAATCAAACTCTTACACTCATTAGTACTGAGTGAATTATGACTATTATTATACTTGATAATGCTCAAAAAATCAATGGGCTGGATGCTTTGGGCTTGAATGATTTTGAGGGCCTGAAAAAGGAAAACAAGGAATCAAAGAAGACCGAGGTTGATCGGTCGAAAATCCTCTAATGGTGAAGTTAGTTTCTCTCTTCCAAAATTTGGAATTACAAACTTCTGGGAATTGTGTAAAAGGATCAACTTACTTTTCTTTGTCGGGGATGAGTGCTTATATAGTGCTATGGGAGTGGTTACTTGTCTTGTAACTTCCCCCACATTTGTGGAGGTTAGAGGGTTTACACGCTTCTCATGACTGCTATAGAAGTTAAGATATTTCCTCCCATCTTCCATAACTGCTATTGGAAGTTAAATGTTTGATGATGTATCAAGATATCACCACGTGGTACGGTTCACAAGCTCATGTAGACGAACCTTGTGTTAAGGGTTGTCCATATCAGGACAACCTTGCTAGGTTTAGACAAGCTTCTCTAAAGAACCCATGAATGACTGAGTAGTAGGTTTGGTTATCATAGTGCCTTACGTCCCATGGACAACTACTCAAGGATGAGATTAGATTCTATGGACGATCACCAAGGACGAGCTACACTTGTCTTTCCCATCAGCTGCCCCTTTGTCCTTGTGTTGTTCGTCCTAAGAATGCCCTCTATCCTTCTTCTTCGTTTTTCTCTTTTTTTGTTTTTTTGACACGTGGTCCAATCTGGCATGTTTCAATCATGGCTTTTCGTCTTTCAAGACAGATGCCACGTGGCTTATCCTAGTTGGTCACGTCACTTCGGATGCTGAATCTTGTTGCCTATAAATAGTAGAATTCCTCTCCTACCCTTTTCATTTCAAAAATTTTCTTCCTTGACATTTGTCATCTAGAGCCTTGTTTAGAAGTTTCTCTACGTCCATAGTCCTCTTTCATCTAGAGCCAGGTATTCTCTCCCTTCTCATCTTTAGGTTTTCCTTTAAGTTTTCCTCAGAATGTTTGAAAACGTCATTTCCTCGTTTAGCAGTAGTATAGATAAGGCTATAGACGAGTAGCACTAGTAATAGTAGTAGTGGGGGGAATAGCACGGATGAGGGATACGCATCTAGTGTTCCCAGAGTCCCTTTAGAAGTTTTTCAGGAGCAACTTAGGAAGAGGGCAGCCTCTGGGTCTCACGTTGGCACTTCAACGAGTGCCCCTCCATCTAGTCCTTTGGACGAGGAGGAAATAGTCTACAATTGTGCAGTAGGTGTTAACTCCAAAACCAATGAACAAAGATTGAACAACCTTAGGACATGGTACCAAATTCCAGACGAGCTTAACCCTAGGTTAGCCGTCCATGGAGAATGGTGCTATAACCCCCACTTTGGGATAGGCGTCTATGAGTCTTACATAGGTTACCATTAAACGCTTTTGCTAGGGAATTACTTGTTAAGCTAGGTTTAGCAGTATGTCAGTTTAATCCTAATGCATGGAGATTAATTATCTCTATGCAAATTTTGTGGAAGGAAGTATTTGGGGGGGGGGGGGGGGGATCATCCTCTTACTATGGACAAGTTCCTTTTTTGCTATAAACCCTCAGAAATCAGCCAGTCCCTTAGCTTTTATCAATTCACAACTAGGGGTACAAACTGTAGGCTAATAAAGTCCCTAGCCTCGTCTGATAGGAACTGGAAGACGGAGTTTTTTTTCGTCTCTGGTTTCTGGGCTAGGAATCCTATGGACATTAGTAGGGACACTTTTGCCCCTTACACTGGGGACTTAGGGAACCTTCGTCCTGAAGGTATGCCCTCCCCCTTTTTCTCTTCTTTTTCTTCTATTTTATCTTTTATTTATATGTCTAATCTTTACTTATTGCTTTATAGCTCTTGGACAACCTTCTTTGAGCAAGTTCTACCGTGATTGTGTCCATAGGGCTCATCTATTCATTAATAGGGATTTCCATTCCTTGGTTACCCTTCGACATCTTGGCAAGTGGAGACTCGGCCCAGAACCGTCCGCTGAAGCTATTGCACACAAAGTTATAGTTCGTAGATGTAAGTTTTTACTCACACAAATGTTACATGTTATATTTTCTATTTTAAATTTAATTTTCATTTAACATTATATTTCAGGGATGACAACTATGAAAGAAAATAGGGGGAAAGAAGTTGTGGATGAAGGGACCTGTCCTAAAACCCAATCCCAAGCTCGTCCTTCTACTGGGGATAAGAGGAAGTCTTTGTCCAAGAATTTGGACTTAGGAAACGTCCCCAGTCATCGAGGAAAGAAGGCCAAGTATGGGCCGTCTAAGGCAGGAGTCGTCCAGACTAATTTTCCTACGCCTACACCCTTCGTCCAAATATTCGATGTGGACTCGTCTACTCCAGTCGATGTCACTTCATCCAAAACTGCACCTACCTCGTCCTAGCCTTCTCAAAGGATTCCCATGAATATCATTAAAAATGAAGACTTAGCTTAGGAATGCTTTGGGAAGGCTGTGTCTAATGAGGACATAGTTGTATGCTATGACATGTTATTGAAAGATTTTGAACATTCTGGTGTTCATGATCTTTTCAAGGTGCGCATTCTTTTTTGTCTCGTCTTGATTACTTTATATTTCTCTCATCTAAACAGTAATTTATCCTTGATTTTTTTTTTTTTTTTTTTTGGGTAGGCAATGTCGAAGTTCATTACAGCATCCAGGCAGGCTACGGAATTGGACAAGAAGAGGATTTTACTGGAGACAAGGATCCAAGAAGTGATGGATGAGTGTAAAAAGTGGGCTGAGGTGGCGGCTAAGGCCAAGGATGAGGCAAAGGAGTTGCAAAACCACATCGAGGAGTTGAAGACTGATGTCATAGATAAGGATACTCGTCTTGATCACCTCCAAAAGAGGAACGACAAGTTGAGTACCCTTCTTGAAAAAGCCAAGGGAGACATAGTTGCAGAGTTCAAGGCGTCCAAGAAATTTATTGATTTAATGGATACCAACTATGCAGCTGGGTTTGAAGACTTCAGGATGGACGCCGTGGAGAACTTCCCTGAGATTGACTTCAGCTCTATCAAACTTAACCTCGATGGTGCTGCTACAAGCTCCCTCCTCTAGACAAGTTTAGAGGATATTAATATAGAGGATGATGCCACTACCCAGCCACCTTAGGACGACCCCAATGCTGACGCCCCTCCTTCATGAAGACGAGACTTTAATATTTTTCTTATCTTTGTATTTTTTTTCTTCTTTTATATGGTCCGTTGTTTTGGACCTTTCAATGTAACTTAAGTACATTTATCTTGTCCATAGTTTTAGGATGAGTTCTCAAACAATTACTTTATTATGCTTTACTTTTTATAAGGGTTTTTGGATGTAGGTCATCCACCCTTTAATTAATGAATGAATGTTTCTCATTTTCTGTTATTTGCTATTAAACGCTGTTGTATGGACAAATGTTTTTCACATCCACAACTTTGGATTAAATTTTAGCTCGTCCATGACAGGAATTCCTTCATGTTTAATATTTTTACCATTCTTTAAATTTCGTTAAGTATAACTCGTCTTTGTGAATGGTAATGGCTTCTCTAGCTTCATCCGTTCTAAGATTTGGCAGCTTATTTTACCCTTTGTCCATGAAGCCCAACTTTTTACTTGTCCAAAGATTGGATTGTTTTAGTTGGCGTCCTGTCCGATGGACTAAAATATGTACGCATTTCCTCATCCATGGCTAGACTAACACGTTTATGGCTTCACCTTGTCCATTATTTGGACGAATATGCATTGTTTTTCTTTGCTTTATCCTTATTTCGAGGAAAGCTTATAGACATTACATCCCTGTGTCTAGAGATTTTATTCATCTTTAGACCTTAGCCTTTTTTGTGGATGAAGTTATGGAGATTAGATTTCTATATCACATGTATTTGAAAATCCAAACCATACTCATAATATAAACCACAAGTATGGCACATGCTTTAAAAGCTAGTGCCTTATTCATACAAACATCAGTCCATGACTTCGTCCATAGTTAATTTAAAACTAATACACCCTTAAGAAGTTTAAACATAACATATAATGTTAACAACACACATGCAGCAAAAAGCAACATAAATTTTGGCTTGTCCAAACTTGACAGGTCTCATCCAAGACAATGTTCGTCTAGGCTGATATTTTACTGATAATACCTCCTTAGGTGCTCAACATTCCAAGGCTCCTCCAACTTTCTCCCATCCAAGGCCTCTAAGTAATACAACCCTTGCCTTTTGCAATTGATAACCTTGTAAGGTCCTTCCTAGTTAGGTCCTAATTTCCCATGAGCTAGGTTTCTGGTTTCCAAGAAGACCCTTTTCAAGATGAGGTCCCCTATGTTGAAGCATTTGGGTTTCACCATTGCATCATATTGTCTGGCCATAAGGTTTTTATACCTGGCTGTCCTTTGTTCCGCGTCCATCCTTACCTCGTTTATTAGGTCAAGGTTAAGGCAGAGTTGTTCTTCGTTATCCTTCTCTTCATACCTCATCACCCTGTAATTGGCCATATGCACTTCTGTAGGTATCACTACTTCACTTTCCATAGGCTAGCTTGAAAGGAGTTTCCCCTGTAGGGGTTTTCACCATCGTCCTATAGGCCCACAGAACACCTAGTAGCTCGTCTAGCCATACTCCCTTTGTCCCTTCAAGTTGAGTTTTGATGATCTTCAACAAGGATTATTTTGCTACTTCTGCTTGACCATTTTCTTGGGGGTGGGCGGGTGGGGAATAATGATTTTGAATTCCGAAGTGTTCACAGAAGTCTCTGAAAAGTATGTTATCAAACTGTCGTCCGTTGTCTAACACTAATACTCTGGGCACCCCAAACTTGCACACAATGTTCTTCCAGACGAAGTTCTTGACATTCTATTGCGTGATTTTAGCTAAAGGTTCTGCCTCTACCCATTTAGTAAAATAGTCAAACCCAACTACCAAAAATTTCATCTGCTTGGTTCCAAGTGTAAAAGGACCCAAGATATCTAATCCCCATTGCGCAAATGGCCATGGAGCCATCATTGGGGTGAGATACTCGAATGGTTGCTTGGGAATATTGCTAAAGCGTTGACATTGGTCACACACCTTGACATAAGCCTTTGCATCTGCTTGAACAGTTGGTCAGTAATATCCTGCATGGGCGACTTTATGAACCAATGCTCTCGCTCCTGAATGATTCCCACCTGCCCCTTCATGAATCTCCCTCAATACATAGTTCGACTCATCCGGGGCTAAGCACCTTAAGTAGGGCTGAGAGAAAGCTCGTTTGTACAATACCTCATTTATGAGAACATACTTGGCAGCTCTAATTCTTAACATCCTGGCCTCGTCCTTGTCCTCTAGAAGCCTTCCGTCCTTGAGATAGATAACTATTAGAGTCATCTAATTTTCTTCTCCTCCGATTTGATGTACCTTAGGTAGATCTATGCTTGGCATATATTGGACTTTGTCAAACTTTTCCATGGGCTCCCCTGCTCAGGCTGCTTTCACCAAAGCATATGCTTCCATGTTTTCCTCCCTCGGGAGTTGAACAAAACTAGCTTATTTGAATTTCTTGACAAGCTGCCTTACCTTGTTTAAATACTTCTTCATCCGGCTTTACTTTGCTTCATACATTCCATTCACTTGATTAATGATCAATTGAGAATCCTCTTGAATGAGAACTTACTCCGCCTCTAGGGACTTAGCCAATTCCAATCCTTTGAGGAGGGTTTCAAATTCAGCTTCATTGTTGGTGGTTTGGTATTGTAGACGGGCTGCGCATTTCAACTTATCCCCTTTTGGGGATTTGAGTATAACTCCAATTCCTCCTGCATATAACGTGGATGAACCATCCACATTAATGACCCACTTTCGTGCCTCGTCCGCCTCGTCTAGCTCACTTCGATTTGAACTAAATTCTGCAATGAAATCTGCCAACACTTGTGCCTTAATTGCATTTCTTGGTTAGTACCTAACATCAAACTCATTGAGTTTTATGGCCTATTGGATCAGTCGTCCTGCGGCCTCCAACTTTTTCTTTGCTTTCTTTAATGGATGATCTATCAAGACATTGATGATATAAGCTTGAAAGTAATGCCTTGACTTCTTGGAAGCTATAACCAAAGCGAAGGCTAGTTTTTCCATCATTGGGTATCGTCCTTCTGCCCCCCTTAGGGCTCAACTTGTGTAGTAGACCGGCTTCTGCACCCTTCCTTCTTCTCTAATCAAAGCTGAACTCACTGCATGTGGGGACATTGCAATATACAAATACAACTCTTCGCCAGGCACGGAAGGACTCAGCAAGGGAGCTGTGGTGAGGTAGGTCTTGAGGTCTTGGAAAGCTTTTTGACACTCGTCCGGCCATTCAAACGCCTTTTTAAGAACCTTGAAAAAGGGTAAACATTTGTCAGTAGTTTTAGAAACAAACCTGTTAAGGGCAGCAACTCGTCCAGTAAGGGACTAGACTTCTTTAATATTTCGTGGAGGCTTCATATCCTGTATTGCTTGAATTTTATCAAGATTTGCCTCAATTCCCTTATGCAAAACCATGAATCCAAGAAATTTTCCTGATGAATCTCCGAAGGTACACTTGTTGGGATTCAACTTCATGTTGTATTGCCTAAGCATATCAAAGGTTTCTTGCAGGTTGTCTAAGTGCTTCCCCTCGTCCAGACTCTTCACCAGCATATCGTCTACATAGACTTCTACATTCCATCCAATATGTGGACGAAACATATGGTTAACCAACCTTTGGTATGTTGCCTCTGCGTTCTTCAGACCGAAGGGCATCACCTTGTAACAAAACAAGCCTTGACTGGTGATAAAGGATGTCTTCTCTTAGTCTGCCTCATCCATCCTTATCTGGAGGAAGCATCCATGAAACTAAGTAATCTATGACTTGCAGTCAAGTCTACTAACTAATCAATACGCGGCAATGGATAGCTATCCTTGGGGCAGGCTTTGTTTAGATCAGTGAAGTCCACACACACCCTCCATTTGCCATTAGCCTTCTTGACCATTACTACGTTGGCCAACCAGTCTAGATAATAAACCTCTTGAATAAAATTTGCTCCAGTCAGCTTCTGAACCTCTTCTAATAGCAATTTCTCTCTCAGGGGGAAACACTCTTTTCTTCTGTCATATAGGTTTAGTGGAAGGACATACATTTAGACGGTGGGAAATGTCACTAGGGTCTATACCCGGCATATCCTTATGACTCTATGCAAACACATCAGTGCTCTTCTTTAAAAATTGGATAAGATCTTACTTTGTCTTCTTTTCCATATCTGCTCCAACCCTTGTATACTTCTCAGGGTTATTCTCGTCTAAAGGAATGTCTTCCAATGCTTCAGTGAGCTCTGCCACAACTCTCCTCTCCTCAATGTTCATCGTCTGAACCTGTTCGACCATGGCCAACATGGCCAAATAGCATTCTTTTGCTGCTAGCTGATCTCCCTGTACTTGTCCTACTCCATACTCTGTAGGGAACTTGACTGATAAGTGGTAAATAGATGTGACTGCCTTCTAACTATTTAAAGTTGGCCTTCTGATTATAGCATTATAAGAGGATGAATAATCTACCACAAGAAAATTCACGTCCTTGGTTATCTGTTATGGGTATGCCCCTACCACCACAGATAATGTAATGGTGCCTACAAGCTACACTTTCATACCTTCAAACCCTACTAAAGATGAATTCACTAGAAAAAGTTGATCTTGTCCAAGCCTCATTTGCTAAAATGCAAAGTAATATAAGATATCTGCTAAGCTTCCATTGTCCACCAACACCCTTCTGGTCATATAGTCAGCGATAAGCAAAGTGATGATGATGGCATCGTCATGGGGGTGGTGCACTCTTTCAGCATCCTTATCCATGAATGTAGTAGCCTACTCGTATGTTTTCCTCGACCTGGGTGATCTTTCAGAGGGTTGTATGTTCTGCACTACCTTCAGGTACGTCTTTCTGGACTTGGAAGATTGCCCTATTAAGGTTCCTCCTATGATAACTTTTATTTCTCCGAGCGGGGGTCATGACGACTCTTCTACTTTCCCCTTCAACTTCTCGTCCTTGTTATCTCATCCAAGGAAGTTTCTCAATTTTCCTTTTCTGATGAGATTTTCAATCTGCTGCTTCAAATCGAGACACTGGTCCATGTCATACCCATGGTCTCTATGGAAGCAGCAATACTTGTTCCTATTACACTTGTTGGGATCTCCCTTCATTTTCTTCAGCCACTTCAAGGAAGGATCGTCCTTAATTTGCATGAGAACTTGTTCAAGCAGTATGTTTAAAGGCGTGTATCGCTGACTCCGTGCTGAAGAGCTCAATTTCTTGTTGTCTCGGTCCTTCTTTTCTCCCATTTGTCTCTTCTTTGGACGAGGACCTTGTTTAGAGTGGCGCAGGATATCTTCTTCTATTCTCTCAGCTCTCTTCCTCTTCTTGGCTATAACTGCATCTTCTGCATTCATAAAATTTTGGGCCGAATGGACGAGTTCAACCATGGTTTGAGGCTCTTTCTCATAAAGCTTGTGAATGAATAAGTCAAAGCTAACTCCATTGTGGATGGCCGCCAATAACAATTTATCATCCATCTCGTCCACTGTCAGGGCTTCCTTGTTGAAATGAATAATGAAAGACCGTAAGCTTTCATTCTGCCTTTGCTTAATGGTTAACAAGCTGGACGAGGAACGTTTGTGCCTTTGTCCTCCAATGAAATTATTGACAAACAACTTACTCAACTCTTCGAAAGAACTCACTATGTTAGGAGAGATCTTACTGAACCACACTCGTGCTGATCCTTTGAGGGTGGTAGGGAAGGAAGGCTCTACATATAATCTCATTTGGAACTCTTTGAAGGTGCATTGTAGTCTTGAAAGTAGTAATATAATCGAAAGGGTCATGCGTTCCGTCATATGAATCCAAGGAAGGCATCTTGAACTTCAGAGGCAAAGGGTGACCATTGATGGAAGCCGTGAAAGGGGAGTCTATTCAGTGAACTAAATCCTCTATGGGATTCACCCTTCTCATGTTCTCCCTCATCTCATCCATAACCTTCTTCATTTGATCCATCTCTTTCTCCTAGTGTGGCACCCTTCGTGAAGTAGTGCCCTTTGACTGGGTCTCCTACTCAGGATTTCCTCTATCTTCTTGACTTTGGGCTTGTCCCTCAACATATCCTTCATGACGTTGCCTCTTTAGATTAATTTCCCTAGTCAGTTCTTGGTTCTGGCGAGTTAACTCTGCCATGGCGGTTACCATAGAATGTATGTGTTGGATGGAAGACAGTTGCGTGACTGGCACTAACTGGCAATCTCGATGGGGATTGCTAGAAGCATCCCTACTTTCCTGGTGGCTTGGGCTAGTGGCCCTCGATCTTGTCCGAACCATTTAGCTTTTTGTCGTAGAAAGATAAATCGTGAAATAATCTATTTCCCACAGACGGTGCCAATTGATAATGCTTGAAAAATAAGTGGGCCGGGTGCTTCGGGCTTGAATGATTTTAAGGGCTTGAAAAAGGAAAACAAGGAATCAAAGGAGACCGGGGTTGATCGACCGAAAATCCTCCGATGAAGAAGTTAGTTTCTCTCTTCCAAAATCTGGAATTACAAACTTCTGGGAATTATGTAAAATGATCAACTTACTTTTCTTTGTCGGGGATGAGAGCTTATCTAGTGCTATGGGAGCGATTACTTGTCTTGTAACTTCCCCCACATTTGTAGAGGTCAGAGGGTTTACACTTGCTTCTCATATCCACTATAGAAGTTAAGATATTTCCTCTCATCTTCCATAACTGCTATTGGAAGTTAAATGTTTGACAATGTATCAGGATCTCACCACGTGGTACGGTTCACAAGCTCATGTAGACGAACCCTGTGTTAAGGGTTGTCCATATCAAGACGACCTTGCTAGGTTTAGACGAGCTTCTCTTAAGAACCCATGTATGACTGAGTAGTAGGTTTGGTTATCATGGTGCCTTATGTCCCATGGACGACTACTCAAGGATGAGATTAGATTCTATGGACGATCACCAAGGACGAGCTACACTTGTCTTTCCCATCAATACTAACTTAGGTTTTCATATACATGCAGTTAGTGATGATGATGTACATACAGTGGTGATAATGATGATGATTTATATATATTTTTTGGTGATGATGATGATGTATATACAGTTGGTGATGATTATATATACAAGTTGGCGATGATAATGATTGACATGACTGCAAAAGATGATGCCTAAGTGCTGTTTATATTTTGACTATCTTTTTTTAATTGGATGAATTTCAATTCGAGGGTTAGGCAATTAGATGTGCACATGCATTTCAATCAGCCTGACCATGTTTGTATTTGGTTCAGCTACAATGATTTGGAAACTTGTTATTTGGAAACTTGTTCAAGTGGCATGTCTGTGCATCTTGTTTCAAAATGAAAATGGAGTTAAAGATCTACTTTGAAAGGGGATCTAGGTTTAGACAAATAATGAGTTATATGTTTTCAGTAATAATATTTCTCCTTGGATGAATTTCAAGTGAGTGTAGTGCTATTGGAATTTGGATTGCATACAAGCATTACTTCAGGTAACATTGTCACATTTTTCTCTTCTATGTGGATTAGAGTTAATGTCTATTAGGCATTGAGTTGTGAATTTTGAAGCAGAACTTTAAGGCTTATAAGTCTTTATCAATCTAGCTATAGTATCAAATAAGCATTAATTTTAGTATTTGGTCTTCGAAAGTTTCAAACAAGTTCACTTGTAAAGTAATATTCTCTTTAGATTATAAAAGTGCCCTATATATTTAAGAGGAAATGTCCTGTAGTTATGCTTGCCCTTTAACTCTATTAATTTATGAGAGATGCTATGTCCATAATATTTTTACAACAAATCATAGGTGGTTAGTTGCTGTTGGTTCAAATTTTAAACTAATACTAAGATTACTTTTTCACCCCAACAATAACAACCAGTAACAACCTGCCACTTAGGATTTGTTGTAAAAACGTTGTGGACACATCATTTCTCTTAATTTATACTATGCATCAAGGTTAAAGGACGTGGTTGGCAACATTTAGGAGCCTTATATATTATCTAGTTTGCAGTCTAGTATGTGCCTTTTTTGCCTTCGTTGTACACTTGAGAGGAAAAGAAAGGCATTTGCATCAGATTATTGACAGGGCATTTCTACTTACTATTAGAACTAATAATTAATACCAAAAATAAAAAAATAAAACCTTCCTTTCTGTAAAGTTGTTCCCCTGACCTGCCATTTCCCTCTTATTGTGCAATTTATGTTCAATTTAGTTAATGGGCTTTGAAAATACAAGCATTCTCTACATTCCATATTTTTCTTGTAAAATGAATAATTTAGATCACCCATGTAACTAACCCAATGCAGCATTGTTTCCCAAGTGCCTAATCTATTCCTCATTACTAGCCACCTATAGAATGGACTCTTGGAAGTATAGTTTGAAAATTGTCCAAATTGATTAACAAAGTTACAAAGCAATATCAATAATATATCAGTAAAACAAGATATGCTCAAATTAACTTATAAGAAAAATAGACAAGTGCAAAAGCGTATAAAATTAAGAATTAAGTAAAACTTATCGCCGAGGTACGGAACTAAATCCGCTGTCCCTAAGAAGCAATTTCGCCCCCACTGGAATGAATCCGTTAGTGCAAATGGCTTAGGCAGTCACTTTCCAAGATACAATGGCAACTCTGTTAATGTGCACTCACAAATAGAGTTTCGAACTTGTCACAAATGCCCAAGAGAAAATTTTCAGCAAAAACAGAGGAGCAAAAGTATCAAATTAATATATGTTTTTATTGTTTTCAACTAATCTGATATATGCAGAATTTGATAGTCTTAGAGCTCTTAAAAAGGAAGTAGCTAAAGATGATTAGAGTGAAAAGGGAAAGGCAAAAACAAAGGAATTTTTCTTTCCCATTGATGCTGCAAGCTGCTATGTATTTTTTGCAAAACAGGAGAAGGTGGGGCTGACTAGTTTTCTAAGGAAATATGAGATGATTGAGGGTTCCGTTTGCTACCAAAAATTCCCATGCCAGCCAAGGAAAATTCTAGAGCATGGGCTTGGGCTTTACAACAAAATATTATGGGCTTAAGCTTTGAACATACCCAATTAATTTTAAAACAAACCCAACATGGACATCTTGGAATAGCTGGAGAGAATCATATGATTTTCCCCCAGCTGATTTTTATTTTTAATTTTCTTGCCTCTGGTTTTGCTGCTTCCACCCTCTTAAGTTTATTGTTAATGAAATTTCTTATTCATAAAATTAAAAAAAAAAAAAAAAAAAAAAAAAAACAAGAGAGTGGAAGGGATTCTCACCAAAGTTACTCCACCTTTGGGTTCTTTACAATTAGACCAACCACTTCTAGATTGTGGCTTGTCACTCATTGAACATGATTGTTCATATCAACCATACGTGCAGTCAAATTGGTGACTTTAGCTTTCTTTTCCTTCTTGTCGTTTCTGCATTTATGCCAATGCCCTGCTTTTATCAACGTAGAATAGAAGGCACACCTTTATATTTACCAATCATGAATGTAATATATGTATCCATAGTAAAGCTGCAAAATTGTTCAACTCAATTAATTATTGGGCTATCCAAACTTCGGTTTGGTTGAAACTAGACTACTTGTGTGCTTAACTGAACCTTAGCTAAATTATGCCATTATGTGTGTAATTATGTGTATTATAATTGAAATAAAAATTATAAATTTATACAAGCATACACTGTTTTTTTTTTATCATCCAAATTAAATTATAGATAGTATCTTATTATTGATTTGCCACCCACCTACCGAATGTGTTGGAGCATTTTAATATTAAATAATTAAAATGAATAAATTTGATAACATAAATGTAAAGATGTGGAAGTGAATATGAAAGATAAGGAGTTAGTGAAAATATTTAATCCCACATTGAAAATGAGAGAGACTATTTTGTTCTTTTTAATTGTGGTGATTAATGGGTTAACATGAATTATCTCAGATATTGGGCCAAATACGTGCGCTAGGGGGAGGTGAAGGGTGGAGGTTGTTCTAACCATACGACACTTGATGGTGTTGGAGAAAAAGCCATCTTCCAGTCTCGTCCACACACGTCATCCAAAGAAGGAAAGGGATAGGGCACGACAAAGTCGTCCCAGCAAACCTCGTCCATCCCTAGTAAAGGACGGACGAGCCGTCCTAATAAGCCTCGTCCATCCTTAATGAAGGATGGACGGGGCCTCGTCCGTCCCTAATGATAGACGAGGATGAGAAGTCTTTTTGGCAAAGGTAGTTTTTACCTATGAACCAAGGCCTCCACAAGCCAAGATGAGGCATCGTTCCAGATAAAATAACTACCATGGAAGTTATGAAAGTTACCTCTGACTTTAACGAATTTCTCAACAGAAGGAACGTTTGATAGAGCGAATAACCATTCAATGTGCACTATAAAAACATTTCTCTACGAAAAGGTAAGACATTCGCACATTTTTCCTAAAAAGTTCTCAGAAGAATTTTCTCTTTTGAACTTCAACTCACTGACTTTACCATTGGAGGATCTTTGACTGGGTCCCCACCGGTCACCTTTGATTGTCTTTCTTTTCTTTTCAGGCCCAACACCAGAATCCAGATTATTTGACCCACTGATTTTTGAGGGATCATCAACACTTGTTTCTACCAATGAGATGAGTGAGGAAGAAATAGTCTCTATTAAGAAAAAATAGGTAAGTATACAAAAGATGAATATAATTGTTGCTCTTATCTTTTGAATTGTCTTGCCGATCATTTTTATGATTATTATGATACAACTTATAATTCTGCTAAAAAAATTTGGAAAGCTTTACAAAGCAAGTATGATACCGAGGAGGCTGGTGCAAAGAAGTATGCTGCTAGTAGATTTTTCCACTACCAAATGGTGGATGGAAAGTCGGTGGTGGATCAAGCACATTCAAATGATCGTGGCAAAATTGAGGTCCAAAGGCATAAAGATTGGAGACAATTTAGTGGTAGCTAGCATAATTGATAAACTACCACAATCTTAGAGGGATTTCCAAAAGACTTTGTGGCACAAACAAAAGGAGACATCTTTGGAGACTTTGATCACACTCATCCGTGTGGAGGAGGAGGCTAGAGGACAAGATGCATTCATGACACAAGAGAGCAATGGTAATTCCACCACAAAGGTAAACCTTATTTCAACCAATAATAATATGCCCAAAAATCATTTTCCTAGAAATGGTCAATTGAAGCATAAAAAAAGAGTTTTCAAAAATAATAATAGACCTCAAGGAATAGGAAACCTGAATAAAAATTACAATAAGAACCAAGGACCCCCTTCATAGGATCAATTTAATAGATCCTATTTTGACTATGGCAAGAGTGGACATATTGCTCGATTTTGCAAATTCTAGAAACATGAATCTATCCAGTAGGCTAACATAACCGAAGAGCCTTTAGTGGCTATGATTACAGACATCAATATGGTGCAATATGTTGAAGGGTGGTGGGCAGATTCTGGTGCTAATAGGCACGTCTGCTGTGACAAAAATTGGTTCAAGTTGTACACTCCTTTTGAAGAAGAAAAAACTATTATGCTTGGTGACTCTAGCAAAACCAAGGTTCTTGGGAGTGGTGAGGTTGAATTGAAATTCACTACTAGACGTGTGCTAACATTGAAAGATGTACTTTACACTCTGTCCATGAAAAAGAATTTGATGTCAACTTTTTCACTTAACAAGGCTGGCTCCAAGCAAACTATGAAATCTGATAATTATGTAATCACTAAAAATGGATTATTTGTGGGCAAGGGTTATGCTTGTGATGGACTGTTTAAATTGAATGTTGAGAATAATAATGCATCCACCAGTTCAGTTTATATGCTTTCTTCTATTAATTTTTGGTATGCTCGTTTGTGTCATATAGATAGTAGATATGTGGGAATCATGAATAGTTTAGGATTAATTCCAAGACTACCAAAAGATTTTGAAAAATGTGAAACTTGTAGTCAAGCTAAGATTACAAAAAGGCCTCATAAAAACGTTGTAAGAAATACCAAATTGCTTGAGTTAATTCACTCCGATTTATATGAATTTGAGGGAAGTTTAACTCGTGGAGGAAATAGATATATTATCACTTTTATTGATAATTTCTCAAAATATACAACTATTTATTTGTTGAAAAATAAAAGTGATGTTTTTGAAAATTTTCAAGATTTTTTAAAAAAAGTTGAAAATCAATTCGGTAGAAAAATAAAAAGAATAAGAAGTGATAAAGGCCATGAGTATGAATCAAGTGCATTCAACTCATTTGTTTAGTCTTTGAGAATTATCCATGAAACTACTGCACCATATTCACCTGCTTCTAATGGTGTGGCTAAAAGAAAAAATAGTATTTTAATTGAGTTAACAAATGCCATGTTAATTGAATCTGGTGCACCTTTACATTTTTGGGGTGAAGCTATTTTAACTGCATGTCATGTTTTAAATAGGGTGCCACATAAAAAATCACATACCACACATTTTGAGATGTGGAAAGGACATAAGCCAAATTTTGAATATTTGAGAGCATGGGGTTGTCTTGCTTATGTAAGGCTTACTGACTCTAAAATACCTAAATTAGGTATAAGAGCTACTACCTGTGCTTTTCTTGGTTATGCGATTAATAGTGCAGCCTATAGATTTTTTAATCTTGAAAACAAAATAATTTTTGAATCTGGTGATGTAATTTTTCATGAAGAAAAATTTCCTTTTAAATTGAAAAATAGTAGGGGTGAAGAAAATATTTTGTCACAACCTAGTTTTTCTACTTCACATTTACAAAATCAAGAAAATTTTGAAATGGAACCTAGAAGGAGTAAAAGAGCTAGAGTTGAAAAGGATTTTGGTCCTAATTATTATGTTTTTAACATTGAGGAAAATCCCCAAAATTTAAAAGAGGCTTTCACATCACCTATATTTTGGAAAGAGGCTGTAAATGTTGAGATAGAATCTCTAATTTCTAATAAAACTTGGAAATTGGTAGATCTTCCACCGGGTTGTAAGACTATAGGTTGTAAATGGTTCCTTAGAAAAAAGTTGAAACCGGATGGATCAATAGATAAGTTTAAAGCTAGACTTGTTGCAAAAGGCTTTAAACAAAAGCTGATCTTGATTCTTTGATACAATTTCTCCGATAACAAGAATTACATCTATTAGATTGTTAATTGCTATTACTGCAATTTTTGATTTGAAAATTCATCAAATGGATGTAAAAACTGCTTTTCTAAATGGGGACCTAGAGGAAGAGATTTATATGGATCAACCTGAAGGCTTTGTAGAGCCTGGACAAGAAAGCAAGGTATGTAAGCTAACTAAATCTCTATATGGCTTAAAACAAGCACCTAAGTAGTGGCATGAAAATTTTGATTCCTGCATGATTGAGAATGGTTATAAATCAAATAAATGTGATAAATGTATTTATTCTAAATCATGGAATAATTTACTTGTTATTATTAGCCTCTATATGGATGATATGTTGATTTTTGGCTCAAATATGCATGTTATAAATGAGACAAAAAATATGTTTAAAAGCCATTTTGATATGAAAGATCTTGGTGAGGCTAATTTTATTTTGGGCATGAAAATTACAAAAGCATGTGATGGAATATATCTTGATCAATCACATTATGTTGAGAAAATATTGAGAAAATATAATTTTCATGATCACAAAAGTGTAGCTACTCCTTTTGATTCTAGTGTTCATTTATTTCTTGTGAATAATGATGGTGAGATTTTTAATCAAAAGGATTATGCTAGCATCATTGGTAGTTTACGTTATGCTATTGATTGTACTAGACCTGACATTGCACATGCAATAGGAATGCTTAGCAGATTTACTAGCAAGCCCAGTAGAGATCATTTGGCTAGCTATTAAGCAAGTCATGAGATATTTAATTGGTACCAAAAACTATGACTTTTTTTATATAAAAGTACCTTGCTGTGATTGAAGCTTTTACTGATGCTGATTGGAATACTTTGTCAGGTGATTCTCTCTCTACCACTTGTTATATTTTTACCTTAGGTAGTGGTGCTCTTTGTTGGAAATCTAAAAAGCAAACAATAATTGCTAATTCAACAATGGAAGCTGAATTAATAGATTAACTTCAGCTAGTGAAGAGGAAAATTGACTTAGAGATTTGTTATATGAAATTCCACTTTGAGAAAAGCCAATTCCACCTATATTAATTCATTGTGATAGCATTGCTGCAATTGGTAGAGTTAAAAACCGTTACTACAACGATAAATCCAGACCTATAAGAAGAAAGCACAGTACCGTGCGATCTTATTTAAGTAGTGGCATCATAATTGTGGATTATATTAAATCTAATGATAATCTTGCAAATTCATTTACCAAGGCCTTGGCAAAAGATAGAGTCTAGAATACATCAAGGGGGATGGTACTAAAGTCCATAGAATCATGAACCATGTATGAGGATACCCAACCCAAGGACTAGAGATCCTGACAATTAAGTTCAATGGGAAAAACGAATCATACGATGGTCGTAAGAAATGCACAATTTATTTTTTTAATTATCTATTTTGTAAATAATTTTTTAATTGTTCATTCCTATGATGTAAGTGCATTTATCCTGTAATGTAGAAAGGTTGAGTAAAAAACTCTTAATGAAATTTATAGCTCATATGAGTGGGGTGTTAGAATTACAGGAGCACCCTTGACAAAATTTCACCTATGTGAGTGTGGGGGTGGGGCCGCTCCCTATGAGATTTGGACTTAATCTTAAATACACTCATGAAACCCGGATCAGCACATGGCCATAAAGTGCTAGCTATAAAAGCTCATGTCAACACCTGGGTTGTTATGTATAAGCAGTGACGCTTAATTTCCCTAAAGCAATCCTAGTTCAATGCAAAGCATACCTTCATGATGCATAGTAACCCGTCTTTACCTGGTAATCTCTCTTTATCTAAAAAATTTAATATTAAAATGAGTGGGGGATTGTTGGAGCATTTTAATATTAAATAATTAAAACGAATAAATGTTATAACATAAATGTAAAGATGTGGGAGTGAATATGGAAGATAAGGAGTTAGTGAAAATGTTTAATCCCATGTTGAAAAGGAGAAAGACTATTTTGTTCTTTTTAATTGTGATGATTAATGGACTAACATAAATTGTCTCAGATATTGGGCTAGATACGTGCGCAAGGGGGAGATGAAGGTGGAGATATCAAAAATGGAAATGAATTAGCCTCTTGGATCCTCCTACTTGACAGCCCATTCAGAGTAATTACCATATCCGTTGGTGAGTAAATGGCCCGAATTAATCCTCCATTTTTATTATGGAAAATGAAGAGTCATTAACCCATTTAATGGACTATCCATTTGGGCCTTTTCATTATTCAGAAACTATTTATCTCACCATTAATTGTGTAACTCCAACCCATCAGATTAATATCCAATAATTAATCTTATAACACCCACTACATCAGAATAATGGACCTAATTAATCAGATTAATTTGGGTAGTAATTTCGTGAGACCCATTAAGCCTATAAATAGACTCATTCAAACCAATCCAAGTTACTGCAAACATACACTAAAAAAAATAGAGAGGTTCTTGGCAAGGAAGGGTGTTCTTTCTGGTGGAGTTTTGGGTTTGAACACTTTGTGCAGAGGTTGTTCTAGCCATACGACACTTGTTGGGCTACTATATCCTGGGGGAGACAAGTTAGAGACGGTCTACATCAGTTACAAAGTTTAGCCAACCAAGGGCTTGAATCTCCTTAAAGAGAGCGAGTGTTGCACCTTAGTCTAAATAGTGTTGTGTAATTTCTCTTTTTAAATTAATAAAATTCAGAAGTACTATTCAGTTTCTCTTTGTGTTATTTCCATTATCATTGTGTTTGCACCAACAGAATGTGATAGTCTCAAGAGGTTTTTGATTTTGAACTTTAAGGAATTTGCTAAGGTAGATGGTTCAGTCCTATTTTGGCATCTCATTTGTAAGTTTTGAATTATTATCCTAATTTTTATATACACCTTGTGTTGTGCTGGTGAAGGCAAGAGAATATTTCCTTATTATAGGTTTTGAGACAGAAAACTAGAGACTGTATAGTACTTCCTTCATACTCCATACATTGGTGCCATGAAAAGACAAGGAGGAACTTCAATAATACTGATTATTAATTAGTGAATTATTATTTATTTATTTTTGTTTTAATTAGAGTACCATACTAACTCAATTTTTCACATACATACAGATGAAACAATTGACATGTTTGCAGAAGATGACACTTGTGCTCTGTTTATACTTGACTGGCTTTTGAATTGAGAGGATTTCGTAGGATGAATTTCAGTTGGGGGCTACTTCCACTAGATGTTCTTAAGCATTTATGTTAGTCTAACTATGTTTTGGATCTTTTTCCCCTTTAGATAAAAAACTTGGTATGTTGTATTGAATTTATATATGGCTTCGGTTATAATGATTTGGAAATGTATTGAAGTGGCATATCCTTGTATCTTGTTTCATAATGATAGTAGAGCTTGGATCTTTTTCTTTTTCTTTTTCTTTTTTTATTATTATTTTTTTCTAAGGAGTTCTAGTCCTTACTCCTAATCAGATGTGAGCTATATGGTTTCACTTATAATATCTTCATAGGATGAAGTTCATTTAAGTCCACTGGTATTGGATGGCCTACAAGCTATAGTTTCAGGTCACTTTCTCACAATTCTCTCATGTAGTGATTTTGAGTTAATGTCTATGAGAGTATGATTTGTGAATTTTTGAGAAGTTTAGAAGTTATTACTTTTTATCAATCACGCTATACGATAAGCTAAGCATTAATTCAATCTTCATTCTAGAACATTTTCTTGCAATTAAAAAGTAAATAGACACTGTTGGAAGCTTCAAACAAGTTCACCCTTGGCTTGAAGTAATCTTCTTTCTGGTCAGGGGCAGCGCCACCTTAAGGTCAGGGTGGCCCTGGGACCACCCTAACATGAATTTTTTTATATATATAATAATTTAAAATTTTTTATTTGTCTACCCTTCAAAAAAAATTTTGGGAACACCCTTAGTTTTTTTTATGCCAATAAAATTAAATTTTACTCCATAATTTGTTTTACATTTAGTGGATGAATGATTGCTTGGTTGTGTACATTGAAAGAGATGTAGCTTGTAGCATTGATAATGAGACTATCATGCAACAATTTCAAAATATGAAAACTCATTGAAGGCAACTGTAATCTTTATGTATTTACATGTTTTTTTCATTGTTGTTATTGTCAATATATGAATTTCTTTTTTTATTAGATTGTATAATTTATGCTTGTTAAGGAACATCCTGAAAAAAATTCCTGGAACCGCCACTGTTTCTGGTACTTGTCTAGTTGATATAGTTAATTATGGGATAATAAACATGTGCAAAATATTTTATTATAGTGGGAATAAATCATCATAATTTTATTTAGAAGTTAAGATATCATCATAATCTTAATTTCATATACATTGAAATAAATCAATAGAATTGTTATCATTTTTACATTCTAAATAAATTTCTTATATATACAAAAGGAGAAGAAGAAGAAGAAGAATATCTCCACACATTGCATAAGTTTGCAACTTAGTTTATATAAACTGCAATAGTTTATCTTCTAAAGAGGTTCTTTTTTTTTTTTCTTTTTTTCTTTTTTCTCTCTTTTTTTTTTAATTTTATTTTTATTTTTATGAAGTCTTCTAAAGACTCATGATACTCAATTTCTAATAGAAGTAGATTCATTTCTTGCGTGTCAAACAAGCTCATTACGTGACTTCCAATGGTGGGTGGGCTGGACCACAAGGTGTGGTGTACCCAACATATGGTAATCCTAAATCCTAAAAATATGAGTAATAAGGGTGTGTTTGAATACCGCTTATTTGCTGAAAACTAAAAATTTATTGCTGAAAACACTGTAGCAAAATAATTTTCAAATGTGTTAATAGTATTGTGAGACCCAAATTTACCTAGAAATCTGTGTTTTACTGAGTTTGGTGGAAAAGTAAACAGTACCCATGGGACCAACCAAAAAACACAGAATGCTCAGATTGGGCAAAACGCCTAATCCAAACGCACGTTAAGAACATTCACATTAACTCATGCAAAATGACTTTCTATTTTAGTATAAAAACTTATTTTTTCTATTTTACATACTCGGTTTTCAAAACATCTTATATCAAATTATCTATTTTACATTATATTTTATTAAAATATAAATTTTTCTTGATTTTTTTAAAATTATTTATCTTTTTGCACACATAACAGCCACTAGTCACTTCATGATTGAGATATGTAAAGAAAAAATAAAAAACTAAATTTTGCATGGTCCAATGTGAGTAAATTTTGGATTTGATTGGCAAAATATACTCATTTTGTTCACAATAAAACTCAATTTGTCTTCCATTTCATACTTTTGTTCACTATAATTTACAAATTTAAATATCTTTTTTTATAAGAAAGTTTATTTTGACTGAAAATTTTGATTTTGTTAAGAAATTATCTTGGTTTTTTGTTCTACATATGGCTTTATAGTAATTTCAGTAGGCACCTTTTTTTTCTTCTACCTTTCGTCCTGTCAACACGGTTGTCATAGATTATAAGAACTTTATGTAAAGCCTAGCTCAACAACGAATCTTCTCTCAACAAAAAACAAAACTTAAAAATCAGAACAAATCCAAATATTTAAATCTAAATCAGGCATTGCAATTATCCAAATTTAGATCAAACACTAAATCCTATATTAAAGAGAGGAAAAAAAAAAACATTTAGGCCTTTTTCCCACTATTTGATAATTATGGATATATGATTGCCATCCTCTCTTTCATCTCCCTCCATCTAAACATAAAGTAAATTTCATTAAATAAAAAAATAAAAATAAAAAACAAAGAAGAAGAACTGAGAAGAAGAAGAAGAAGAAAGAGAAAAGGATTTCTCAAAATGAAAATTTTGGTAATTTCTATAAAATAAAATAAAAAGAAGAAGAAGAAGAAAAAAAACAAAAAGGCTATGCAACTATTTTTACTTCACACTTTTTCCCCTTTCTTTCTTTGGTTTGTGCTCGATCACAAGTTGATTTCCAAGCTTATGAAATTGAACGTGGGTTTGAGTATATTCTCCACCCACACGGATCCAGAGTCCAGACCCTCATTGTTTTTTTTTTTTTTTTTCGTGGTATCTTATTGGTTTAATATAATACTAATAATTAGTGGAAAAAGGCATATAAAAAAAAAAAAGTGGATAAGACTCTAACAAACTTCCTCGTAAATGGAAATGGAAATTCTGATAAGTCTAATGTTATAAAATTTTCTACAACTTTCCCCCAAACTTTTTTACAACTTTGCCATGACTTTACTATATAGTGACTCGTGAATGATGAAATCATAGACTCATATGGACCCACTATTTTATTTTCATCATTCATAAATTGTTATGAAGCAAAATTGTGGCAAAGTTGTGAAAATTTTGTGATATTAGGCATACTCTTCCTGTACATTCAGACATTCCTGTATTTTCCCATAACATGACCCGAAAAGCAAAATGTCATCTGAATAAATAAGAGAATTTTAAAACGTGTTTCATAGGCTCATAGCTGGTCACCAGTTACCATCACCACCAAATTGGCGTGTTGTGCCACGTACTTTGATACAAATAAATATTATTAGGTGTGCCACAAGTATTGCTAAAGTAATCCTTTTGACTAAAGAAACAATTAGTTATATTATATTTGCATAAATAACAACTATTTTTACTTCACATTTTTTTCCGTCTTTTCTTGGTTTGTACCCAACCACCCTGGTCTTAAAGACTTTCTAGTCTTCAGTCCGCCTACGAATATACTCAAACCCACGCTCAATTTCATAAGCTTGGATATTAACTTGTGATTGGATCTATGAGACCACCACAAATGCTTCTTTTTAAAAAAAAAAAATTTAAATGCACCAATCACAACACTTAAATGTTGTAGATTTGAGTATATAGTCTTTGATTATTCTCCACCCACACTGATCCAGACCTTCGTTGTTTTTTCTTTTTACTAAGTTTTTATCACCACCAAATTGGCGAGTTGTGCCACATACTTTGATACAAATATATATTATTAGGTGTGCCACAAGTATTGCTAAAGTAATCCTTTTGACTAAAGAAACAATAGGTTATATTATATTTGCATAAATAACAACTATTTTTACTTCACATTTTTTTCCGTCTTTCCTTGGTTTGTACCCAACCACCCTGGTCTTAAAGACTCTCTAGTCTTCAGTCCGCCTACGAATATAGTCAAACCCACGCTCAATTTCATAAGCTTGGATATTAACTTGTGATTGGATCTATGAGACCACCACAAATGCATCTTTTTTAAAAAAAATAAATTAAATGCACCAATCACAACACTTAAATGTTGTAGATTTGAGTATATAGTCTTTGATTATTCTCCACCCACACTGATCCAGACCCTCATTGTTTTTTCTTTTTACTAAGTTTTTCTTTTCTTTTTTTTTTTTTTTTTTGACTAAGAAAGATAAACTTTACTTAGTAAGTTTTTGGTTTATATATCTTGGTAATACTAACAAATGTTAGTAGTGTTGTAAATTTTTTCTTCTCCTAGTACTTATAAATGTTAGGCCCCCAAGACACAAATCGGAGACGGTGATTAAATTTTAGATCTCATATTCAACTATTAGAGATTTTATCAATCTAATTAACTAAGATCTCTTATTTAATATAATACTAATAATAAGTGGAAAAGACTCGAGAAAACTTCCTCGTAAATGGAAATGGAAATTCCTATGCATTCGATCATTCCTGTATTTTCCCATAACATTACCCGAAAAGCTAAATATCTCTGAATAAAAAAAGAATTTTAAAACGTGTTTGATAGGCTCATAGCTGGCCAGCAGTCACCAAAACCACGAAATTACTGTCTTTTGGCTTGTTGTGCCACGTATTTGGAACAACTATTTATTATTAGGCGTGCCACAAGTATTGCTAACGAAGTCCCTTTAACTAACGAATAAATAGATTATGACATATTTACATAAATAATAATATTTTGTCCATTGGGAAAATTAAAAATGGCCGCTACAAGCCTACAACAACAATCCTTCAATCGATCTAATAATTTCTTGCTTAACACGGTAGCTTGTAAGCAGTGAATGGAAAAGATAGTTAATGTAAGTAATAGTGACAGATAAAACAGTCACCGTAAAGTACGTGGGAAAGTGCGTGTAAAAGGAAAAAAAGGTATTTTAAAGACTTGTTGACTTTACTCACGCAACAATGCGTGAAATTGTGAAATAGACTTCGATTCACTCTTCGTCTCCCCTGTCTCTCTGAGTCTCTTTCTCTGTCTCTCCCTCTCTCTCATACACAGAGAAAGAACCTTATCCATTCATTTACTAAAAAAAAAAAGCAATTACTATGTAATAGGAGCCGAATTCCGGCGTTGTTTCAAGAGGATTTTCACTCTGTAAGTTCTCATTTTTCACACTTTTATTTCTTTACTTTCACTTCATCCGTGAAATGAAGAAATCTACATATATCAAATCGTCTCCAGTTTGAACTTCAAATTGGATTTGAATATACATTGTTACTTTTGTTATCTATGTATTATAGTTCAAGATTTACGAAGTATATTTTCAACGGATTCCATGTGCACTCAAGGAGCGTCAATGCCATCACCGTCTTCTTCTTCAATACGTCGGTGGAAATACGATGTTTTTCTCAACTTTAGAGGCGTGGACACCCTAATAGTTTTACGGACCATCTATATACTGCTTTGAAACAGAAGGGCATTTTGACATTTAAGTATGATAAGAAAATTGAGAGAGGAAAAGCTATTGCACGAGAGATCCTAGAAGCAATAGAAGGATCGAGGTTTGCCATTGTCGTTCTCTTAGAAAACTATGCAGCTTCAACATGGTGCTTGGACGAGCTTGTTAAAATCATTGGATACAGTAAAGAGATGGGAACGATAGTTCTGCCAGTTTTCTATAATGTGGACCCATCCGATGTACGGAGACAAAGAGGAACTTTTGCAGTGGCTTTTGCTGAGCACGAAGTACGATTTATCGAGAACATGGAGAAAATTGAAATGTGGAGAGCTGCTTTGACAGAAGCAGCGAATCTGTCTGGTTGGCTTGTTCAAGATGGGTAATTTCCTAGGAAATTTATTTTGATATTTATACACAATTTTCTTTCATATATCATGAAGCATATAAATTGCTATTGGCTGATATTTAAACGATAATTTTATTTTAAGTTTCTATTGGCTGAAATGTTGCTTTCGGTTAGATAAAATCCTTTAAAGTGCATTTTGACAATTTTATTCACAAACCAATTGTTTACAGAATGAAAATGTTAACATAATTTTAAGAGGTAGAGATTCAAGGAGTTTATAATTGATATTTGTCTATAGAAATAGAAATTCAAAGAGATCTTCTCTTAAAAGGGGGAGAAAAACATATGAAGCATTTTCCTTTTTCTCTTCAATGATGAAAATCAAATCTCTAATCTGTGCTTCAATCTCTGTTGGCACTAAGGCTTAAATTTTTAGTTCCTCTCCCCTCCTAAAGAAACCTTTACGGCTTTACCTTCTCTTCAATCATTTTACCTGGTATTATTATAAAGCATTTTCAACTTTTTGGTCATCTAAATTTGTGTAATCCATTGTTGATTTGTTATTAATATTTTGGAACTAAAATCGTCTATCCTAGTTTGAGTGTTCCACTATATATTCAATCAACTATAGTGTGCCATTTCTCCGATTTTCGTTTTCCTTTTAAATTTTGGTTACTTTAGAAGAGGGAAAAAAGATAAATGTGTGGTTGGTGAAGCATAAAGCGGAACCCTCAAAGTGAGAAACAACATTTTTTTTTTAATTCTTTAGCACTCAAGCTACCTCAGAAGGTCATGAACTTTTATATTAGCCTGTTCAACTTAAAGATATTCCAATGAAGTTTCTCTTAGCAATCAAGGGTGAAATAAGACACCCATTCTTTGGTCAATCAATTGTGAATTAGATTTTGGATTTACTTGTTTAATATTATTTCTAACTTAAGCAATGATATTGGATGATGGCACTTGCTTTCCGCTCCCGATATCTGCTAGTATAATAGTATCCCTGTTTCTCTCCCTCTTTATCTGCCTTTTCTTTGTGAAGGCCCACATGTTTTGGGCAAGAATGAAAATTTTCTGCCTATAAGTAAATAGCCAAATTTGATAGAGTTGTTTCAGTAAATATAATCATACAATTCTTATATGGGTAGTTGAGTAGTTCTATCCACGTTAGTTCATATTTGTTTGACCAAGGAGAGTATTATCACCCAATATTTTTCTTTATCCCCAAGGTTTTATCATTTATGATTGGTTTAGACTTTAGACCATCACTTAATTATTGTTCTATCATCTTCACAGGCATGTGTCAGAATTAATCCAAAGCATTGTGGAACACATATTACAAAATCTGAGTTCATGTTTCTCAAGCATTACCAATGACTTGGTAGGAATAGATTCTTCAGTGGAAGAACTGATCACTTCATATTTGGATCTTGGGAACAATGTTTGCATTATAGGGATCTGTGGTATGGGGGGATCTGGAAAGATAACTCTTGCTAGAGTTGTCTATGGAAAGTTTCGTAATTATTTTGAAGGTTCTTCCTTTATTGCTAATGTTAGGGAATATCCAGAAAAACTTGATTTGCTTCAATTACAACAGCAGCTTCTAGCAGATATCTTGGAGGAAAGAAATATAGATATAAGAAATGTTTATTACGGAGTTGACATGATCAAGAGAAGGTTATGTCATAAAAAAGTTCTAATTGTTCTAGATGATGTTAATAAATTGGACCAACTAGAAAATTTGGCTGGAGAGCATGGCTGGTTTGGATCGGGGAGTTTGATCATCATAACGGCTAGAGATGAACATTTGTTGGTCCATCATGGAGTACATAAAATATATAAGCCTAATGCATTAAACAATGATGATGCTTTAAAACTTTTTTGTTTGAAAGCCTTCAAAAATGAGCAACCTAGAGAAGGTTATATGCAACTCTCCCAGGATGTTGTATGCTATGCCAATGGCCATCCATTAACTCTTGTAAGTTTAGGTTCCTTTTTGTTTGGAAGAACAATGGATGTATGGCAAAGTGCATTGGACAGATTTAAAAAAATTCCAAAAAGAGAAATATTTGACATACTCAAAGTGAGTTTTGATGAGCTAGAGGAAATGTGGAAGGATATATTTCTAGATGTTGCATGTTTCTTTAGAGGGAAGATGAAAGATCAAGTAATAGAGATATTAGAGACCTGTGGTTTTGATGCAAGAATTGGAATACAAGTTCTCATGGATAAATCTCTCCTAACTATAGAAAATGACACATTGCAGATGCATGATCTATTACAAGAAATGGGTATGGAAATTGTGCGTCGAGAATCACGAGAAGAGCCTGGGAAGCGCAATAGGTTGTGGCTTCGTAAGGATTTGTTTCATGTATTTATGAACAATACGGTAAGAACATTGGCAAAATAACATTTTTTTTTTCAAGGGAAATATTGAATAGATACACAACACAATTTTGTTCAGGAAATTAAGTTCTTTAAGAAAATAAATAAAATCCAATATATAAATAGCTAACCAAGTACTTAATTCATGTTAATATGCTGACTGTTACTTGTATTTTGAAAATATAATGTGATTGTCACTTATAAAATTTTAAAAAATAAATAAATTTTGAATTCATCTATCATAATATCTTGCATTTTGAAAACATAATGTGATTGTGACATTGTTTATATATTTGAATTGTAGAATAGCATCCTTACTCGTTGCAATGTATGGTTCTCAAATGAAAATAACACTTTTACCATATGAATAAAATTTAAATAAAAAATTAAATTGTTTCTAAGGCCTCAATTTGTAAATTTCTCATCCTTCACTTTCTTGGATTTACCAATGGTCAAGAGGAGGTTATATATGTGGAAAACTCAGTATATATATTAGTTGCCTCCTCTAACACTATAAAACTGAAATTTTCTAGTATTCTTAACTTTTATTTTGTGATTTACTGATCCTTTGCTTTTGATTCTTAGGCAACAAAAGCAATTCAAGCAATTGTCCTAGACTTATTTGGAGGGGATGAGGCATATCGACCCATTGAATCCTATTTTGAAGTTTTTTCAAAGATGTGTAATCTTAGATTGCTTATAATTGATAATGTGCACATCCCAAACGGCCTCAATCATCTTTCTTACGAATTAAGACTTCTTGAATGGCGTGGCTATTCTTCAAAATGTTTGCCATCCAGATTCCAATCAAAGGAGCTTGTTGAACTCAAACTGCGGTTTAGCAAAATTGAATATCTTTGGACAGGTGTAAAGGTGATTATGTTCTTCTAATTGTCTTTTTATTACTTATCAGTATTTATCTGTTCTTCAGAAGTCTCATCAAATACACTCCCTTTGTCTTTGAGCTTCATCCTTTCAAATTGTTCTAATATATATATATATATATAACTAAAAAAATTCATTGTTTAATGCAAGCTAATTATCCTTTTTTTTTTTTAACAATATTTAGACAAGTTAAAACTCATCGATCTTGAACATTCCATAAGCCTTATTAGGACACCTGACTTCACAGGGGTTCCGAGACTTGAAAAACAATGTCTTAGAGGTTGCATAAATTTGGTTGAGATCCACCCATCTATTGGACAACTCAGTAAGCTTATTGTTTTAAATTTAAAATTCTGCCAATCTCTTATCAATCTTCCAAACAGCATGGATAGTTTAAGGTCTCTTGAAATACTCATTCTTTTGGGATGCTCAAAACTTGCTAACCTGCCAGAGAACTTGGGAAAAATTGTGAGTTTGAAGGAACTTGATTTGACTGGAGCTGCTATTCGAGAAGTTCCCTCTTCCATTAGTTTCTTGATATGTCATGGATGTGAAAAGCAAATTTTTAAGTCAAGGCTTGACAGTGTTTTCTATGTTCACTCGTTAAAATATTTAGCACTATCTACAAACAATCTTATTTTTGCCTTACCTGCAAGCATCAGTCAACTTCCGAAATTGGAAGCTCTTGATTTGGGCAACTGCATTCAGCTTCACTCGTTGCCAGATCTTCCATCAAATGTAAGATATATAAATGCTAAAGGCTGTTCTTCCCTAGAACCATCACCAGCATTGCTCAGTATGAGCAATTTGTTGCAACCATCAATTTCTTTTTTTAATTGCTGCAAGTTGGTTGAGTATAATGAGGGCAGTGATGGTCTGGAATTTGCAATGTTAAAACGTTATCTACAGGTAATCTACCCTCTCTGTCTCTCTCTCTCTCTCTCTCTCTCTCTCTTATTGTTAAATAATATGGTTTTTCTGGTATAGGGACTCATTTATCCAAAAACTGGATTATATGAAACTTCTACCAGAAGGAAAGATAGATCTAGAGCTGCGTTCCAGATAATTATTCCCGGATTGGATGTTCCACAGTGGTTAACTCATCAAAGGATTGGGTATTCAATAAGCATAGAGCTGCCTCCAAATTGGTGTAATAGTAGGTGGATGGGATTTGCTTTGTGTGCTCTCTTTAGAATTAATTGTTACGGGTATTCAAGTGAAAGATATAGTCTTAAAGGTCATGTGAAAGCCCTTGGTGATGTGCCTCACCGTACTTTTAAAGTTATTGGAGAGACATCCTTTGAGGTTGTCATTGGGGAGACATCCTTTGATTACAGTGTGTGTCACCTTTGGCTATTGTATTGGTCTCGTGATGACTTGCTAGGTACACATTGGTATGATCTTGAATGCAGTCGTATTAATGTTGTATTTGACAGCAACAGCCCTAGTGTGGAGGTGATCAAATGTGCTGTCCGTTTGATATATGAGCAAGACGTGGAAGAGTTCAACCAAACAATTGCACAAGGCAGCAGTTCTTGTGTCATTACTTCTGAGGATTCAGATTTTGTCCATGAATTTGAAAATTCAACAGTAGTAAAAGCTACCAAAATTGTGAGAACCTATGATGACAATAACGAAGCAGAACGTAGTGCAAGTTGGGGCTTTCCTGGGGAAACTGAAAGAGGTAACAACCATCTCACTCATCCTTCCTGTTACAAGTATTGTCTTATTTTACAATATTTTCTTTGTAGCTGTAATATCCCGGATTGCTTGTCTATATTTTTGCCTAGATTGGATTGTTTAGGTGTTGCATAGGCATTTACTGGGTAGATTTTGTCTTTACAAACAAATATGAGAAATCTCAATTGTGGCTAGTTATAATAGGGTATTGCATAATTGTGGCTAACACTTCCGTCAAGTTGTGACAAATTATTTCATTGCTAACCTGGTAACATTGTGTACTTCAAGCTGTCCAAATCACCCTAAACTTCTGTATTCTTGAAAATTAACCTTAGATTCTGTCACTTGAGTTCAATGCCAGTTGTCTAAAGAACTTAATTTTTCAGCCTCCACATTATCATTAGTTACATGAAGCCTACTGACTAGTAAAAGCTTACGTAAATAACCCTTGTGGATAATGCAATTCTTGAAAAGGATGTTAGAGATTTAAGTGAGTAAATGGTGTGGATTTGTGTGTTCCGTTGGTTTTGTCTTCAGCAAGCAATTTTAATACTTTCTTTTTTCTTTTTTTGCCTGACCACAAGCGAACTCATAGACCAAAACAAATCACTGGTAATTAAGACGAAAAAGAATCAATTATAGTTCAGTGTCTTTCAAAATCCTTCCCAAGATATGCAACTCTAACAACAAATGTGGGTTTGGCACACCTTGCACCCACAAGTTCCAAGAGTCCAACCTCAAACAGAAACAAGTATCATGACATATAATTCTACAAAATATATAAGTTAAACCCTCAAATACAAATCATTCTAATTCGAGTCCACCAACTCAAACATTACATTTGCATTTACCTATAATAAGAGAAGTTCTTTGCGTATTGACCACAAATCTGGAAATCACACATAATTAACAATGAAGAGCCAAAGCCCAATAAGTAGCAAAAATAATGGAGGTAAGGAAATGCAAGTTTTATTCTTATTAACAGTTTGCAAAACATGCCATATAATTTGGAGAACTGCCAAGTAAAGTTCTATACTTATATTATTATAATCCTTTCATTGCGATGATATAAAAGAATGGTGGAAACGGAAACGGTGCAGTATAAGCCTTTTCAAAATAAGGCTTCATGAAGCATAATACTCACTTTGAACCATAACAAATGTCTAACATTGGTATTAAACACAAAAACCCAAGGCCACATGACAAAGCATCACACACGTGGAGCCTTTGTCTAAGGTTATGCTCTGTATATTTCCCCTTTTATTTTTCACATTGTATATATGTATATATCATTGATGAATAGAATATATAAGTTATAAAACAAAAAAAAAAAAAAAAAAAAAAAAAAAAAAACAAACAAACAAACAAACAAAAATCTTGTATTAAGATCATGTCCAAGTGATAGATGGAAGTCATGTTTTTGCATCTGTATCAATAGAAATCTAATGGAAGTTTCTCTAGTTTAAAAGGGGGGGGGGGGGGGGGTGGTTTGGTTAAATTTATTATAATAATCAATATTTACTTACGTTCAAAGAATTCAAAATTATAACGAATAATTAGTCATTACTAATAATATTTTTCTATTTTCTGTAAATTTGTAAGTAAATATTATATATTTTGGTGGCTTTGTTTTTACAAATGGAAAAGGAATTCTCTTCCCTTATTGTGATTTTCAATACTGATTGAAAGAATGTAGTCATGATCCTCTTGAATATAGAAAAAAAATTCATTCTTTTTGTTGTAAAATAGCAAAAGCTCAAATTACCAAAATTGATTGTGAAAATATTTTAGGCTTGTGAAAGATCTTCAAACTAACAATAGGAACGAAGACAATTAATCCAAAAGAAAATAGACATAAAACACCAAGATTTATGTGGTTCAGCAATAGCCTACATCCACGGGCAACGACGAACAAATTTCACTATAACAAATTTGGGATAATAAAAATTAGTGTAGAGACACTCTCATAAATCAAAATCTCAAATACACCCAAATAGCTCTCTCTCACAAATACAAAACCAAAGAACCAAATACAAACCAAAGAACCAAACGTTCACAAATGCCAAATACGAATACCAAATACCAAATATCAATTGCGCACAAACCAAAGAGAAGGTCACAAAGCAAATCCAAAAGTTGCAACGCACCAAGAGAGAGCAAATCATCAAACCGCAAAACCAAAACCAAGCGGTAACAAACCTCTCTCACTATTCCAAATTACAACCTGAAAGTTCAAATAGCGTGTAAAACACTATGAACGTTTAGACCCCCAATTTACAAATTACTAATTCAAGCTTAATATTAAACAAAGTATGTGTGGAAAATGAATATAAGCTTATAACAAAATTGATAAACAATCTAAACCAAATAAAATCACATCCATAGCAGAAATTAAATAGCAAAGATTAAGGAAAGAGAGATGCAAACACAAGGACAACACAATAATGTATTATCGAAGAGGAAATCGAAGCCCTCAGCGTAAAACCTCTCCGCCGCCCTCCAAGTGGTCAATAATCCACTAAAGAATGAAGTTGGGATACATGAACATCAGAAGACCCTCTAAGCCTAATCTACTTAGTGTACCTAAGCCCTCCAAGCTTCTTGCTCCAACGAGGTTGCGCCGAACCTTTGTCTTCTTTAGCTTACCGGATTCCATTATAGCTCATAGCATCAACCAATATCAATTGGTCCCTTCCTAACTGCTTCCCAAGTGCCAAATAGCATTCTCACAGATATAGGTATGGTAAGAAAATGTTTTGGCTAATGTACTTCTCAAGGATGTAACAATCGAGAGGGTGAGAGTAGAGAAATTTGGAGAAACAAGGATGAAAATTGTGAATGAGTCAATCTTGTTTTTCTCTAGGGTTTCTCTCTCAAAATTCTCTCCGGAAGCTCTCTACATTTCTTGGGTATAAGGGTCTATATATACTGGTATGTGTTTAGAATGCGAAAAGTCAATTTTTTTCAAAACAGAGCTAGCTGGCGACTTGGCCTCGCGACTTGACTGAGTCACGAGTTCAAGCTGCAAGCTAAATGAATGGCTAGGCTGGACTTTTTGTCCTGTAGTGCTCCAGCTGGCGTGACTGTTCAGCTTCTCTACATGCTTCACTCGTGTGCATCCTTTAGCGACTTGCAAGCCGCGAGATCCAGTCGCAAGTCCCTTGCTAATTGCACAATCTTGAGCATTTCTTCACACTCTCTCACACACTATCCTTACATGATTCCCACCTAAATACAAGGTTTCTAAATGCTGAAATATAAGCAAATTTGGCATGAAACGAAGCCAACAGAATGATTGATTAAATTCAACCTTACAATCTCCCCCTTTAGCTATTCCGTGACAAAACCCTACAACAAACTCTAGACTTAATGCGTGAGTTGGGAACAGTTGGACAAAACTCACTCACACCTAACTCTAGAATTTGTGAAGCTCTTGAACCATAAGAACAAGTATCTCCTGAAACACAACAACACAGTATGATCATTGTATGCAGAAAACTTGTAATGCATATAGAGCAGACACAATGCGATCAAGCAAAATAGAATAAAGCAACAGACCTTGGCTTGACCAAAATGAACAATCACTATAAATAGTGATCACAATGCTCATTCACACATGAAATGAACATCCGGATATGCAAGCTAATAAGCTTAATGCAAAGTATTATTTGTATGTCCAACACTCAACCAATGCAACAACACTAGGTAAATGCATCAAGGATAAAAATCCAACAAGAGTACAAGAGTGATGTACTTAAGGAAAATGCATAACATTTAATAGCAAGTACTAAGCTACAAAGCATGGGTACAAATCAAAAGCTACATAAACAAAGGTACAAAATAACATAATATAAAACAACACAAAATAAGTCTAGATAAATGATAAAATAAAGCATAGTCCTGCTTTTCAACATCAATGCAATGCTCCCCCTATCATCAAGCTCTTTCTCCCCCTATCATCATCAACTCCCCCTTTTAGTCATGAAATAGCTAATCGTCATTTTCTTCTAGCTTTCTTTGAATTTCATCCAATTGAGTTTGGAGAGAAGTGAACTTTGTATCACAATGGATGTTGTGATGTTGTAGGAGTGAGGCAAGTCCAGACATCTTAGTACTTATGTCATGGACAGTGGCCATAATGCTGTCTAACTTCTCATCATATAAGGATGAGCTAGAGCGTGAACCACTAGTTTGTGCTGAAGTCTCTTTCTTAATACCCTTCTGACTATGACCAATGCTAGCATTGAGTGTACGAATGTTGATTGGACTTGGTTTCGGGTGGGGAGACACATCTTCTGATGGATGAATGCCTTTGAGTTTTAGTAGCCTTGAAATGAGACTGCAAAAAGGAATGCAAATCCTTGATTCAATTCTTGTAACATTCTTGCACAGAATATGAAAGATATGAAAGCAGATATCAATCTCTTCATCAGTAATCAGATCATGAAGGAACAAAGCTCTCCCGAGATTCATGTACCTGGTGCTGGACAGAGGATATAAATTGTGGAACATGATTATGGTGAGCACCCTTAGTTCCATAGATAGTGAAGAAACACTAATTGAGTTTCCATTTGGTGAGAATTCTAGATTTCTCCCAAGAGCATCCCGAAGTAAGTCCTCATCTGGATTCAAATCATCATATATCGGTGGACTGGTAAACATTGTCCGGCTGATGTGTAGGATTTCTGCCAGATAAGTGGGAGTTACTGAGAAAATCTTTTCTCTAACCCAGCATTTGAGCTCCTTTCCTTCAACAATAGCATTAGCATAGAACTCTTTCACCAAATTCTCGTATGCATCATCAAGGTCGGAAAGAAGGAAATTCCAATCCTTGTTGGCAAACCATATAGGGATGTTGGTGTCAAGGAGCGACGGCTGGTCAACAACCCTTTCAACTAGCAATGATGTGTCTCAAAAGTACTTCTTATAGGTTTGAAAAACCACATAAGATCTGAATTTGGTGCAGTCATACATTCCCGTTGATGAGCGAGTCCTCTTTGCGTAGGAAAGAGATCATCTACATTAATCACTAGTTCTTTCCCTTTGCTATTGCCTCCTTTCACAGCTGATCTTTTGAATGGAGACAATTTCAATCTGCACCATGTTACATCAAAGAGCAACAAAGACCACACAAGACAACAAACTCTATTAGCATAGAGTTAGTCCCAAAATAGAAATATTGTGGAAAACCCTAACAATATGAGATTAGGGTCACAATCATGTCATAGAATGTGTGTGTGCAATAGAAAAACACAAAATGCAGCCAAAGACAGAGTGAAAAAAAAATATAAATCCAACACAACCCACACAACAATCTTTCCAAAGATCAAATACCCATATTCAGACATTAAATCACAAAGATTATCATAAACATCCAATCCAAGAAATCTTATGTATGAAATGTGAAGTACAAAGATAAAGAAACGGAACTCATACCTTTTCTTGAAGATTGGTGAACAAGTGAGGGAGAATATGGAGATATTGTGTGTGAACACAGTGATTTTGAAAGAGGGGAAATCGGTGAAGAAGATGAATAGTCACTAGATGCAAGGGAAAAATGAAAATTTTGAAACCAGTTCTGAAAAAGATCTTCATTGAGCAAAACATGCGATTTTCGCGACTGAGTTAAGTCACGTGCAAGTCGCTTGGACAAGTCGCCAAACATCGGAGAGACAAAATTTTGAAAAATTTTTCAAGTGTTTTTCACAACTTGATGGTCCACCCACGAGTAAGTCACGAAGGGAGCTGCGAAAACTTCTAAGTAATCTCGCGACTAGAGCTTCCACTCGCGAAAAAATCACCAACATGAGTCCAAATTTTTTTAAAAAAATTCTAAGTCTTTTTTGCCACTAGGACTTTGACCCGCTAGTGAGTCACGAATATCTTCTGAGTAATGCTCGCGACTAGAACATGCGACTGGTTTAACCCACGACCGAGTCACCAAAACAGGGCAACACAGTTTTTGAAAATTTTGCAAAAACAAAAAACTTTCCAAAAACAATTAAAACACTCAAAAATCTCTTTGTATTAAATCAACAAAAATTAAGTATGTGAAACACATTTAATCAAGTATAATCACACAAATGAATAAGGTATTCATTGAACATAGACATGTGTGATGTGTGTCGGTATCAAAAACGAGATAGTTCTTAGTCTAATGTGAAGCTTCAATGATCAATTCAATCAAGACATACACAATTAGTACTAGATAGAGTGACCCATCTCAATTATAGAAATATGCATATGTGACCTCCCACACAAACTTGATAACATAACTTTGAAGCTTTTCATTTGGCTCCATATACATCGCATCATGTGATCTTTTTGAATCATTACATCTCATTGTGAGATCGATGCCTAAAATTTTTGATGTTTCAATTTGATGAGATAGCCTTTGGCTTTTTGGGCATCATACATTTTATTTTAGGCTGCTTTCCCTTTTTCCTAGTCAAATACTAGTATGTGCGACAGGCTTTTACAGCTCATTATCTCTTTTCATTTGAAAATTTACATTTGTTGAGCTCTTTAAGCAAAAACAATAAAATAAAAGAGTGGGAAGATATATAGGCACAAATCTATGCATGTCTCAAGATCAACAAAACCATTGACAAATCATTCATGATAAGTTTGAAGATCGATTTACAACAGTCACATAGATTTCAAGATTTTTTCCACAATGATATGAATGCATAAGGTATAAGCTATGCTCGTAAATGCACAAAGCCATTAACACAAAGGTACAAGGCAAAACTTGTTTGTGACAAAACACAATAATGTCGATCAAATTTTTTGGATTTTCTACTTTTTATATGTTTTTTGAATATTTGACACAAAAGCAAGAAAAGATTGATAAAAAACAACAATGTAAAATCATTTAAAACAAATGCAAACATAGCAATTAACAACCAAATAGAACATTCTATACAAATAGCCAACAAAGTAGTGTGTGCCCGACAAACAAATCAACTCAATATAAAGAGGTAAAGACATAGCACACATGAGATTCAAGGAATTGTACCAACGCCAATGGTCTTACGAAGTGATTCAAACCATGGACCATCGAGAGGCTTGGTGAAGATGTTCGCCCTTTAATTGTCTGTGTGTATGAATTCAAGACACATAACTTTATCTTCCACCAAATTCCGGATGAAGTGGTAACGTATCTCTATGTGTTTTGACTTTGAATGTTGAACTGGGTTCTTAGAGAGATTTATGGCACTGGTGTTATCACAGAATACACACATTGTATCTTGAGGAATCTAGTAGTCATAAAGTAGCTTCTTCATCCAAAGGAGTTGTGTGCAACAACTTCCAGCGGCTATGTACTCTGCTTCAGCCGTAGAGAGAGACACTGAGTTTTGTTTCTTACTCATCCAAGAGACAAGATTGTTACCAAGGTAGAAGCAGCCTCCTGAAGTACTCTTTCGATCATCCACACTGCCAACCCAGTCTACATCTGAATAACCGGCAAAGCAAGCATTCGAGTCCTTTGAATACCACAACCCATAATCTGGAGTACCATTGATATATCTTATAATTCGCTTCACCGTAGTCAGGTGGGATTCCTTTGGAGTAGCTTAATATCTAGCACAAACACCAACACTAAATGCAATATCTGGTCTACTAGCTGTAAGATAGAGTAAACTCCCAATGATACTCCTATACAAGGTTGTTCTCACTTCCACCCCAGAAGAATCAACATTCAGTTTTGTAAACGAACTCATGGGAGTGGAGGCATGCTTTTTGAAGTCTAGTCCAAACTTCTTGACAATATTTCTAGCATACTTTTCTTGTGAAATGAATATGCCTTCCTTCTTTTGTTTGACTTGAAGGCCCAAGAAAAATGTAAGCTCTCCCACCATACTCATCTCATCTTCTCAGAGAATTCTATAGCCCGATCATCAATGGTAGCTCCAAATACTATGTCATTAACATATTCTTGAGCCACGAGAAGATAATCTTCATCATTCTTGACAAATAATGTCCAGTCGGCATACCCCCTTTTGAATCCTCTATCCAGGAGGTAATGGGTAAGTTGATCATACCAAGTTCTAGGAGCTTGTTTCAAGCCATAAAAGGTTTTCTTCAATCTCAACACATGATCAAGGAAGTGAGGATCCTCAAAGCCTTTGGGTTGTTCAACAAACACTTCTTCATTCAGCTATCCATTTAGAAATGCACATTTTACATCCATTTGGTAGATTTTGAAGTTCATAGTACATGCAATTGACATAAGAATTTGAATAGACTCAAGTCTTGCTACAAGAGCGAAGGATTCATCAAAATCTACTCCTTCTACTTGAGTGTATCCTTAAGCCACTAACCGAGATTTATTCCGGATTATCTCTCCATCTTGTACGTTTTTAGACCCTTTAAAACACAATTAAATTAACCTAGTTAATTAGCCAAGTTATTACTTAGTCCAAATTCCAGATCTAGGTTAACACAATCATATAATCATACCAATGTAAAGAGCGAAAAATAAAGAACACATGATATGATAACCCAGGAAAACCAAACCGGTAAAAAACCTGGGGAGGATTTAACCTAGCTATCCTCAAGGTAAACCTGAATCCACTATGAAAGAATCGAAGTTTTACAATAGCGACTTAGACCACTAACATCCTATTACTACCTCATGTAGAAAACTTACTAACATAATCACGTGCAAGTTTCGAAACCACAAACTCCTTCTTTCTTGGATTCTTTAGCAAGTACAAGCACTCTCACTTGTGTATCTTTAAGCTCTTTTGTGCAGCAACTGAATAATCATCAAGTTCTCAATGAAAATCTCCTTCTTGATAATCCTAAGCATGTGTGAAGGCAATCACCTCTTAGATCTCACAAGAGATTCACACACACAGCAAAATAGAGCAACCTCAGAAACGTGGCTAGGGTTTCCCTTTTATACCTATGGTAAAACATAAAACCCTACACGTCATATGGGCTTAGGGCTGAGTTGGAAATCCTGCAGAAAAAATATTTTGCCCGACTTTCAATTGGTTGAGTCTAATTCTCGATCGATCGAGCCAGACTGAATTGCACAATGAATTCTGCAATAGCTCGATTCCAACTTTCCATAAAATACATACTTTGAGCAAGTCTAAAACAAGACTAAAAACCTGTTTTGATCATGGTTTGCCAACAATACAAATTAGAGTTCTAATACATTAGTTCCTAAGTACTTAGAACCTAACACATCTTCATCGGTCTTGTTTTTGAAGATCCATTTAGTGCCGATGACATGAACATTTTCAGGCCTTGGAGCAAGTTCCCATACATCATTTCTCACAAATTGATTCAGCTCTTCATGCATTGACTCAACCCAATTTTCATCTTAGAGAGCTTCTTTTACCCTTTTCGGCTCAAAATTGGGCAAGGTAGCAATGGTATGTTACATGATTGGCCAGAAGTATGTTTCCTTTTCTAAGGCGAAGACCTTCATCTAAAGACCCAATGATGTTGCTCTCCAGATGGTTTTTAATCACTATTGATGATGGCTTCTTTGATGTGAAGACTTTATCATTTTGGGAGATGGGAGGGTGAACTTCCGAAGGAGTGAGAGGACTTGATGTTCTTGACATTGATCTTGTTTCCATTCTTGAGTTCATGGGGGTTGATTCCTTTTTCGGTGTAGGTCTTTCAACTTCTATATCAAGAGCTTCGACCTCAACACTGGGTTCTTTGGTGCTTGGTCATTCTCCATCATCAACCATTTTTACCTTTGTTATAGCATCATCAATTTCTACATTGATGGACTCCATTACCGTCTTAGTTCTCTTGTAGAAATTTCTATATGCCCGTCTAGTAGTAGAATACCCAAGGAAAATGCCTTCATCACTTCTTGCATCAAATTTCTTAAGGTTCTCTCGATCATTTAGAATGTAGCACTTGCTTCCAAACACTCGGAAGTACTTCACTTTCGACTTCTTTCCATTCCAAATTTCATAAGCGATCTTCTTTGTTCCCACTCGGAAAAATATTCTGTTACCAATGTGACATGAGGTGTTCACGGTTTCTCCCTAAAACTTTTGAGGAATTTTCTTGTTTAGTAGCATAACTTTTGCCATTTCTTGAATCACCTGATTCTTCCTCTCAACCACCCCATTTTGTTGAGGAGTTTTGGGGGCTGAAAATTCCTTTTTGATTCCATTCTTCTCACAAAACGACTCAAATCTTGCATTCTCAAACTCCTTACCATGATCACTCCTTATCTTGACAATAGGAACCCCTTTCTCGTTTTGTAGTCTCTTGCAAAGAATTTCCAATTTCTCACATGCTTCTGATTTTTCTCTAAGAAATTCAACCCAAGTGTTTCTTGAGAAATCATCAACAATGACCATAATGTACCTCTTTCCTCCTAGACTTTCTGTTCTTGTAGGCCCCATTAGATCAACGTGAAGAAGCTCTAAACAATGTGAGGTAGCAATCACATTCACCTTGTGATGACTTGCCTTTGTTTGCTTTCCCATTTGGCATGCACTACAAATAGTCTTCTCCACCTTTCCAAACTTTGGAAGTCTCTCAATCGCTTCAAGTTTAGATACTTTAGCTACTTGTTTGAAATTTGCATGCCCAATCTGTGATGCCAAAGTTCCAACATGTCAACACGAGCACTTCTACACGAAATGGGTGTCGTAGGAACTACTCCATAGCAATTATCAGTAGTCCTATTTCCCTCCAAGACTTGAATCCCTCCTTCATCAATGATTATGCACCCCTTCTTAAAGAATTGAACAAGGAAGTCCTCATCACATATTTGAGTGATGCTTAAGAGATTCGCCTTTAGCCCATTGATGTATAGGACATCTTTCAATGGAGGTAATTTCGATATCTCAACAGTCCCTTTTCCGAGAATTTGAGCATGACTCTTATCGCCAAATGTGACATAGTCACTAACCTTCTCTTTGAGTGACTTAAATAATGATTTATCTCCTGTCATATGAAAAGAGTAGTCACTATCAAGATACCATAAACATGAATTAAATACCTTCAATGAGGTGTGCACAAATAGGCAAGCATGGGACAAGCATTCTTGACCTTCAAACAGAAATTTATCTTCATTTTCAATGCTTTTGTTAGATTGAATTTTCTTTTTTAGATTATCAACCTTCTCACACAATATTCTATTTCTTCTTTTATACTTCTTAAACAAAGAGTTAGACTCACATAGACTATTGTGTAAAATGTGACTCTTCTTTTCAAAATATTTCAGCATGTGAACAAACATCTTAGCATATTTCTTTGTTTTTAATAACTCTAAGAGTTTATTGTTAGGACACCCTTCAAACATACTCATAGAGTCATTATCACAAACATTTAGACCACAATTCAACATAGCCTTTTCCATAGCTTCATCCATAGCTAAGGGGTCTAGGATCGTACTTAGGTAAATTAAACCACAGCAAGTGCACTTGCTCTGATACCAATTGAAAGTTCAAATAGCGTGTAAAACACTATGAACGTTTAGACCCCCAATTTACAAATTACCAATTTAAGATTAATATCAAACAATGTATGTGTGGAAAATGAACATAAGCTTATAACAGAATTGACAAACAATCTAAACCAAATAAAATCACATCCACAACAGAAATTAAATGGAAAAAATTAAGAGAAGAGAGATGCAAACACAAGGACAGCACAACGATGTGTTATCGAAGAGGAATCCGAAGCCCTCGGCGTAAAACCTCTCTGCGGCCCTCCAATCAGTCAATAATCCACTAAATAATGAAGTTGGGATACATAAACAGCAGAAGACCCTCCAAGCCTAATGTACCTAGTGTACCTAAGCCCTCCAAGCTTCTTGCTCCAACGAGGTTGTGCCAAACTTTTGTCTTCTTTAGCTTACCGAATTCCACTATAGCCCATAGTATCAACCAATATCAATTAATCCCTTCCTAACTGCTTCCCAAGCACCAAATAGCTTTCTCACATATATGGGTATGGTGAAAAAAGGTTTAATGTACCTCTCAAGAATGTAACAATGGAGAGGGTGAAAGTAAAGGAATTTGGAGAAACAAGGATGAAGATTGTGGATAAGTCAATCTTGTTTTTCTCTAGAGTTTCTCTCTCAAAATTCTCTCTGGAGGCTCTCTACATTTTGTGGGTATAAGGGTCTATATATACTGGTGTGTGTTTGGAATGCGAAGAGTCAGTTTTTCCAAAACAGAGTTGGCTGGCAACTTGGCCTCGTGACTTGACTGAGTCGCAAGTTCAAGCCGCGAGCTAACTGAATGGCCAGGCTGGACTTTTTGTCCTGTAATACTCCAGCAGGTGTGACTGTTCAGCTTCTTTGCATGCTTCACTCGTGTGCATCCTTTGGCGACTTGCAAGCCGCGAGATCCAGTCGCAAGTCCCTTGCTGATTGCACAATCTTGAGCATTTCTTCACACTCTTTCACACACTACCCTTACATGATTCCCACCTAAATACAGGGTTTCTAAATGCTAAAATACAAGAAAATTTGGCATGGAATAAAGCCAACAGAATGGTTGATTAAGTTCAACCTCACAACCCTCAAATAACCAAACAAATAGAGAGCCTTTTTCTCACACACTCTCATCTCTTTCGCTCTAATTTTCTGTAGTAGCACTATGCATATATAGGAGATTTAAGTTGGCTAGTATATCCAAAACCAAGAAGGACTAGACTTCTTTTCCACACACAAAAGGAGAATCACTCCTATTCCAAATAGAACTCAAAATCAAGTGTTAGACAAGACTTCTAATAAAACTTGATAACTTCAAACAACAGTAACTCAAAAGGAATAAAAATCCTTTATTATCCAAATCCAATGAGGAGTCGAATTCCTAATTCAAGCCATATTATACAAATCTCCACCTTGGCTTGAATTCCATCAAGCCTTACAAACAAAATCTAGTAGACCACCAAATGCAAATCCTTAACAAGGCTCCACCTTGACAAGACATCTCCTAAATCACAACTGCAAAGCACTCAATCAAATTAGAGCCTAACCAGAAAAAAGTGCAAATTATCCAAAACCACTTCCAAATGCGCCAATGGATGCCAAATGCACCCAAAGATGGTGTCAAATCCAAATAAGAGTCCAAAACAAAGTGCATATCACAACAAACGAAACTTCTCCGTTGCCACCATGCCAAAGCCCCTACGGGCTAATTCAAATTGCAAATACCGTACAAGTCCAAGCAACGCTTGAACTTGTGCAAAGGTTTAATCACCATGTCACCACCAAAATTAACATTCTTGGCCATACACAAATGAATAGTGCCACAAGCTTGTCTATTAATCTTTTCCCAATCCTTGTCTGACATCCCTTCAGGTTTGTCTTCCAAAGTAATATCCAACTCTTGTTGGACCAAGACATCCATAATTTCGTATTACCACATGCCAAAGTTATTCGTTCCATCAAATTTCACTACTTCAAATTTGGCATTAGAAGCCATCATCCTAACCGCCAAAGGTTTTGCAGAAGACTGACAAAGATTTTTTCAGAAGAATTCGCTAAAGATTTTGTAGAGGAATCACCTGACATCTTTCTCCCTAAAAATCAAATCAACAAACCAATCACCAAAATCTCTAAAGAGAACAAATCCGAACGCCTAGGTAGCAAACTTGGGCTCTGATACCAATTTGTTGTAAAATAGCGGAAGCTCAAAAAATTAAGATTGATTGTGAAAATATTTTAGACTTAAGAAAGATCTCCAAACAAATAATAGAAACGAAGAAAATTAATCCAAAAGAAAATAGACACAAAACACCAAGATTTACGTAGTTCGGCAATAGCCTATATCCACGGGCGACGACGAACAAATTTCACCATAACAAATTTGGGATAATAAAAATTTGTGTAGAGACACTCTTACAAATCAAAATCCCAAATACACCCAAATAGTTCTCTCTCACAAATACAAAACCAAAGAACCAAATACAAACCAAAGAACCAAACGTTCACAAATATCAAATACCAATTGCGCGCAAACCAAAGAGAGAGCCGCAAAGCAAATCCAAAAGTTGCAACGCACCAAGAGAGAGCAAATCATCAAACTGCAAAACCAAAACTAAGCGGTAACAAACCTCTCTCACTATTCCAAATTGCAACCCACAAATATCAAATAACCAAACATAGAGAGAGCCTTTTTCTCACACACTCTCATCTCTTTCTCTCTAATTTTCTGTAGTAGTACTATGCATACATAGGAGACTTGAGTTGGCTAGTATATCCAAAACCAAAAAAGACTAGACTTCTTTTGCACACACAAAAGGAGAATCACTCCTATTCCAAATAGAACTCAAAATCAAGTGTTAGACAAGACTTTTAATAGAATTTGATAACTCCAAACAATAGTAACCCAAATCTTTATCATCAAAATCCAACAAGGAGTCGAACTCCAAATTCAAGCCATATTCTACACTTTTTTCCCTTTTCCTTGCTACCAACTACTGAGGGAGGTTTTGATGTATTGAATAAACATTTTTCTGTATTGGATGCATATCCATATTGGTCATTGCAAGGAGAAAATTAGCATTTGCCCCTTTCGCGCAAAAAATCCAGCATTTTTCCCTTTTTCCCAAACTAATTAGGGAAATGCTTCTGTTTTGAAACTTGATTTTCTCAAGTTCATGGAGCTCAAATTCCAAAACGCCATTATAGAGTCCTTAAAACGCTATTATAGGGCTCCAGAATTTTTTTTTTTTTTTTTTTTAATTTTCAGTTTGTTATAACTCGATTGTCCAAAAATCGAGTTTTAAATTGAAACTCGATTTTTAGAAAATCGAGTTTCAAAACAAGGGCATTTCCCTAATTAGTTTAAGAAATTGGGCAAAATGTAGGATTTTTTTTAAATAAGGGCAAAAGCCCATTTTCTCCATCATTGCAAACACAGTTGGATGTAGTCTTAGGTACTCTTAGCATGTTATGTCATTCACAATCGCATAATCAGGGTTGACCCCAAACTCAATTGTGGAAGAAGTAGATCTAGATATACAATTTGAATTTCAAAATTATAGGGTCCAACAAAAACAAAGGGAAGTTTAGGAAGAAAATAGAGAATGGTTAGTGAAACAGATGAAATATGCCATGCCATGCTGTGTGGGAAAATTATAATGTTATGTAGAATGAATAAATTTTCTTTGTATAGGTGGCTATGTAATGTGACTTTCTAGAACTTTCTTCATTAAAGTCTATTATGCGTTTACATTTCATTATTGATGATAAAATTTTCGAGTGGACATGAAACAGAGTTTTCACGTTATTTTTTGTGTTGGCCTGCTGAATTTTGATTTCACTTCTTGTTCTTGTAAGTGTAGCAATGGACAAAACAAAGGATGAGGAGAAGGAAAGTAAAAGCGAACAATTTAGGTGGTCAAAACCAATGCAATGTTTGTTAATTGAGATACTTGCTAATGACGCTACCAAAGGGAATAAGCCATCCAATACATTTATGCCTGGATCATTAGCTCTAGCAGCCCAAACAATTAGCGAGAAATTTGGGGTTGAATGCCGACCTAATCATGTGGAAAATTGTCTTCTAACCATTGCAAGCATTTGGAGTACAATTACACGACTTCGTAATAGAAAAAATACTTTTGGATGGAATGATAATCTGAAAATGATTACTTGTGAAAAGAAGGTGTATGATGAGGAAGTAATGGTATGAAGCATATATTCATCATTATGTAGGTCTTATATTAGTGATTGATCTCTTCCTAACTATTTGTGTTTTTTTCCCCTTTTTCTTTTTCTTTAAAAAAAAAAAAAAAAAAAAAAAAAAAAACAGGCACATCCAGATCATGAGCAATATTTGAACAAGAAAATTGAGATGTTTGATAAGATGGCTCTGATTTTTTGTAAAGACATAGCAACATGGAGTTCTGCAAAGTCTTTTTGTGATATTGATTCAGAAAAAATGATTGTTGACTTGGAGTTAAATGATCTAGACATTGATTTTAAGAAGGCATCAAAAGGGAAGCAAGTTAGTTCTTCAAATGCAGCTTTATCTGGAGTAAGCTCTCACAGAAAAAGGAGTTGTTCGTACCAAGATTCTTATTGTGATAAGTTTTCCAAACAACTCCGAAAGGTTGAGCTAGCAATAAAAAAACTCAAAAAAGATCAACTTGATGTGAATGAGCTTTATGAAGAAGTTATGAAGATAGAAGGGTTTGATGAAGTTATGCTTGCATCTGCTTTTGACTATTTGGTGGATAATGAAAAGGCAGCAAAGGCATTCATGGTCAAGAATGCTAGACTCCGAACATTGTGGTTAGAGTGTTTCTTTAACAAAAATGGTAATTGTGGGAATTAAATAGTAAATGTTTTATTCTCTAAAAAGAAGATAGTAATGGTTTAAATTTGTACAAGATTTTGAACAAATAAATTATATTATAAGAGTACTCGCATCAATCAATGCATAATAGCTTAAGGGGTAAATTTTGCATATTCAACACCAAAAATCACCCACATCAACTCACGTAAAATTGTGCAAATGTACATTCTAGCTATAGTAATTGTGTAAATATAAACCGCTAATATTTCATGTGCATATCAATATTTTATTTATTTCTCTTGCTTCTCTTTTTTTTTTTCCTCTCTCCCCATCTATTGAAATAGAAAAATAAATAAATAAAAAATGAATATTATATTGAAATAGAATGTAGAATAGATAATTTGATGTGGCAATAAACTAATTTTTTAGTTTGGCCGTTTGTCACGTTAACAATTTTTACCAAAGAGATAACGGCACAGACTAAATTAACATGACACTGAAAGATTATAAATGAAATTGATACAATTGAATGGTTATGGACCAAATTGAGATATGGTGTAAATGATAGAAATATTATATTGAAATAAAATGTAGAATAGATAATTTGATGTGACAAAAAACTAATTTTTTATTTTGGTAATGATACGGACTAAATTGACATGACACTAAAAGATTAGAGACCAAATTGACACAATTGAATGGTTAGAGACCAAATTGAGATATAGTGTAAAGGATAGGGACCAAAGACGTAATTTGTCCTAATTTGATTTCAGTGTTTTTGAAAAGTGATTGTATATAGAAAAAATAAGTTTTTATACTAAAATAGATAAGAATTGTAATGCACAAGACCATCAAAATGACACAATGAAGCCCACTTAGCAAGAGCATAGGCCGCACCATCAGCCGCTCTTCTCAACCAAACAAAGCTAGCTTGAGGGGTGGAACCAGAAAAATTGAGAATATCCTTCCATTCTCCTCTACAGAACTGTTAGAGTGGCTTGCATTTTTGGTGGCTTGACATTACAAGCCAACATTGGATTTCTCTTTGTAGCTGAAATAACGGAAGACTCCATTGGCAATAAATGCTTTCCATTATCTTTGACCAAGCAAGTTTGATGTGCTGAAACTATTTCTATTAGAAATATGTGATTAAGGGTTTGTTTGGGATTTGCTTATTTTGTTGAAACTGAAAACTTTTTACTGAAAGTATTATAAATAAAGATAAAATTTAGCTAAAATAGTACAGTAAAACCTGTGAATAGTATCAAAAAGTGCAGTGGGGCCTATGAATAGTAACAAAAATAAGCTGAATAGTAAAACAAGCTGGCTTTTGAACCTCGAGCCAAACGCACACTAAATGATTAAATTTACCATATCCCAATAGCTTAAACTTTTGGGACAATCAGTAATTTAACATGGTATTAAAGCGGGAAGTCCTAAGCTCAATCCCTGTCTCCTCCAAGGTAGTTTCGGCCCACACATGAGGGGGAGTGTTAGACGTATGTGATTAAATTATTAAATTTACTGTATCTCAATAGCTTAAACTTTTAGGATAATCGGTAATTTAACAATTTCCAATTCAATTGAACCTCTAGTTATAAATAGAGGTGGAGAAGAGTGGTATTGGACAAGTGAGAATAAGAGCTTCTTCTATGTGTGTGCACCAGAAAAAGGAACTTAAAGTGTTCTGCAACTATTGTCTAAATACAATAGGGTGTTCCAAAGGTGTATTTGAGGGTTGGGCTTGTGAGATTGCCTTCAAGCAATTGTTGTAACCTCCAAATTATAGTGAAATTTTATTTCCAATGCCTTCCGTGAACATAGGCATATTACCTAAACACGTAGAATATCATGTGTCATATTTCCTCCTCTCCTCTTTCTTGCATAAACAGATTATTTATTTTCACAATACTTACACATTAAAACTGTTATTTTTTAAACCGCTAAAAACACAGTTTGTTTAACCTAATTTAATAGCCAAGTTGTTACTTAGGTCAATTATGTAAATTTAAGTTAAACAATCATCAAACATATCATGCAGTCGAATATGTAAATAACAAAAGATATGATAATTCAGGAAAACCAATGAAACAATCTAGTTTCAAGATAAAAAACCTGGGAGGAACAATCCCAAAAGAACAGTCCACTATATCAAATAAAAGTTTACAGTCAAGAATGTACCATTCGTAGTAAACTTAACTAAGATTATCCAATCTAGGTCTGAACCCCTCAGACTTCTTTGATGTGGATCTTCTCCAACATGAACCTCCAGTTCACGTCTTTAATCTTTAGTTCGCTTGATAGCTAAAACTTAAGTTGCAACTTTCTTCCACCGATACTAGTAATATGCGTGTGATCTCTAGTAGATGCTTGAAAGAGTAAAAGGTACAAGAACCTTTCTGATCTCAAAAGAGTAGCTCTCCAAAACTTGAAAAACGTGCTTTAGGATTTTTTCCTTATATACCAAGTAAGTTTGGATTGAAACCCTAACGTTTAATGGACTGTTAGGCTGGATCAAAATTCGGCAGATCTGTATCTCGATCGATCGAAACTTCCTCTCAATCGGTCGAGCGAGTCAACTTTTCAACTCTTCTTTCTACAGCTTGTATGTTCTTGAATTTTGACATATATCACTTTGAGCAATGTCTAAATCATTTCATAGACATTAAAATCTATTTCTAGACAAGTTTATGTACTCGGTTTGCAAACACATAAAGTGTTTAGAACTTAAACATTTATTTCTAAATATTTAGAACCTAAATATTTATTTTTAATTATTTAGAACCTAACAAGAACAATAGTAAGGTCACGGTACCATCAAAACATTCTCTTACTTCGTGGCCTAACTTTCCACAATTGGCAAAAATCCGCTAACTTTAAATATTTGAAATACACCCATAGGTTAGGAAGGTTTTCTTTGGGTAAAAAGAAACCTGGCAAGTACAGAAAGCAAGCTACATCAAGTTCAAAGTTTTTCCATTCCATATTTCATGTAATCTACATATATCTAAAAGCTGAAGCGTAACATTTATTATTACTTTGCTCTTGTTGAGTCACATCATCCACCAATTTTCAACATTCTCTCTCTTATTTTTAATTCTTTTTTTTTCTTATTAATTTTCCAACTTCTGTTATACTTAATTTTTCTAACTTTTTTCTTTCCTTTTATCTTTTCATCTCCCCATTACTATCTCCCTTAATATCACTTTTTGTCTATCCCTTTATATTCCTTTATTTTTTTAATTTTCTTATTCCCCTCCTCTAACTATAAATTTACAATTCTTTTTCTCATTTTATTTATAGTTTTTTCACACAAAATGTTAGGGTATATTTGGTAACTGTTTTTTCCCCTTATTTTCTGTTTCTAAAAACAATTTTATATTTTTGAGATTAAAAAACTTGTTTGGCAATCCAAAATGGACAGAAAACAAAAATTGTTTTCAAAACTCAATTTATGAAGGAAACTGAAAAAAAAAATGTATTTAATTGCAAAAGACTGTTTTCAGTTTCTAATTTTTAAAAGTCAATGAAAAAATGTATTTAATTTAATGAATCTGTCTCATTTAATGAGTTAGCATTAGAGTTCAAATCCTAGTAACAACACATTTTAGTATTTTCTATTTTTTTCTTCCAAAAACTATCTTTTTAATTTCAACTAACCAAACATGTTTTTAATTTCAAAAATACAAGAAAATTGTTTTTTCTTTATATTCCATAAAACAAGTTTTTGAAAATAGAAAACAAAAACTGTTACTAAACATAACCTTATTCTCTATCTCATTTTCCATACAAAAAAAGGTTATCTCTCTCTCTCTCTCTCTTTTTTTCCCCCATTTTTAGTGGACTTTTTTTAGTTCTTTCTTGCATCTTTACTTTAGATTGATGAATTTTTGTATTCTTTAGAACTCTACTTTGGGTTGATGTGCTTAAGTTTTGTGTTTTTAAGTTGTTGTCTTTTTTATTCTCTTTGATTTTATAGATGTTATCATATCGCATTATAAGAGCATTCTCATTAAGAATTGTAAATACTATAAATGCTAAATTTCAACATCAAGTTTGTAAAAAATATACTCCATCAAGAATTGTAAATCTTATTAATTTTGCAATCTAGCTACTATAGGCTGTTATCTCTAGTAGCCCACTGTAGCAAGATTGTAAAAAAAAAAAAAAAAAAGATTTGTTTAATGGTAGTTGCTAGGTACAAAAAACATGGTATGAATGGTAGTTATTTGAAAACAAAAAGAAAGAATAAAGAAAACATAAAGAAAGAATTAAAAAAAGAATATTTAAATGAAGTAGTAAAATAATAAAACCTTTGATGTTGGGTGTATTGTAAAGTGAAATGTTAAAATAAATAAAGTAACTTTTTGAGATGCTAAATGCTAAATTTTTTACAATTCTTAATGAGAATGCTCTAAAGATAGTATATAAGAATATAATGTTATTTTATTACATAACATGACTTGGATAATTTGGTATTTATTGCTATATTTTTTATTTTTACTTTTTTTTCTTCTCATATTATTTTCTATAAATTTCTTATTATTCTCTCTTACATTCTCTCTTGAAAAAGTGGTTATTCTCTTTCTCTTAATTTTTTACTATTTCTTACAACTTTACTTTATATTGATGAATCATTGTGATTTTTAAAACTCTATTTTGAGTTCATACATTTTTGTGTTGTATTTTTTAGTTCCCCGTCACAAGTAGTCTCTCTATCTCTCTACAATAAATTTGTAGAATAAACTATACATATTTAGTATATGTTTTAAGAGAATAAATAATTTGAATAATTTATTAAAATAAAAATTATACACACACACACATATATATATATATATGTATATATTTATTTATTTAACTTAAATGTATAATCAACCTCATGTAACTCATTTAAAAGTAAAAACGTTAAAACAAATGAATAATTGTCCTAAAGATTACTTCTATATATTCATAACATTTATGTTTAGAAAAACTTTCACTTAAATTTAGTCATTTCGAAGTAGACTAAAATGTTACATTAATGTGACTCAACAAAAACGTAGCAACAATAATTGCTATACTTAAAATTTAAAATATTATGGGTTTGATATATATATATATATATATATATATATATATATATTAATAAATTTGGATTTAGATTAGGTGTTTTCAACCCAAACATGTCTTTTCCACTATGTAACTGCACAAAAATAAATTGAAGTGGACCAAATGAACTGAAGTGATGTGAATGGACCAAATTGGACCAAATCGAACAAGTGTACAAATTGACAGAATAGGAATAAGGTGGACCAAATAGATCAAATAGGATCAAAGTGGACAGAATAAACTGAACGGGACCACATTGGACCGAATAGGACCGAAGTAGAAAGACTGGCTGAATAGTACCGAGTAGGACTGAAGAGGGTAGACTGGACCGAATATGAGCAATGTGAACTTAATAGGACCAAAGTGGACAAAATGGACTGAATAAAACCAAAGTGAAAAAAATGGAACGAGTAAGACCAAAGTGAACCAAATGGTCCGAATATGACTGAAGTAGATCAAAGTGGACAGAATGAACCGAATAGAACCAATATGGACCAAATAGAACTAAATTGAACCCAAAGTAGACATAATGGACCGAATAAGACCAAAATAAACAGAGTGGACTGAATATGACCTAAGTCAACCAACTAGAACCAATTTGGACCAAATAGAGCCAATGAGGACTGAATAAGACCGAATGGACAATAAAAATTTGGTGGACATAATGGACTAAATAAGACCAAATGGACCGAATATGACGAAATTGGACCGAAGATGACTGAATGAACCAAATTGAACCAATGTAGACTGAATAAGACTTTTGAATTTAGCCAAAATATAATAAATTTCATACTTTTCAACCCCAAATTTTTTTTTTTTTTTAAGCTAAACGTGAAATCTACAAAAAGAATCAATTTAAAGCCTAGTTAGTCTAAAATGGACTGAAGGAGGACCGAAATTGACCGAGTGGAACAAATTGGACCAAAATAAATCTAATTGGATTGATTAGAAATTTTTTAAATTTTAGGAAAAACAAACTATCTTAAAAAAAATTTAGAAAAAAAATTATACATTATATTACAATACAAAATAATTATTTATTCTCACACATTGTGTGGGTCTGCAACTAGTTTTGCATAAAACTTTTACAAAATAAATATTATGTGGAATAACAATGAAATCAAGCTAAAAATTACTGTTCTTTTTAAGAAAAACACATTTACTAGGTTTTTTTTTTTTTTTTTTTTTTTTTTTTTTTTTTTTTTGAGAAAGACATTTACTAGCTAGTTCAACTAAAAAAAAAAAAAAAATTTTAAAAAAGTATAAACCATATGCTTCCTATAAACAAAAACTATATTTTCATAACACCTAACATTTATTAATGACCTCTGGGCCATGGTTATATTTAACTCTCAAAGTATTGGGTGGTGTAAAAGCGCAGAGTTCCCTCACAAAAAAGTAATTAAGTAATAGTTCAAAACAATTTTAAGCAAGGGTGAATATATATATATATATACACACACATATACACTTTTTTTGTAATTAAAAAAAAAAAAAAAAAAAGCATAGGAAGAGAGGGTGGTAACCCTATGTGCCCAGACAATATGAAGGAAATGGGCACCAACACACTCACTTGCAAAGATCAGAAGACTTGAACCCAAGACCTAAGTCTTATTGGCCCAATGGTGAATATACTTAGATTACTTGTAACCGGATCTGACAAGGGGTTAGTTTCATAGTAGGTTATATATACATACGATTCTCAAAATTAACCATCTACGATTCTCAAAATATAAAATAAAAGAAACGAAAAAAACATCTACATAATCAGGATTCATAGTATCATTTATTTTTTCATAACCTTGTACAGACTTAAACCATTACTATCTAATTCCCATAAATACCATTTTGGTTAAAGAAACTCTCTAACCACAATGTTCGGAGTCTAGCATTCTTGGCCATGAATGCTTTTGCTACCCTTTCATTATCTACCAAATAGTCAAAGGCAAATGCAAGCATAACTTCGCTAAACCTTTCTATCTTCATAACTTCTTCATAAAGCTCATTCACATCAAGTTGATCTTTTTTGAGTTTTTTAATTGCTAGCTCAACCTTACGGAGTTGTTTGGAAAACTTACCAAAATTAGCATCTTGGTTCGTACGACTCCTTTTTGTAAGAGAGCTTGCTCTAGATAAAGCTGCATTTGAAGAACTAACTTGCTTCCCTTTTGATGCCTTCTCAAAATCAATTTCTAGAGCATTTGACTCCTATTCAAGGATCCTTTTTTCTGATTCAATACCACTAAAAGACTTTGCAGAACTCCATGTTGCATTGTCTTTACAAAAAATCAAAGTCATCTTATCATACATCTCAATTTTCTTGTTCAAATATTGCTCATGATCTGGATGTGCCTGAAAAAAAAAAAAAAAAAAAAAAAAAAAAAACCAGAAATAGTTAGGAAGAGACCAATCACTAAAATAACACCTACATAATGATTAAAGTATGCTTCATACCATCACTTCCTCATCATACACTTTCTTTTCACAAGTAATCATTTTCAGATTATCATTCCATCCAAAAATATTTTTTCTATTACGAAGTTTTGTAATGGTACTCCAAACGCTTTCAATGGTTCGAAGACAATTCTCCACATGATTAAGTTGGCATTCAACCCCAAATTTCTCACTAATTTCTTGGGCTGCTTGAGCTAATGATCTGGGCATAAATGTATTGGATGGCTTATTTCCTTTAGTAGTGTCATTAGCAAGTATCTCAAGTAATAAACATTGCATTGGTTTTGACCACCTAAATTGCTCGCCTTTAATTTCCTTCTTCCCATCCTTTGTTTTGGCCACTGCTACAATTACAAGAACAAGAAGAGGAATCAAAATTCAGCAGACAAATGCAAAAATGGCATGTGAAATCTATTTTCTGTCCACTAGAAAATTCTATCATCAAAATGAAACATCAAATGTGTGTTAGGAAATTAATCATGAAAGGTCAAAACATAATAGAATTTAACCAAGAAAGTTCTAGAAAGTCACATTGAATAGCCACCTATACAAAGAAAATTTATTCTCTCTACATAACATTATAATCTTCCCACATGGCCTATCAGTTTTATGAATTAAAAAAAACTTCCCACATGACCTGACATCTCTCATCTGTTTCATTAGCCATTCTCTATTTTCTCCCTAAGCTTCCCTTTGTCATTGTTGGACCCTATAATTTTAATTTTCAAATAAGTAGTCAAAATTGAGATCTCTCGTATCTGTTTGTAATGACAAAATCTAACCAGTAAATGCCTATGCAACAGCTAAACAATCCAAATCTACACAAAAATCGAGACAAGTAATGTGGACTATTACAGCTATAAAGAAAATATAGTAAAATAAGATAATACTTGTAACAGTAAGGATGCATGAGATGGTTGTTACCTCTTACAGTTTCCTCATGAAAATTCCAACTTGCACTACGTTCTGCCTCGTTATTGTCATCATAGGTTCTTATAATTTTGGTAGCTTTTTCTACTGCTGAATTTTCAAATTCATGATGGACACAATCTAAACCCTCAGAAGTAATGACACAGCTAGTGCTGCATTGGGCAGTTGTTTGGTTGAACTCTTGCACATCTTGCTCATATATCAAACGGACTGCACATTTAATCACCTCCACACTTGGGCTATTGCTGTCAAATACAACATTAATTTGACTGCATTCATGACCATTCCAATGTGTACCTAGCAAATCATGACGAGACCAATACAATAGCCAAAGGTGACCAACACTATAATCAAAGGAAGTCTCCCCAATGACAACTTCAAAGGATGTCTCTCCAATAACTTTAAATGTATGCTGACGCACATCACCAAGGGCTTTCACGTAACCTTTAAGACTATAACATTCACTTGAATACCCGTAACAATTAATTCTGAAAAAAGCACACAAAGCAAATCCCATCCACCTACTATTACACCAATTTGGAGGCAGCTCTATGCTTATTGAATACCCAATCCTTTGATGAGTTAACCACTGAGGAACATCCAATCCGGGAATAATTATCTGGAATGCAGCTTTAGATCTATCTTTCCCTTTGGTAGAAGTTTCGTATAATCTTGTTTTTGGATAAATGAGTCCCTGTACCAGAAAAACTATGTTATTTAAGAATCTGTGTCCGTGAGAGAGAGAGAGAGAGAGAGAGAGGGCAGATTACCTGTAGGTAACGTTTCAACATTGCAAATGCCAGACCATCACTTCCCTCATTATACTCAACCAGCTTGCAGCAATTAAAAAATGAAATTGATGGTTGCGACAAATTGCTCATACTGAGCAATGCTGGTGATGCTCCTAGGGAAGAACAACCTTTAGCATTTATATATCTTACATTTGATGGGAGATCTGGCAATGAGTGAAGTTGTATGCAGTTGCCCAAATTAAGAGCTTCCAATTTCAGAAATTCACTGATGCTTGCAGGCAAGGCAAAGACAAGATTGTTTGTAGATAGTGCTAAATATTTTAACAAGCGAACACTGAAAACGCTATCAAGCCTCGACTTAAAAAATTGCTTTTCACATCCACGACATATCAAGAAACTAATGGAAGAGGGAACTTCTCGAATAGCAGCTCCAGTCAAATCAAGTTCCTTTAAACATTCTATTTTCCCCAAGTTCTCTGGTAGTTTGGCAAGTTTTGAGCATCCCAAAAGAATGAGTACTTCAAGAGACCTTAAACTATCCATGCTGCTTGGAAGATTGATAAGAGATTGGCAGAATTCCAAATTTAAAACAGTAAGCTTACTGAGTTGTCCAATAGATGGGTGGATCTCAACCAAATTTATGCAACCTCTTAGACTGTTAGACATAGTTTCTCAAGTCTTGGAACCCTTGAGAAGTCAGGTGTCCTAATAAGGTTTATGGAATGTTCAAGGTCGATAAGTTTTAACTTGTCTAAATACTGTTCAACCAAAAAAGAGGATAATTAGATACTATTAAACATTGAATTCTTTTTAACCAGAAAAATTTTAAAATATTAAAACGAAGGCACTGTATTCAAGCCACTCCTAAAGAAAAGATAAATAATAAGTAATAAAAAGACAGTTAGAAGAACAAAATCACCTTTTCGCCTCTCCAAAGATATTCAATTTTGCTAAACTGCAGTTTAAGTTCAACAAGCTCTTTTGATTGGAATCTGGATGGCAAACATTTTGAAGAATACCTATGCCATTCAAGAAGTCTTAATTCATTAGAAAGATGATGGAGGCCATTTGGGATGTGCACATTATCAATTATAAGCAATCTAAGATTACACATCCTTGAAAAAACTTCAGAATAGGATTCAATGTACCGATATGCCTCATCCCCTCCAAACTCTAGAACCATGGCTTGAATTGCTTTTGTTGCCTAAGAATCAAAAGCAAAGGATCGGTAAATTGCACAACAAAGTTCAGAATGCTAGAACTTTTCAGTTTTATAGTGTTAGACAAGGCAAATAATATATATACTGAGTTTTCCACATATATAACTTCCACTTGACCATTGGTAAATCCAAGAAGGTGAAGGTTGAGAAATTTCCAAATTGAGCTTTTATTTATATATTAGAAGTGTCATTTCATTTCCTTATCAAAAAAAAAAAGTGTCATTTCACTTGAGAATCCAACACTGCAATTAGAAAGGATGCAATTCTACAATTTAAATTATATAAACAATGTCACAATCACATAATGTTTTTAAAACGTAAGAAATTATGAAAGATGAATTCAGTAGAAAAGAAAAGTGACAGCTGCATTATTTTTTAAAAATACAAGAAATAGTCAGCATATTGACATGAAATTGAGAGTGTGTTTGGAAACAATAAAAAATTAGATTATTTAAAAATAAAAATTATTATTTAAAAAAATGAGAGAAAAAGGAAAAAAAACAAAAAACAAAAAATATATAAGTTGTAGGCAACTGCATGCTAAATGAAATTTTGTATTCCATATTTTATGACTTAAGTACTTCTGTAACTACATATATATTGCATTATATTGAAATTTTGTATTCTATATTTTAAGTACTTATGTAACTACATATATATTGCATTATATTTTTTTCTTAAAAAAATAATTTTTTGAATGAAATTATGCTGTGTATCTATTCAATATTTTCCTTGAAATAAAATGTTGTTTTGCCAATGTTCTTACCATATTGTTCATCAATACATGAAATAAATCCTTACGAAGCCACAACCTACTACGCTTCCCAGGCTCTTCACGTGATTCTCGACGAACAATTTCCATACCCATTTCTTGTAGTAGATCATGCATTTGCAATGCGCCATTTTCTAGGGTTAGAAGAGATTTATCCATGAGAACTTGTATTCCAATTCTTGCGTCAAAACCACAGGTCTCTAATATCTCTATTACTTGATCTTTCATCTTCCCTCTAAAGAAACATGCAACATCTAGAAATATATCCTTCCACATTTCCTCTAGGCCATCATAACTTACTTTAAGTGTGTCAAATATTTCCCTTCTAGGAATTTTTTTAAATCTGTCTAATGCACTTTGCCAAACATCCATTGTTCTTCCAAACAAAAAGGAACCAAAAGTTACAAGAGCTAATGGATGGCCATTAGCATAGTGAACAACATCCTGGGAGAGCTGCATATAACCTTCTTTGGGTTGCTCATTTTTGAAGGCTTTCAAACAAAAGAGTTTTAAAGAATCTTCACTGCTTAATGCATTAGGTTTATACATTTTATGCACTCCATGTTGGACCAACAAATGTTCATCTCTAGTTGTTATGATGATCAAACTCCTCAATCCAAACCAGCCATGCTCTCCAGCCAAGTTTTCTAGTTGATCCAATTTATTAACATCATCCAGAATAATTAGAACTTTTTTATGACATAGCCTTCTCTTGATCATGTCAACTCCGTGATAAACATTCCTTATATCTATATTTCTTTCCTCCAAAATATCTGCTAGAAGCAGCTGCTGTAATTGAAGCAAATCAATTTTTTTTGAATATTCCCTAACATTAGCAATAAAGGAAGAACCTTCAAAATACCACGAAACTTTCCATAGACAACTCTAGCCAGAGTTGTCTTTCTAGATCCCCCCATACCACAAACCCCAATCATGCAAACATTGTTCCCAAGATCTAAATACGAAGTGATCAATTCTTCCACTAAAGAATCTATTCCTACCAAGTCATTGGTAATGCTAGAAAAACTCGAAATCAGATTTTGTGAGATGAGTTCCACAATGCTTTGGATTAATTCTGAAACATGCCTGTGAAGATGATAGAACAATAATTAAGTGATGATCCAAACCAATCGTAAAACCTTGGGGACAAAGAAAAATATAAGGGGATAAACTCCTTGGTCAAACAAATATGAACTCATTAGCTCAGGTCATGTGGATAGAATGATAGAATTACCCATATAAGAATTGTATGTAGGGGCAGAGCTACATGTATGAGTGGGGGGGCCATCCCCCCCCCCCCCCCCCCCCCAAATATTTTTATACTCCATATAAATATTTAACATCTTAATTATTAGTCTATAAAAATGGGACTTGGCCCCCCCAAATATTTGAGTTAGTCCAATGATCTTAAAAAAATTGTCCAATTGGACTAATAGTTATAGAGAATGTTTTTTTTTCCCTCACATTCTTTTTTTATTGTGAAATGTGTTCTTGTATCTGTTAAAGTTTTAGATCCTTCATATATTTGAATACTTCATCAATTTAATTGAAATTTTTTTTATGCACTTTGGTAGACAATTTGGTAACTTATATTAAAAATGAAAACTTTAAAGATTCACTATGGAGGATACTAAGTTGTGTGTATAAATGTCTGTGTTTGTGCATGTTTACGGAAGTTTGTATAGGTTAATAAATTAGTATCATAAGTTCTCCCAACAAAAATTTCTGGCTACTTTGTATGATTGTATTTACTAACAAAAATCCATCAAATTTTGTTAATTACTTATATAGTGGACAATTTTCATTCTTGCCCAAGACATGTGGGCCTTCCAAATCATAGAACCCAAAAATAGATAAATAAGCAAAAGAGGGAGAGAAGCAGCGGATACTAGCAGCTGCAAAAATATCAGGAGAGGAAAGAAAGTGCCATCATCCAATACTATTGCTTAGGTTAGAAATGATATTAAGCCGCTAAATCCAAAATCCAATTCATAATTTATTGACGTTTATTATGAGTTTGTAAAAGGCTCAAGTTAAGTGCATAAGCCTCTTGAAGACTAGGTGCAAAGCACAAGGACAGGCTTAATTGAAGTAAAATATATCTAATAACATTTTTTGCCATCTAGTTGAGCTACAAGGCTCTTCGCAATATAATATCTAATATTTAATATTTCTATTAAACGTTATTAGAGAGGATATAATATTTAATAACGTTTAATATAAATTTTGGTAACATATAATAAATATATATATATATATATATATATATATATATAAAAGCTCAAAATTTGCATATTTTACCTATTAGGTAAGTGCAATTGTATAATGTTTCTTAGTTCAAATTTTACTAAAGTTATTTCAAATATTAATAATAATATTTAATTGAAAACAATTATCAATGGACACTATCATAATAATCTTGTTGTAGGAAGTTTAAACATAACATTTATATAATTCTCTTGTACTTTATAAAAATACAAAACCATAATAGTTATGATCAAATGATGTATATGGTTCAACTTCAATCAACATTCATTTAAAAATCAAACAAAAAGCACAAAAACAGTAAATTAATCTTGTTCGTATCTTTTGACATGTAAATAAAAAAAAATTGTGTGTAACACAACACCTTAAGAATAGTGGTTGTATAGTAAATCATTGGTCCACATCATTTCTCTCAAGATTAAACAATTAATTTTGAGGATTCATATATATTTTTAGCAATAAAATAAAAAAGGGCGCCTAGGCATGCTTTGGCTTCTTCAAAAAGTGCTATAAAAGCAAACCTAAAGTGTGCTTCATTAAATGAGCTTTGTTTTGGCCAAACAAAGTGCTCAGACCTTTGAGCTTTGCGCTTTGCTTTTAACGACACTGTAGTTTTGAGGAATCTTGAGTATTAAAGACTAAAAATATTTTTCCCACTCTATGGGTTCCACTTTATGCTTCACCAACCACATTTTTATCTTCTTTCCCTCTTCTAAAGTAACCAAAAAAAAATTTTATAGGTAAAGTAACCAAAATTTAAAAGGAAAATAATTATAGACACATAAGATACTACAATTGATGTAGTATAAAATGGAACACTGAAACTAGGATAGAGGATTTTTGTCCCAAAATATTATTAGCAGATTAAATAGCTTACACAAATTTAGCAAACTTGACATCCAAAACTTAAATGCTTTATAATACCTGAATGGGATTTTCATTGTTGAAGATAGAGGAAGAAAAAAAAGAAGTAACCAAATGGTTTTATTTTTTTTTGCAAAGAAAGGGTCTAGTGCTCATGTGCACTGGACCAAAGCCAACTTTTTCCATTTTCTTTTAAGAGTAGTGTTCTTTGAATTTTTATTTCAGCATACTAATATCAATTATAAACTCCTTGAAGCTATACCTCTTGAAATTATATTATCGTTTTAATTTTGTTCCAAGAGCCTTATAGCTCAACTATTTGGCACCTCCAGGTGTTTCCATAACATCCAGAGTCCAAATCTCCCCTCCCTGTTGTAACCTATCGAATTATCAACAACAACAACAACAACAACAACAACAACAACAAAAAAGAAAAAAAAGAAAAAAACACTGATTGGTTTGTAAATAAAATTGTCAAAATGCACCTTAAGGATTTTATTTAACGGAACAATATTTGAGCCAATAAAAACTAATGTAAGAGTTTTAATATTTCAATTAATGCATTCATATTATGCTATTCTATATACTTCAAGATATATGAAAGAAAATTTGTCATTTAATTATCAACATAAAATAAATTTAATAGGAAATTACCCATCTTGAACAAGCCAACCAGACAGATTCGCCACTTCAGTCAAAGCAGCTCTCCACATTTCAATCTTCTGCACATATTCAGCAAAAGGAATTGAGAAAGTTCCTCTCTGTCTCCATACATCAGATGGATCCACATCATAAAAAACCGGCAGAACTGTCACTCCCCTCTCTTTACTGCATCTGATGATTTGAACAAGCTCATCCAAGCACCATATCGAAGATGCATAGTTTTTTGAGAGAATGACAATTGAAAACCATGATTCTTCTATTGCTTCCAGGATCTCTTGTGAAATAGCTTTTCCTCTCTCAATTTTCTCATCATACTTAAAGGTCAAAATGCCCTTCTGTTTCAAAGCAGTATATAAATGGTCCGTAAAACTATTACGGGTGTCCTCGCCTCTAAAACTGAGAAACACATCGTGTTTCCACCGAGGTGTCAAAGAAGAAGACAGTGATAACGTTGACCCTCCTTGAGTGCTCATGGAATCCGTTGGAAATATACTTTGAACTATAATATATAGATAACAAAACACATATACATTCAAATTCAATTCAAAGTTCAAACTGGAGAAGAAGAGATGAAGTGAAAGGAAAGAAAAAAAAAGAGTGAAAAATGAGAGAACTTACAGATCGAAAACCCTCTTGAAACAAAGCTGGATTCAGTAAATGAATGGAAAGTGTTCTTTGTATGAGAGAGAGACAGAGAGAAGACGAAGAGCTGATGCGGAGTAATTCATTTACAATTTCACATCCTGTTATTTAAGTCAAGTCAACAAGTCAGTCATTTCTGCAAAAAAATAAAGTCAGTCAGCAAGTCTGCATTTTTCTTTTTAGACCTTTTAGGCAAAAGGGCAGTAACTTCGTGATGGTGGTGACCAGCTATGAAGCACCCATTAAAGTATTTATTTTTATAATGATATATAAACAGAGCTTTACAGCTGCTTACGAGGAAATTTCTCCTCGTTTTGTTGGTAGAATAGAAACAGACAAAGAGAAAGTAGGGAATCATCAATCAATTATTCCCTATGTACTTGTAGCGCTATGTTCATCCCATTTGCCTAGACGTGACAAACGGGTCAAGTTATAAGTCGGTCGACTTTGAGTTGACTTATATTTTTTCTATATGAACTTTATTTTTTGAAAACAGTATTACATAATCACACAACAAATTATCTTGTGTAAAATGCAATAACTTAGATTCATTTATGTTAAGAAAGAGCTTATATTAGCAAATTGATACTTGACCATGATTTATAAAACTAGTCACAAATCAATACATAATTACTTTGTAATTGTTATATGATGTATAATTTATTTTAAAAAAATTTTAGAAGATAATTTGTACTCTAAAAATTAAAAAAAAATTCTAAAAATATTTTTTATCTATATGTATGTATGTATGTATGTATGTCATTTAATATTCTACGTGTTTTTTATTGATATTATTTCTTTTTGAGGTAGTCCATATTTTTCTAAATTATATTATGGTACATTATATTTTCCTTTTTTTTTTTACAACTAAACTCTTTAATTTTCAAATATATTATTCAAATTTCTTATTTCATAAAGGAGATTATCATGATAATCAGAAGTTAAAGCTTATTACAAAATTACACTTGATATTACTCAAATAGTTGATAGACACGTTCAAACACATAGCAAGATTGTATTTTGATATAAATTCAAATTTTCACATTCAAAATAATTAAGCATTATGTAAAAAAAAAAAAAAAAAAAAATCAAACAAAAGTTATTAAAGGGAGAGGGAGAGTTTGTGAAGGAGAACTAAAAAACACACTACAAAATCGTATTAACCCAAAATAGTGTTATAAAAAAATATAATGATTCATGAACCTAAAGTAAAGTTGTAAGAAAGAATAAATAAACGAGAGAGAGTAATCACCTTTTTTCGGGAGAGAACTAAATTAGATAAATTTATAAAAAAATAAGACGAGAAGAAGAATATTCAAAATAAAATATATAGTCACACCAAATTATCCAAGTCATGCGTGTAATTGAATAACATTATATTTATACATACTATCTTTATAATGCAATATGATAGCATTTAACAATCAAATAAAAGAATAAGAAAAAAAGATAACAACCTAAAAACACAAAACCAAAAAATTTGAAGCATCAATTTAATCCTAAAGTAAAGATACAAAAAAAAAATTTTAAAAAAATCCACACAAAAAAGGGAAAAAAAAACATGAGAGAGAGAGAGAGAGAGAGAGAGAGAGAGAGAGAGAGTAATAACCTTTTTTGTGTGGGAAAATATGTATAAAATACGAGAGAGTAACAAATTTATAATACGAGGATGGAGTTAAGAAGAGTTCAAATAAAAGGAAGGTGAAGAGATAAAAGAAGATAGTCATGGGGAGATGAAAAGGTAAAATGGAAATGGAAATGTTGGAGAAAATGTAACAATAAGGTACAAAGTTAATAATAATAATAAAATAAGAGGAAAATAGTTGAAAATAAATGTTTGATATGACTCAACAAAAACCTAGCAATTATTAGATAAAATTATATTCTTATATACTATCTAAAAATTCAAAACCAAAAATGTTCTAAAAACATAAAAATTCAATAACATAAAGTAGAGATAAATAAAATAAAATAAAATAAAAAATCCACAAAAAAAAGAAAAAAAAAACATGAGAGAGTGAGAGTAATAACATTTTTTGTGTGAGAAAATATGTATAAAATGAGAGAGAATATCAAATTTATAGTAAGAGGATGGAGATAAGAAAAAACTTAAAATAAAAAGAAGATGAAGGGATAAAGGAAAAATGATATGAAGGTTGATAGTAGTGGGGAGATGAAAAGATAAAAATGAAAGGGAAAGTTTGGAGAAAATGTAACATTAAACTAAAAAATTAATAAATAAATAAAAAGAGTAAAAAAATCAAAAGAGAAATGGTTGGAAATAAGTTGTTGATGTGGCCTTAATGTGGCTTAATAGGAGCGTAGCAACAGTAAATGATACGCTTTTACTTTTAGAGATATGATAATATATATAGACATATAGAATAGGAAGAAGTTAACAAATGCACTAAAGGCATTTTTTAGGGAACCATTTTAGGAAAATATTTATGAGAAAAAAAAATTAATAGTTTAATAGTTTTTTCTATTTCCCATAAAAGTGATATCAAAACTTTCTTAAAATAGTTTATTAATAATTACCCTAAGGGCACCCATTAACATGACTCATAAAATTTTATAAATCCTATTATCTCTAACCAAAACAAAACAAAACAACACAAACACAAAACAATCTAATCAACCCTTTGAAAATCTAACTATAGACTAACCATTAAAAAATGTTTTATTGTATAAATTTATTTAGATGCCCTTGATAGTAAGGAAAAAAAATCCAAAAGTTTAGGGGAAAAAAAAAAACTAAACTTAACAAACGTGGAAAAAAAGGGAGCTTTAAAGTTGAATAGAGGATGGTAGATTTGGAATTTCCAAACTCATCTCTCCTTTACCTTTCACCCCAAATTAGGGAGAAAATTATTTCACCCCAAACAGTGGACCAAAGAGAAAACTTCTAAACCACAAAATTTTCAATCTACTCTCTTCAATTGAGGATAATTTCACCCTAAATGGTATACGTTTGTGTTAGAACTCTTTCTCTCTTTCTTATGCGTGTATTTGTTTCTAAAAAAAAAAAAAAAAAACTTTTCTTCCTATTTTCTTATCTCCCCACTCCTTTTCTTTGTTTTACCAAAAAAAAAAAAAAGAGGAAAAAAAGAAAAAGAAAAGATAAACTACATATTTGGTTCTTATTTTTTACACAATATCTCAATTGTGTCAATTTGGTCCATAATATTTCAGTGTCGTGTCAATTTAATCCATATTGTTATATATTGGATGAAAATTGTTGACATATCAAACGCCAAAAATAAAAATTTTAGTTTATTGTCACATCAATAGAAGCTAATTTTCTATTTTACTCATTAGACACGTCGTCAATTTTCATTCAAAAAATAACGATAAAGACTAAATTGACACAGTACTGAAAGATTAAGAACCAAATTAATAAAATTAAAAAGTTATGAATCAAATTAAAAAATAGTGTATAGGATAAAAGTAAAAGGACGAAACTAAGTTATAGTACCTTAGATGCTGTTCCTTAAATTCCTCTCTTAAGATTTAATCATGTGGCTATTTAATTAATAAATACATTTTCATCCCATGAGAAAAAATTCACATAATAGAATCTTAAAAAAAAAACTTAAGAAAGAGCACCTAACTACTATACTAAGTCTTGGCCAAAAAAAAAAAAAAAAAAAAAAAAGACCTGGATCTTTCTTAATTAGAAGTCTAGTGCTTTCGCGCGTTAAAAAATAAAGACTCTGTTTTTTCTATGACTGACAATGAGAGCGGTTGACTTGACTGAACTGGGTACATGAATCGCACACCTTCCTCTCCCTTTACTCAAATAGGTGCCGCGTTATTTCCTCTTTACAGTGGTTGCTGCAGTTTCGTTTCCCAAAACTGTGACTTCTCGCATTTTAATATATTTTCTTTCTCTATGTCTTTTCTTCAGTTTTGATTGAACGTGGTTCAAGCTTTACCAGTTTTCCATGAACACTCATGGAGCATCATCGTCATCATCACCACCTTCTTCTTTAATACCTCGGTGGAAATATGATGTGTTCCTCAGTTTCAGAGGCATGGACACCCGCTATAGTTTTGCAGACCATCTATATGCTGCTTTGATAAGGAAGGGCATTTTCACCTTTAGGGACGATGAGAAACTTGAAAGAGGAAAATCCATTTCCCCAGAACTCTTGAAAGCAATTGAAGAATCGAGATTTGCTGTTGTCATTCTATCAAGAAACTATGCATCTTCGACATGGTGTTTGGATGAGCTTGCAAAGATTGTCAAATGCAGGGAAGACATGGGACTGATAGTTCTGCCAGTTTTTTACTTTGTAAGTCCACCTGATGTACGGAATCAGAGGGGAACTTTTGAACAAGCCTTTGCAAAACACAAAGCAGATAACATACAGGAGGTAGAATCATGGAAGAACGCTTTGAGAGAAGTGGCTAATCTCTCCGGTTGGCATTTACAGGAGAGGTAATTTCCATGAGAAAATTTAGTTAATTTTATGTTGATATTTAAATGACATTCTTCTTTTATATCCTACTTGAATCACTTTCTGTGAAATATACTGCCGACATTACTTGTTATCTAGTTATAGTCTACCTATGAAAATGGTTGATACATCATACATTTTTACAAGGAAATTAATTATACAATGGAGAGAGAATCCATTATTGAGTGATTTAAGTGACAGCTAACATGGGTGTCATGTGCTCTTTGAGCACCTGAATATTCTCACTGGTGCGTGTTATCCATCCTCCCACAAACATCAGCTAATTATAGGGAGGAATCGTTTGGGGGTGGCTCCAAGATGGGGTAGTGCTTGATTTTTTGCTTTCATTTTATGAACAAGCATATCCAGCAATTATTCTATCATGGCCACTTTAAGAATTTAAGTCAATAGAAGTGGATTTTGGAAACATTTCACTTTTATAACCCGACCTGATGCATGAATGATCCAAAATAACCTTCTGCCATGTCATGGGTTGGATTAAGTTCATGCTAGGAATTTCAATGGTTTTCATAAAGATTTAGTTATGGATCAAAATCAATGATTGTTTTGGTTTAATTAAAATCCATATAGCACAATTTAAACATATTATTCCCAAACCAATGTTTACATTATTTTGTAGAAGTAGAGCTTCGAGGAGTTTATTTTGATATTAGGGGTACCTTCGAGGAGTTCGTAGATGAGGTAATGCCTTTCATATGTAACAAATGAGGTGTCAACATGCACAATTCTGCAGAAATAGAAATTCAAAGAATTCCTTCTCTTAAAAGGAAGAAAAAAAAAGGCATTTGAAATTTTGAAGCATTTTATCTCTTCAACAGTCACATACCTTTGGGCCTGGATTCAATGGGTAAAAGCCTGGGCTTTTGATGTCACTAAGCTTTAAAAAGTTGTAGTTCCATTTTTTTTCCAGTAAAGAAACCATTACCTTCTCTTCACTCATTTTATCAGGTATCAGAAAACATGTTCAGCTTTTTGGTTATCTACTTTGCTAAATTTGAGTACTGCCTTTGTTATTAATATTTCATACTGAAGAAATATAAATTTGTATATTTATTGTGTTCTACTAAATCTATTCAAATTTAGTTTCACTCAACAATCAGGCATGAATTCAGATACCTAAATTTTTTATCAATTGACGTAGCTCTGTTGAAAGTAGATTTTGGATCTATCAGGCTTATCATTGCTAACCTAAGCAATGGTATTGGATGATAGCACTTAATTGCCCCCTTGATATTTTTGCAGCTACTGCTGCTACGCTACTAGCATCCCCTGCTCCTTTGCTGCTTTTTTTGTTCTTTTGCTTCCATGATTTGGAAATTCCACATGTCTTGGCAAAAATGATAATTGTCAGCTTTGAATACCCATTTCTTATCACCCCCATCCCAGCACCCCCCTGTGGCACCCTCCTGATGGGGGGAAAAATGCATGGAATTACACCTAAAGCGATAGGATTGGATAAAGATTGAACTTTAGAAATCTGAGAAGCTTCAAAACATGGTTATATAAGTATATAAATCCCTAAGAAAATTTATGGATTTATTACATGTTACATATACAACTAATATGATAATACACTACTTATATGGATGGTTCTACTTCCATCAGTTCCATGAGTCAATGAATTCTTATTTGTTTGACTAAGGGAGTGTTATTACCTAATATTTTTCTCCCTACCCCCTTCCCCCCTGCAATTTATGACTCATTGAGACCACCGTAATTATTGTTCAATCTTCTTCACAGGAAATATGAGTCAGAAGCTATCCGATATATTGTGGATAATATTCTACAAAGATCAAGGTCAAAATTCTCAATCATTACCAAAGACTTGGTAGGAATAGATTCTCCAATGGAGGAATTGATCACTCCATATTTAGGTCTCGGGAACAGTGTTTGCATGATAGGGATTTGTGGCATGGGGGGGCTGGGAAAGACAACTCTTGCTAGAGTGATTTATGAAACAAAATGTAACCATTTTGAAGGTTCTAGCTTTATTGCTAATATTAAGGAAGTTTCAGAAAAACATGGTTTGGCTCGATTACAAAAGCAGCTTCTTGCACAAATTTTGGAGGAAAGCAATATAGATGTATGGGATGTTTATGATGGAGCTAACATGATCAAGAATAGACTATGTCATAAAAAAGTTCTACTTGTTCTAGATAATGTTAATCAATTGGACCAATTAGAATTATTGGCTGGAGATCATTGCTGGTTTGGACTAGGGAGTTGGATCATCATCACAACTAGAGATGAACATTTGTTGGTCCAACATGGAGTGCATAATATATATAAGCCTAACACTTTAAATGATGATGATGCTCTGAAACTTTTTTGTTTGAAAGCCTTCAAAAATGGGAAACCTGAAGGAGATCAAATGCAGCTCTCCCAGGATGTTGTATACTATGCTAATGGTCTTCCATTAGCTCTCGTAACTTTGGGGTCCTTTATGGTTGAAAGAACAATGGATGAGTGGCAAAGTGCAGTGAAGAATTTGAAAAAAAATCCTGAAAGAAAAATATTTGATACACTTAAAGTAAGTTATGATGGACTAAAGGAAATGTGGAAGGCGATATTCCTAGATGTTGCGTGTTTCTTTAGAGGGAAGATGAAAGATCGAGTAATAGAGATACTAGAGAATTGTGGTTTTGACGCAACAATTGGTATAAGAGTTCTCACGGATAAATCTCTCATAACTATAGAAAACAACAAATTGTGGATGCATGATCTACTACAAGAAATGGGCTGGGAAATTGTTCGTCAAGAATCAATTGAAGAACCAGGGAGGCGCAGTAGGTTGTGGCTTCGTCAGGATTTGTTGCATGTATTGATGAACAATACGGTAGGAACAGTGGCAAAACCAACATTTTATTTCAGGGGCAAGATTGAATAGATAAACAAACACAATTTCATTAAAGAAATTAATTTTTTAAGAAAAAAAAGTTATCTAAGCACTTAATTCATAAGATATAGAATACAAAATTTCATGCTAATATGCTGACTATTTCCTATATTTTAAAAACATAATGTGATTGTCACATTGTTTATTTATAAATATGAATTCATGTTTCTTTATGTCTTAAATTTAGAAAACATAATATGATTGTGACATTGTTATAAATTGATTTCCTCTTTCTTGACTTAGTCAACCACTCATTCATCTTTTGATCCCTAAGGTGCATGAGTATTTACCTAGAAATTCTTTTTTTTCAAACTTCCATCATAGGCCTCATATTAATCATCATTTGTATTTTTAAAAAAATTTTAAAATCATTTGTATTTTTTTTAAAAAAAATTTTAAGTTGTAAATGGAGAAATTTCTCACCCTCAACCTTCTTGGATCTACCAATGCTTAAGAGGAGGTTATATTTGTGGACAACTCAGAGAATAGATATTAGGGTCCCCTCTAACACAGTAAAAAACTGAAGTATTCTTATCTTTTGTGTGCAATTCACTGATCTTTGTTTTTTATTTTTAGGCAACAAAAGCAATTCAAGCCATAGTACTAGACTCATTTGAAGGGGATGAAGCATGCAGGAAACTTGAAGCCTGTCCTGAAGCTTTTTCAAAGATGTGTAATCTTAGATTGCTTATAATCGATAATGTGCACATCCCAAATGGCCTCAATCATCTTTCTAATAAGTTGAGATTTCTTGAATGGCGTGGGTATTCTTCAAAATGTTTGCCATCCAGTTTTCAATCAGAAGAGCTTGTTGAACTTAAAATGTGGTTTAGCAAAATTGAATATCTATGGAAAGGTGTAAAGGTAATTTTGTCCTTTTGTCTTTCTATTATTTATTATTTATCTTTTTTTTAAGAGCAATTTTTATACACTCCCTACGTATCTGAGCTTCATTTTTTCATTATTAGAATTGTTTTAATTGAAAACAAAATTTATATTATTAAAATAAACTCTTTGTTTGATGGAAGCTAATTATCCCTATTTTTTTTGGTTGAACAGTACTTAAACAACTTAAAACTAATTGATCTTGAACTATCCAAAAACCTTATTAGAACACCTGACTTCACAGGGGTTCCGAGACTTGAGAGACTATGTCTTAGAGGTTGCATAAATTTGGTTGAGATCGACCCATCTATTGGACAACTCAGTAGGCTTACAGTTCGAAATTTGGAATTCTGCCGATCTCTTACCAACCTTCCTAGCAACATGGATAGTTTAAGATCTCTTGAAATACTCATTCTTTTGGGATGTTCAAAACTTGCCTACCTGCCAGAGAACTTAGGGAAAACCGAACATTTGAGGGAACTTGATTTGACTGGAACTGCTATTAGAGAAGTTCCCTCTTCCATTAGTTTCTTGATATGTCGTGGATGTGAAAAGCAATTTTTTAAGTCAAGGCTTGATAGTGTTTTCTGCGCCCGCTCTTTAAAATATTTATCACTATCGACAAACAAGCTTGTCTGTGCCCTACCTGCAAGCATCAGTCAACTTCAGAAATTGGAAGTTCTTAATTTGAGCAACTGCATTCAACTTCACTCATTGCCAGAGTTTCCATCAAATGTGAGACACATAAATGCTGAAGGTTGTTCTTCCCTAGAACCATCACCAGCACTTCTCAGTATGAGCAATTTGTTACAACCATTTATTTCATTTTTTAATTGCATCAAGTTAGTTGAATATAATGAGGACATTGATGGTTTGGCATTTGCAATACTGAAACATTACCTAAAGGTAATCTGCTCTCTCTCTCTCTCTCTCTCTTTCTCTCTCTCTCTCTCTCTGATTGTTAAATTTCTTGTTTTTTTCTGGTACAGGGACTCATGTACCCAAAAACTGGCTATAAAACTTCTGACGAAAGGAAAGATAGATCTGGAGCTGCATTCAACATCATTATTCCTGGGTTTGAAGTTCCACCATGGTTAACCCATCAAAGGTTTGGGTATTCAATAAGCATAGAGCTGCCACCAAATTGGTGTAATAGCAGGTGGATGGGATTTGCTTTGTGTGCATTTTTCAGAATAAATTGTTCTTGCTATTCAAGTGAAAGATATAGTCTTAAAGGTCACGTGATAGCTCTTGGTGATATGCCTCACGGCCCTCACCGTACTTTTGAAGTTGTCATTGGGGAGACATCCTTTAAGTATAGTGTGGGTCATCTTTGGCTATTGTATTTTTCTCGTGATGATTGGCCAGCTACAGGTTGGAATTATCAATGCAGTCGGATTAAGGTTGTATTTGACACCAATAGCCCAAGAGTGGAGGTGATCAAATGTGCAGTCCATTTGATATATGAGCAAGACGTGGAAGAGTTCAACCTATCAATTGCACAATGCAGCAGTAGCTGCATCAATACTTCTGAGGGTTGGGATTGTGTCCACCATGAATTTGAAAATTCTGCAGTAGTAAAGGCTACCAAATTTAAGGCAACCTATGATGACAATAGGGAGGCAGAACCTAGTGCAAGTTGGAGCTTTCCTGAGGAAACTGAAGGAGGTAATCACCATCTTACACGTCCTTCCTGTTACAAGTCTTATTTTATTTTACATAATTTTCTTTATTGTCTAGATTTGTGTGTGTGTGTGTATAAACAGATACGAGAAATCTAAACTGTGACTACTAATAATAGGATATTGAGTAAATGTGGCTACTGCAAGTGCAAGCAATCCAAATCACCCTTTGCTTTTGTATTATTGTAAATTAAACTTCGATTCTATCACATTAAATCAATACTAGTATTCTAAAGAACTTTATTTTTCAACCCACATCATCATTAGTTACAAGAAGCCTAAAAACTAGTTAAAGCTTAGACTAATAAGACTTGTGGCTAATGCAAGTCTTGACAAGAATGTCAGGGAATTAACTGAGAAGATTGTGTGGATTTGTGTGTATCATTGGTTTTCTTTTAGGCAAGCACAATCCAATCATTTCTTTGTTGTTTTTTTGCTTGACTGGAAGCAAACACATAGGCCAAAACAATTGAAAGATACCTTCTCTCTAAAATCCATTATCAAAGATCTCATATTTTCCAAGCTAAAAAATCATGCATCTTGCCATACACAACTTAGTGCAATGCAATTTCCTAAAATAAAACAAATAACAAGATTGATGATAGACACAGTACTTTAATTTTAGGAAAAGAGTGGTTTAATGAACAATGTTCCAATTCTGTTTACCCAAAAAAAGTCTGCATGAAATAAATAATTGTATTATTTTTTCCAAAAATCCCATTAAGTATTTATTTACCTTGCAACCACACACAAGTCAAGAATTCCCCCCGAATTTCTCAAACGAGCTCAACTAGAGCCTAATCAACAATAAGGTCAAAGTATTTAAGTCCAACTCCAACTAAAGATACTCTTAACTAAACCATAAACCAATTCTTCTAGAATCACTCCATTTGTCCAAACTTGCTTAAGTGGTCGATCTTGAGTGGTGGAAAATTCCTTTTACATCGATCTATCACTTATTCTCAACCACTCATAGACTCATAGTCGACCACTTCAGAGTTGTAGAAAAATTTTGACACAAAAATTGTGTCCCAGACTTTCTTGACCATAGACAAAGTAAGATAGTGCTATAAATGAGATAACACTATAACCATTAAAGAGCTGACCTAAACTCCAATGAGGTCTAAATTCCAACTTAACAACCATCCCATAAATTAATAACAAGGCAGCCAACAATTAATTTGAATCATTCATGTTAAAGTTGTTGTGTGATTGTGATCGATTTAATGATGAGCGGGGGTATGAAAGAGAGAGTGAATACAAGGTTAACGTGGTTCAGCCTAATGGCTTACGTCCATGGCATAAAGCCCTTAATGGCTTCATCTTGTCTATTAAGCTCTTTAGTTTACAATGAAACCAATGTGTGGTTTATTCCCAATAAATGATTCTATAAGTTTTAGGAAAAGTCCAATTTTTAATGGTTATTGAGATTTGATTTTTATTAATTTACATATCGAATTATTAAAAAAATACTTATTAATAACTACCATAATTGTGAAATTTCACATTTTTTAAAAAAAAAATCAGAAATATCATATCATATCATATTTTTCTTATCCAAAAAAAGAAAAAAAAGAAAAAGAGAAACTTATCAAAATATTAGATAATTTTTTTAAAACTTTAATGGTTATTACTCATTTCTAAAAACTAAAATAAACATAAAATATGTGTAAAATTTTTTAAGTAACCTAAATATTAATTAATTAATGTGCTCCCGCCTTGTTGTGTCCTAATTTTTCAAGAATTGCCATGTCATGTCTGTGTCTGTGCCTTATTGGCGATAACATGGTGGGGAGTGGAGGTGACAATGACTATGTGTGTGTGTGTTAGTGTAGACGTGATTTTTGTGTTTTAAATGACATCTCTAGGTTAGGGGGATTTATAATTATTATAAATAATCAGTATTTACTAGTAATGCTATTCTATTTACTGTAAATTTGTATGTAATCTTCTTGAAAATGAAATAAATTTTTTTAGTCTGTGACTCTCTGTCACTTTTCGTTGCGAACTACTCTTGTGTGTGTAAATTATTAAGTCCATGTCACTTTTCCTTGCAAACTAACACTGTGTGTGGACATAATTTTTGTTTTTTAAATGATCTCTCCGGGTTATGGAAATTTATAAATACTAGCTGAGTTCCAACACGATGTGTGGTGCAACTCATTTTAGTTTTCTCCAATATTTCAATAAGATTTAGTTTAACTGGTTGGCATCTCAATTTCTAATAGAGACATTTAGATTTAGATCCCTCACCCTCAACTATCAATGTATATTAAAAAAAAAAAAATTCAATAACTTTCCTTGTAAAAAAAGGTAATCCTTAGTTATTTTATAGACAAAATAGATAGACACTAAGAATAATGTAGTAATTTGATCATAGTATATATATTTGTTTTTAAATTGAAAATTGCATGATATATTAGGTCATATAAATAGGCATGTTTCATGCCTACAAAAAAATGCAAATATCTTTCAATTAATTTTTTTACAATCTAGATTTTGTGTTAGTAAAGTTATTTATTTTTTTCCCTTTTTGTTGGACATTGTTTCAATAGTTGCAAAGACAACTAAAATTTTAGTAAGAATACCATATTTCAAATCAATTGTTAATCACCAAAAAAAAAATCAATTGTTTCTCATATAAATCTTAGGAAAATGATATTAAAATTTCATTATGCTTAAAATAATTAATATAACAAAATAAACATATTCATTCTATTAGTTATCTTTCTAATTACATAAAATAAATAACACAATGTTAGTTCCACATACATACATACATACATACGTACATACATACATATATATCACATGTCACTAAAAGGAATCAGAAAATTTAAAGGGTTAAGATTAATTTTTAGTGAATTCACAAATATTTAATTTTTTTTTTTTTTTTTAGTTTTTTAGTTTTTGTGTCAATTTTTATCAAAGCAACTAAAAATGAGGAAGAATGTCATATTGTAAATCTAATATTATTATTCCAACTAAAAATTATTTCTTAAATAAAGTTTATAAAAATAATCTTATAAATTCATTTAATATAAATAATTAATGCACAATTATAGATAATTAGTATATACATTTACTCTATTAGCTGATTCAATGAACTAATAATTTGATATAAAAAGAACTTCAAGGAATGCGTCACTTGGCATAACCCCATGCTCTCCAACATGAGGTCTCTACTTTTATATATGTATTGATTGATGATTGACCAAACTAGTGGTACTCTTTCTTATTGGTTCATGCCTTATAAGGTAGGAAGAGGAAGGATTTCCTTCCAATGTGGGATAAGAGCAAAATAAATTGCCTAGGAGTACTCCTAAGTTTCCTTAGAGCAAAAAATGCCCCAACAACTAGTATTTCTTTTCTATTTTTTTGTAAATTTGTAAGTAAATATTATCTTGGTGAGGCGGGTTATAGAAATAAAAAAGGAATTCTCTTCCTTATCATGGTGGTAAATACCATTTGAAAGAGTTTAGTCATGACCCTCCTTAAAGTGAAATAGAATTATATAGCTAGGCTATGTCCCTTTCCCTTGTGAACTACCACTAAGGGAGATTTTGAAGAAAAGTTTTTGTGTATTGGATGCAGATCCTTATTGTTCATTCGAAACACAATGGATGTAGTCCTAGTTTGTTGCCATTAACAATCACATAATGAGGGTAAATCCTGATATATAATTTGAAAAATCCAATAGTCCAATAATCACAAAGTGAAGTTTAGGAAGAAAATAGGGATATGCCAACCATGGTTCTCAGAATCGGACCGGACCGGACCGGGTGGTCGGACCGTGAGAATCGGGAACTGGGATGAAAACTTGTTTTTTAAGCCTAAAGAACCAAATTTTATGTTAATTCCGGGAACCCCTAAAGCCGGGGTTGGACTGCACAAATTGGTGAGAACTGTGCGGTCCAACCCCTTAGCAATTTTTTTTTTTTTTTTTTTTTATAAAAACAACTTAACACAATTTTATTCTACTTAATTAAATTATCCATCTCTTATAAGGAATAAAAAAAATTATAATTAAAATCCTTCAAAGATATTCAACTTTGCTTCAAAAATTAATCATAAATTTTAATATTTTCATGGTTATTATTTTCTTTTGTTAACTTTCTTATTTAATTATTAAATATTTGCTTAAAAATCATTAAATTTCCCTTACATATATAGATATATTAGTCAATTTTGCTAGTTTTATAAATTTAATATCTAAATTTAAGCTTTAAAATAATTATTAAATTAATTATGACGTCATCATGGTTTGACCCCGGTTCGACCTCAAAAACCTTGAACCTCTCCCTTTTATGGTTCAATAAACGGTCTGGGTCTGAAAACCTTGATGCCAACACATGGGAAGATTATAATTAATGTTATGGAGAAAAACAAATTTTTTTGGAGTTGGCTATGTACTATGACTTTCTAGCACTTTCATTATTAAAGAATGTTATGTCTTGACCTACCATGATTGATTGCACCATCATTTTTAAAATAAAATTTTCTAGTGGACAATAAATAGAGTTTTCACATGTAATTTTTTGTTCTCGTGTGCTCATTTTGATTACTCTTCTTGTTCTTGCAACTGTAGCAATAGGCAAAACAAAGGATGAGGAGGAGAGTATGAGTGAGCAATTTAGGTGGTCAAAACAAATGCAATGTTTGATAATTGAGATACTTGCTAATGAGGCTACTAAAGGAAATAAGCCATCCAATACATTTATGCCTGGATCATTCGCTCTAGCTGCCCAAGCAATTAGTGACAAATTTGGGGTTGAATGCCAACCTGAACATGTGGAAAATTGTCTTCAAACTATCAAAAGCATTTGGAGAATCATTACACAACTTTGTAACAGAAAGAATTGTTTTAGATGGGATGACAATTTGAAAATGATTACATGTGAAAAGAAAGTGTATGACGAGGAAGTAATGGTATGAGGCATATTTTCATCAGTATGTAGGTATTCTATTAGGGATTGATCTCTTCCTAACTAATTTTGTTTTTGTTTTTGTTTTTGTTTTATAAAAAACAGGCACATCCTGATCATGACCAGTATTTGAATAAAAAGATTGAGATGTATGCTGAGATGGCTTTGCTTTTTGGTAAAGACACAGCAAGATGGAGTTCTGCAAAGTCTTTTAGTGATATTGATTCAGAAAAAAGGATTGTTGACTTGGAGTCCAATTGTAAGGACATTATTGATTTTGAGAAGGCGTCAAAAGGGAAACAAGCTGGTTCTTCAAATACAGCTTTCTCTCAAGCAAGGTCTCATAGAAAAAGGAGTCGTGCTAATGTCAACCAAGATGCTAATAATGATAAGTTTTCCAAACAACTTGGAAAGATTGAGTTAGCAATAAAAAAACTCAAAAAAGATCAACTTGATGTGAATGAGCTTTATGAAGAAGTTATGAAAATAAAAAGGTTTGACAAAGTTATGCTTGAATCTGCTCTTGACTATTTGGTAATTAATGAAAGGGTAGGAAGGGCATTCATGGCCAAAAACACTAGACTACGAACATTGTGGTTAGAGAGTTTCTTTAACAAAAATGGTGTATATGGGAATTAGATAGTAATATTATAAATTTGTACAAGGATCTGAACTAATAAATCTTCCGGAGTATTAGGAATGATGGAGATGTAAGATGGTTAAACATTGATGATTGATTTTGGCTATATATTTTGCATATTCAAGCATGTTGAACCATTACTTCAACTTCTTCTTCTTCTTCTTCTTTTTGGGGGGCTCATATTTCTAATTTCTAATGTTTATTTTTGTATTTTTTTTAACTCAAAACTAAAGATTTTAGCCCAAATATAATAAAATTTCATATTTTTCAACCCAAAAATTAAGGAAAAAATGAATTTTTGAACTAAAATTGAAAAGAAAACCTACAAAAAGAATCAATTTAAGACTCAACTAGTCTAAAATGAACTGAAGGGGGACCGAAATTGATTGAGTGGATCGAGTAAGACTGAAGTAGACCTAATTGGATCGAATAGAAATTGTTTAATTTTTAGGAAGAACAAATTATCTTCAAAAAATTTTAGAAAAAAAATTATACATTAGATTACAATACAAATTATTTATTTATTTTCATGCGTTGCGTGGATCCACGACTAGTAATAATAATAATAATAATAATAAAAATAAATGAAGAAGTTTCAAAAATCTGCAGAAGGAGGATATTAGTACAAAAAAGTTCCTCGTTTCCACATGATTGTTCACCCACACAACACCCCCCCCCCCCCCCCCCCTTTTCTTTTTTTACCATTTCCATACCTTACAATTATTTCAGACTGGAACAATGGGTGTCAAATCCATATTTCGTTAAAATTGCAGGATATATTAATCGGCGGAGGGGACTTTTATACGTGAGTTGTCAGCAATGGCGATTGAATGATATATACAGTAGACATAGTCTAAAATGGTTGTGAATTGCAGCAGTTCAAGTACATTACAAAATATAGCCATATTATTTAAGCAGGTACCAAAGGGCCTTTCGAAATGTAAAATTCACTAATTTGGCAGAGATTCTCAGTTATACAAGACAATCACTCATTACCACTAATAAGAACTCAAGACAAATCGTATCAAACAAAAAAAAAAAGAACTCGAGACAAAAACTTCGAATAACCCAAACAAACCGTTTCTAATTACCAAAGGAAATAGACCTAAAAGGAGAACCAACTCAACCAAGAGAATCTCTCTGTCACACACTCTCTCTCTTTGTAATTATATTAATTAAAAAAATTAGCTAAAGGAATTATTAGTATTTATTGTCTTATTAAATTAAGTATATATTTTTAGTTGTTTTGCTCTTTCTAGTAGTATTTACTTAGTCATCTACTTAATTAAAGGTTCAATTTCATTTTCGTTTACAATATGGGCCACATAGAGTGCAGAATCACTGAAACCTATACCAATTGCTGCCAAAAGTTGCTGTGTTCATATTTTCTTTGAGAAAAATTCGTTTATAATATAAGGCAGTCTGGCGGTAGATAGGAATATAAAAAACCCAATAATTATAGGAAAGTGGAAGTCCAAAATGTCCTCAAATAGAAGTAAGGTGTGTACAAACCATTTGAAAGATACTAATAGTGTAGTTTCGTCAAATATATGCCAAACAAGTATAATCGAATATTCGAAACCCAATTTCTATCAATATATAGTTTTTTACTCTTAAATCTTAATGTAATCGACATATGATTCCACTAGTCTTTGCATTTTGTATAAAGAATGGACAGCCATTGACTGATAAAATGACACTGTCCTTGCAAAAATATTGTTATTATTATCAAAATAATATAAAATTGACAATACTCACCTAATATGACTCTGTTTTGTATTCTAGCTAATAAAGTACCTTTTTATATTATTTAATGTATTTGAATAGTTTTCAGTAATTGTTTTGCCACTTCCATACCTACTCTATTTATAAAATGAGGATATGAATCATGTGATCATGTGAATGCTTGCACTTCCCTTTGATTTCAATGGCCATTCTTTTAAACAAGCAATTGCATAATATAAACTAAAGCCAGCTTTGAAATTAATCAATGTATAAAAACAAAAGTTGGTCCTCTGTTTTTTATTTAATCGAATATTATCTTCATCTCCGTTTATATGATTTAGTCTTCGTAATTTTCCTGGAAGATGCCTGTATATTAAAAAATGAGTAGACTTGACTCAAAACAGAGGATGTGAATGGCTCCATTGGCCAAACAATCATACATGGTAGGAACTGACTTTTCATGCTTACATAAATATCTTTTATTTCTTCTCCTTTTCACTCCCTTCTTGAATGAACAGCTCATTTTCTTCTTCCCTAATTTGTTTTTCTTTTATTTTGTTGGTGAGATAAAACTTTAGGTAGCCTCCAATTAAGTAGTTAATAACTTAATATAACATATGAAGAAACTACTTAACATAAATGCTTAAGCTAATAGATCAGCTCTAATTGAGTGTATTTTCCTTTTTATATTAGTTGTGGTTCTTGATTTACCTATGTATTTCCAATGGCCTTATCTAGATCACCAAACTTTTTTATTTTCTCCAACACAGCCCCTGATGAGTTTAACACCAAAAAAAGGAGGAAAAATAATTAAGTTTTTCAAATTGCCCCATCCCCAACTGTCAGAGATATTTACTGAGAAAGGAAAACTAAAGATGATAAGAATTTTCCATCACATCTTAAAGATTCAAATTGTGCAACCCTATGAGAGGTGCAATGAAATGTTTTCAAGCCTTTCAAATATGAAAGGGATTAGCTGATTCATGTATATAGGGATGATTATTCCAATAAATTCTCGAAAAAGGAAGCGAAATAGATTAAGAAATGGAATTAATTCACTAATTGGAGTGATTTTACACATCACTATTCTAGTATATATTTTTTAACTAATTTATATTTTACTCTAAATTTAAACACTCTATTAGAATCTTGGCACAATATATTTTCTTTAAATAGTGAATATATATATATATATATATATATCTTGGATACAAGATAAAAATTCTACTCTAACCTAATTTAAGTGTATTGTGTGTTAAAAAAAATAAATGTATATGTGTGAAGTTTTCTCCTAGAAACTTGAATCCCAGCCCTTACCCTCCCACCCCACAAACACTTATAGTTAAATAGTGAATATTTAATTCCACTCAAATAGGCACATAATAAAATGCCTACTACTAGAATATAGCATATTTCTATGTATAATCACAATCACACTAAATGTTTAATAATAGCTATCACAAGTTACAATCATATTATATTAAGGGTCATGCTAACGAGTGCCCTTAGTGCACTCATTAATAATCCATTTTAGGAAAGTTTTGATACCACTTCTATGGGAAATGAAAAAAGTTGTCAAAATATTAATTACTTTTTTTTCATTCCCCATAAAAAATTTCTTTAAATAGATTATTAACCAATGCCCTAAGGGCACTCGTTAGCATTTTCCTTATATTAAACTTCCTTGTGCATGCACAAGTTACAAACTAGTTTAAACAATATTTGACCACTGGTCACCTCGAAATTGATATGTCCTTTCTTTTTTTCCTTTAATGCTTTTTCTTTTTTAAATGGATGGTGGAGGACATGGCAGTTTAGTGGTAACCAGCTATCAGCTAGCTCTGCTAAAATTTCTTTAAGAAATGATTATTGTGCACGCTCATTTACATGCACATATTCAGTTTTTTAAACTAAAATTATGACTTGAAATGGTTGAAAATTATGATTTTTTGTGCAAAAGTGGCGAGTGTGTGAACTATGTGCGTGTGAAATAGATATTTTCAGATGTGGTGGGGCGTACCAAGTATGAGCTATTTTCATTAACAAGAAAGTTTCCTTCCTAATCCTAGCTACTAGTTTAGAGAATTGAAGAAATTTTTCTTTTTTTTATTTAGCTAAAATTTATGGTAAAATATAAAAATTATCATTAAATTTTGCCCAATACTTGATATTATGAAAACCTTTAAAAGCACAAACAAAAAGCAGTTCGAAAATTTCTCTACTTCTGCTTCCTTCATCATCTCTAGTTGTTATTTATTTATCATTGCTATTCAAACACTATTTCGAGCATGTAATATTATTAGATATCTACTAAACATATTATATATACATATAAGAAATTGTATGAATAACCCATAACAGACAAATAAGAAATAATTTTTAAAATAAAAAATAAATAAATAACAATTAGAAATGAAGAAGGAAGTTTTTGATATATAAAAAAAGAAAAAGAAAAAGAAAAAAAAGATACAAAAATGAACGCAAGAGTAAATAAATTTTCAAATGGCTTTATGTGACCTTTGTAATCTTTAAGAGTTTTAATAGTATGGCAAAATCTAATGATAATATCTATATTTTACTGTAAAATTTTAGCAAAATAAAAAAGTTTTTATCTTTTTATTTTTTCTTCTTCAATTCTCTGAAAGAGGAGACTAGGGAGGAAACCTCCTTATAGATATGGGAATCTCTCATACCCAGTACGCCCCCACCACATCTAATTGAATTTAAGGAAATTTAAATGGAGCTTCATAGTCGTAGGGTTATAGCTGGTTACCATGAAAATACAATGATTCTGTACTGTCCCTCATTTATTGACTTAAAAAAATAATAATAGAAATTAAAAATCAATAAAGTGAAGGAGTAAGAAAAAGGTGAGCTTGTAATCAATGACTTTTGTGCCACACTTAAAAAACTCAAAAAAAAAAAAAAGTAATGGGAAAAGGCATTTGAGACTAGCCCAGAGATAAAGTTTAGCTACAAAATTGTGTTAGAACATATATGTTTCACATGTTAGGAATATATGTCACTATTTTATGTAATTGGCTAATCCTTTGACAAAACGCAATTTACTTGTATTTGGGTAGATCTAGAATGTGTTTAATGCTTCAAGAAACAAGGTTTCATGTTCAAGTGTTAAAGCCATGCAAGTCTATCCAAAAATCAAGTGTGAAAGTACTGCTCATTAAAACTCGATAGCTAGCATCTATCGAGGCTTAGAGAGCTGTCTGAATCCCGTGGCTCGACAGATGCTCGATAGATAGGTATCTGTCGAGGTTTATTAAATTCAGTTTTTTAGGACTGTTTTTCATCCAATTCGTGATTATATGTTTAGGCTTTCTTTTCTCACAACCCTAAAAATATATAAGAATTATTTTAAGGGCCGTCAAAGGTGATGCAAGTTGCACAAGTGTTGAGCAAAGTTTTGTTCATGCAAATTGTGACCAGAGAGAGAATTTGTCCTAGTTCATTTCTCTCTTGAAGAAGTTGCTGTGTTTGTACACTGTAGGGTTTTGTGACCAATGAGCTTCTTGATCTTCATCGTGTGATGAACTGAAGAACTTTGCAGCCAACATCCTTCTCAAGTTGGTGATTGAAGCCGTGTACTGAGATCCACGCAATTGGTTAGTCACGTACTGAGAGCCATGCATTGAAAAAGAGAGATTGTCATTACAGAATAAGTCTAATTGGGTATTGGGGTAAGGGTTCAACTGTAGGTTGGTACAAGGTACTGGGATTCCTTTACTTGTAACCACTTGTTATGATAATAGTGAATTCTCGAGAGTGATGATCTTAAAATCACCCAGTGGGATTTTTGTCGTGTATGTTTTCCCCATTCGTAAACAAATCACCATGTCAATTTATTTTCCGCCGCATACTTAATTTAATTGGTGATTTGTTTATGCTACCATGCGTTTGCATGTTAATTTGATTAATTAATAAACTTGGCTAATTAATCAATTAATTCATCAAAAAGGGTCAGTATGTTTTTTGCCTATTAAGTGGTATCAGAGCAGACACACTCTGTTTAGGTTTTAATCTTTGCTGTGTGATCCATTGACCCTTGTTTGTCATGGTAGAGAACAGTCTATTATTATGCCTCCTTTATTTGATGGCACTAACTATGCATACTGGAAAGTACGCATAAGAACTTTCTTGCAGTCTTTAGATGAGAAGGTGTGGCAAGCTGTAGAGATTGGCTGGACTAAGCCAACAGAAGCGCCGGCCGATTGGGATGATGCTAAGATCAAGGCGGCAAACTTCAACAGTAGGGCATTGAATGCTTTATTCAGTGCAATAACAAATGAGGAGTTCAAGAAGATATCCTCCACTGAAACTGTTAAGGAAGCATGAACTATCTTCCAGACAACCTATAAAAGAACTAAGGCTGTCAAAGATTCGAAACTTCAGAGGCTCACTACAAGTTTCAAAGAAATCAAAATGGAGGAGAATGAATCGTTTGATGAGTTCTATGCCAAGCTCAAGGACATAGTAAACTCAGCTTTTAATCTTGAGGAAACCATTCCTAAACCCAAGATTATGAGAAAGGTGCTCAGATCTCTACTTGAGAGATTTCATGCCAAGATCACCGCGATTGAGGAATCAAAGGATATTGAGGAAATTCCATTGACAGAGTTAGTTGGCAATCTGCAGACTTATGAGTTGGGTTTAACAAGGATCGGGAAATCGAGCAAGAGCAAGAGCATGGCATTGAATGCCAAGAGCAATGATACTGATGAGTCTTCTGATGATGAAGATTCCAAGACGAAGTCCTACATCACCAGGCAATTCAAGAAGTTCATGAAGAATGTCAATGCAAAGGGCTTCGACAAGGATCGTAGGCAATTTAGTTCCTCTTAGTTCAAGAGTCAAGACAAAGGGAAGAAGGATGCTAGGGATGGCGGTTAGTACACTGTTCCCTCAGGACCAAAGTGCTTTGGGTGTCAAGGTTTTTGTCACATGAAACAAGAGTGCCCCACATATCTCAAGACTATTGGGAAGAGCAAGGCACTTGCTGCTATGTTAAGCAACACTAAGCCTGAGGATGATTCCGACAATGAGGATGACGAAATCCTGAATGCCTTCACTGCCACTGTCAATCCTACTAAGGGGATTGTTGAAGATGTGGATGAAGAAGAGGAATTGGTGGAGTCCAAGTTTGAGAAAATGGATTAACAAGATGACATCCATACCGCCTATGCAAAGTTATACAAGGTCTCAGAAAAGCACAAGTTGTATAGGTTTGCCTCCAAGAAGCTTAGTGACATGGAGTTTAAGAGGGAAGAAATCTCTACAAAGTTTGATGAAGCAAATCAGACTATTGGAGCACTAAGATTTGAGAATAATTTATGGGCTGAGAAGACCAAGAAGCTTGAGGCAGAAATGTTTCAAGTTAGAGCTCAGCTGGAAAGGACTTCAAGCACTTAACTCGATGAGATGCTCAGTCTTCAGAAATCTGCTTCTGATCAAACCGGTTTAGGGTATGATTTCTCTTCTCCTAGTATTATTTCTACTAGTACTACTATTTTTGTTCCTCCCACTAATAATGTGTGTTTTGCTTTATTGTTTTAAGTCATTCTAGTTTTATGTTTTACTTTGTTTTGTTTTTCATATAAAAATAAAAACAAAATTGAAAAATTGAAAAATACAAAAACAGTGTGTGTTTATGTACATTGGTACTTGTGTACTTTGGATGGCCATCGAAACAAAGTTTTATAAACTTTGCATCTTTTGTAACTTAGATGAGTATCTCTATACACAACTAAGCAATTGAGCTTTGTGGCTCGTGTTTGTGATGAGTAAGATTAAGTGATCTCCTGTACTTAAAACTCGTATCACTCTTTTTGATGGGAAGGACTAGAAAATCCTAAGAGAAAGGCATAAATAATCATCTCACCACTATTTCCCGCCAATCATGAAATGACATCTGTATTTCAGCATAACAAAAGTGCAATGTCAAATGCTTAACATCATTGGGTATTTCTTTTCTCTCTCTTATATGCCCATGCATGATTTGCTTAAAAGAAAAAATATGCAAAAAAAAAAAAAAAAAAAAGCAAAAAGATCAAAATGCTTTCTATATAATTGCAAGCATGTATTCTAGGAGATTTGAGAGTTATAGGATGTACCTCGAAGGTGATAGTCCCCATCAAACAATTATGATTGTGTGTGAGTTAAAGTAATTTTCTCATATCTCAAATCGTCATAACATGTAGACACTTATGCAATCTTACAATATTTTTCACACACAACACACAATATTCTTTGCTAGTCTTAATACATGTGCAGGTACAATGTGATTTAGCCATCACAAGGTTTACATGTGTGAATGTATGCTCACTAAACTGTCTTGACTTGTTTTTGAAATATAAAATTTGTTAGACTTATTTTGTGTGTATGTGTGTGTGTGTGTGTGTTTTGGGATCTTTGTGCTTCATAATTCTTTGTTGAGAGATGATCTTGAGAGTTTAAAATGTTGTTTGGATCGATGGTTAAGTTGCATGTTTGATTGCATTCATATTTGTGTTTTTCTCTTCATTGAAAAACTGTTTTTAAGCAATCTCGACAGCTCCTCGACACCTAGCTTATCTATCGAGCTCTTTAGTTGCTTTTTATCACAATCTTGACACCTCTCAATAGCTAGGTCGATCGATCAAGAAACTTTTTGTCCCCTCGATAGCTCCTCGATAGATCCTCGATCCATCAAGCTTTGTTTTGCCTTGGACACCTGCTCGATAAATGCATCTTTCAACCCTATTAGATCTCGACACCTCTTCGAGAATTAGTGAGGTTCTATAACTAGGGTCAGCGCGATTTAGCTCTCATTTTGCTCGATCTCTCCAAACTTCTCACCTCCCAAAACCTCTCTCTCTCACTCTAAACCTCTTCCTTAAGGATTTTTCGGCCTTAATCAATTTTTCTTCACTTGGTAAGTGTCCTAATCCTTCTTTTTCATGCATTTTCATATCTTTTGACCTAAAAATTGGGGGTTTTGGAAAATGTTTGGGATTTTTCAAATTGATGAGGTTTTTGCAAATTTTTTGGGATGGGTTTTAAAGATTTGATCTTAAAAACTTCATGCATTGCATCTCATTTGCATTACAACTATATTTTCATGCATTTAGATGTGTGTTATACATTTGCAACTAATTGTATGCTGGTAGGATTGGATTGGGCTAAGCCTATTATGCAGTTACCTTTGCATGTCACATGTTCATGCATTCCCATGCATACGTTCTTTCTATTCATTATATTTTGATATATTTTTGCTGCTTGGGACTTTTCTGATTGTCTCTTTCTCCCCCTCTCTCTTTTGTTTGCGTTAGTCTGCTTTTATGGCAGCCAAACGTAAATCCACTCCGTCTCAGAACCCTCTTCGTTTCGGGGCATCCACTTCTTCTGATCCTACACCTTTTTCTGTCCGGTTCCATGATGAAAAGGCCAAATCGGACTTCTTTGAGAACTTTTCCCAACAAGGCATTCATTCTGAATGCCAAGTCATCTTGTCGAACTTCTCCGACACTGACCTTCCCACTGTCATCCATAGTAGGGAATGGGTGTCACTATGTGATGTCCTAATCACTTGTAAATTCGTGCTGATCTAGGAGTTTTACTTCAACATGCATGGATTTGATTTTTCAGTACCTCTTTTTATTACTCGCGTTCGAGTTACACGCATTGTTGTCACACTAGATATTGTATCCGATGTGCTCCGTGTTCCTAGGGTAGAGCATCCTAACTACCCTGCTTGTTACCGTCTTAAGACAGTGTCTAAAGATGAGCTTATTTCTTCTTTTTGTGAGTGCCCTTCTCATTGGGGTGAGCGTCAGTTCACTTACTGTTCGGGCTTTGCTAAAGGCCCTCGATTTCTAAACATGGTCATGACCTTTGTTCTTCATCCCTTATCTCATTATAACTCTATTACAGAGCTCCATGCTCGGTTTTTGCTTTCACTTTTAGAGCATCTTAGTATAGATTTTCCCTCTCATTTCATTCTTTCTATCATAGATGTGTATAGGGATTCGGCGACCCGTGATAAGCTCATCTTCCCTTCGGCTATCACGAGGATTTTATGCAATTTTTCCCGTGTTCGACCACTTCTCTGTTATGAGTGCTATAGATGCCACTATCGTTAAACAGAGCGAGGCACAATTTCAGTCGAGGCGGTCCTGGTCAGCAACTCCTCCCACTCCTTCGTCTCCTTTCTTGACTTCTTCTTCATCCCTAAAAGTAATAATCCCCTTTTGTTTCAAAGCAACATATAATCCGTGATTATATGTTTAAGTTTTCTTTTCTCACAACCCTAGACATATATAAAATGATTATTTTAAGGGCCGTCAAAGGTGACACAAGTTGCACAAATGTTAAGCAAAGTTTTGTTCATGCAAATTGTGACCAGAGAGAGAATTTGCCGTAATTCATCTCTCTCTTGAAGAAGCTGCTGTGTTTGTACACCGTAGGGTTTTGTGACTAAGGAGCTTCTTGATCTTTATCATGTGATGAATTGAAGAACTTTGTAGCCAACATCCTTCTCTAGTTGGCGATTAAAGCTGCGTACTGGGATCCGCGCAATTGGTTAATCATGTACTGGGAGTCGTGCATTGAAAATGAGAGATTGTTACTACAGAATAAGTCCAATTGGGTATTGGGGTAAGGGTTCAACTGTAAGTTGATATAAGGTACTAGGATTCCTTTTCTTGTAACCACTTGTTATGATAATAGTGAATTCTCAGAAATGGTGACCTTAAAATCACCCGGTAAGGTTTTTGCCGTGTAGGTTTTCCTCATTTGTAAACAAATTATTGTGTCAATTTATTTTTCGCTGCATACTTAGTTTAATTGGTGATTTGTTTATGCTACCACGCATTTGCATGTTAATTTGATTAATTCATAAACTTGGCTAATTAATCAATTAATTCATCAAAAGGGGTCAATACGTTTTTGGCTTATCAAATTGGTTGTAGCCTAATTCTATAACCTTACTCAATATCATTAATATTACTACATATTTTGAAAATCTAACCGTTAAATTGCATATTCTTTACACACTTACTATACATGTAAAATTTGTGTACTAAATTGTGAAAGGACCAAACCAAAGGGTAAATTGCAAGGGCAAGACTTAGGTACAGTACTTAAGTGTTGTTCCTTAAGTTTTTCTCTTAAGATTCTGCTATGTGGCTTTCTTCTCATGAGATGGAAGTGTATTTTTTAGTTAAGTAGTCACATGGTAGATTCTTAAAAGAGGAACCTACGGAACAACACCTAAATTGCTCTACATAAGTTCTGTCCAAATTGCAATTACTTTTTTTTTTTCTAGTTCCTTTGGTAAGATAAGTTAACATGCATTTGTGCTAGCACAAAGGCTTAACTTTTATTATTTGTACTCAAGCAATCTTAAATTTGATGGATATGTTTCAACCAAGTATAACGAAAACTAGTAGCTCTGAATATTTTTGTTCGAACTATATAACTAATATAATATACAATTTTTATATGAGTAATCCTATCCATGTTGCTCGAGCTAATAAATTCTCATGTGTTTGAGCAAGGAGTATTCTCCTAATATTTTTCTTCCTACCCTGAGGTCTTATAAATGTGTTTGGTCCATCATGTAATTATTTACTATATTGTTCACTAGTATGAGACAGAATTTATGCAACACATTGTGAAAAAGGATGATTTGTAATTGGTTTGGACCATCATGTAAATATTTTCTATCTTCTTCACAGGCACGAGTCCGAATTTATCCAACACATTGTGAAAGAGATGATGGAGAAATTGAGTTCTAAGTTATCAAGCATTACCAAAAGCTTCATAGGAATAGAATCTACTATGGCCAAATTGATCCCTTCGTTTTTACTCCAATTTATTTATGTTCAACTCGATTGTAAAGCTTGAATATTCCAAACCTCACAACTATTTCAGACTTGAACAATGGGCACTACCAAAGAGATGATAATTGAGAGAGATTTGTGTAGCAGATAGCATAATAGAGAGATTTTTTTTTTTTGGTGGGGGGAGGGGAGAGATCTTATAATTCCTCGGGTCTATTTATATCAGCATTATAACACCATGTATATGATATTATTGTGGGGCAATGTAAATGATGGTTAAAAGATCTTGTAAGCATTGGTCCCTATTGCAGGATATATTATAGATATAGAGGCTGCGACAGAGGCGATTGAATGATATATACACTAGATAGAATGATTCCCAATTTCTAGCAATAAATAGTTTTTTACTCTTAACGTAATCCACATATGATTCCACCAGTCTTTGCATTTTGTATAAAGAATGGACAGCCATTGACTAATAAAATGACACTTTCCTTGCAAGAAGATTGTTATTATTATCAAAATAATATAAAATTGACAACACTCACCTAATATGACTCTGTTTTGTATTCTAGCTAATAAAGTGCCTCTTATTTTATTTAATGTATTTGAATAGTTTTCAGTAATTGTTTTGCCACTTGCATACCTACTCTGTTTTTAAAATGAGGATATGAATCATGTGATCATGTGAATGCTTGCACTTCTCTTTCATTCCAATGAATCATGTGATCATGTGAATCTGTTTTTAAAATGTGAATGCTTGCACTTGAACAAACAATTGCATAATATAAACTAAAGCCAGCTTTGAAATTAATCAATGTATAAAAACAAAAGTTGGTCCTCTGTTTTTTCTTTAATCGAATATTATCTTCATCTCGGTTTATATAATTTAGTCTTCGTTATTTTCCTGGAAGATGCCTGTATATTAAAAAATGAGTAGTAGACTTGACTCAAAACAGAGGATGTAAATGGCCATTCCATTGGCCAAACAATTAGCTCTAATTGAGTGTATTTTCTTTTCTATATTAGTTGTGGTTCTTGATTTACCTGTGTATTTCCAATGGCATTATATCACGAACTTTTTTATTTTCTCCAACACAGCCCCTGATGAGTTTAACACCAAAAAAAAAAAGGAAAAATAATTAACACTGAGTTTTTCAAATTGCCCCACCCCCAGTTTACGGAGAAAGGAAAACTAAATATATGATTAAAATTTTCCATTACACCTTAAAGATTCTTCATGTGCAGCACTGTGAGATGTGCAATGAAATGTTTGCAAGCCATTCAAATATGAAAGGACTTATTCACGTATATAGGGATGATTATTCCAATAAATTCTCAAAAGAGGAAGCGAATTAGATTAAGAAATGGAATTAATTCACTAATTAGAGCGATTTACACATCATTATTATAATATATATATATATATATTTAAAACTATTTTAAATTTTATTCTAGATTTAAACATTATTAGAATCTTGACACAATATATTTTCTTTTAATGGTGAATATTTAGTTTCACACGGATAAGGACATAATAAATGCCTAATGCTAGAATATAAGTATATTTTTATATATAATCACAATCATAATAAATGCTTAATAATAGCTATCACAATTATCAATTTCATATTTAGCAAAAATAATAATAATAATCGTATTATATTAAACTTTCTAAACAATATATGTCACAATAATCAAATCCTAATGGTCTTAGATCTTTGACTTTATTTTCCAACCCGGTTTACTAAAAACTGATGAACTGATGAATATATATATATATATATATATTTAATTTGGTAGTATCTTTTTTTTGAGAAACCAATTTCGTAGTATCTAAGATAACCAAAATGTTAGAAGTAACGTTTCTAAAAAAAAATGGTAGAAGTAATTTCTATATTTTAGCTAAATAAATTTTTTTTTAATTTTAAAATTATCTTAATGGGAAGACTAGGGAGGAAACTTCATACACCCCGACAACATGTCAACATCTTAATAAAAAGGAAATTTATTAATTTAAACAGAGCTTCATAGCCGGTTACCACGAAACTACTCTGTCCTCATCTATTGATTTAAATAACAATAACTTAAAAAAAAAAAAAAAATTAAAGCAAAGGATTAAGAAAGTGGGGAATCCATGGGTAGGTAGCAATCTTTAAAATGAAAAATAGTTTGAACAAAAGAAAGTGGGGAATCAATGACTTGTGCCACGCTAAAACACTAAAACCTTCGTGGGTCCTCTGTTTTTTCTTTAATCGAATATTATCTTCATCTCCATTTATATAATGTAGTCTTCTTTTTCCCTGGAAGATGCCCATTCCTGTGAACTTGTGAACACGCACAGAGAAAGAAAGAGCATAGTCCAATTGTTTATTAAACAGGCAATGTATGTGCACTATACAGGGACGAGTATAGGGACGAGTAAAGTGAGGAAAGTTGACAGGTGTAATGTATGTGCACTAGAAGCTAAGTGAATGCTAGAGTGAGATGGGAAATTGATTTGAGAGGTATTTATATCAAAGAGAAAGCTACGAGTGGGAAAATTCCCGCTCATGTTCCAGCAGAATCCTCAATTGTAGGATCTGCATCACATCGTAGAATGTGGGGGACAGGGAGCCGTAGAAATTTAATGAAGGTCTGTCTCGTACGCCGAAGCGTTAGGAGCGTGCCTTGGGCAGTTAAAAAGGCATCTTCACGAGCAGAAATGAGATGCAATGAACATGGGGCAAATATAGTGACGTCGAGATCCTCCTTTCTTCCCAAGGATCCAGAAAGAAGAATCTTGAGGGGTTATTGTATGGGTATTGGGCCTGGGGGTCCATTACCTGTTTATATTTTGGGGCTTGTGGCCTAAGCCGAGGACGAAGGGTTGACCGAGGAGGGAAAATCTTGATCAGAAGAGACTGTAGTAGTAAATAAAAAGGTTAGTTTTGGTCATAATGGCTCAAGAGGGTAGGCCGAGGATAAATGCATCCTCGGCTAGCCAAAACTGAGGTCCAAAAAGGTTGTCTATCGTCCAGGATAACGTTCCAGGAAGTTCTATTGGTGCGGATAAGCATTGCAGAGACATCAGACGAAGAGAAGTCCTAAAATATCTTAGGGGAAAGCTGCTATCACCGCATTAAATGCTCTGTAGCTAACTTCCTAGTTGCATTAATGAGGAGACCCCTGAACAGTGTAGCGTTGGCTGCCCTAATGCGCAGAGAGCCTGAAAGGGTGTCCGATGGGACAAGCACTCAAGTAGTAGCCTGGATGACCAACAAGTGGAGGGTCAAGATTGTCTAAAGAGAGCTATATAATGGAAGAAACACTCCACGATGAGGGGGATCGAGAAACTAAGAGAAAAACACTGTATCATCAATGACTGACTTTGTACTCAAACCTGAAAGAAATATATAAGAACAAATCTCCTCGGACTTTGCCGAGGACGATTTTCTTCAGCATAACCCTGTCTATTTACATTCTCTTGTCATCTCAATCTACCTGAGTGTTTGTCTGATTCATTAAAGCCCAGTTTTTCAACCCATTCTCTACAAATTCATTGTTTTGAGCTTTTTGGGCCTAAGTCCATCCACCTTTTGGGCTAGGGATCCAAATATGGTTCTTACAATAATAATAATAATAATAATAAAGCAAGAAACAATCAAGCAAAGGAGTAAGAAACTGGGGGGAAGGGGGGGGGGGGGGGAGTGGATAAAGTGCTAGACTAACCACTAAAGAAGTAAAGGGTAAAAGTGTGGTTGACTGATTGAAAGATAGATGTAAAATTATGAATAGTAAACACACACAGGAATAGGAGATATAACAAATTCCAATTGAGCATTGAAATATAATATAAAGTACACCATTTAATTTAAGAACTTAAGTTTACGAGTTTGGGTCAAATTATATTATAATAATTACTCATTAATTTCATTATCATTTAATATAAAATTTTACTCACGCATATCTACTCAACATATTTCATACATATCTTGTCAAAAAAAAAAAAAAAACATATTTCATACATATAAAAATTGTCAGCCATAATAGACAAATATCAATTAAATTGGAGGCTTTGTATTTTGACTTTTGCTCATATTCATTAATGAAATTTCTATTGCTCCTTCAAAAAAAAAAGATCAAATTATATTATATAATCATTCACTATTTTCATTATCATTTAATGTGAAATCACGTACCTACTTAACATTTTATATATATATATATATATATATATATATATATATATATATATATATATAATGTATGAATAACCCATAATAGACAAATTATAATTAATTTTTTTAATAAATAACAATTAGAAATGAAGATGGAAGTTTTTGATAAATAAAAAAAAAAAAAGAGATGGAGATGTAAGCAAGAGCAAATAAATTTTCAAATGACTTTATGTGACCTTTGTAGAGTTTTAATAGTATGGCAAAATCTAAATAAAAAAAAAAACAGTATGGCAAAATCTAATGATAATTTATATATTTTACCATAAAATTTTAGCTAAATAAAAAGTTTTTATTTTTGTTTTTTCTTCTTCAATTCTCTAAACAAGGAGACTTGGGAGGAAACTTCTTGTAGATATGGAAATTCTCATACGTAGTATGCCCTCACCACATCTGATTGAATTCAAAAAAAAAATTTAAACAAAGCTTCATAGACATTATAGCTAGATACCACGAAAATACTGTGTCTCTATATTGTTCCTTCTGTACCGATTTAACAAATAATTGTATAAATAAAAAAGCAATAAAGTGAAGGAGTAAGAAAGTGGTGTAAAGTGTAATCAATGACTTTTGTGCCACGTAAAATAAAAAAAAATGGTAGTGGGAAAAGGCATTTGAGGCTGGCCCAGGAAGAGCGTTGACTTGACTTAAAACAGGGGATATTGAAGTTGTGTACACAAACACACGGAGAAATATAGAACAGAATCCATTCCTTTATTAACAGGCAATAGATATCTAACACCAATTGGATCTGCCTTTGTTTCAACTTGGGTTTCCAGCATTACAATCACTACTACACTACTCTAATTTCAATTTCCAAATCTGTAAGTTGTCCTTTTTCACACGTACTGATCCTTTCATTTTTTTTTTCCTTCTTGAAATGAAATATCCATTATCAAATTGCTTTCTTCTTCTCGTTACTAATGAATAAGCAACAGAAAAAAGTTTGCTTTCTAAGATTAGAGTTTTTATAAGAGTGCTTAAATTCCTTAGCAATTTTTTTAATCTGTTAATATATCTTTGTATCATTTCCTACGGTTAAATAATTTTCAGTTGTCTCTCCTTTGCGAAAAAAAAGCAAAAACAGGAGTGTTTTCAATAGGTTCTGGAGGCCATCGCTGCTGTAATTCCCTCTCACAAATGGGTAAGTTCTCACTTTTAAGTTTTAACGCAAAATCCTCTCTTTTTATTATTATTATTCTTTCACTCCCTGCTTGAAATTAAAATCCCACTTAACATTGTTTTCTTCTTCCCTAATTTAATTATATATTTTTCTTTATTTTTAATTGGTTGTACTTCTTTTATCTAAATTTCCAACAGCTTTAGTGGAGCGTAAAAGAGAGTCATCACCGTTACCATCTTCAACACGTCAGCCAAAATACGATGTATTTCTTAGTTTTAGGGGTGAGGACACCCGTACTAATTTTACTGACCATCTATATGTTGCTTTGAAACGAAAGGGGATTATTACTTTTAGGGATGAAGAAGAAGTCAAGAAAGGAGAACATATTTCTGAGCTCTTCAAAGCAATTGAAGAATCACAGTTTGCTATCATCATTCTCTCAAGAAATTATGCATCTTCTACGTGGTGCTTGGATGAACTTGCCAAGATTATCAAATGCAAGGATGAAATAGGACTAGAAGTTTTGCCAGTTTTTTACAATGTGAGCCCATCTATTGTACGAAAACAAACAGAAACTTTTGAACAAACCTTTATTGATCACCAGAAACCCTTTGGGGTTAACATAGAGAAGGTGGAAACATGGAGAAATACTTTAAAAAAAGTGGCTGATATCAAAGGTTGGGATCTGCATCTACAAAATAGGTAATTTCCATGAATTTCAAATGATAAGCTTCTTTTATTTACCATGAAGCATATAATTAACTAAGAGAATATATCATAATATACATGGATTGAACTACATCATGGTATGCTAGTTAAAATTCTGTTAAATTTTTAGGAACAGTAGAAGTGGTTGTGAATTTGGGCTTAGGGAAGCTCTATGAAAAGATCAAAATGGAATTACTTGATTCATGAATATATATATATATATATATATATATATATATATATATATATATCTTACTTTTTTTGACATTTTTTTTTTTTTTGAGAATCAAATCTGCTGACATTAATTTTTTTTATATTATATAAATTTTGAATATAATATAATCCTTGATATGGAGATGGCCTATGGCTAGATCTTTTGTTTCCTCTTATTTAAGTGGATAAAGTTTTCTTATTGTTTGAAAAGTCGTCCAATAGAACATAAAAAGGTTTCCAAAAACATTTTAGTTAACAAAAAATCATTACAAATAAACTTTGCAACGTTAAAAACTCTTCAAACTCCAAAGACAATTCCTCTCTCATCACGGTTCGACTATTGACCGTCATTTATTGGCAGTTGACCAATATTGACTATTTGTGGATTTTTTCCCAAATTCCTTCTTTTTTTTTATATATGAATTTTTCGAATAAATTCAGACTTTGGGGTCAATATTAACATTTGAGGCTCCCAAATGACCCAAAAAAAAAAAAAATACAAAACGTTTAATTAGCTCATTTTCAATACTGCAACCAAATACATGACAATGAGTCAATTTTCTGACAAATATTTTCAGTCAAAACAAATGGACCATTCATTTCATAGGAAAACTTTTATAAATTCTTCTTTGGCCCCTTAAGAATTAAAGTCATTCAAAGTGAAATTTTGGAGAATTATAACACTTTTATAACTCAACATGATGCAACCATCCAAAATTAACTTTTGGCAAGTTATATTTTGGATTCAAGGTAGGCATGCCAATTTCATAAAGATTTCATTTTGGCTCATTCATTATTTCGGTTAAAAAAAATTATCAAACCAATCTATCCGTTTTATTCCCATTCCCAAACCAATTGTTTACATAATTTTATTTGAAGAAGTATAGCTTTGAGGAGTTTATCCTTGATATAAGGGTGCTTTTGAATGATTTTAATCAAAGAGAAACATAATAATGGGGCAAAAATGTATTGACCCTTTTGCAATTTAATTAATTACCTAAGTTAATTAATTAAGTTCAATTTAACATGCAAAGCGTGGAGCCACAAACAAATCACCGATTATACTAAGTGCAGCGGAAAATAAATTTGACACAAGTAATTTGTTTAAGAATGGGAAAAACCACCGAGGCAAAACTCACCAGGTGATTTTAAGGTTACCACTTTCAAGAATCCACGATTATCAATCACAAGCGGTTATAAGTATAAGGAATCTTACCAAACCCTTTGGCCTATCTCGAAATACCAACCTACAGTTGAACCCTTACCCCAATACCCAATTGGACTTGTATTGTAATGGCAATCTTTTCGTTCAATGCACGAATCCCAGTACATGACTAACCAATGATGCACAGATCCCAATACGTGACTAACTCCACCACCTTGAAGAAGATGTTGGCTGAAAAGTTCTTCAGTTCATCAGTTCATCAATAATGAAGATCAGGAAGCTCATTGGTCACAAACTCTTGGTGTAAAGACGCAATAGCTTCTACAGAGAGAATAATGAACTAGGCTACTTTTTGCATCTGGTCACACAACGCATACGCGACAGTCTTTAAAATAATCCTTATATATGTCTAGTGTTGTGAGAAAAGAAACCCTACACAAATACATAGGAATATGCATGTAATCAAACTTGAAAAGTCTGATTTCGTAATTCTCGATAGATACATCTTGTGTCGAGTTTCTGTTAAGCTTCAACATTAAATCTCGATAGAAATGATTCTATCGAGCTTTAATGAACAATATTTTCTTCACTTGTTTCTTGGTCAAATTTGCATGGCTTCAATACTTAACTTGAACACTTGTTTCTTAAAGTACTAAACTCATCCTAGATCTACCCAATTACAAGTAAAATGAGTTTTGTCAAAGGATTAGCCAATTACATCAAATATGTCCCTAACACATAACATACCTTTGGGCCTTAACTAAAGAAGTAAAAGCTTGGGTTTGTGTTGGCACTAAATTTTATTTTTAATTAATAGAAACCAATACCTCCTCTTCACTCATTTACCTGGTATACAAAGCTTTTTCAATTGTCTATTGTGAAAATTTTGAGTATTGCCATTGTTATTAATATTTTGTACTCAAGCAACCTCTAAGGGTCTTAAAAATTTATATTTAGCATGTTTAACTTAAAATATTCCAATGAGGTTTCTCTTAGCAATCAAGCATGAAATGAGGTGCTTAATTTTTTGCTCAATCAATGTATCTCTTAACGAAATAGATTTTGGATTTAGTGGATTCAATATCATTGCTAACCTAAGAAAATTAGTGGACTACTTCATGAAAAGATATCTCCCAAGGAGTATCTTTGCCTAATATTTTTCTTTCTTCCCTAAAGTTTAATAATTGGTTTGGACCATCATGTAATTATTTTCTATCTTCTTTGCAGGCTTGAGTCCAAAATTATCCAAGACATTGTGAAAGTAATTATGGAGAAATTGAGTTCTAAATCCTCAAGCATTAATAAAAAATTGATAGGAATAAAATCTATGGTGGCAGAATTGATCCCATCGTATTTAGGTTTTGTGAATGATATTTACATGATGGCTATTTGTGGTATGGGGGGTCTAGGAAAAACAACTCTTGCTAGTGCTATATATGACGAGTATTCTGATCACTTTGAAGGTTCTAGTTTTATTGCCAATGTTAGGGAAAGATCAGAAAAAGATGAACTGCATGAATTACAACAACAATTGCTTGATGAAATTTTGGAGGGAAGTAATACAAAGATCTACAATGTTCAAGTAGGAGTTAAAAAAATTAGGAGTAGTGGGTTACGTCATAAAAAAGTTCTACTTGTCCTAGATGATGTTAATCACAAGGACCAATTAGAAAAATTGGCTGGAGAGCATGGCTGGTTTGGATTAGGTAGTTGGATCATCATAACAACTAGAGATGAACATGTTTTGGTCGATCATAGAGTGCTTAAAATATATAAGCCTAATGGATTAGATGATGATGATGCTTCAAAACTTTTTTGTTCGAAAGCCTTCAAAAAGGTGCAACCCAAAGAAGGTTATATGCAGCTCTCCCAGAAAGTTGTGGGATATGCTAGTGGCCTTCCATTAGCTCTTGTTACTTTGGGTTCCTTTTTGGCTGGAAGAACAATTGATGAATGGCAAAGTGCATTGAATAGTTTTAAAAAAACTAAAGGAGAAATATTTGATATACTTAAAATAAGTTATGATGGACTAGAGGAATTGTGGAAGGAGATATTTTTAGATATTGCATGTTTCTTTAGAGGGAAGAAGAAAGATAAAGTAATAGGGATATTAGAGAATTGTGGTTTTGATGCAAGAATTGGTATAAGTGTTCTCGTGGAAAAATCTCTCTTAACCATGGATGACAACAAACGTTTGAGGATGCATGATCTACTACAAGAAATGGGTGAAAAAATTGTTCGTCTAAAATCAGGTGGAAATATTGGAAAGCAGAGTAGGTTGTGGCTAAATGAGGACTTGCTTTATGTATTGGAGAATGATAAGGTAAGAACAATGACAAAACTATAATTTTATCTCAGCAAATAAGATTGAGTGACATAATTTTGTTCAATAAATTAGTTCTTTTAAACCAAAAAATTTCCAATAGGTAAGCAAATACCAAAGTTTTTAAGTAATGAAATAAAGAATAAAACATTCATTTACCATGCTAATATATTGTCAATGATGATATCTTACATTTAAAAAAATGTAATATCTCTTTGTAATGTTTGTAAAATTTAATTTAATTTTCTTGATGCAATGATCTAATCATTCATCTCTTGGATACTACCTTTAACAAAAGGCTATCGTCACATTTTTTTTAATATTAAAAAAAAAATCATTTTGTAGGCTTTATTTTCTTTATTTCCCTTTCCATCACTTAAAAAATAATGTTGTGATTTCCTTTTTTTTTCCGTAGCTGGTCTTGAATTTCTAAAAGGTGGAAGTGCACCTTTCTAGTTTTAATGTATGAATTTTAAACAGATTAATAAGAAAAAAAGACTTAAAAAAAAGATGTAATACAATCTATTAATAGGCCTTAATATGTAGTACATTTTACTATCAACACATGATGTTGTACTATGATCTATTGGTACGAATGGGACTCTTCAGAATCCATTTGGGTTAGTTTTATGAAAATTCATGTTTTGAAAAATTTAGAAGTTGTGTTTAGAAAATGTGTTTTTCAAAATGAAATTAAGTGTTTGGTAAAATATGTAGAAATTATTATTGATATGAAAAATTGCAGCGTGAAAATGCAATTTTCTAGTGATTTCCAAGAGTTGCAATTTGAGAACACAACTTTTCATCTATTATAAAAATGTAATTTTCTTAAAATTGCAAAGCCAAACACCAATCTTTTTGCCTTTTCATTTAAATTTCTCCTTTTCTCCACAAAATCGCAATGACAAATGGCATATAATTTGAAGTACATTTTACTATTTTTAAGTATTACATTCGGCATTGGACCCACTATATGGAAAGGGCTTTAAGGGGAGGAGGAATAAAAGAAATATATATTTTAGAGAGTAGATATTTTTTCTCTTCTATACAGCTTTAAAAACAGCATAAAACTTAAATAATTCTGTTATTCTTATCATTTGATTGGGCAAATTACCAAGCCTTTGCTTTTGAAATCTTAGGCAACAGAAGCAATTCAAGCCATTCTTGTCTCAAGATGGGAAGAGGATTTCAATTTTGAAGACTTATTTCCAGAAGGGTTTTCAAAGATGCCTAATCTTAGATTGTTGATAATTGATAGAATGGATTCTCTTAATGACCAAAGACATCTTGCTCTTCCCAATAACCTAAGATATCTTCGGTGGAATTGCTGTCCTTTTAAATGTTGGGCATCCAGTCACAAACGAATGGCGTTTGTTCAACTTGACTTGCAATACGGCAAATTTGAATATCTTTGGGAAGGAGTAATGGTAATTTTGTTCTTTTTAATTGCGTTTCTATTATTTTTTATTATTTCTCTTTTTCTTTTTCTTTTTTAATTGTAGCTACAAATACAAATACACTCCCGATGTATTTGAGCTTCCTCCTTTCATTTATAAAGCTGTTTTATTAAATTAATTTCTACGTTTTATGAATTTTATTTTATTTTTTTTTTGGTAACAGCTTTCGGTCAACTTAAAGTACATTGATCTTAGTTGTTCCCAAAACCTCATTAGGACACCTGACTTTTCAGGTGTTCCGATACTTGAGGAACTAAGACTTTGTCATTGCGGTCGATTGGTTGAGATCCACCCATCTATTGGACAACTCAAAAAGCTTAGGTACTTAAGTCTGTTATGGTGCACTTCTCTTACCAAACTTCCCAGCATGTCTGCTGAAATGATGCAGTCCCTTATGATTCTTGATCTTTCTCAGTGCTTTAAAATCAGTTCGTTTCCGAAATTTACGGGAATTATGAAAAGCCTATCGAGACTCAATTTGGCCAGGACTGCTATTAAGAAAGTAGAACCCTCATCAATCGAGTGTTTGCCTGCCCTTACTTTCTTAGATCTAAGTGTCTGCACAAATCTTGAATGTCTTCCAAGCAACATCGATAATTTGAGGTCTCTTCAAATACTCGATCTTTCCCAATGCTTAAAACTAAAATCGTTGCCAAGGCTTCCATCAACTGGAAGATATGTAAAGGCTGAAAGTTGTTCTTACCTAAAATGGTCACAACTTCCGTATGATGAAAGTAGCAGTCGAGTGGGATTTCCTACAGGCAAGCATATATATTCTTCATAATCATTGGTTTCATGTTTTTCAAAATAGGTAGGAAGCAAACTCAAATTACACTCATTAGTAATGAGTGAATTATTATAATAATCATCAAACTAACTCAGGTTTTCACATATATGCAGCTGGTGATGATGATGATGTTGTACATATAGTCCATGATGATGTACCTATATTTGGTGGTGATGATTTTGATGATGATGATATATAGAGTTGGTGATGATAATGATAGACATGACTGCAAAAGATGACACCTAAGTGCTGTTTGTACTTTGACTATCTTTTTTTCATTGGATGAATTTCAATCAAGGCTTAGGCAATTAGATGTGTACATGCATTTCAATCAACCTGACCATGTTTTAATCAATTTGTATTTGGTTCATTTACAATGATTTGGAAACTTGTTCAGGTCGCATATTTGTGCATCTTGTTTCAAAATGAAAATGGAGTAGAAGATCTACTTTTACAGGGGATCTAGGTATAGAAAGATACTGAGGTATAAGGTTTTACTAACAATATTTCTTGTTGGATGAATTTCAAGTGAGTTTGGTGCTATTGGATTGCATACAAGCATTACTTCGAGTAACCTTGTCACATTGATTTCTCTCTTCTATGTGGATTTGAGTTAATGTCTATGAGACAGTGATTTGTGAATTTTGAAGCAAAACTTTAAGGTTATAAGTTTTTATCAAACTAGCTATGGTATGAAATAAGCAATAATTTTAGTATTCGGTTTTGAATATTTTCCTTGCAGTTCAAAAGTTGCAAGTTTCAAACAAGTTTACTTGTAAAGTAATATTGTTTTCAGATTATAATGGAACCCTATATATTCAAGAGGAAATGTTCTGTTAGTAGTTATGCTTGCCTTTAAACTGTGTTATTTTCTACTATGCATCAAGGGTTGTTAGAGGGCGTGTTTGGCAATATTTAGGAGCCTAGTTTGCAGTCTAGTATGTACCTTTTTGGCATTCATTGTACACTTGAGAGGGAAAGGCCTTTGGATCAGATTCTTGATAGGGTTTATTGAACAAGCATTTCTATTTGCTCATGGAACAAATTTAATTAATAGGCAAAAAAAAAAAAAAAATTAATGGGCAATCTTTGAAGTTGTTCCTTTCTTTAAATTTGCTTCCCTAACCCATCATTTCCCTCTTATTGTGCAATTTATGTTCAATTTACTTAATGGGCACTCAAAATACAAGTGTGCTCTACATTCCATACTTTTCTTGTAGAATACATAATTTAGATCACCTGTGTAACCCCAATGCAGCATTCTTTCCAGAGTGCCTAATCTACTCCTCATTACTAGCCAACAATAGCTTGAGAGAATCAGATGATTTTCCTCGGTTGATTTTTATTTTTATTTTCTTGTTTCTAGTATTGTTGCTTCTACTTTCTTAAGTTTATTGTGAATGAAATTTCTTATCCATAAAAGAATTAAAATAGGGAAAAAAAAAAAAAACCTGCAAAACAAAAATGGAAGGGACTCTCACCACCTTTAGGTTCTTTACAATTAGACCAACCACTTCTTGATTGTGGCTTGCCCTTATTGGAATTGATTGTTCAGACCAACCATATATGCTGTCAAGTTGGTGTCTTCAGCTTTCTTTACATTCCAATTGCTTCTACATTTGTGCCAATGCCTTGCTTTTATCAGTGTAGATTAGAAGGCATACCTTTAGATTTACCAATTGCTAATGAAATATATGTATCCATAGTAAAGCTCTAAAATTTCTCAACCCAATCCAGTATTGGGCTATCCAAACTTTGGTCATGTTGAAACTAGACTACCTTTGTCCTTGACTGAACCTCAGCTAGCCTGCTTAGTCTATGTTTTATGTTGGTTTGAGCTCATGCTTGTTCACAAGCCTAAGTAAACTTTATTAATGTGCTAAAATCAACAACATAAAATATATTAATTTACTAATACAAATTGGCCATCCAAAAGCATAATTCTTTGACACAGATGTTTGTTTAATCCATTGCTGCTATCATTATCATCATCACATCATAATTATAATTTTACCATAAATGCCTTCTTGTTTGAGAATCTGAAATGTCAGACTAAGATATATAATTCAGTCATCATGATAAGTGAATTTTGTGGCTGCTAAGCAGTGTGTGGGATGACTAGTGCATGAAGGGCTTTATACGGACAAGCCAATGGGGCAAAGCTTTTCCTTCTACATATGGGAGCTATTCTTTCGCTTCATCGTTCCTTCTGCTAGAATGGTTTGTGTAAGACTTTAGACCCCTTAAAACACAAATTGTTTAACCTAGTTATTTAGTCAAGTGATTACTTAGATAAATTATTCAGATTTAGGTTAACACAAGTAAATCATATCATGTAAATAAAGCGGAAATATAAAGAACACAACGATATGATATCCCAAGAAAACTAAATAGGTAAAAAACCTAGGGAGGATTTAACCTAGCTACCCTCAAGGTAAAACAAATCCACTATGAAAGAATTGAAGTTTTACAATAAGACTTAGACCACTAACATCCTATTGCTACCTTAAGTAAAAAAACTTATTACCACGACCACATGATAGCTCTGAGTCCACAGACTACTTTTTTTCTTGATCCATAGCAACCACAAGTACTCCCACTTGTGTTTTTCTTTAAGCTCTTGAAACCGCAACTGAAGAGATCATCAAGTTCTCGACATCAATCTTGATCTTGATAACCCTAAGTATGTATGAAGGTAAACAACTCTAGATCTCACAAGAGATTCACACATACAACATATTAACAACATCTAAAACGTGGCTAGGGTTTTTCCTTTTATACTTGAAGCAAAACATAAAACCCTACACGTCATATGGGCTTGGGTTGAGTTGGAAATTTTGAGAAAAAACAACCTGCACGAAGTTCGATCGATCGAGCCTTGTAAATTTAGTCCAATAAATCCTGCAGTACACTTGATTCCAACTTTACAAATAAATACACTTTGAGCAACCTAAATCTAAACTCTAAGTTTTAATCATGGTTTACCAATATTAAACATTGAAGTTTTAATACATTTAGATCCTAAAGTCTTAGAACCTAACATTTTGGTGAACTTTTTTTGTTCTCTGTCAAGAAAATGATAGACTTCATTTTTTGGCTAGACATATTAAGTCTCTTAACATTTTGTTGCATGCCAATCATTATACTAGGCTTCTAATTTCTCACTGTATGCAGCTTGGAAATTACTTATTTGGTGCTACTAGCCTACTACATGCCACATGCATTTGGAGCCACATAAAAGTTTTCTCTAAACGTGTTTCCTTACGCCTGAACTTATCTAAGCACTTGGGCTTCAAATGAGTTGGGAGGTGGGAATCCACAAGTAGCTAAAATGACTTTCAAGATTGTAATGGTTCTTGTAGTTGCAAAGATGGTTATCATAGGCTTGATTCTCTTCTTTTGCGCAATGTTTTGGACTGTGCCTTCAGCAAAGAGAAGAATGTTTTGGATCATGATTTGTCTCTCTATAATCATGGATGGCTTACTAGTAGTACTTTCATGGTAACTTTCTCACATTTCTCTCATGTAATGGGCTTTTACTTGGAGCAAAACTTTTGAATTTCTAACTTATTTATTCAAGGTATACCATCAACTGAGCATTCATTCATTATTCAGTATAGAATATTTTCTTTAGAATTTAGAAGTTAACTAATAGTAAATAAAATATAAAAATAAATAAATAAAGGTATCAACAAGTTTGCTCTTGAATAATTCTGTTTTTGGGTTATAAATTATAATAGTTGTGGCCTAATCATTCAGTATCTTTCTTCAAAATAGACCAGCATATCAAGACAATGTAGAAGTTGTAATCTTCCTTGATGCAATGCCATTAACCCTACAAATCTATTTTCTTCTTTGCATCAGGGGTTGCTAGAGGAAGTGGCAGGTAGCATATAGGAGCCTATGTCAATTTTGGGGCATGTTATCTGGTTGGGGTTCCATTAGTCATTGTTTTGGCCTTTATTGTACACTGAAGATGGAAAGGCCTGTAGAGTGGACTATTGACATTGTGTACTGTACAAGCATTTCTATTTCTACTTGCTCTTAAAACAAGTTTCACAAATTGGCAAAAACAATTTATTATTGCCAAGAAAAAAAATCCCCCTTTCTTTATAATTGGCTTTTCTCACACCAAAAACTACAATACATGTTCAACTTGATCATATAATGTGAAAATTTGGAATCTTATAATTTTTTTTTTTTTTTTTGGGAATAACTCGTGTCTGATCTATATGTTTCAAATTTGGTGGTTAGTGAAACATTTTAGGCTAATCAGACTAAACCAAATTTGAATTCTTAGTTGGATTTATGCCGATGTTTCAAGCATCAAAAGCAAGAGAGGATATTTGATGGTAATTTTTAGTCTAGACTCAAGAGTGGATCAAGTTTTTTTTTTTTTTTTTTTTTTTTTTTTTTTTTTTTTTTTTTTTTTTTTTTGATAAGAAAGACTTTCATTTCATTAAAAAGTGGAAAATAACATAGCATCCTGAGAAACCGAGGACGCGAGGAAAGGTGGACATTCTTCCATCCATGTTACAAAAGAGTCAATGTTCTTGGCAAAAGCTGCCAAAGTATGAGCTGGCTTATTTCCTTGTCTTCCCGCATGTGATGCTTGGAAGGTTCGAAAATCACACAATCTGGAGCAAAGTCCCAAGACTACAGTAGAGGTAGAGACTGGGGCATCCACGGGGCTCTCCATAGCATGGCAAACAGTAGTGGAATCAGTTTCAAAAATCACATCTCTGACTCTTATGTCCCGTGCAAATATAGTAGCTTCATCAAGTGCTTTAGCCTCTGCTTCTAAAGGAGCCAAAGGACATGGTAGGCGCTTGCTTAGAGCGGCAACAATCGATCCAAAGTGGTCCCGTATGATCAAGAGTGGATCAAGTTTAATGGACAATATATTATTTGTGATTCCAGAGACCATATAATTTGGCTAATCCAACTTTCAAAAAAATTTTTTTGCTATTCCTTATTTTCATCCAATTGTATAGAAATGCACTTTTTTGCTTTATGAAGGAATTAAAATAATAATAATAATAATAATAATATCATTATTCTACCATCTGGCACAGTTTGAAGGCAGAATTTTTTTTTTTTTTTTTTGTCTTTCCAAAGTTCTTTTTGTGAAGATTTTGGGCTTTGGGGGAATTAGGGTAGGAGCTTCTTTAGTAAGATGATAATACAACTTGTTGGTGGGTTCTAGTTAGCTTAGCTGATTAAGTTTTTTATCATCAAATAAGAGTTATCTTGGCTTTGATACTCGCCTACACCAAAAAAAAAAAAAAAAAAAAAAAAAAAAAAATTGTCAAGCTTTCCTTTGCAAATTATTGTAAATTACTTTCCCTTTCTTTTGCTTAAATTTCAATTGATTCTAGGCAAATCTACAATGAATATGATTGACACCCAAAAAATATTGGAAACATTTTAGTCCAGAATAATTTATCTTGGGAATTATTGAATAGTTACAAATCTTTCTTGCTCTTCTTGTCCATTTGGTGGGAGGATGTTTGATTTTTAATGTTGGGTAAATAAAGTATTGGGTAAGTATTATTTTTTAAACCAAATACTTTAGGGGAGTTTCAAATCAAATTCTAGATTGTTACAATATCTGTAAGTTTGAAATTCATCAATGCTTAGAAAAGAGCACAGTCCTTGCACAGAAGCAATAAAATAAGTTGAGTCCTCTTTTGATATGTAATAATGCTTCATTCTAAATAGATGAAAGAACACAATGAAGCAGTGTGCTAAGGACCAAGTTGAGTTCTCTATTGAATGCTATCAGATCATATGGCAAGAAATACCTACAGAGAAAGCAAATAAGGAAACCTGGAAACCAATTCCAGAATTTTTTTGTGGAAAGTACAACTAGTGTGGTGCTAAGAGGCTCAGATGGAACAGTTTTAAAAGTTTGGGTATCATTGATTCCTGAAGTCAATCAAACAGTGATAGATGCTTTAGCATTTAGACAAGCTATCCTCCTTGACCTTGTTAAAAATGAAAATTTCAATAATGTTATTGTAGAGAGAGAAATGCTCAACAGCTAGTTCAAGCTATTTCAAGAAAATCCCAGTTGGTCATAGTTGTTGTAAATGGACTTTAGAGCATGATTTTGAAGGGCATTTGTTCCCTAGAAGCTTTCATGGAGATACGATTTAAGTCCTGTTGTATACTTGTACGTATGATTCCTCTGGGTGTTGTTAGCTTTTTATAAAGCTCCATTTTGTGAGGAAAACAAAAAAGAAATTAAAATCCACAATCCAACTAAAAAAAAGTTTAGGGCTTAATTTTAAATTAGCAGAATTATCAAGTTTAATTCGTAATATAGTCTTATTATATACCTCCTATGGTTTTCTTCTCAAAGGAAAAAAAAAAAAAAAAACCTCCTATGGTTTAATTTTAAAATTATAAAATTTAATTTGAAATTACACTTAAAATATAATTTTTTTTATATAGAAAAATACAACGTTTTAAATTTACAATTCGCTTAAAAAAAAAAAAAAAACCCTCAATTTTCCAAATAAGGAGAGATGAATCTCTTCTAAAAATATTTAGATGATTTTTTTTTTTTTTTGAGCAAAAGGTGAGATGAATTTTTTTTTTTTTTTTGAGAGAAAGGATTTTACTTATGGATGCCCTTAGGGCATCTATTAATAAATTATCTTAGGAAACCATTTTATTATGGAAAAAGAAAAAAATAACTATTTTACAAATTTTTTTATATTTTTTATAAAAGTGGTATTAAAACTTTAAAAAATGGTTCATTAAAAAAATGGTATATGGACATTCATTAATAAAACTATTTTACTTAAGGACAAAGTTTAGTAACAAAATTGATTGTAACTTAAGACTACAACTTTATTCAATATTTTTTTATTGGCGATGTATTTTGACAAATCTACTATTAGATTACATGTTTTTCTCATATCTTTCATGCTTGCAAATTTTTAAAAAATTAAAGATCAATTACTATATCATCAATAAATTGTTCAAAGTGCAAGTTTTTGTAGATTAAATTGCAAGTTTTTGTAATTTAAAATTATGCATAAAATATAAGCTGATAAATCATATAATAAATAATATCTGAATGACACAAAATTTAACATGTGTATTAAAATAATAAAGAATATGCAATCCAATGATTGGAGTTTCAAAATAGCTAGTAATGTTAATTTTTTTAAAATATAAGTTGTAATTCTATGTTACAATCAATTTTATAACTAAATTTTAGTAATTTAAAACTTAAAATTAATGATTAATAGAGTAATAGATAGCTTAAAAGCAGTTAACCCCTGTCAAAAAAAAAAAAAAAAAAGGCACGTTAACCGGGCCCTTCTATAAATTCAGCTTATTGATATTCTTAACTTTATTGACCGTTTGCCGGTTTCAGCCCAGCCTTGATTTCCTTTGCCTTTTGCTCTCTCCCAATCACTGCTCTTATTTTTCGTTTCCCAAATCACTTTTCACTCGCATTCATCTCTTCAAATTGTTTTCTTCTTCACTAATTTATGTATGTTCCTTTTTTCTTCAGTTCTACACATATTGCGCTTCAAATTTTATCTCTATATTTCCTATATTATCTTCGTTATATATGTTTTTAGGTAAATTAGTATTTGAGTTTTGCAATTTGACCATTCTACAATTTAATCCATAAAATTTTAATTATTAAATTTAAATCCCTAAAATGAGACTGTTACGATTCTGTCCAAACTAATAGATATTGTATCTTACAAGTAAGTTTTTTTTTTTTTTTTTAGGAAATATATTCTCAAGCTTTACTCTTATACTGCTCTATGGATTTTGCTAAGGTAGATTGTTCAGTCCTATTTCGGAATCCTAGTTGTAATTGTCCAAGCATTATGCTAATTTTCATTTTCACCTTGTGCTGCAAATTCTACAGAATTCTGCCAAATAAATTTTTGACATGTGAAAACTATAGACTGCATACTTCTTTTGGCACCAAACAAATGCACAATGTTTGATTGAGAGCTTTGGGGAAGTAGACATCTATAAATTAACTGGTAATGACCATCTCAACCATCCTTCCTATTAATGTCCAATCCTTTTCTATCTTATTTTCTTTCTAACTATACATTTGGTTTTGTCATTGGCAAGTAAGTCTCGTCATTTTTCTTTTTCTTCTTTTGGCTGACCATGCGCAAGCAATCCCAATCACCCTGTACTTTCTGAGTTCCTGAAAATTAAACTTAAATTTTGCCACATGAGTTTATTGCCAATTGTCTAAGCCTCTATATCTTCATCACTTACAAGAATATGATCTAGATAGGAAATACATTCTCAAGCTTCACCCATCACATTTCTCTATGGATTTTGCTAATGTATATTCTTCATAATCATTGGTGTCATGCTTTCCAAAATAGGTAGGAAGCAAACTCAAATTACACTCATTAGTAATGAGTGAATTATTATTATTATTATAAGCATCATACTAACTAAGGTTTTCACATATATGCAGTTGGTGATGATGATGATGATGGTGTATATACAGTTGGTGATGATGATGATGATGATTATTATGATGCATATACAGTTATTGATGATGATGGTGATGGTATAGAGAGTTGGTGATGATAATGATTGACATGACTGCAAAAGATGACACCTAAGTGCTGTTTATACTTTGACTATCTTTTTTTCATTGTATGAATTTCAATCAAGGCTTAGGCAACTAGATGTGCACGTGCATTTCAATCAGCCTGACCATGTTTTAATGAATTTTTATTTGGTTTAGTTACAATGATTTGGAAACTTGTTCAAGTGGCATATCTGTGCATCCTGTTTCAAAATGAAAATGGAGTTGAAGATCTACTTTTACAGGGGATGGATCTAGGTATAGACAGATAATGAGTTATTTACTAATAATATTTCTTGTTGGATGAATTTCAAGTGACTTTAGTGCTATTGGATTGCATACAAGAATTACTTCAGGTAACTTTGTCACATTTCTCTCTTCAATGTGAATTTGAGTTAATGTCTATGAGACAGTGATTTGTGAATTTTGAAGTAGAACTTTAAGGTTATAAGTTTTTATCAATCTAGCTAAGCATTAATTTTAGTATTCAGTCTTGAATATTTTCCTTGCGGTTCAAAAGTCGCAAGTTTCAAACTAGTTCACTTGTAAAGTAATATTATTTTTAGATTATAATGGAGTCCTATACATTCAAGAGGAAATGTCCTGTTAGTAGTTATGCTTGCCTTTAAACTGTGTTATTTTCTACTATGCATCAAGGTTTGTTAGAGGGCGTGTTTGGCAACATTTAGGAGCCTTGCTTGCAGTCTAGTATGTACCTTTTTGGCATTCGTTGTACACTAGGGAGGGAAAGGCCTTTGGATCAGATTCTTGGTAGGGTCTATTGAACAAAAATTTCTGTTTGTTCTTGGAACAAATTTAATTAATAGGCAAAAACAGATTACTGGGCAATCGTTGAAGTTGTTCCTTTCTTTAAAGTTGCTTCCCTAACCCATCATTTCCCTCTTATTGTGCAATTTATGTTCAATATACTTAATGGGCACTCAAAATTAAGTGTGGCCTACATTCTATACTTTTCTTGTAGAATACATAATTTAGATCACCTGTGTATCCCCCATGCAGCATTCTGTCTGGAGTGCCTAATCTATTCCTCATTACTAGCCAACAATAGAATGCAAGTCTTGTAATAGCTTGAGAGAATTAGATGATTTTCCCCAGTAGATTTTTATTTTTATTTTCTTGTTTCTAGTCTTGCTGCTTCTACTTTCTTAAGTTTATTGTTGATGAAATTTCTTATCCATGAAAGGGACTCTCACCAGAGTTATTCCACCTTTAGGTTCTTTACAATTAGACCAACCACTTCTTGATTGTGGCTTGCCACTTGTTGGAATTGATTGTTCAGACCAACCATATGTGCTGTCAAATTGATGTCTTCAGCTTTCTTTACATTCCAATCACTTCTGCATTTGTGCCAATGCCCTGCTTTTATCAGCATGGATTAGAAGGCACACCTTTAGATTTACCAATTGCTAATGAAATATATGTATCCATAGTAAAGCTGCAAAATTTCTCAGCCCAATCCAGAATTGGGCTATCCAAACTTTGGTCATGTTGAAACTAGACTGCCTTTGTCCTTGATTGAACCTCAGCTAGCCTGCTTAGTCTATGTTTTATGTTGGTTTGAGCTCATGCTTGTTCACAACCTAAGTAAACTTTATTAACTTGCTAAAATCAACAACATAAAATCTGTTAATTTACTAATACAAATTGGCAATCCGAAAGCATAATTCTTTGACACTGATGTTTGTTTAATCCATTGTTGCTGTTATTATAATCATCACATCATAGTTATAATTTTACCATAGATGTCTTCTAGTTTAAGAATCTGAAATGTCAGACTAAGAGATATAATTCAGTCATCATGATAAGTGAATTTTTGTGGCTGCTAAGCAGTGTATGGGATGGCTGGTGCATGAAGGGCTTTATACGGACAAGCCAATGGGGTAGAGCTATTTCTTGTGTGTATGGGAGCTCTTTCGCTTTGCTGTTCCTTCTGCTAGAATGGTTTGGTAATTTTTTTTTTTTGTTCTTTCTGTCAAGAAAATTGTAGTCTTCATTTTTTGGCTACATGTATTAAGTCTCTTAACGTTTTTTTGTATGCCAATCATTTTACTAAACTTCTAATTTCTCACTGTTTGAAGCATGGAAATTACTTATTTGTGCTACTAGCCTACTACATACCACATGCATTTGCTGCCACAGAAAAGTTTGCTCTAAACGTGTTTCCTTACGTCTGAACTTATCTAAGCATGGTATACAATTGTTTTGAAAAAGAATGCATCAAACACATTGTAGCACTCAGGCTTCAAATGAGTTGGGAGGTGGGAATCCACAAGCAGCTAAAATGACTTTCAAGATTGTAATGGTTCTTGTAATTGCAAAGGTGGTTATCATAGGCATGATTCTCTTCTTTTGCCGCTGTGTTTTGGGCTATGCCTTAAGCAGTGAGAAGGAAGTTTTGGATCATGATTTGTCTCCCAATAATCATGGATGGCTTACTAGCAGTACTTTCAGGTAACTTTCTCACATTTCTCTCATGTAATGGGCATTTACTTGGAGCAAAACTTTTGAAGTTCTAACTTATTTATTCAAGGTATACCATCAACTGAACATATATCCATTATTCAATTTAGAATATTTTCTTTAGAATTTAGAAGTTAACTAATAGTAAATAAAATATAAAAATAAATAATTGAAGGTATCAAACAAGTTTGCTCTTTAATAATTTTCTGTTTTTGGATTATAATAGTTGTGGCCTAATCATTTAGTATCTTTCTTCAAAACAGATCAGCATATCAAGACAATGTAGAAGTTGTAATCTTCCTTGATGCATTGCCATAAACCCTACAATTCTATTTTCTGCTTTGCATCAGGGGTTGCTAGAGGAAGTGGCTGGTAGCATATAGGAGCCTATGTCAATCGTGGGGCATGTTATCTGGTTGGGGTTCCATTAGTCGTCGTTTTGACCTTTATTGTACACTGAAGAGGGAAAGGCCTGTAGATTGGACTATTGACATTATGTACTGTACAAGCATTTCTATTTCTACTTGCTCTTAAAACAAGTTTCACAAATTGGCAAAAATAATTTATTATTGCCAAGAAAAAAAACCCCCCTTTATTTATAATTGGTTTTTCTCACACCAAAAACTACAATACATGTTCAACTTGATCATATTATGAAAATTTGGAATCTTATAATTATTTTCTTTTTTGGAATAACTCGTGTCTGATCTATATGTTTTAAATTTGGTGGTTAGTGAAACATTTTAGGCTAATCAAACTAAACCAATTTTGAATTCTTACTTGGATTTATGCTGATGTTTCAAGCATCAAAAGCAAGAGAGGATATTTGATGGTAATTTTTAGTCTGGACTCAAGAGTGGATCAAGTTTAATGGACACAATATATTATTTGTGATTCCAGAGACTATTAATTTGGCTAATCCAACTTTCCAAAAAAAAAAAAAAAAATTTGCTAATCCTTATTTTCATCCAATTGTATAGAAATGCACATTTTTTTGCTTTATGAAGGAATTAAAATAATAATAATAATAATATCATTATTCTACCATCTGGCACAGTTTGAAGGTGGAAATCATTTTATTTTATTTTATTGTCTTTCCAAAGTTCTTTTTGGGAAGATTTTGGGCTTTTGGGGAATTAGGACAGGAGCTTCTTTAGTAAGATGATAATACAATTTGTTGGTGAGTTCTGGTTAGCTTAGCTAGTTAAGTTTCTTATTAACAAATAAGAGTTATCTAGGCTTTGATACCCGCCTACACACCCAAAAAAAAAAAAAAAAAACAATTTGTCAAGCTTTCCTTTGCAAATTATTTGTAAATTACTTTCCCTTTCTTTTGCTTAAATTTCAGTTCATTCTAGGCAAATCTACAATGAATATGATTGACACTAAAAACACATTGGAAACATTTTAGTCCAGAATAATTTATCTTGGGAATTATTGAATAGTTTCAAATCTTTCTTGCTTTTCTTGTCCATTTGGTGGGCGGATGTTTGATTTTTAATGTTGGGTAAATAAAGTATTGGGTAAGTATTATTTTTTAAACCAAATACTTTAGGGGAGTTTCAAATCAAATTCTAGATTGTTACAATATCTATAAGTTAGAAATTCATCAACGCTTAGAAAAGAGCACAGTCCTTGCACAGAAGCAATAAAACAAGTTGAGTCCTCTTTTGATATGTAAAAGTGCTTCATTCTAAATAGATGGAAGAACACAATGAAGCAATGTGCTAGGGACCAAGTTGAGTCCTCTATTGAATGCTATCAGATCATATGGCAAGAAATACCTACAGAGAAAGCAAATAAGGAAACCTGGAAACCAACTCCAGAATTTTTGGTGGAAAGTACCACTAGTGTGGTGCTAACAGGCTCAGATGAAAGAGTTTTAAAAGTTTGGGTATCATTGATTCCTGAAGTCAATCAAACAGTGATAGATGCTTTAGCATTTAGACAAGCTATTCTCCTTGACCTTGTTAAAAATGAAATTTTCAATAATGTTATTGTAGAGAGAGAAATGCTCTACAGGTAGTTCAAGCTATTCCAAGAAAATCCCAGTTGGTCATAGTTGTTGTAAATGGACTTTAGAGCATGATTTTGAAGGTCCTTTGTTTCCTAGCAGCTTTCATGGAGATACGATTTAAGCCCTGTTGTATACTTGTATGTATGATTCCTCTGGGTGTTGTTAGCTTTTTATAAAGCTCCATTTTGTGAGGAAAACAAAAAAGAAATTAAAATCCACAATCCAACTAAAAAAAAGTTTAGGGTTTGTATGGAAACAATTTTAAAAGTTTAGGGCTTAGTTTTAAATTAGCAGAATTATCAAGTTTAATTTGTAATATAGTCTTATTATATACCTCCTATGATTTTCTTCTCAAAGGAAAAAAAAAAAAACCTCCTATGGTTTAATTTTAAAATTATAAGATTTAATTTGAAATTACACTTAAAATATAATTTTTTTTATAGAAAAATAAAACGTTTTAAATTTACAATACGCTTAAAAAAAAAAAAAAAAAAAAAAAAAAAAAAAAAAAAAAAAAACCCTTCAATTTTCCAAACAAGGAGAGATGAAACTCTACTAAAAATATTTAGATGTATTTTTTTTTTGAGAAAAAGGTGAGATGAATTTTTTTTTTTTTTTGAGAGAAAGGATTTTACTGATGGATGCCCTTAGGGCATCTAGTAATAAATTGTCTTAGGAAACCATTTTATTATGGAAAAAGAAAAAAATAACTAACTTTTTTACAATGTTTTTATATTTTTCATAAAAGTGGTATTAAAACTTTCAAAAATGGTTCATTAAAAAATGGCCTATGGGCATTCATTAATAAAACCATTTTATTTAAGGACAAAATTTAGCAACAAAATTGATTGTAACTTAAGACTACAACCTTACTCAATATTTTTTTATTGGAGATGAATTTTGATAAATTTACCATTGAATTAAATATTTTTCTCATATCTTCCATACTTGCAAATTTTTAGAAAATTAAATATCAATAGTTATGTCATCAATAAATTATTTAAATCACAAGTTTTTGTACTTTAAAATTATACATAAAATATAAGTTTATAAATTATATAGTAAATAATATCCGAATGACACAAAATTTGATATATATATTAAAATCATAAAGAATATGTAATCCAACAATTAAAATTTCAAAACATGTAGTAATGTTAATTTTTTTAAATACAAATTATAATTTTAGACTACAACTAATTTTGTAACTAAACTTTACCTTTTACTTAATTAAAAATTAAAAATGAATGATTAGTAGAAGTTAACCGGGCCCTTCTATAAATTCTCCCACACAGCAGTTAGCGGAAGTCACCTTATTCTTAACTTTATTGACCGGTTGCCGGTTTCAGCCCTTCTATAAATTCTCACAATCACTGTTCCTATTTTTCATTTCCCAAATCACCTTTCATCTCTTCAAATTGTATTTACAAAGATAGTTAATTTTCATTACTGATTTATTTCTGTTGATATTTAAATGACAAGTCTTTTTTTCACATACGATGGAAGTATATAAATTGCTATTAGAATGTAGCATAATATGCATGGATTGAAACATTACAACATGTACTAGTTAAATTTCTGTTGCGACCAGTGCTTATACTATTACAAATAGTTTGTGACCTCTGCCCTTTTGTTATTAAAAGTGTTGTTGGTGCATTTAACAAAAAGAACATAACATTTATCTTCATTATATATATATTTAGGTAAATTAGTATTTGAATTTTGCAATTTGACCATTCTACAATTTAATCCATAAAATTTCAATTATTAAATTTAAATCCCTAAAATGAGACTGTTATGATTCTGTCCAAATTAATAGATATTGTATCTTACAAGTAGTTTTTTTTTTTTTTTTTAGGAAATATATTCTCAAGCTTTACTCTTATACTGCTCTATGGATTTTGCTAAGGTAGATTGTTCAGTCCTATTTCGGAATCCTATTTGTAATTGTCCAAGCATTATGCTAATTTTCATTTTCACCTTGTGCTGCAAATTCTAGAGAATTTTGCCAAATAAATTTTTGACATGTGAAAACTATAGACTGCATACTTCTTTTGGCACGTCTAATGTGATTATACTTTAGAATCATTGGAGCCATGCCTTCAAAAACAGTCAAGAAGCAACTTTAATTACACTCATTAGGAATGAGTCAATAATTATGGTACCATACTGACTCAAGGTTTTTACATATATACAGATTATAATTGACATGTCTGTAGATGACGATGCCAATGTTCTTTTCATACCTTGATTGACTGTAAAATAGGGAGGAGGATTTTCATAGGATGAATTTCAATTGAGGCTACTGATATTGAATGTGCACAAGCACTTCTGTCAATCTAACTGTGTTTTTTCTATTTCTTTTTTTTTTTTGGATAAAAATCCTGATATGTGGTAATGAATTTATATATTGTGATGATTTGGAAATGAATTCGTGTGACATATCCTTCTTTCATAGTGAGAATATTGTCAGGATCTTTTCTTTTCCTTTCCTTTTTTCCCTCATTTTTGACAGGTTCTAGTCAATATCAGATATGATATATATATGGTTTCAATTATTAGGTTTTCATAGGAAGAAGTAAAGTTAAATTGAGCCTCCTGATATCGGATTGCCTACAAGCTATACTTTTAGGTACCTTTCTCACATTTATCTCATGTAGTGTATTAGAGTTAATCTATATGAGAGCATGAGTTGTGAATTTTGGCGAAGTTTTAAAAGCTATTACTTTTTTTTTTTTCTCAATCACACAATATGATCAGATAAGCATTAACTCAGTCTTTATTCTAGAATATGTACTTACAATTAAAAAGTCTACAAATACTTTTGAAAGCTTCAAACAGTTTCACCCTTGATGTAATCTTCATCCTGGGACTTGCCTACTTGATAGTTATGGGCCTTACCGCCTAACCAAACCATTATACTGTTAATATCTTTCTTCAAAATAAACTAGCATATCAAGCTAATGTAGAAGTTGTGATTTTTCCTTTATATCACTAGAGGAATCAGCTAGCAACATAGAGGAGCCTATGTCTATCTTGGAGCATATTATCTGGTTGGGACACCAGTATGTGCTGTTGTGGTCTTTGTTAAATCCTTAAAAGTCCTTCGGATTGGATTTAGAGACAAAGTCTATTATACAAGCTTATTTATTTATATTGCTAAAATGTACAAGCATTTTTGTTTGCCTATGGAACAAGTTTCACAAATTTGCGAAAGCAGGTTACTAGTACAAAAATTCTTCCTTTCTACAAAATTGTCCTCCCACCCTCCCTCCCTTCTTCTAATTCATCTTCTTCTTTATACTGCAATTTATGTCAACTTTATCATATAGCATGAATTTTCGAAGCCTTCTAACTATTTCAAACTACAGTAATTGGTGTCAAATCTATATTTTATTAAAATTGGTGGTAATTGAAACGTGCTAGGCCTTTAGACTAAAATAGTTTTGAATGCTTAGTTGGATTTTTATTGATGTTTAAGGTTTTCAAAGCTAGAGTGGGGATATATCAATGAGACTATTTTAGTAGATAAGATAATAATAGAGAGCAATTTATGTTTCTACTTTCTTAAGTTTATTGTTAATGAAATTTCTCTTTCTTAAATGAAGAAAAATAAAAAATATAAATAAAAAACTGCAAAACAAGAGACTCAAAGGGACTCTCACCAAAGTTACTCCACCTTTACATTCTTTACAATTAGACCAACCACTTCTTGATTGTGGCTTGTCGCTTATTTTACTTGATTGTTCAGACCAACCATACGTGCTGTCATATTGGTGGCTTCAGCTTTCTTTACATTCCAATCGCTTCTGCATTTGTGCTAATGCCCTGCTTTTATCAGTGTAGATTAGAAGGTGCACCTTTAGATTTACCAATTGCTAATGAAATATATGTGTCCATAGTAAAGCTGCAAAATTGCAAAGATAAGGTAGGTGGCTCAGTCCTATTATGGCATCCCATTTGTAAGTGTCCAACTATTATGCTAATTTTCATATTCACCTTGTGTAGTGCTGGCAGAAGCAAGAGAAAATTTCCTCATAAATTTTTTAAACGTGAAAACTAGAGATTGTGTAGTCTCTACCATGTGTCTATACTTCATAATCATTGGTGACATGCCTTCTAGAAAATGCAAGGAGGGACTCGAATTATACTGATTATTAATGAGTAAATTCTATTATTTTTTTTGTTTTGATTGTAGTGCCATACTAACTCAAGTTTTCACATATATGTAGATGATAACGATTAACAAGATGGCACTCGTGTTCTGTTTATAATTTGTCTAGCTGCTAAATGGGGAGGATTTTCATAGGAGGATTTCAGTTGAGGCTACGGCTACTGGATGTGCATAAGCATTTCTGTCAGTCTGACTGGTATGTTGTATCGAATTTATATATGGTTTCGGTTATAATATTTGGAAATTTATTCAAGTGACATATCATTTTATCTTGTTTCATAAAGATAGTAGAGCCAGGATCTTTTCTTTCATCTTCTCCTTTTTATTTTTTATTTTTATATGGTTTCAGTTATGATGATTTTCATAGGATGAACCGATGATGTTCATAACTGTTATTGGATAGCCTACAAGGCACAAGCTATACTTTCAAGTGACTTTCCCACAAGTTATACCTTTGTTTTTCCCCATACACAGTAGCGTATTTAAGTTTTTTTTTTTTTTTTGATAAGTAAGAAAGGTGTATATTCAAAAAAACTACTTTATGTAAAAAAGCACAAAGCAAATAAAAAATTACAAAAAAAGGAAAGAAAAGCAAAAACATAAAGGAAAAATTAATTACAAAGGAAAAGAGAGTTAAGGAACAAAGAGAGAGTAGCGTATTTAAGTTGATGTCTATTAGAGCATTAGTTGTGAATTTTGGACAAGTTTAGAAGCTATTACGTTTTATCAATCATGCTATATGATCAGCTAATTAAGCATTAATTCAGTCTCTATAATATTTCCTTGCAATTAAAAAGTCAACAAACACTGTTGAAAGCTTCAAACAAGTTCTCTCTTGAAGTAATCTTTTTCTTGGACTGGGCTAGTTGATAATTATGGTATGGCCATCTTCAAAATAAATCAGCAAATCAGGCCATTGTAGAAGTCATGATTCTCCTTTCGTGTTGCTAGAGGAATCAACTGGAAACATACGAGGAGAATATGTCAATTAATCTCGGAGCATATTATTTGGTTGAGAGTCCAGTAGGTGCCGTTTTGGTTGTATGCTCAAAGTCCTTTGGATTGGATTTAGAGAGAGGGTCCATTGTAAAAGCATTTCTATTTGCTCGTGGAACAAGTTTCACAAATTGGCAAAAGAGAATTATTAGTACCAAAAAAATCTTCCTTTCTACGTAGTCCCCCCCCCCCCCCCCCCTTTCTCTCTCTCTCTAGGCTTGTCTTCCACTAAAAAAGAAAAAAATAATTATAATTTTGTCCTATCGAAAGCATTCAAAACTTCTAATCAGTTCATGATTCATGTTCATAGAGTTTAGACTACAAAAAGCAACCACAGTCATCTTTCTCACAAGTCACAAAACATAAACCCTTTTGCATAGTCTTCCACTGCAAAAAAGAAGTCTTCCACTATAAAAGGAAAGTTTCATTTTTAAAGACCTTAATTGCATGAGGAATATTATAAACACAGCAATTTTTACAATAGCTGATTAGCCAAATTTTTATCGATTCTTATCTAAGCAAGTCATCAATATCGTGTTTTTACTTATCAAATTATTAAAATAATTTGTCTTTTCAATAGTTGTGATTTTTTTTTTGGCACTAGACTTATTTGAATTCTTCTTAAGTAACACAAGTTTTTTTTTTGAATAATTTGAGTAACACAAGTGATTAGGGAGAATCCTTCATAAAACTAAGTCATTAGTTTGAATCTCTCATTTTTCTGGAAAATGAGAGATTAATTGATGGTTTATTTATTTTTTAACGGATTAATTGATGACTTAGGACTTGTGTGTGTGTGTCTATATATATATATATTAAAGGAGTCCTCTAGTTTGCATAATGTTAATAGAGACAACTAGTCTCATAGTAATATGAAAGGAAGTACTAAATTTGCTATCAAAGTTTCTCTCCTCTCTTCCCCCTAATTCAGTACCACCAAAGCCAAATTTGTGTGGAATTCAACACTTAGGGTAGTGAATTCTCCCAACTCTCTTCTCAATTACCTAAATTAGTTGACACAATCAACATAACACCTATAAACAAAAATGTTAATAATATTTAGTTGAAAGACTCATAAAATTTGAAGAAAAATAACCAAAACTTTTAGTCTCTTATTCAAAAACCCAATTTAGATCAAATGCCTCCTAACGATAATGGGGCTGCTACGTTGCCACCAATGTGATCAAAATCAAAATACAAAACAATAATTCTAAACTCCTAATTGTTCAAATAATGATAATTCAATTTATATGATTTTTTTTTTTTTTTGAAAATTACAAATTTATAATCCAAAGATTTTGAATATCTAAAGTCTTAAAAGAGAGTTTTGGAGACTTCGTTTTTCTTTTCCAAAAGTCTTTAAAAGCCTCCTTTACGTTGGACAAAACTTTCCACACGTTATTGTCTAGTTTTCTCTACTATATAGTTTTTCCAAGAAAGTGTAGTTCTAGTAAAGTAAAGCTTATGGGTCCTCAAAATTTTGTCCATCGCCTAGTTTTTCTAAGAAAGTGTAAACTTTCCACACATTATAAACTTTTAATGTCTAGTTTTCTCCAAGAAAGTGTAGTTCTAGTAAAGTAAAACTCATGGGTCCCCGAAATCTTGTCCACTATCTAGTTTTTTCAAGAAAGTGAAAACTTTCTACACGTTATAGTGTCTAGTTTTCTCCAAGAAAGTATAGTTTTAGTAGAGTAAAGCTCATGGGTCCCCAAAATGTTGTCCACCTAATTTTCCACACATTAGTGAGAGTGTAATTCTAGTAACACTAATGTTTTCTTTTTATTTTTTTGATAAATAGTAACACTAATGTTTTTTTTTTTTTTTTTTTGAGAGAGTTTCAATATATGGCGTTCGCTCCTAATCATAGCTATTTATCATCAGATGAAGACACTAATCAATTTTTGGTGTAGGCAAAAATTGAACTCCAAATCTCTTATACAACCATCAGAGATTTTATCAATTCAGCTAACTGGAATCCACTGTAACATTAATTTTGAATACATTCAATAGCATTTTTCTCCATTTAATTTTTTAGTTAATATAACTTATAAATATATTTAACCTTTTTTTTTTTAGAGAGTTTTATGGCGTCCGCTCCTGATAATAACTAGAACTCACTAAATATATTTAACCTAAAAAGCCAAAATCCAACAGATATGAGCTCAATTATGATATATTAATCACTCATTCCTTTCATTATTATTTGACGTTGGATTTCACTCGCACGTGTACACCTAACATCTAATACTCTTATTAAAAAAAAAAAAATCTAATTCTCGAGTTCTAAGAAGTGACAAAGTTGATGTGGATAAAAAAATCCATGTAGAACTTAAGTCTTAGAGACTCAAGTTTCTTAAAATAAATTATAAGATTGTTATAACTTATAAAAGAACTTGAGTCTTAAGGATTTTTATAACATTTTAGTTTCCTTTAAGGAATTGAGACTCGAATTCCATGTGAATTTTTATCCGAACTCAAGTCTCCACGTTGATTTTTTTTTTTTGATAAGTAAGAATGTTATATATATGAATAGCTACTCTATGCATGAAAAACATAGAGCAAACCCAGAAAATACAAGAAGAAGAAAACTGAAATAACAAAAAAGAAAACCAAACAGCAAATTAATTACAAAAGAGAGAGAGAGCTAAGAAAAGAGGGGAGAGAATCACTAGTCATGAGTCCCCATGCCCGAGACTAATCAAAAAGAGTCCCACTAAAAAAGGCAACCATCTGAACACCTGAACTATCCAAATCCTCAAAAGTCCTCTGATTCCATTCCTTCCAAATACACCATAGGATGCACAACGGAACTAAGTTCCAAATCTGAGACGAATGCTTCCCCAACCAATTCCACCAGCCAAAAAGCAAATCTGGGATCGATCTAGGCATAACCCAAGACAAACCAAAAGTTATGAGTACAAAGCTCCACAACCGATAAGCCATCTCACAATGAAGAAGTAAGTGGTCTACTATCTCTCCACAATGCCGGCACATAATGCACCAATTTACAAAATCCAATCCCTTCAATCGTCTCAAGTTATAACCCATTAGGATCTTATTCCAAGCTACACACCAAACAAAAAAAGAAACTCGCCTAGGAGCCTTTACTCTCCATATTCCTTTCCAAGGAAAGACAATTGAGGGAGAATCCTGCAATTTGTTATAATACAACCGGATGTCAAACTCTCCATTAGGCTTCAACTTCTATCTCATCCGGTCTCTAACATCCATTGGAGGAGTATTAGCTCCCAATATACGAAGAAAATGCAGCCCTTCATCCATCTCCCAATCATTAAATTCTTGAATAAAACGAACATCCCAAATTCTTCTATCCTCCGCCCCCTACCTTAACAAAGAAGCTTCTACAGATGCCTCCTTATCAATGGCAATACCATACAACCTTGGGAAAGCCACTTGGAAAGGTTGATTCCCATACCACCCATCCTGCTAAAATCTCACTCTATTTCTCAACCCAACAACAAACTGACAATTCTTGCTAAAATCCTCCCATCCAATTCAAATACCTGTCCACAAATCACACCCATGAACTCCCCTACCTAGCTTTGAGGTCCATCCCCCCCATTCCTCCCCATATTTTGACGCTACCACCCTCCTCCATAACCGACCCTTTTCCTTTCCAAACCGCCACAGCCATTTCCCCAATAAGGCCTTATTGAAAGTAGTAATTTTCTTTATCCCAAAACCACCATTAGCTATAGACGCACAAACTTTATCCCATCCTACCAGATGATTCTTGCTATCACCCCATAGAAAGTCCCTTTGCAACTTTTCTATCTTATTAGCCACATAAGTAGGAATGGTAAATAGAGATAGAAAATAGGTAGGAAGACTAGATAACGTACTCTTGAGTAACATCAATCGACCCCCCTTAGACAAATACAACTTCTTCCACCCGGCGAATTTCCACTCAATTTTTTCCAAAATAGGATTCCAAATTGAAGGGAAGTTATGTGAAGCCCCTAATGGCATGCCAAGATAAGACATAGGCAAAGTTCCAACTCTACATCCCAAAATTTCCACCAGAGCATGCACATCATCGGTCTCCCCTATTGGAACCATTTCACTCTTATGCACATTGACCTTCAAACCTGTTACCGCCTGAAAACTAAGTAACAACAACCGAATATGAAGAATTTGCTCCACATCTGCATCACAAAATAGGATAGTATCGTCTGCAAACAATAGATGTGAAACACATTCCCCACCACCCCTCATACCCTCAGCTTTAAAGCCACGGATCAAGCCAGCTCCCTCCACTCTTCTCAACATCCTATTAAACGCCTCCATTAAAATCAAAAACAACATAGGAGATAGCGGATCCCCTTGTCTTAACCCCCTTGAACTATCAAAAAAATCAGCTGGAGACCCATTAATCAAAATAGAGAACTGAACTGTGAAAATACAAGTACGGATCCACTTGCACCACTTCACTCCAAAGCCCATTCTATTCAACAAATACAGTAAAGCCTCCCAATTCACATGATTGTAAGTTTTCTCAATATCAAGTTTACAAATGACTCCAGGAACCTTACTTTTCCGTCGGCTATCCACACACTCATTCGCAATAAGAACCGAGTCAAGGATTTGTCTCCCACCCACAAAGCTATTATGAGTCTCAGAGATCAACTGATCTAAATCCACTCTCAAACGATTTGCCAAAACCTTAGCCAAAATTTTATACACACTCCCCACCAAGCTAATAGGCCGGAAATCTCTAATATTAGAGGCGTCATTCTTTTTAGGAATTAAAGCAATGAAGGTAGCATTGAAAGATTTTTCAAACTTACAATGTTGAAAAAACTCCTCAAAGACTGCTAACACGTCTTTCTCCACTACTCTCCAACAATGATGAGAAAATGCCATAGTGAACCCATCTGGGCCTGGAGCTCTATCCCCCTCCAACTCATTTACGACTTGAAGTATCTCCTCTCTCTCAAACTTTCTTTCAAGCCAAACCCTCTCCATATCCTCAATACAATCAAACTCCAAACCCTCCACAAAAGGCCTCCACCCCTCAGACTTCTTGTACAAATTTTTATAAAACTGGACTACCTAATTAGTTACCTCAGATTCCTCCTCAAAAACCACCCCATCTACCTCCAAAGTCCTCAGATGATTATACCTTCTATGGAAGTTAGCCATTTTGTGGAAGAACTTGGTGTTATTATCCCCTTCCTTGATATATAACATCCTAGATTTTTGTCTCCAGGAAATTTCCTCCAAGGAAAAAAGATGCTCCACCTGGGACCTCAAATCTGCCCTATGATATTTCTCCCCATTAGTGAGAACAAAATCCCCTTCCTTAGCGTCTAATTTTTTCAACTCCTCCAATAATTGTTTCTTTTGACACTTTACATTACCAAACTCTCAACGATTCCATTGTACAATGTCCTCTTTCAGAGCCTTTAATTTTTTCGCAACCACGAAACTAGGTGTACCTACAAAAGAATGTCTATTCCACCAAGATTGAACCCTATCCACATCATATTTGCCACCTCTTGGAACTTGAGTCATCGAGACATGAGTTTCTTGAGTGAACTCGAGTCTTAGAAACACGAGATGCTTCATAACTAAAATGTTTGTTTTTCGGGCACATAACAAAATTGTTATCAAAAACTGTCCACAGAGGGGAAAAAAAATCCAGGTTTTCTTTGCTAATGGGGTGAAATTTTGGTAGGGTACTGAAAGTAGGACTGTGCAAACCTTCACCGAAGCCGACAAGACTGACCGGCACCATCACTACTGCACCGTCGTTGCCACCGACCAATGAAGCCAATGCCGGCGATCGGAACGCGAACAGAGTTCCGATGCTAGTGCGGTGAAGAGATCGGGGAAGGAAATCCAGCACCGTTAAGAGCCGAACCGAACCGATGAATGCTTCTGCATTCTACCTTCTGGGCTTTTGGCTTCTGCTTAGTGCTTACAGTGTCATTTACCCAGCAAGTAATAAGTATGCTTTTTAATCTTTTTCTACTAAAAACGGTGTTGTATTGATATTATTATAAAAATAAAAGCACAAAATAGCACCGTTTTATGCTAAGTTTTCAAATTTCCCTAGGTATAAATTCACTCTATTCTCTCTCATAACCCTTAACTCTCTCTCTCTCTCTCACTCTTGCCTCTAGCCTCTCATCGACCTGATGTGGCCTCGCCTCTGAGCTCTCGCCACTCGAAATTGGTGAGTCAGCTTCAGAACATTATAATAATATTCTAGATTACTAGTACTAATGAAGGTATTATACATATTACTGCTGCGTTTGTTTGTGATGACTTCTTGCAACCTTGGAAAACAGTTTGCGCTGTTTAGTTTGTGTTTGGATGTGCTTTTATGATTTGCATAGTGTATGAGTTATGGCATGTATGATAGAACTAAGGGTTAATATATGTATAAATACTTTTTATGCCCTAGTCAACATCGATCTCTTTATCATCAACAATATTGAGTCTTGATATCTCATGATACTAACACATATACTTAAGTCATTGTGTGTGTGTGTGTGTGTGTGTGTGTGTGTGTGTGTGTGTATAAAGAAATAAATATGTTTCTTTTATATTCAAAATCTGTCAAATTTTAGCTGAACTTTAATGCGGGTTGACAGTTGATAGTTGATACATTATAGTTGGGACAGGTGCATTGTTCAGAAAATGCACGTGGGACACAAATTCCTTCCACATCTGCTGGATGAAACTTATATTGAACTTTCTTGAGAAATCTTCTCTGTTTTTGGTCAATCTTCTTTTCTTGGTTGACACTTTGACTGATATTGATGTATGTACAGCCTCTGGATCATGATGGATGGAAGTAATGAATTCTATGTATATACGAAAAAAAAGGTTGTATAATTTCTGTGATGGAATTGGAGGGAAATGTTAACCCAGTGGATCACAAAAGTTAATGTGAACAGATTTTTTTTGTTAATGTTTCAAATCAAACCGACCAAACCGATTAAACCGAGCCAATCAAACCGAACCGCTATAGGTCGGAATATCGACCCTAATATGTATGCATCGGTTTTAATTATTACCAAACTGATCCTTATCGGCTCGGTAACAAATTTGAAAAAAAACCGAGCCGACCAAACCGCGTACACCCCTAACTGAAAGTCTAAATTTAATTTCCCAATTAAAAAAAAAAAAAAGACTATTAAAATGTGTCAGTGTCAATTAGTGAAATGCATGGAGTAGTATAGGCATCTTTGACGTTTTATGTTAGTCGTTTTGGGTAAAATGCTTCTAAATTATGATAAAAGTATCTTGTCTCATTGTCTTTGGTTTCTCTCTCTCTCTCTCTCTCTTAGGGGAATCTTTGCGGAAAAGTGAAAAAGGCAAGCAAACTCGTGACGATTAGGGTCCCTAGGGGAAGTGGCTGGCAGGATATTGGCGCCTATGTAAATCTTGAGGCATATTATCTGGTTGAGGTTCCAATAGGTGTTGTTTTGGCCTTCATTGTACACTTGAAAGGAAAGGGTCTTTGAATCGGAATACTGTCAGGGTCTACTGTAGAAGCATTTTCGCTTGATCTTAAAACTATTTTCACAAATTGGGAAAAGCATGTTACTAGTACCAAAAAAAAAAACTACCTTTCTATATATTTGGTTTTATTTTTACACATTTCTACAACTAAATTTCATGTTCAACTTGATCATATAGTATGAAAATTGAGAACCTTATAACTATTTCTGTCTAAAATAATTGGTGTCCAATTGTGTTGAATGGACAAAATATTAGACTAAACCATTTTGAATGCTTAGTTGTATTTATGTTGATGTTTCTGGCATCAAAAGCAATAGAGAGGGTATTTGATGGAGATATTTAGTCTAGACTTCAGAGTTTATTGAGTTGAATAAACAAGATTTTTTATTGGTAAAATGTTCTTAAGGAGTCTAGTTTGGCTAATACTAATTTTTATCCAACGTATGAAAGGAAAACATAATAATATCACCATTCCATTTTTCACAACTTGAAAGAAGAAAAATGGGAACTCTTTCCAATGTTTTGGTAGTGGAAGATTTTACAGTTTTAATATTTAAACCTCTTTTTGTAAGAGTGAAGATAGAATTGCTACGACTTTTTGTTACGTATATGTATCCGTAAGTGTGTGTGCGTGTGTATATCTATAAAATCAAATTCATACAAAAACGAAAGTCATAAATAATGACAATATATTCAACCGAAGGAATTGTTCACTCTTCTGTGTCCTCCCATAAGAATGAATAATATCTTATATTCAACTTGAAACATTAGAGAAGCACTGTGTTTGGCTAAACAAGCCTATTGTATCAAGTCCTCACAACTATAGCAAGGGGAAGCACCATACTGTGATTTGATGTAATCTTTTATTATTCTATTCAATAAAATTTCTACCTCTATTTGGAGAAAAAAAAAATCATGCTTGTTAGAACTATGGTGAGATCTATTATAAATGTGAAAAATTGAGCACAATGTCATAGGGACCTAATAATTTTCTCAATAAAGAAGGTAAAAATAAAATAAACTATACAAGGTACATCTTTCTAAAAAAAAAAGAAAAAAGAAAAAAGAATTACATCTCAATGAAATAATTGCAAATGTACTGGATTTTTGGGATTTGGACACTTGTCAAATAATTGCTATGTATTCACATCTCAATGAAATTTCAATTATAAGCTCCATTGCTAGTGACCATAAAATTACCTAGTCTCTTTTAGGTATTTATTTATTTATAATTTTAAAGAAAGTAAAAAAGATAAAGGAAAGAATAAAGAAAGTGAGGGAATCATTATCAATGAATTGACTTTCATGTAGCAGTAGCCAGCAAGTTCGACCGTTCTGCCACGCCAAACCCTTCTGCCAAGCCAAACAAAAAACAAAGGAAAATAGGCATTCAAGAGTTAAGACTACGCAAAATAGTAGTTGATTTGACTTGAAGCAGAAGATATTGAGAAGTTGTGAAAACAAACACACGGAGAAAGAAAGCACAGAGTCCATTCCTTTATTAAACAGGCAATTAACAATTATCTGATAATGTTACATGCACGAAATATTTTTTGAATAGCAAATGATAAATAAATATCAACAAGAGATGAAGAAGGAAGCAGAAGTAGAGACATTTTCGAACAGCTTTTTGATGTGACTTTTAAAAGTTTTGATAGTATCAAGTATTGGGAAAAATTTTAATGTTACTTTTTATATTTTACCCTTTTTTTTTTTTTTTTGATGAGATTTTACCATAAATTTTAGCCTAATAAAAATGTTTTTTTTTTCTTCTTCAATTCTCTAAATTAGGAAACTAGGGAGCAAACTTTCTTGTTAATGGAAATATCTTATACGTGTTACACCCCGCTACATCTGAAAATGTCTGTTTCACACACTCACCACTTTTGCACAGAAAGTCACAATTTTAGATCAAAAAATTAAGGAGGTATTTGGTACATGCACTTAAAAACTGAAAACATGTCTTTGAAAATATGTGTGGAAATATGTGTGAATGAAAAAGTGTGTGAAAATACATATAATATTATTTAAAAACTGAAAACATATGTTTAAATGAGTATACCAAACAGGGCCTAAATGTGTGTATACTTTGTATGTAAATGAGTAGAGCTTCGTAGTCAAGACTCATAGCTGATAGCCAGTTACCACGAAACCACCCTGTCCTCCTCCATCGATTTAAAAAAGAAAAAGAAAAAAAAAAAAAAAAGCAATAAATGAAAGGAGTAAAAGTGGGGGACTGGTAATCAATAACTGGTGCCGCGCAAAAGCTGTGAAAAATGTAATGGGAAAAGGAATACATTTCCTTGAGGGTGGCCCAGGAAAAATTGTTGACTGGACTGAGAACAGGGTATTTGAAATTGTGAACACACGCGGAAAAAGAAAGAACAGAGTACAATCAATTATTTAACAGGCAGAGTTTTAGAAATAGTATATTAGTATATAATTAAAATTTTTAAGCCTAAATGATAATTTTTTTTAGTAAAAAAATTAAAATGAAAATTAATCCAATCTGCCTATGAGATTGGGGTTATGTAAGCTATTAAGATTTTTTTTTTTTTTTTTAATATTCAATTTGCTCCCTATGCTCATAGGACATTACACTGTTAAATAAAAAATTCATACTCTTCTAAGTCCTTGCTTCTTTTCAATATCTTGTTTTAACTGCATATATCTCACATTGTGGCAATTATATATGCAAAAGAATTTCTAGTAGCCAATGTAGATAAATAATTGTTAGAAATGGAGAAGGAGTAAATAAAAGTTTAAGACGGAGAAGAAAGAGCAATAGAATTTTCAAATTGTATTAAATGATGTTTGTTTATGCTTATTTAGTAAATTGAATATTTTTTTTAAAAAATTGATAACATCTGACAATTAACCCAAATTTCAAGACGATTCAAGCAGTGACACTTTAATAAATGTGTTGTGCTCTCTACGATAGCTCTATCAAAGTTCTAATGGTATTTGTGGTGTTACTCTTACCATCACGTGGTGTGAGATCAATTACGATGAGTCCACACTCCCACTAGAAACCTCCTTTTTTACTAAAAAATGAAAAATGAGGTATACTTTGTCAGTGCCGGCTCAAGGCATAGGCAAGTTGGGCCTAGGCCTAAGGCCCCACCAAAAAACAAATTTTTCCTTAGGAAAAAAAGCCCCACTTTCCATAGTTAAAGACTCAAATTTTTATAAAATTATATATATTTTTTCTAAATGTTGTACATTTTTTTTATTAGTGATGTTAAAAATATTACAAATTTTACTATTGGCTTCCAAATTACCATGTTATTAATCACAAAAAAGTGATATAAACATTCATTAGTTAAATTGATGAAGTTCATCAATGAGAGACAATATCACATTATATTTTGAACATTTTATAGTGCTTTTAATTAGCGCATTTTTCTTTTTCATTTCTATTAAGACTCTCAAAGTACGAGACCAATAGAACCTTAACTCAATTGAAACCCTAAAATATTTCAAAAAGATGTTGCAAATGTGTTAAATCATCAATTATAGATTATTCTCTCCTAATAGTTTGAGACTTTGATTTTTGTACAATAATATCCTACAAAACCATACACCAAATAATATCTATCTCTCTCTCTCAAAATCAAAATATAAAATTAAAAATTAGATTACAATTTTATTTAACTATGCATCGTCTTATATCCAAAATAAAGTATCTTTTTTAATCGCAATATATTTTTATTTCTTTTTATTAATATTTATAGGTTCAACTATGATATTCAATTCTCTATATAAAATTAACATTAATCTAGTTGGTATAATTTATGTATTTAATGTATTAAATTAACCTTAATTTGATTAGTATTAAATAATTTTGTTTAATTAATATTTACATATTAAAGGCACCGCATAAATTTTTCGCCTTAGGCTTCAAATTATATTGGGCCGCCCCTGTACTTTGTCCACCTCTATTGATTTAAATAATAATAATAAAAGCAAGAAACAATAAAGCAAAGGAGTAAGGAATTGGGCACGGGATAAAGTGCAAGACTAACCACTTAAAGAATGCTATAAAATATAGCATTTAGCATCTTAAAAAGTTACTTTATTCATTTTAACAACCCACTTTGCAAAACACACTTCATCAAAAGTTCTATTATTTTACCATTTCATTTAAATATTCTTTTTTTATTCTTTCTTTATGTTTTCAATTAACTACCATAACTAACTACCACAAGTACCTGCAACGTTACTGCAAAGTAGTATTGGAGAGAATTATTCTTAGCTTTTTTTTTTTTTGGAATTCATTCTCTTTGCATTCAATAATTGATAACAATCTTTGGTAAATTCTTCACATACACTGCCTTCACCTATACAAGACAAGCTTAAGTTCTTCAAGACCAATGCCCTAACAATAAACTGCAATGAAATTCAACTACAACCAAATCTTGAAAACTAGTTCAGAACAAAACAATACAAGGGTCTGACATATTTGAACAACTACTAAAAGATAGACACGTGGACCAGTCACAGACTCACAGATGATAGGTCCATACAATACAATAAGTGTATGCTACCCCTAAAAAGTCACCCATGAAGTTCCTCATCAGGGCTATCAAAATTATCAAGGGGGAAAAGCTAGTTGATTTGTTATTCTAATTTATGGGAACTACCCCCTTGTCCATTTTCCAATAGTGAAATTTATAGAAGCCACGATCTCATTACAATCAACTCTTACAGATCTAAAGAAATAATTAACTTAATATTATTTACCAACATCCGCTTTAAACATCTTTTGTTTTCCATGTGCCCACTAATAAGAATCCATAAAACACTAGCATCATTTATCAAAGAAACAATAATACGATGAAATTTTGCATCAAGTTTGAGATGTTAGCAACCATAATTTTTTCCTGCCAACTTGGTGTGCAACTAAAATTACAGACTTGAGCTACTCTTTTACTATTACACATAAACAAAATTCTGCAGCAACCAAGCCATTTAGCTTTGACAGCATCTTCCACCACGGCTTCTTGAGTTGCTGCATTAGCTGTTGATGCTCCATTGAGGAGTGAAGCAAGATTGCTAGTATCGCTCTAGTGTTTTTGGTTATACTGCAAAAAAAGAATTGAATTAGATAAAATTATAGGAACAGAATTAGAAACCAAAAAAAGAAAAAAGAAAAAAGAGTAAGGTGTACCTGACAAGAGAGAATTAGAGATGAACTGAGGACTTGTCCGCCAAAGCTCAAAACGGCACTGTGCGATGGTCAACGGTGGTTTTGGAGTGCGAAATTTGGGTAAAGCTTTTAGCTCTAAGATGTGATCGGGAAGAACTGAGCAGTAATACAAGACCCACAAAATCCCTAACCCAAAACAAAACCTAAATGGAAGCCTGACCCATGGAGCTTCAGTCTGACCCAAATGGAAGCCTAATCCCCTCCCTTGAATCTTTGGTTTTGACTCTTTTGAGATGAGAATATGGGTTTCAAGACTGGGTTTTTGGGTTTGGTCAGGGAGAGAAGAGTGGGTTCGGTATGGGTTCACTCAAAGGAAGAAGAGCAGAGGCTGTGTTTGTGATGGTGGTTCGGTTAGAGGGAGTAGTGAAGCGGATTTGAATTGGCGGCATGGGTTGAGGGAAGGGAAGAGCGGCTTGGGTTGAGGGAGAACGAAGAAAAAAAAAAAAAAAAAAAGAGATGAGGCAGAGGCGTAGGTGTGGGAGAAAAAAAAAAAAAAAAAAAAAGAGAAAGAGGGAAACAGAGTAGATAGGCACGAAAATAATGAGGGAAAACCAGAGGAAATAGGCGCGAAAAAGGGAAGCGGGGTTTTATTAAACAAATACTTTTTTTTTTTTACAATCTTGCTACAGTGGGCTGCTAGAGATAGCAGTCCACTGTAGGGGTATTGTAAAATAAATAACATTTAAGAGGATTGATGGAGCACGTTTTTTAGTATTTATAAGATTTGGCATGTTAAATTTTAATATTTATAGCATTTATCCATCTTAATGAGAATGCTCTTATAGAGCATCAGTACTCAGATGTGTAATAAATCCCCCAAAAATTGTATTTTAATATTTGAAAACCAAAATGCAAGCTTTATTCGGGCTTGGGTTCTTAAATTTTTTTACAATCTTACTACAATATCCTCTTAAATTTAGAAATTACTGTAGCAAGGTTGTAAATACAAAAAATAGTATTTTTTTCACTCTCTCTTCTGAATCTCTTTTTTAATGTGTTGTATATAATTTTAATGTGTAGATATATTATTTTATTGTATTGCATAGGAAAATAAAAATTAAGATGTTGGGTGTGTTGTAAAATGACATGATATATTAAATAAGGTAACTTTTGAGATAGTAAAATGAAATATTTTTTAGAAACCAAATGCTAATGCTCAAAAAGAAGTAAAGAGTATAAACGTGGTCGATTGACTGAAAGACAGATGGCCAAAATTTCATGGTTCCTCTGTTTTTTCATTAATCGAATATTATCTTCGTCTCCTTTTATATAATTTATTCTTCGTTTTCCCTGGAATATGCCTGTATACATTAGTAAAATGGAGTCGTCTGACTTGACTCAAAGCAGAGGATGTGAATGCTCATTAATTTCTTTGACCAAGAAATCATACATGGTAGGAACTGACTTTTCATGCACACATAAATATCATTTATTTCTTCTCCTTGGAGAGATAATGCTTTGGGCAGCCTCTGATTAGCGGCAGCATTAGGAATATTTGTTAGAGGGTCATTCAAATTTATGTTGAAGAGGTTGACAAGGACTTCTTTATAAATAATATTAATATATATTTTTTTTTTATTTCATCCTGATCACTAGGATAATAAGGTGAAATATGTTCTCATAACTCATGATTCAAAGAAAAATTTTTCAAGTCAACACGAGTTTTCTTAGAAGATGAATCTTAGCTAGGAGATGAATCTTGCGGTACTCGTGATTTCCTTATTAGAAAAATTTATGCATAATTCCAGCCGGAGAATAAATAATAAACTATATGTTCATTGAGCGTATTGTTTCTTGCTATAATGAATATATTAATTATTGTTGCTAAGAATAAATATTAGAAATCATCTATTGTCTCTTACTATAATAAAATTATTAATCATTTGTATTTACTCAACATATTATATACATTCTCATAAAAAAAACAAAAACATATTATATACATAAAAAAGTGTGTGAATAATCCATAATAGAAAAATAACAATTAAGTTTTAAAAAATAAATAATAAATAACAATTAGAAATGAAGAAGGAAGTTTATCGAAAATATAGAAAAGAGATGGAGATGGAGATGAAAGCAAGAGCAATAAATTTTTATAATGATAATTTTTATATTTTACCATAAAGTTCGGCTAAATAAAAAAGTATTACTTTTTTTTCTTCTTCAAATATATGAACGAGAGGAGACTAGGGAGGAAATTTCGTTGTAGATGGAAATCTCTCGTACGCGGCAGGTACACGGTACGACCACCACCGCCACATCTCTCTGGCTGGTTACCACGAAACTACCCTGTCTCCTTCCTCCTTAATGGATTTAAATAATAATAATAATAATAATTAATAAATAAATAAATAAAACAATGTAAAAGGAAGAGTAGTTGACTTGACTTGAAACAAAGGATATTGAAGGCGTGGACACAAACACGCGGAGAAATAAAGAACAGAGTCCTTTCCTTTATTAAACAGCCAATAGATATCTAATAACAATTGGATCAGCCTTTGTTTCTACTAGTCTACTGTTATTTCAATTTTCAAATCTGTAAGTTGTTATTTTTCACACTTATTCATCCCTTATATTTCTTTCCTTTCATTTTTTTTTTCTTTCTTGAAAAATGAAAAAATCCATATCAAATTGTTTTCTTCTTCCTAATTGCCGTGAAGCAAGAGTTTCAACTTTCAGGGTTTAAACTTCGAGTTGGTTTTCTCATTACCAAGAGTGCTTAAATTCCGTAGTATTGTTTTCAAAAATCTATTAAATTCTCTTTGTCTCATTTCCTATAGTTAAATAATTTTCAGTCGTCCTTTCATTGCAAAAAAAAAAAAAAAAAAAAGCAAAAACAGGAGTGTTTTCAGGAGGTTTTGGAGGCCATCGCTGCTGTAATTCCTTCTCACAAATGGGTAAGTTCTCACTTTTAAGTTTTAACGCACAATCCTCTCTTTTTATTATTATTCTTTCACTCTCTACCTGAAATTAAAATCCCACTTCACATCGTTTTCTTCTTCCCTAATTTAATTATATATATTTCTTTATTTTTAACACCTATTTATCGCTTTTATTTCTTTGGACAAAAAATATATTACTTCTTTATCAAGTAATAAGCATACATTCCACTCTAATGTATAGTCTTTTCTTATACACAAAGTAAACCCAAATTAATACAAAAATTAATTTTCTTTCTTCAACTAAGACACCATATTAACTTTTTAAGTTACAATTAGAATTTGAGGCAATTTTCTAACAAATACTTTATTAAACAGGCAATTATCTAATAGGAATTGAATCTGGCTTAGTTTCGAGAGGGTTTTGAGCATTACAATCACTACAACTGTAATTTCAATTTCCAAATCTGTAAGTTGCCATTTTATCACACATACTTTTATTTCTGTCCTTTCATTTTGTCTTTCAAATGGAAAATCCATATCAAATTGCTTTCTTCTTCCTTAATTTACTTTCCTTTTTTTTTTTTCTCTTTTTTTTTTTTTTTTAATGTACTTTGTATTGTTATCCATATTACAAGTTCCAGGTTTATTAGTATACTTTCCACGGTTTCAGAGTACTAAAGGAGCCTCATGTGATTATCATCTTCTTCTTTTTCTTCAACATTTTGGCACAGTTTTGGATAATATTTTAGAGTAAAGAAAAAGATAGGAGACTTAGAGCATTTACATCCGTGCTTATGTAATAAAAAAAAGTACAACATTTTAGCCGGCCCAAAATAATGAATAGTAATTGTTGTATATGAAGGGAGAGAAATAATTTAAAAAATTAAGAAAATTAATATTTTAATAAAATATAGTATAAAATAAATAATTTAACATGGGATATTTTGAAAAATAAATATGTAAAATAGAAAAATTAAGTTATTATATTAAAATAGACAAATTTTTTTACAAACTACCCGTAAATGGAAATTAGAAATCTCTTGTGCACAGATTGAGACCCGAAGTATTGCACCAGGTACAATTACTCCTTTTCTCTCTCACAAACAATTTTACTATTTTACTTTTTAACTTTTAAAATTTTATTTTTTTAAAATATTTTTTATTTAATAGTTAAAATTCAATTTTCAATCACAACCAATTTAAAACAATGTCATTAAATGCAATACCATAATATTACAAGTGATCTTAAAAACAGGGCATGTGAAATTGGTGATAAACCCCTCCCCTGTGAGGCAGTGACCCTGGTCTCCCTCTTATGCTCAGTCTCTCTCTCTCACATAATCACGCGGAGAAAGAACAGTATCTATTTCCTTTAATAAGCAGAAAATCAGCTACGAATAGGAATCGAATCCGAAATTGTTTCAGGAGGGTTTCGATCTGTAAGTTATCAATATTTCACACCTATTCATCACTTTTATTTCTTTCCTTTCACTACGTCATTGATGTGAAAAATCCACATCAAATTGTTTTCTCTTTCCTTAATTTACTTCCCCTTCAATATATTTCTCTTCATTTTAATTGAATGTATATCTTTTTTCCTTTTTCTTTTAATCTATATTAAAGTGCAAGATTTATCAGTTTCCATGAGCACTCAAGGAGCCTTACCGCCATTACCATCTTCTTCTTCTTCTTCAAAATCTGGGTGGAAATATGAGGTGTTTCTCAGTTTTAGAGGGGAGGACACCCGTAAAAATTTTACAGACCATCTATTTCATGCTTTGAAAGAAAAAGGCATTTTTACCTTTAGGGACGATGACAGACTTAAGAGAGGAACATCTATTCCAGAAGAGCTCTTGAAAGCCATTGAAGAATCAAGATTTGCTATCGTCATTTTCTCAGAAAACTATACATCTTCCAGATGGTGCTTGGATGAACTTGTCCATATTGTTAGATGCAAGAAAGAGGTAGGATTGAAAGTTGTGCCAATTTTTTATCATGTGAATCCATCTGCCGTACGACATCAAGAGGGAACTTTTGCACAAGCCTTTGATAAACACAAAGAACGTTTTAAGGAAAGCATAGAGAAGGTGGAAACTTGGAGAGATGCTTTGAGAGAAGTGGCCAATCTCTCTGGTTGGGATTTACAAGATAGGTATACTTTCCATGACAAATGCATTTCTTTTAATATTTAAGCTCCGTTTTTTTTTTTTTAAAGTAAAATATTTTTAAACCTAAACTGGGGATTCGACCATCGGATCTGGCACCTGGACAAGTAAATATTTTTAAGCAAACCACCAAAACTGGGGGTTCGGCCATCGGATCTGGCACCTGGAACCATGGATTCGGTGACCGTCATTGGAGTGGTGTCTCTAATCACTAGAATGACGGCTTTGGTTATCAAACCTCTGGCATCAAAGTGGCATTTCTAGCCACCAAACTATTGACATCAGTCATCGTTGGAGTGGTGGCTCCGACCATTGGACCACCAGCACCAGTTGTCAAAACTGTGGCACCAAACTGTTGGAAACTGTGGCTTCAAAGTAGACCAGTGACCTAGCCACCAGATGTGGTGAAGGAAGACACTATGTATTTTCGTAAAATATTTTGCCAAAATTTTAAAGGCAAAATGTTTTACATCCTTTTATAAAAGATTTTTAACATAAATTTTTTTACAAATTTGACCACATTTTTTTAGCAAACAAAACCTAAAAAAATGGGAAGACATTTTCCGAAAATAGATTACTTCAAAACAAACGGTCTTCTTTCATATATCACGAAGTAAATAATAAATAGTTATTAGAATTTAGCATAATATGCATGGATTCAGTTATTACAACATGATACTAGTTAAAATCTTGCCTATTATTTTTATTCCTCCCTTGTGGTTTTTTAATGAGTAATGTTACATTCACCACAATTTCACAACAAAACTTATGCGGCAAGCTATTATTGGTTCTAATTTGGACCAATCACTGATATCATTTTTTTACCCACAAATTAACAACTTAACACCAAGAATTTGCTGACAAATTGTTGTGAATATGTTGTGAGCGTAGCATTACCCTTTTATAATTGGTTTGGACCATTACTTAATTATTTTCTATCTTGTTCATAGACATGAGTCAGAATTTATCCAACAAATTGTGGAAGATATTATGGAGAAATTGAGTCCAGAATTCTCAAGCTTTACCAAAAACCTTGTAGGAATAGATTCTATCATGGAAAAATTGATCGCTTCGTATTTAGGTTCAGGGAACAGGGTTTACATGTTAGGGATTTGTGGTATGGGGGGGCTAGGAAAGACAACTCTTGCTAGAGCTATTTATCATAGGTATTCTAAATTCTTTGAAGGTTCTAGTTTTATTCACAATGTTAGGGAAAGATCAAAAACCTCTTTGCTTGAAATACAACAACAACTACTTGAAAAAATTTTGGGGAGTCATGAAAAGATATGGGATGTTTATGAAGGAGTTGATATAATCAAGAGAAGGTTATGTCAGAAAAAAGTTCTACTTGTCCTAGATGATGTTAATCACGTGGACCAATTAGAAAAATTGGCTGGAGAGCATGACTGGTTTGGATATGGTAGTTGGATCATCATAACAACCAGAGATGAACATGTGTTGGTCAATCATGGAGTGCTTCAAATATTTAAGCCTAATGGATTATATGATGCTGATGCTTTAAAACTTTTTTGTTTGAAAGCCTTCAAAAAGGAGCAACCCGAAGAAGGTTATATGCAACTCTCCCAGAAAGTTGTAGAATATGCTAGTGGCCTTCCATTAGCTCTTGTTACTCTGGGTTCCTTTTTGGTTAGAAAAACAGTAGAAGAGTGGCAAAGTGCATTGGACAGTTTTAAAAATATTAAAGGAGATATGCATGATATACTTAAAATAAGTTACGATGGACTAGAGGAAATGTGGAAGGAGATATTCTTAGATATTGCATGTTTCTTTAGAGGGCATTTAATAGGTGAAGTAATACAAATATTAGAGCATGTGGTTTTGATGCAAGAATTGGTGTAAGTGTTCTTGTGGAAAGATCTCTCCTAACGGTCAACGAATATTTTTGGATGCATGATCTACTATTAGAAATGGGTCAAAAAATTATTCGTTTTGAATCACGTGGAAAACTTGGAAAGCAAAGTCGGTTGTGGCTTGTTGAGGACTTGCTTCATGTATTGGAGAATGATATGGTAAGAAAAATGACAAAGCTACAATTTTATTTCAATGAATAATATTGAGTTGGTATAGTAAAATAATTTTGTTCAGTAAGTATTTATGTAACAAAATCAAGAATAAAACATTCATTTACCAAAAACCATGCTAATATATTGTCAATGATGATCTCTTCTATTTTGAAAACATATATTATCTCTTTGTAATTGTTTATGAAATTGAATTTATTTTTCTTGATGTAATGAATTAATTGTTCATCTCTTGGTTACTACCTAGAACAAAAGGATATCTTAACATTTTTTTTAACATAAAAAAATTATTCTATAGGCTTTATTTTCTTTTTCCATCACTTTAAAAGTAATCTTGAATTTCTAAAAGGTAGAAGTGCACCTTTCAAGTTTTAATGTATGAATTTTAAACAGATTAATAAGAAAAAAAGACTTAAAAATAAGATGTAATACAATCTATTAATAGGCCTTTATATGTAGTACATTTCATATGATGTTGTACTACGATCTATTAGTTACTAATGGGACTCTTTAGAATCCGTTTGAGTTAGTTTTATGAAAATACATGTTTTGAAAACTTTAGAAGTTGTGTTTAGAAAATTTGTTTTTCAAAATGAAATCAAGTGTTTGGTAAAATATGTAGAAATTATTATTGATATGAAAAATTGCAATGTGAAAATGCAATTTTATAGTGATTTTCATGAGTAGCTATTTGAAAACGTAACTTTTTTTCTATTTAAAAAAATGTAATTTTTTTTTTTGATGGTAAAAAAAAAAAATGTAATTTTCTTAAAAACTTAAAGCCAAACACCAATCTTATTGCATTTTCATTTAAATTTCTCTTTTTCTCCACTAAATCGCATTGCCAAGTGGTATAAATTTGAAGTACATTTTACTATTTTTAAGTATTACATTTGGGGTTGGACCCACCATACGGGAGGAGGAATAAAATAAATATATATTTTAAAGAGTTTTATATATGAAAACTTAGGGAGTAGATATTTTTTTTTATCTCCTTTACAGCTTTAAAAACGGTATAAAACTTAAATAATTCTATAATTCTTATCATTTGATTAGGCAAATCATCAAGCCTTTGCTTTTGAAATCTTAGGCAACAGAAGCGATTCAAGCCATAGTTGTCGGAGGCTGTACAGAAGTTTTCCACTTCGAAGAAATTTCTGTAAAGGATTTCCACCTCGAAGAAATTTCTGAAGGGTTTTCAAAGATGTCTAATCTTAGATTGCTGATAATTGATAGCATGAATCTTCCTAATGACCAAAGGCATCTTGCTCTTCCTAATAACCTAAGATATCTTCGGTGGAGTGGCTGTCCTTTTAAATGTTTGGCATCCAGTCACAAACGAATGGCGTTTGTTCGTCTTGACTTGTGGGGCAGCAACTTTGAATATCTTTGGGAAGGAGTAGTGGTAATTTTTTTTTTTTTAATTGCGTTTCTATTATTTTTTATTTTTTATTTTTTAATTATAGCTACAAATACAAATACACTCCTGATATATTTGAGCTTCCTCTTTTCATTTATAAAGCTGTTTTATTAAATTAATTTTTATGTTTTTAATTATTTTCTTGGTAACAGCGTTCGGACAACTTAAAGTTCATTAATCTTTGTGGTTCCGAAAACCTCATTAGGACACCTGACTTTTCAGGTGTTCCGATACTTGAGGAGCTAATACTTTCTAATTGCGGTCGATTGGTTGAGATCCACCCATCTATTGGACAACTCAGCAGGCTTAGGTATTTAGATCTGCGGTACTGCGAATCTCTTACTGATCTTCCCTGCATATCTGCTGTAATGCAGTCCCTTGAGGTTCTTGATCTTTTTCATTGCTATAAAATTAGTTTGTTTCCGAAATTTACGGGAATTATGAAAAGCCTATCGCAACTCAATTTGAGCTCGACTGCTATTGAGAAAGTAGAACCCTCGTCAATCGAGTGTTTGACTGCCCTTGCTTACTTAGATCTAAGTCACTGCACACGTCTTGAATGTCTTCCAAGCAACATGGATAATTTGAAGTCTCTTGAAAGTGTCAATTTTTCCCAATGCTCAAAACTAAAATCGTTGCCAAGGCTTCCATCAAATGTATCTGAAATTGCGGCTGAAGGTTTTTCTTTCCTAAACTGGTCACCAGAAGGGGTCAAACTAAGTATCTGGTCACAACCTCTCTCCCAATGGCTTCCATTTGATGAGAGCGGCAATCTGGTGGGATTTACAAAACTGTTCCATTTCCTACGGGTAATCTCTTCTCTCTCTTCTCTCTCTCTCTCTCTCTCTTGAATAGTTAAATAATAATAGTTAACAGTAGTCGTGTTTTGGTTTGGGTACAGGGGCTCTTTTTTCATAAAGCCGTTTTGGGTGGATATATTATTCGGTCATGGTCAGCTGTAAAAGAGGGGTTTTCAATAAACATAAAGCTGCCTTCAAATTGGTATAATAGTAAATGTATAGGATTTGCTCTCTGGGCATCACTTCCACAACTTCCATGTGATGTAGAAGTGAAAGGTGGTATTAGAGCTCGGGTGATAGACCCTGATGGTATTTGCTCTGGACATTCTACTACCTATATAAACGGTATTTGCCTATTGTATTTGTCTCCTAAGGTTTGGTTTGGTACTGTTGGGAATGATGAATGCAGTCAGATTACGGTTATATTTGAGAACCGTAATGATAACTCAAGTTACTCTTCTTTTGGTTACTCTTATTTTGAGAATGATAACTCAAGTTCCTCTTCTTTTGAGAATGAAAACTCAAGTTACTCAACCGTACATATATGGGGGGAATGTGGGGTCAGTTTTATATACAAGCAAGGAGTGGTCCATGTGGATGAGCTCAACAAAACAAATGCACCATGTTTTATTGAGAGCTTTAGGGAACTATCCATCTATAAATTAACTGGTAAAAGTCCATCTCAACCATCCTTCCCATTAATGGCCAATCCTATTCTATCTTATTTTCTTTCTAACTATATATACATCTGGTTTTGTCACTGGCAAGTAAGTCAAGTCATTTTTCTTTTTCTTCTTTTGGCTCACCATGTGCAAGCATATATATATTCTTCATAATCATTGGTTTCATGCTTTCCAAAATAGGTAGGAAGCAAACTCAAATTACACTCATTAGTAATGAGTAAATTATTATAATAATCATCATACTAACTCAGGTTTTCACATATATGCAGGTGGTGATGATGATGTACGTATGGTCGATGATGATGGTGTACATAAATTCCGTGATGATGTACATAAATTCCGTGGTGATGATTTTGATGATGATGATATATAGAGTTGGTGATGGTAATGATTGACGTGGCTGCAAAAGATGACACCTAAGGGCTGTTAATACTTGACTATCTTTTTTTCATTGGATGGATTTCAATCAAGGCTTAGGCAATTAGATGTGTATATGCATTTCAATCAGCCTGACCATGTTTTAATCAATTTGTATTTGGTTTATTTACAATGATTTGGAAACTTGTTCAAGTGGCATATCTGTGCATCTTGTTTCAAAATGAAAATGGAGTTGATAGGATCTACTTTTACAGGGGATCTAGGTATAGACAGATAATGAGTTATAAGGTTTTACTAATTATATTTCTTCTTGGATGAATTTCAAGTGAGTTTAGTGCTATTGGATTGCATACAAGCATTACTTCAGGTAACTTTGTCACATTTCTCTCCTCTATGTGGATTTGAGTTAATGTCTATGAGACAGTGATTTGTGAATTTTGAAGCAGAACTTTAAGGTTATAAGTTTTTATCAATCTAGCTATGGTATGAAATAAGCATTAATTTTAGTATTCTATCTTGAATATTTTCCTTGCAGTTCAAAAGTCACAAGTTTCAAACAAGTTCACTTGTAAAGTAATATGCTTTTTAGATTATAATGGAGCCCTATATATTCAAGAGGAAATGTCCTGTTAGTAGTTATGCTTGCCTTTAAATTGTGTTATTTTCTACTATTCATCAAGGGCTATTAGAAGGCGTGTTTGGCGACATTTAGGAGCCTAGTTTGCAGTCTAGTATGTACCTTTTCGGCATTCGTTGTACACTTGAGAGGGAAAGGACTTTGGATCAGATTCTTGATAGGGTCTATTGAACAAGCATTTCTGTTTGCTCTTGGAACAAATTTAATTAATAGGCAAAAACAGATTAATGCGCAATCTTTGAAGTTGTTCCTTTCTTTAAATTTGCTTCCTTAACCCATCATTTCCCTTTTATTGTGCAATTTAGGTTCAATTTACTTAATAGGCACTCAAATACAAGTGTGTTCTACATTCCTTACTTTTCTTGTAGAATACATAAATTAGATCACCTGTGTAACCCCAACGCAGCATTCTGTCCGGTGTGCCTAATCTATTCCTCATTACTAGCCAACAATAGAATGCAAGTCTTGTAATAGCTTGAGAGAATCAGATGACTTTCCCTAGTTGACTTTTGTTTTTATTTTCTTGTTTCTAGTTTTTCTGTTTCTACTTTCTTAAGTTTATTGTTAATGAAATTTCTTATCCATAAAAGAATTAAAACAAGGGAAAAAAAAAAAAAAAAAAAGAGTGGAAGGGACTCTCAATAGAGTTACTCCACCTTTACGTTCTTACAGTTAGACCAACCACTTCTTGATTGTGGCATACCCTTATTGGAATTGATTGTTTAGACCAACCATATGTGCTGTCAAATTGGTGTCTTCGGCTTTCTTTATATTCCAATTGCTTCTACATTTGTGCCAATGCCCTGCTTTTATCAGCGTAGATTAGAAGGCACACCTTTAGATTTACCAATTGCTAATGAAATATATGTATCCATAGTAAAGCTGAAAAATTTCTCAGCTCAATCCAGTATTGGGCTATCCCAAACTTTGGTCATGTTGAAACTAGACTACCTTTGTCCTTGGCTGAACCTCAGCTAGCCTGCTTAGTCTATATTTTATTTTGGTTTGAGCTCATTCTAGTTCACAAGCCTAAGTGAACTTTATTAACTTGCTAAAATCAACAACATAAAATCTGTTAATTTACTAATACAAATTGGCAATCCAAAAGCATAGTTCTTTGACATTGATGTTTGTTTAATCCATTGTCGCAGTTATTACCATCATCACATCATAATTATAATTTTACCATAGATGACTTCTGGTTTGAGAATCTGAAATGTCAGACTAAGAGATATAATTCAGTCATCATGATAAGTGAATTTTCGTGGCTTCTATTGTGTGGGATGGCTGGTGCATGAAGGGCTTTATACAGATATGCTAGTGGGGCAGAGCTATTCCTTTTGCATATGGGAGTTCTTTCACTTTGGCATTCCTTCTACAGGAATGGTTTGGTAATTTTTTTTTTGTTCTTTTTGTCAAGAAAATGGTAGTCTTCATTTTTTGGCTACATATATTAAGTCTCTTAACATTTTGTTGCATGCCAATCATACTAGGCTTCTAATTTCTCACTGTATGCAGCTTGGAAATTACTTATTTGTGCTACTAGCCTACTACAAACCACATGCATTTGGAACCACAGCAAAGTTTGCTCTAAACGTGTTTCCTTACGCCTGAACTTATTTAAGCATGGTATACAATTGTTTTGAAAAAAGAATGCATCAAACACTTTGTAGCACTTGGGGCTTCAAATGAGTTGGGAGGTGAGAATCCACAAGCAGCTAAAATGACTTTCAAGATTGTAATGGTTCTTGTAGTTGCAGAGATGGTTATCATAGGCATGATTCTCTTCTTCTGCCTCTATGTTTTGGGCTATGCCTTCAGCAGAGAGAAGGAAGTTTTGGATCATGATTTGTCTCTCAATAATTATGGATGGCTTACTAGCAGTACTTTCAGGGTAACTTTCTCACATTTCTCTTGTAATGGCCATTTACTTGGAGCAAAACTTTTGAATTTGTAACTTATTTATTCAAGGTATACCATCAACTGAGCATTCATTCATTATTCAGTTTAGAATATTTTCTTTAGAATTTAGAAGTTAACTAATAGTAAATAAAGTACCCGTTTGGGCTCGGCGTCTCACGTCTGGCATTTTGCAAGTTTTGCGTTTTCAGATTTTTTTTTTTTTTTCCCCTGCGCATGAACAGTAACCTCACATGGGTTTACTGTGCAGGGAACAAAAATTACTGTGCGGCTATTGTTCATCACTGTTCATAGCACTGTTCACGCACTAAAAAATATTAAAAATGGGACCCACGGTACTATTCATACATTTAAAAATTATTTTGCTACAGTGTTTTCAGTTTTCAGTTTTCAATTTTCAGTTTCAGCAACAATAAGCTCAATCCAAACGGACCCAAAATATAAAAATAAATAAATAAATAAAGGTATCAAACAAGTTTGCTCTTGAATAATTTTCTATTTTTGGGTTATAATAGTTGTGGCCTAATCATTCAGTATCTTTCTTCAAAACAGACCAGCATATCAAGACAATGTAGAAGTTGTAATCTTCCTTGATGCAATGCCATTAACCCTACAAATCTATTTTCTGCTTTGCGTCAGGGGTTGCTAGAGGAAGTGGCAGGTAGCATATAGGAGCCTATGTCAATTTTGGGGCATGTTATCTGGTTGGGGTTCCATTGGTCGTCGTTTAGGCCTTTGTTGTACACTAAAGAGCGAAAGGCCTGTAGATTGGACTATTGACATTGTGTACTGTACAAGCATTTCTTTTTCTACTTGCTCTTAAAACAAGTTTCACAAATTGGCAAAAACAATTTATTATTGCCAAGAAAAAAAATCTCCCTTTCTTTATAATTGGTTTTTCTCACTGCAAAAACTACAATTCATGTTCAACTTGATCATATAATATGAAAATTTGGAATCTTATAATTTTTTTTTTTTTGGAATAACTTGTGTCTGATCCATATGTTTTAAATTTGGTGGTTAGTGAACATTTTAGGTTAATCAGACTAAACCAATTTTGAAATCTTAGTTGGATTTATGCTGATGATTCAACCATCAAAAGCAAGAGAGGATATTTGATGGTAATTTTTACTATTGACTCAAGAGTGGATCAAGTTTAATGGACACAATATATTATTTGTGATTCCAGAGACTATATAATTTGGCTAATCCAGCTTTCAAAAAAAAAAAAAACTAATCCTTATATTCATCCAATTGTATAGAAATGCACATTTGTGCTTTATGAAGGAATTAAAAAAATAATAATAACCATATCATTATTCTACCATCCGGCACATTTTGAAGGCGGAAATCATTTTTATTTTATTTTTTTGTCTTTCCAAAGTTCTTTTTGTGAAGATTTTGGGCTTTTGGGGAATTAGGACAGGAGCTTCTTTAGAAAGATGATAGTACAATTTGTTAATGGGTTCTGGTTAGTTCAGCTGGTTAAGTTTCTTATTATCAAATAAGAGTTATCTAGGCTTTGATACCTGCCTACACCAAAAAAAAAAAAAAAAACCAATTTGTCAGGCTTTCCTTTGCAAATTATTTGTAAATCACTTTCCCGTTCTTTTGCTTAAATTTCAGTTGATTCTAGGCAAATCTACAATGAATATGATTGACAGTAAAAAAACATTGGAAACATTTTAGTCCAGAATAGTTTATCTTGGGAATTATTGAATAGTTTCAAATCTTTCTTGCTTTTCTTGTCCGTTTGGTGGGCGGATGTTTGATTTTTAATGTTGGGTAAATAAAGTATTGGGTAAGTATTATTTTTTAAACCAAATACTTTAGGGGAGTTTCAAATCAAACCCTATAATTTCGTTTGTTTCAAATCAAATTCTAGATTGTTTCAATAAGTTAGAAATTCATCAATGCTTAGAAAAGAGCACAGTCCTTGCACAAGCAATAAAACAAGTTGAGTCCTCTTTTGATATGGAATAATGCTTCATTCTAAATAGATGAAAGAACACAATGAAGCAGTGTGTTAAGGACCAAGTTGAGTCCTCTATTGAATGCTATCAGATCATATGGCAAGAAATACCTACAGAGAAAGCAAATAAGAAAACCTGGAAACCAACTCCAGAATTTTTTGTGGAAAGTACCGCTAGTGTGGTGCTAAGAGGCCCAGATGAAAGAGTTTTAAAAGTTTGGGTATCATTGATTCCTGAAGTCAATCAAACAGTGATAGATGCTTTAGCATTTAGACAAGCTATCCTCCTTGACCTTGTTAAAAATGAAAATTTCAATAATGTTATTGTAGAGAGAGAAATGCTCTACAGGTAGTTCAAGCTATTCCAAGAAAATCCCAGTTGGTCTTAATTGTTGTAAATGGACTTTAGAGCATGATTTTGAAGGGCCTTTGTTCCCTAGCAGCTTTCATGGAGATACGATTTAAGCCCTGTTGTATACTTGTATGTATGATTCCTCTGGGTGTTTTTAGCTTTTTATAAAGCTCCATTTTGTGAGGAAAACAAAAAAGAAATTAAAATCCACAATCCAACTAAAAAAAGGTTTAGGGTTTGTATTGAAACAATTTTAAAATTTTAGGGCTTAATTTTAAATTAGCAGAATTATCAAGTTTAATTTGTAATATATAGTCTTATTATATACCTCCTATGGTTTTTTTCTCAAAGGAAAAAAAAAAACCTCCTATGGTTTAATTTTAAAATTATAAGATTTAATTAGAAATTACACTTAAAATATAATGTTTTTTTATAGATAAATACAACGTTTTAAATTTACAATACGCTTTAAAAAAAAAAAAAAAAAAAACCCTCAATTTTCCAAACAAGGAGAGATGAATCTCTTCTAAAAACATTTAGATGATTTTTTTTTTCTTTGAGAGAAAGGATTTTACTGATGGATGCCCTTAGGGCATCTATTAATAAATTATCTTTGGAAACCATTTTATTATGGAAAAAGAAAAAAATAAATTTTTTACAAATTTTTTATATTTTTCATAAAAGTGGTATTAAAAGTTTCAAAAATGGTTTATTAAAAAATGGTCTATGGGCATTCATAATAAAACTATTTTACTTAAGGACAAATTTTAGCAACAGAATTGATTGTAACTTAAGACTACAACTTTATTCAATATTTTTTTATTGGAGATGAATTTTGACAAATCTACCATTGGATTACAAGTTTAAATTTCCATGTCATCAATAAATTGTTTAAATTACAAGTTTTTATAGTTTAAATTGCAAGTTTTTGTAATTTAAAATTATACATAAAATATAAGCTGATAAATCATATAATAAATAATATCTGAATGACAAAAAATTTGACATATGTATTAAAATAATAAAGAATATGCAATCTAACTATTGGAGTTTCAAAATAGCTAATAATGTTAATTTTTTTTTAAAATATAAGTTGTAATTTTACGTTACAGTCAATTTTATAACTAAATTTTAGTAATTTAAAATTTAAAATTAATGATTAATAGAATAATAGATAGCTTAAAGGCACGTTAACCCCTGTCAAAAAAAAAAAAAAAAGGCACGTTAACCGGGCCCTTGTATAAATTCAGCTTATTGATATTCTTAATTTTATTGACCGGTTGCCGGTTTCAGCCCAGCGTTGATTTCCTTTGCCTTTTGCTCTCTCCCAATCACTGCTCTTATTTTTCGTTTCCCAAATCACTTTTCACTCGCATTCATCTCTTCAAATTGTTTTCTTCGTCACTAATTTATGTATGTTCCTTTTTTCTTCAGTTCTACACATATTGCGCTTCAAATTTGATCTCTATATTTCCTATATTATCTTCGTTATATATGTTTTTAGGTAAATTAGTATTTGAGTTTTGCAATTTGACCATTCTACAATTTAATCCATAAAATTTCAATTATTAAATATAAATCCCTAAAATGAGACTGTTACGATTCTGTCCAAATTAATAGATATTGTATCTTACAAGTAAGTTTTTTTTTTTTTTTTTTTTTTTTTTAAGGAAATATATTCTCAAGCTTTACTCTTATACTGCTCTATGGATTTTGCTAAGGTAGATTGTTCAGTCCTATTTCGGAATCCTATTTGTAATTGTCCAAGCATTATGCTAATTTTCATTTTCACCTTGTGCTGCAAATTCTACAGAATTCTGCCAAATAAATTTTTGACATGTGAAAACTATAGACTGCATACTTCTTTTGGCACCAAACAAATGCACAATGTTTGATTGAGAGCTTTGGGGAAGTAGACATCTATAAATTAACTGGTAATGACCATCTCAACCATCCTTCCTATTAATGTCCAATCCTTTTCTATCTTATTTTCTTTCTAACTATACATTTGGTTTTGTCATTGGCAAGTAAGTCTCGTCATTTTTCTTTTTCTTCTTTTGGCTGACCATGCGCAAGCAATCCCAATCACCCTGTACTTTCTGAGTTCCTGAAAATTAAACTTAAATTTTGCCACATGAGTTTATTGCCAATTGTCTAAGCCTCTATATCTTCATCACTTACAAGAATATGATCTAGATAGGAAATACATTCTCAAGCTTCACCCATCACATTTCTCTATGGATTTTGCTAATGTATATTCTTCATAATCATTGGTGTCATGCTTTCCAAAATAGGTAGGAAGCAAACTCAAATTACACTCATTAGTAATGAGTGAATTATTATTATTATTATAAGCATCATACTAACTAAGGTTTTCACATATATGCAGTTGGTGATGATGATGATGATGGTGTATATACAGTTGGTGATGATGATGATGATTATTATTATGATGCATATACAGTTATTGATGATGATGGTGATGGTATAGAGAGTTGGTGATGATAATGATTGACATGACTGCAAAAGATGACACCTAAGTGCTGTTTATACTTTGACTATCTTTTTTTCATTGTATGAATTTCAATCAAGGCTTAGGCAACTAGATGTGCACGTGCATTTCAATCAGCCTGACCATGTTTTAATGAATTTTTATTTGGTTTAGTTACAATGATTTGGAAACTTGTTCAAGTGGCATATCTGTGCATCCTGTTTCAAAATGAAAATGGAGTTGAAGATCTACTTTTACAGGGGATGGATCTAGGTATAGACAGATAATGAGTTATTTACTAATAATATTTCTTGTTGGATGAATTTCAAGTGACTTTAGTGCTATTGGATTGCATACAAGAATTACTTCAGGTAACTTTGTCACATTTCTCTCTTCAATGTGAATTTGAGTTAATGTCTATGAGACAGTGATTTGTGAATTTTGAAGTAGAACTTTAAGGTTATAAGTTTTTATCAATCTAGCTAAGCATTAATTTTAGTATTCAGTCTTGAATATTTTCCTTGCAGTTCAAAAGTCGCAAGTTTCAAACTAGTTCACTTGTAAAGTAATATTATTTTTAGATTATAATGGAGTCCTATACATTCAAGAGGAAATGTCCTGTTAGTAGTTATGCTTGCCTTTAAACTGTGTTATTTTCTACTATGCATCAAGGTTTGTTAGAGGGCGTGTTTGGCAACATTTAGGAGCCTTGCTTGCAGTCTAGTATGTACCTTTTTGGCATTCGTTGTACACTAGGGAGGGAAAGGCCTTTGGATCAGATTCTTGGTAGGGTCTATTGAACAAAAATTTCTGTTTGTTCTTGGAACAAATTTAATTAATAGGCAAAAACAGATTACTGGGCAATCGTTGAAGTTGTTCCTTTCTTTAAAGTTGCTTCCCTAACCCATCATTTCCCTCTTATTGTGCAATTTATGTTCAATATACTTAATGGGCACTCAAAATTAAGTGTGGCCTACATTCTATACTTTTCTTGTAGAATACATAATTTAGATCACCTGTGTATCCCCCATGAAGCATTCTGTCTGGAGTGCCTAATCTATTCCTCATTACTAGCCAACAATAGAATGCAAGTCTTGTAATAGCTTGAGAGAATTAGATGATTTTCCCCAGTAGATTTTTATTTTTATTTTCTTGTTTCTAGTCTTGCTGCTTCTACTTTCTTAAGTTTATTGTTGATGAAATTTCTTATCCATGAAAGGGACTCTCACCAGAGTTATTCCACCTTTAGGTTCTTTACAATTAGACCAACCACTTCTTGATTGTGGCTTGCCACTTGTTGGAATTGATTGTTCAGACCAACCATATGTGCTGTCAAATTGATGTCTTCAGCTTTCTTTACATTCCAATCACTTCTGCATTTGTGCCAATGCCCTGCTTTTATCAGCATGGATTAGAAGGCACACCTTTAGATTTACCAATTGCTAATGAAATATATGTATCCATAGTAAAGCTGCAAAATTTCTCAGCCCAATCCAGAATTGGGCTATCCAAACTTTGGTCATGTTGAAACTAGACTGCCTTTGTCCTTGATTGAACCTCAGCTAGCCTGCTTAGTCTATGTTTTATGTTGGTTTGAGCTCATGCTTGTTCACAACCTAAGTAAACTTTATTAACTTGCTAAAATCAACAACATAAAATCTGTTAATTTACTAATACAAATTGGCAATCCGAAAGCATAATTCTTTGACATTGATGTTTGTTTAATCCATTGTTGCTGTTATTATAATCATCACATCATAATTATAATTTTACCATAGATGTCTTCTAGTTTAAGAATCTGAAATGTCAGACTAAGAGATATAATTCAGTCATCATGATAAGTGAATTTTTGTGGCTGCTAAGCAGTGTATGGGATGGCTGGTGCATGAAGGGCTTTATACGGACAAGCCAATGGGGCAGAGCTATTTCTTGTGTGTATGGGAGCTCTTTCGCTTTGCTGTTCCTTCTGCTGGAATGGTTTGGTAATTTTTTTTTTTATTCTTTCTGTCAAGAAAATTGTAGTCTTCATTTTTTGGCTACATGTATTAAGTCTCTTAATGTTTTTTTGTATGCCAATCATTTTACTAAACTTCTAATTTCTCACTGTATGAAGCATGGAAATTACTTATTTGTGCTACTAGCCTACTACATACCACATGCATTTGCAGCCACAGAAAAGTTTGCTCTAAACGTGTTTCCTTACGTCTGAACTTATCTAAGCATGGTATACAATTGTTTTGAAAAAGAATGCATCAAACACATTGTAGCACTCAGGCTTCAAATGAGTTGGGAGGTGGGAATCCACAAGCAGCTAAAATGACTTTCAAGATTGTAATGGTTCTTGTAATTGCAAAGGTGGTTATCATAGGCATGATTCTCTTCTTTTGCCGCTGTGTTTTGGGCTATGCCTTAAGCAGTGAGAAGGAAGTTTTGGATCATGATTTGTCTCCCAATAATCATGGATGGCTTACTAGCAGTACTTTTAGGTAACTTTCTCACATTTCTCTCATGTAATGGGCATTTACTTGGAGCAAAACTTTTGAAGTTCTAACTTATTTATTCAAGGTATACCATCAACTGAACATATATCCATTATTCAATTTAGAATATTTTCTTTAGAATTTAGAAGTTAACTAATAGTAAATAAAATATAAAAATAAATAATTGAAGGTATCAAACAAGTTTGCTCTTTAATAATTTTCTGTTTTTGGATTATAATAGTTGTGGCCTAATCATTCAGTATCTTTCTTCAAAACAGACCAGCATACCAAGACAATGTAGAAGTTGTAATCTTCCTTGATGCATTGCCATAAACCCTACAATTCTATTTTCTGCTTTGCATCAGGGGTTGCTAGAGGAAGTGGCTGGTAGCATATAGGAGCCTATGTCAATCGTGGGGCATGTTATCTGGTTGGGGTTCCATTAGTCGTCGTTTTGGCCTTTATTGTACACTGAAGAGGGAAAGGCCTGTAGATTGGACTATTGACATTATGTACTGTACAAGCATTTCTATTTCTACTTGCTCTTAAAACAAGTTTCACAAATTGGCAAAAACAATTTATTATTGCCAAGAAAAAAAACCCCCCTTTATTTATAATTGGTTTTTCTCACACCAAAAACTACAATACATGTTCAACTTGATCATATTATGAAAATTTGGAATCTTATAATTTTTTTTTTTTTTTTTTGGAATAACTCGTGTCTGATCTATATGTTTTAAATTTGGTGGTTAGTGAAACATTTTAGGCTAATCAAACTAAACCAATTTTGAATTCTTACTTGGATTTATGCTGATGTTTCAAGCATCAAAAGCAAGAGAGGATATTTGATGGTAATTTTTAGTCTGGACTCAAGAGTGGATCAAGTTTAATGGACACAATATATTATTTGTGATTCCAGAGACTATTAATTTGGCTAATCCAACTTTCCAAAAAAAAAAAAATTTTTGCTAATCCTTATTTTCATCCAATTGTATAAAAATGCACATTTTTTTGCTTTATGAAGGAATTAAAATAATAATAATAATAATAATATCATTATTCTACCATCTGGCACAGTTTGAAGGCGGAAATCATTTTATTTTATTTTATTTTATTGTCTTTCCAAAGTTCTTTTTGTGAAGATTTTGGGCTTTTGGGGAATTAGGATAGGAGCTTCTTTAGTAAGATGATAATACAATTTGTTGGTGAGTTCTGGTTAGCTTAGCTAGTTAAGTTTCTTATTATCAAATAAGAGTTATCTAAGCTTTGATACCCGCCTACACACCCAAAAAAAAAAAAAAAAAACAATTTGTCAAGCTTTCCTTTGCAAATTATTTGTAAATTACTTTCCCTTTTTTTTTGCTTAAATTTCAGTTCATTCTAGGCAAATCTACAATGAATATGATTGACACTAAAAACACATTGGAAACATTTTAGTCCAGAATAATTTATCTTGGGAATTATTGAATAGTTTCAAATCTTTCTTGCTTTTCTTGTCCATTTGGTGGGCGGATGTTTGATTTTTAATGTTGGGTAAATAAAGTATTGGGTAAGTATTATTTTTTAAACCAAATACTTTAGGGGAGTTTCAAATCAAATTCTAGGTTGTTACAATATCTATAAGTTAGAAATTCATCAATGCTTAGAAAAGAGCACAGTCCTTGCACAGAAGCAATAAAACAAGTTGAGTCCTCTTTTGATATGTAAAAGTGCTTCATTCTAAATAGATGGAAGAACACAATGAAACAATGTGCTAGGGACCAAGTTGAGCCTCTATTGAATGCTATCAGATCATATGGCAAGAAATACCTACAGAGAAAGCAAATAAGGAAACCTGGAAACCAACTCCAGAATTTTTTGTGGAAAGTACCACTAGTGTGGTGCTAACAGGCTCAGATGAAAGAGTTTTAAAAGTTTGGGTATCATTGATTCCTAAAGTCAATCAAACAGTGATAGATGCTTTAGCATTTAGACAAGCTATTCTCCTTGACCTTGTTAAAAATGAAATTTTCAATAATGTTATTGTAGAGAGAGAAATGCTCTACAGGTAGTTCAAGCTATTCCAAGAAAATCCCAGTTGGTCATAGTTGTTGTAAATGGACTTTAGAGCATGATTTTGAAGGTCCTTTGTTCCCTAGCAGCTTTCATGGAGATACGATTTAAGCCCTGTTGTATACTTGTATGTATGATTCCTCTGGGTGTTGTTAGCTTTTTATAAAGCTCCATTTTGTGAGGAAAACAAAAAAGAAATTAAAATCCACAATCCAACTAAAAAAAAGTTTAGGGTTTGTATTGAAACTATTTTAATAGTTTAGGGCTTAGTTTTAAATTAGCAGAATTATCAAGTTTAATTTGTAATATAGTCTTATTATATACCTCCTATGATTTTCTTCTCAAAGGAAAAAAAACCTCCTATGGTTTAATTTTAAAATTATAAGATTTAATTTGAAATTACACTTAAAATATAATGTTTTTTTTATAGAAAAATACAACATTTTAAATTTACAATACGCTTAAAAAAAAAAAAAAACCCTTAATTTTCCAAACAAGGAGAGATGAAACTCTTCTAAAAATATTTAGATGAATTTTTTTTTTTTGAGAAAAAGCTGAGATGAATTTTTTTTTTTTTTTTTTTGAGAGAAAGGATTTTACTGATGGATGCCCTTAGGGCATCTAGTAATAAATTATCTTAGGAAACCATTTTATTATGGACAAAGAAAAAAATAACTAACTTTTTTACAATGTTTTTATATTTTTCATAAAAGTGATATTAAAACTTTCAAAAATGGTTCATTAAAAAATGGCCTATAGGCATTCATTAATAAAACCATTTTATTTAAGGACAAAATTTAGCAACAAAATTGATTGTAACTTAAAACTACAACCTTACTCAATATTTTTTATTAGAGATGAATTTTGATAAATTTACCATTGGATTAAATATTTTTCTCATATCTTCCATACTTGCAAATTTTTAGAAAATTAAATATCAATAGTTATGTTATCAATAAATTATTTAAATTACAAGTTTTTGTACTTTAAAACTATACATAAAATATAAGTTTATAAATTATATAGTAAATAATATCTGAATGACACAAAATTTGATATGTGTATTAAAATCATAAAGAATATGTAATCCAACAATTAAAATTTCAAAACATATAGTAATGTTAATTTTTTTAAATACAAATTATAATTTTAGACTATAACTAATTTTGTAACTAAACTTTACCTTTTACTTAATTAAAAATTAAAAATGAATGATTAGTAGAAGTTAACCGGGCCCTTCTATAAATTCTCCCACACAGCAGTTAGCGGAAGTCACCTTATTCTTAACTTTATTGACCGGTTGCCGGTTTCAGCCCTCCTATAAATTCTCACAATCACTGTTCCTATTTTTCATTTCCCAAATCACCTTTCACTCGCATTCATCTCTTCAAATTGTTTTCTTCCTCACTAATTTATGTATGTTCCTTTTTTCTTCAGTTCTTCTATACGTATTGTGCTTCAAATTTTATCTCTATATTTCCTATGGCTTCCATGAGAACTCAAGGAGGGTCTACGTCATCACCATCATTTTCTTCAACACCTCAGTCTCAGTGGAAATACAAGGTGTTTCTCAGTTTTAGAAAAAAGCTTTTGTTGAACCCAAAAAATGTGGAGAGCTGCTTTGAGAGAAGTGGCCAATCTCTCTGGTTAGTGTTTACAAAGATACCTAATTTTCATTACTGATTTATTTCTGTTGATATTTAAATGACAAGTCTTTTTTTCACATACGATGGAAGTATATAAATTGCTATTAGAATGTAGCATAATATGCATGGATTGAAACATTACAACATGTACTAGTTAAATTTCTGTTGCGAGCAGTGCTTATACTATTACAAATAGTTTGTGACCTCTGCCCTTTTGTTATTAAAAGTGTTGTTGGTGCATTTAACAAAAAGAACATAACATTTATCTTCATTATATATATATTTAGGTAAATTAGTATTTGAATTTTTGCAATTTGACCATTCTACAATTTAATCCATAAAATTTCAATTATTAAATTTAAATCCCTAAAATGAGACTGTTATGATTCTGTCCAAATTAATAGATATTGTATCTTACAAGTAGTTTTTTTTTTTTAGGAAATATATTCTCAAGCTTTACTCTTATACTGCTCTATGGATTTTGCTAAGGTAGATTGTTCAGTCCTATTTCGGAATCCTATTTGTAATTGTCCAAGCATTATGCTAATTTTCATTTTCACCTTGTGCTGCAAATTCTACAGAATTCTGCCAAATAAATTTTTGACATGTGAAAACTATAGACTGCATACTTCTTTTGGCACGTCTAACGTGATTATACTTTAGAATCATTGGAGCCATGCCTTCAAAAACAGTCAAGAAGCAACTTTAATTACACTCATTAGGAATGAGTCAATAATTATGGTACCATACTGACTCAAGGTTTTTACATATATACAGATTATAATTGACATGTCTGCAGATGATGATGCCAATGTTCTTCATACCTTGATTGACTGTAAAATTGGGAGGAGGATTTTCATAGGATGAATTTCAATTGAGGCTACTGATATTGAATGTGCTCAAGCATTTCTGTCAATCTAACTGTGTTTTTTCTATTTCTTTTTTTTTTTTTGGATAAAACTCCTGATATGTTGTAATGAATTTATATATTATGTATTCGTTTGACGTATCCTTCTTTCATAATGAGAATATAGTCAGGATCTTTTCTTTTCCTTTCCTTTTTTCCCCCTTTTTTGACAGGTTCTAGTCAATATCAGATATGATATATATGGTTTCAATTATTAGGTTTTCATAGGATGAAGTAAAGTTAAATTGAGCCTACTGCTATCAGATCGCCTACAAGCTATACTTTTAGGCACCTTTCTCACATTTATCTCATGTAGTGTATTTGAGTTAATCTATATGAGAGCATGAGTTGTTAATCTATACGTGCTGTCATATTGGTGGCTTCAGCTTTCTTTACATTCCAATCGCTTCTGCATTTGTGCTAATGCCCTGCTTTTATCAGTGTAGATTAGAAGGCACCCCTTTAGATTTACCAATTGCTAATGAAATATATGTATCCATAGTAAAGCTGCAAAATTGCTTAGGTAAGGTAGGTGGCTCAATTCTATTATGGCATCCCATTTGTAAGTGTCCAAGTATTATTCTAATTTTCATATTCACCTTGTGTAGTGCTGGCAGAAGCAAGAGAAATTATCCTCATAAATTTTTTAAACATGAAAACTAGAGACTGTGTAGTCTCTACCATATCTATACTTCATAATCATTGGTGACATACCTTCTAGAAAATGCAAGGAGGGACTCCAATTATATTGATTACTAATGAGTAAATTGCTATTATTTTTGTTTTGATTATAGTACCATACTAACTCAAGTTTTCACATATATGCAGATGATAACGATTAACATGTCAGAAGAAGATGGCACTCGTGTTCTGTTTATACTTTGTCTAGCTGCTAAACGGGGAGGATTTTCATAGGAGGATTTCAATTGAGGCTATGGCTACTGGATGTGCATAAGCATTTCTGTTAGTCTGACTGGTATGTTGTATCGAATTTATATATGGTTTTGGTTATAATGATTTGGAAATGTATTCAAGTGACATATCCTTGTATCTTGTTTCATAAAGATTGTAGAGCTAGGATCTTTTCTTTCATCTTCTTCTTTTTATTTTTTATTTTTATATGGTTTCCGTTATGATGATTTTCATAGGATGAACTGATGATGTTCATAGCTGTTATTGGATAGCCTACAAGGCACAGGCTATACTTTCAGTTGACTTTCCCACAAACTATACCTTTTTTTTCCCATACACTGGTTTTGAACGCTTATTAATTGGATTTTTATAGATGTTTCAGGTGTCAAAAGCTAAGGAAGGGATATTTGAGGGAGATTCTTGTAGCAAATAACATAATATAGAGAAATTTGTGGTTGTTTTGAAAAAATAAATTATAACTAACTAACTAAATAATAATAATAATAATTTCTTGGCCTTTCTTTTCATCAACATTATGTGACAATGTAAATAATATAATTATGGTGCAACGTAAATGATGATTAATAAAAGATCTTGCGAGCATTGGTACCTTTCCCAGTTACTTGTAATGAAGCACACATATAGGTGGTGTTACTTGTACACTAGTCACTAGATGTCCAAAATGATTGTGAACCATAGCGGTTTAAGCACCTTAGCAAAATATAGCCATATCAATTAAGCAGTTATCAATGCACCTATGTTAGATTAAGCTAATCATGAATCATGATGGATTGGAACAAAATGTACAACCCACTGATTTGGCAGAGATTCTCGGTTATACATGCCAATCACTTGTTATCAGTTATAACAAGGAGTGGCTAAGGTGGGTTGAAGTGAAAGGCCTCTTGATATGGAGAGATATTGAAAAAGCTATAGCATTGATGTGTAGTAGATGATGCTATTAGCATTGATGTGTGGGAGGGTCTTTGGATTCTATGGGTCCAGGGATTTGAAGCCAAAACAATTGGTAATTTGGATTTGCAAAGCAGTTTTTAATTGTAGCTGATCTTGTATACCATGAGGCTCCAGATTCGAATGAGGCACCACTTAGTACTAGTGGGACCCACACTATGCACAAGAATATGTAATTATTTTATAATGTTATATAATACATAATTTATCTTCTAAAATATTTTTAAGATTATTTATTAAAATTAGTCTATGTATTTTTTTCATAAAAATATTTAATTTTAGGTGTATTAAACTATTAGTTTAATTGTTTACAAAACTTACCAAGGGCACCAATTTTTTTACTAAATTAAATGATGCTAAGTTGCTTTCTTTGTCAACTAATGAAAATTTTAGTGTTCACTAAAAACAAAAAAATTTATATATAAATTTTATTTTCTTTCTGTTTAAAATTTACATATAATCCTATTATATGCTAAAAAATTTCAACTTGTGGTCCTGTATTTTAAAATTGTATTTAATCTCAAACGATTACATTATCATCTAATTTTATAGTTTTATTTACATGATTTTGATTTGTCTTTTTGAATACATTGCTTAGAGCATTAATCTCTCTCTCTCTCTCTCTCATGTGAGTTCTGTCTCCTCCGCCTTTTGCTGCTTATTGTGACCACCATCTTGGTGGTGATCTTTTTCTCACCACGAAATTACTAGCGTGTCCTATTTTAGAATCAGTGACTAGTGCGGTTGTTGTTGTGCCATGCCAGAAGACTTCAAAAGTAAAAGGGGAAGGAATTTAAAAAGTAATGGTGTTGTGGACTAATTGAAAAGTAGAGAATTTCTCTATTTGGATGGAATCAGCACCTCTTGAAATATATGTATCCATAGAAAAGCTTCAAAAATGTTCAGCTCAATTGAGTGTTGGGCTACCCAAACTCTGGTCAGTGGAAACTAGACCTTTTTTGTGCTTGACTCAACCTACGCTAGCCTACTTAGTATATGAGCTTTATCAGCTTCCCTAAAATCAACTATCTAATATTTGTTAATTTACTTATACATATTCGCAGTCCAAAACCATAATTTGTTGTCATAGATGTTTTTCATTTCCGTTGTTGTTGTTGTTATCATTATCACATCATTATTATTATTATTTTCCCATTGATGTCTGCTAGTTTGAGAAACTGATATGCCAGAGTAAGGAATATAATTCAAGCATAGTGATAATTGAATTTTTTTGATTGCAAATTAGGGTGGGAAAGGCTGGGGCTTTAGAGACTTTATGCAGACAAGCCTATGGGGCAGAGCAATATCAAAAGCTAGGAATTTATACTTACACTGACATCTTCTCTTATTCTAGTTTGTATCCCAATATCTATCCTATGAATTTTTATAAATAAGCTACTAATACTCATAGGCCAAGATCCTTCAATCTCACTATAGCACACATGTACTCCATATGCCTCATCCCTAACCTGTTTTCATACACTATACTACAATCACTTAACTCACTACTTCCAGACTCAAGAGTCTGGTCCTTTCAATGCTCTTTAGTTCATGTGCAACTCTTTGTTTCCATATTCCCCTTTATTGGGCTCTAGTTTCTAAATTAAAGTTAGGCATGTGTGTAATTGCATGAATAACAACAAAAATATTAATTTTTGTGCTTTACCCTAAAGCACAATGGAATAATATTGAAAAAAGCATTAAAGGTAAAACGGTTTAACCTAAAGGCAAGGAATAAAGTGTATTTTATAAAATAATAAAAGTAGGACTAAAACTCATTTTCATTCTTAAACTTTCAGCAAGAAAGCAATCAGCAAAGTGCATCCTAATGCACTATCTATTTTTTGTGTTGGTAGAGCTCAAGCTTCTTGACAAGCATAATTGAACTTGATTAACTTGACTAAAACTAACAGCCTAAAATCTGTTTATTTACTTATACAAATTAGTTAATCAAAAGAATAATTCTTTGTCAAATGCCTATCAAATCTATAGTTATTGTTGTTGTTTTCATCATAATATCATTGTTATTATGTCACCATAAATGTCGACTAGTATGAGAATTTGATATGTCAGATTAAGGAATATAATTCAATCATGATGATAAGTGAATTTTTGTGACTGCTAAGCAGTGCGGGATGGCTGGTGCATTAGAGACTTTATGCGGACAAGCCTATGAAGCAAAGCAATATCAAAAATAGGAATTTATACTTACACCACCATCATCTCTCTTATTCTGGTTTGTATCCCTATATATATCCTATGGATATTCACAGACAAATTACTAATACTCATAGGAGAAGATCCAACAATCTCACATATAGCAGACATACTGTGTATGCCTCAACCTGTTTGCATAAGCTATACTTCAACCACTAATTCACTATTACCAGATTCAGAACCTGATCCTTCCAATGCTCTCTAGTTCATTTGCAACTCTATGTTTCCATATACCTTTTTGTTGGATTCTCGTTTTTAAATCAAAATTAGGAAGCTGTGCAGCTGCATTAGCCTCTGCTTCATCATAGTTGTTGGATGTGCTCATGCTTGGGGTATACATGAAGTACTCTTCTGCTTGTGAGAAAACTCGTGCCATATTCTCAAAGGATGTCTTCTGTAGCATGAGGGAGTTATTTCGCTTTGCTGTTGCTTCGGCTGCAATGGTTTGGTAATTTTTTGTTTTGTTCTTTCTTTCAAGATTTTTTTAGTATTCATTTTTTGGCTACATGTATTAAGTCTCTTAGCATTTTTCTGCATGCCAATCATAATCCTCTTGATGGTGGTCGTTTGAGGGTCTTATTTAGCTTTCTAGGCTTTTACCTAATCCAGAATTGGAGACTTCAGTGCTTTTGCAACGGTATGCTTCTTTTCCATATTTACTATATGAGATTACAATAGAATGCTTCTAATTTTTCACTGCATGCAGTCTCACAATTACTAATTTGTACTACAACATACCAACAGCAAGGTTTGCAGGTTTCAAATGAGTTGGGAGCTGGGAATGCACAAGCAACTAAATGACTGTTATAGTGGTTCTTGTAGTTGCAGAGATTTATTGTAGCCGTGATTCTCTTCTTCTGCCATGGTGTTTTGGTCTATGCCTTTCGCAGTAGGAAGGAAATTGCAGATATGGGTCCTTTGCTTTGTCTCTCAATAGTCATCTTTTAGGTAACTTTCTCACATTTGGGTTGGAGCTAAACTTTTGAAACTTATAACTTCTTAATTCTTATCAATTCACTCGATACTATAGCCATACTATCAAATACACATTAGTTCATTGTTCATTTAGAATATTTCTTTGCAATTAAAAAGTTAACTAATGGTGTATAAAGATTTAAAAAAGCTTACTCTTGGAAGTAATCTTCTTTCTGGGTTATAAAATAGCCTTATATCTTTAGTAGGAAATGTTTATGTAGTAGTTATGCCATAGTCATAACCATCATAATCATATTGTGTATATTTCTTCAAAATAGATCAGCATATGATACCAGTGTAGAAGTTGTGATTCTTCCTTGATATTGCTTGCCATTAACTGACAAAGTTATTTTGTGCTATATATGCGTCAGGGTCCCTAGAGGAAGTGGCTGGCAGGATATTGGAGCCTATGTAAATCTTGAGGCATATTATCTGGTTAGGATTCCAGTAGGTGTTGTTTTGGCCTTCGTTGTACACTTGAAAGGAAAGGGTCTTTGGATTGGAATACTGACAGGGTCTACTGTAGAAGCATTTCTGCTTGCTCTTAAAACTATTTTCACAAATTGGGAAAAACATGTTACTTGTACACACACACACACACAAAAAATCTACCTTTCTATATATTTGGTTTTATTTTTACACCTTTCTACAACTAAATTTCATGTTCAACTTGATCGTATAGTATGAAAATTGAGAACCTTATAACTATTTGTGACTGAAATAATTGGTGTCCAATTGAGTTGAATGGACAAAATATTAGACTAAACCATTTTGAATGCATAGTTGTATTTATGTTGATGTTTCCAGCATCAAAAGCAAGAGAGAGGATATTTGATGGAGATATTTAGTCTAGACTTCAAAGTTTATTGAGTTGAATAAACAAGATTTTTTATTGTTAAGATGTTCCCAAGGAGTCTAGTTTGGCTAATGCTAATTTTTATCCAACGTATGGAAGGAAAATACAATAATATCACCATTCCATTTCTCACAACTTGAAAGAAGAAAAATGGGAACTCTTTCCAATGTTTTGGTTGTGGAAGATTTTACAGTTATAATATTTAAACCTCCTTTTGTAAGAGTGGAGATAGAATTACAACTTTTTGTTACATATATGTATTCGTAAGTGTGTGTGCTTGTGTATATCTATAAAATCAAATGCATACAAAAACGAAAGTCATAAATAATGACAATATATTCAACCGAAGGAATTGTTCACTCTTATGTGTCCTCCCATAAGAATGAATAATATCTTATATTGAACTTGAAACGTTAGAGGAGCACTGTGTCTGGCTAAACAAGCCTATTGTATCAAGTCCTCACAACTATGGCAAGGGGAAGCACCATACTGTGATTTGATGTAATCTTTCATTATTCTATTCAATAAAATTTCTACCTCTATTAGAGAGAAAAAATCATGCTTGTTAGAATTATGGTGAGATCTATTATGAATGTGAGAAAATTGAGCACAATGTCATAGGGGCCTAATAATTTTCTCAATAAAGAAGGTAAAAATAAAATAAACTATACAAGGTAAATCTTTCTAAAAAAAAAAAAAAAATTGAATTACATTTCAATGAAATAATTGCAAAATGTACTGGAATTTTTGGGATTTGGACACTTGTCAAATAATTGCTACATATTCACATCTCAATAAAATTTCAATTATAAGCTCTATTGCTAGTGACCACAAAATTACCCGGTCTCTTTTAATTATTTATTTATTTACAATTTTAAAGAAAGTAAAAAAAGATAAAGGAAAGAATTAAGAAAGTGAGGGAATCATTATCAGTGAATTGACTTTCATGTAGCAGCAGCCAGCAAGTTCGACCTTTCTGCCACGCCAAACACTTCTGCCAAGCAAAAAACCAAAGGAAAATAGGCATTCAAGAGTTAAGACTACGCAAAATAGTTGTTGATTTGACTTGAAGTAGAGGATATTGAGAAGTTGTGAAAACAAACACACCACGGAGAAAGAAAGCATAGAGTCCATTCCTTTATTAAACAGGTGTTGAGGGTCATTTTCGTAAAGTCAGCCAGACCCAGTATAAGAGACAATAATAGCGGCAGGAACAGAATAAAACTATTAGGCCCAAGTGGCAGGAATAGCAAAACACAGGCCCATAACACGAGCAAATGGGTCTTGAGGAAGCAAATGGGCTTAAAGGGCCCGGAAAGAGAGAAATGGCACCCATGGGCAACGTATGGTATGAAAAAGTGAGAATGGGCCGCGGCAGGCCCAAGGCTATGTAAAGAAAGTAGGGGTTAATGGCAAGCCCATGAACCCCAAGGATGAGAATGAGGATATTGGGCCGAGGAAGCCCAATCAAGTTAGTAAATAAAAGCCCATGGGAATGCAAAGTCAGTAAATGGGCCGAGGAAGCCCAAGGGCCGCAGGCCCAAAGAGGAAAGAAAGGGACAATGGAGCCCATAAAGCAAGAACACCAGCAGACTTCCATAAGTCACTGGGGGAAGAAGTGAAACGGCAAGTCTGAAATGGGCTTAGCAGGAACATGTTGCTATGGCAGGAAAGACCAAGCAATGGAACAAGACATAAAATGTAAAACGAGAAATGGGCCGAGGGGGACGTACTAAGAAAAGCCCAAACCCAAAGGGAGATAGTGGCAGTACAAACAGTCCGCATGAAAATCAAGAAGAGCGGCAGACGAGTACGAACAAGGCATCATGAGCCGCAGGCCGGCTTCGCAACACACATGACAGGGAGCATGCGCAAAGCCCAGGTCCCACCAGCCTGTACCCAGCCAATATGGGTCGTGGTGGGGCCATGGGTCCGTGGTAAGAGGTAAAGGGGGGTGTGGTTTGGTGGTGGGGAGGGGGGAAAGGATTTATTTTGCGTTCCCTGTCCAAGCCCTTTTTGGAGGTACGTCTTGCTGGGATGACAGACCATCCAAAAGGGGTAAGATTGGAGAAGGAACGCTGAGTGCATGCCATAGGAAGAGAGAGAGAGCATTTAAGGCCACGGCAGAGCACTGCCACGACGGACAGAAACAAAACGAACATGTCTTTGTCTGGCGAGGGCGAGCTATGCGCAGAGGGTGGTCGGCAAGCATGCCCAGACCAGACAAAGGCCGTTAGAGGGTAAAATGGTAAAAGAATGCTTGCGGCAGGCCCTATAAAAGGGGCCTCGCCGTGCCCTGTAGGGGGGACCGAAAAACAGAGGAAGAAAATACATAGAAAGAAAAACTAAAGGAAAAAAGAAAAGAAAGGAAAAAGTGGAGAAAATCACTTGTGAGGATAGTAGGCATGCACCAGTAGATCTTTTCTTTCCTCTCCCCCTCAAAATCACGCTCTCTAAGGGATAACAAAGCGGTAAAAAAAAAAGATAACAATAATTTTCTTCATACCTCAACCATTTAGGTCCGATTCCCTCAAAGCTATCAATCCCCACGGCAGGATATTCACCTGGGAGGTTGATTTCATTGAGAGGAAGCGTTCTTCCTCTTTGGACGGTCACCATTACAGATTAGATTTTGGCTTGACGTTTACCTTTGATTAAACCTTCATTGTCTAATCCATTGCTTTCTTCTCTTTTAAAAGCCATTATTATTATTATCATTACTATTACTGTGACATTCGGTCATCATTACCGTTGAAAGATATAACATTCTGTTTGCTTACTTTGTTATCATTGTATCTGCCTGCTGTAATCTCCTTATAATAGCTCTGCTTGCCATAAAGGGTGTTCCTGGCAGACCAGGTTAAGTTTGTGCCAAGCCAGCCCAAAGTGAGTTGCAGTTGGGCTGGTCTCAACTTCCCTACTCAGAAACACATCAGGGCCCATTACTTGCAGAGGGCAGCCCAGCCCAAACAACAAAAAAGGCCCCTACAACAGGCAATTAACAATTATCTGATAATATTACATGCACGAAATATTTTTTGAATAGCAAATGATAAATAAATATCAACAAGAGATGAAGAAGGAAGCAAAAATAGAGACATTTTTGAAAGGCTTTTTGATGTGACTTTTAAAAGTTTTGATAGTATCAAGTATTGGGCAAAATTTAATGGTAATTTTTATATTTTACCATAATTTTTTTTTTTTTTTTTTTGATGAGATTTTACCATAAATTTTAGCCTAATAAAAATGTTTTTTCTTTTTTTCCTTCAATTCTCTAAACTAGGATATTAGGGAGGAAACTTTCTTATTAATGAAAATATCTCATACGTGTTACACCCCACTACATCTAAAAATGTCTATTTTGCACCCTCACCACTTTTGCACAGAAAGTCACAAGAAAGTTTGTATGTAATTGAGCAGAGCTTCGTAGTCAAGACTCATAGCTGATAGCCGGTTACCACGAAACTACCCTGTCCTCCTCCATCGATTTAAAAAAGAAAAAGAAAAAAAGGAGAAGCAATAAATGAAAGTATTAAAAGTGGGGGACTGGTAATCAATAATTGGTGCCACGCAAAAGCTGTGAAAAAAGTAATGGGAAAAGGAACAAATTTCCTTGAGGGTGGCCCAGGAAAAGTTGCTGACTTGACTGAGAACCGGGGATTTGAAATTGTGAACACACGGAAAAAGAAAGAACAGAGTACAATCAATTAATTGCAGAGTTTTAGAAATATTATATTAGTATATAATTAAAATTTTTAAGGCTAAATGATAAATTTTTTTAGTAAAAAAATTAAAATGAAAATTAATCCAATCTGCCTCTGAGATTGGGGTTATCATAAGCTATTAAGATTTTTTTTTTTTTTTTTAATATTCAATTTGCTCCCTATGCTCATAGGACAATTTACACTGCTAAATAAAAAATTCATACTCTTCTAAGTCCTTGCTTCTTTTCAATATCTTGTTTTAACTGCATATATCTCACATTGTGGCAATTATATACGCAAAAGAGTTTCTAGTAGCAAATGTAGATAAATAATTGTTAGAAATGGAGAAGGAGTAAACAAAAGTTAAAGATAGAGAAGGAAGAGCAATAGGATTTTCAAATTGTATTAAATGATGTTTGTTTATGCTTATTTAGTAAATTGAATATTTTAAATTTTTTTTGATAACATCTGACAATTAACTCAAATTTCAAGATGGTTCAAGCAGTGACACTTTAACAAATGTGTGATGCTCTCTACGATAGCTCTATCAAAGTTCCAATGGCACCTGTATTGTTATTCTTACCATCACGTGGTGTGAAGTCGATGACGATGAGTCCACACTCCCCGCTAGAAACCTCATTTTTTACTAAAAAAGAAAAATGAGGTATAGTTTGTCCACCTTTATTGATTTAAATAATAATAATAATAATAATAAAAGCAAGAAACAATAAAGCAAAGGAGTAAGAAACTGGGGAGTGGGGACTGGATAAAGTGCAAGACTAACCACTTATAGAGTATCAGTACTCGGGTGTGTAATAAACCCCCAAAAATTGTATTTAACAATTTGAACACCAAAATGCAATCTTTATCCGGGCTTGGTTCTTAAATTTTTTTACAATCATACTACAATACCCTCTTAAATTTAAAAATTACTGTAGCAAAATTGTAAATACAAAATATTGTGAATGTTGCACTTCTAAAAAATAAAATAATAATAAGAGTTGAAGAGGTTGACAAGAACTTTTTTGAGAATCAGGTTGACAAGAACTTCTTTATAAAAAAATATTAATATTATTTAAAACCTAAGATTTATTGTGAAAAATATTGTGAATGTTGCACTTCCAAAAAATAAAATAATAACAAGAGTTGAGTTAGCAAACTTTTACTAGTTTTTATCTAACTCTACCGTTAACCCCACTCTTTTACTTACCACTATCAATCTGCCACATCAACAAGTATGAAAAATTTTGTCAAATTTTTTGTGTTTATAAATTTCTAAAAAAAGAAAAAAATTCTACGTTGTTCATGTTAATTAGTAGTAATTTTGCATCTAAAACAATATAATCAATTTTCACCTTAAGCCTCTAAATGCATCAAGCCGTCTTTGTCAACACGAGTTTTCTTAGAAAATGAATCCTAGTTAGGAGATAAATCTTGAGGTACTTGTGATTTCCTTATTAGAAAAATCTATGCATAATACCAACAGGAGAATAAATGATAAATTATATGTTCATTGAGTGTATTGTTTCTTGCTATAATGGATATATTAATTATTGTTGCTAAGATTAAATCTTAGAAATCATCTATTTTCTCTTACTATAATAAAATTATTAATCATTCGTATTTACTCAACATATTATATAAATTCTCATAAATAAAAAAAACATGTTATATACATAAAAAAGTGTGTGAATAACCCATAATAGAAAAAATAACAATTAAGTTTTAAAAAATAAACAAATAAATAACAATTAGAAATGAAGAAGGAAGTTTATCGAAAATATAAAAAAGAGATAAAGATGGAGATTAAAGCAAGAGCAATAAATTTTTATTATGATAATTTTTATATTTTACCATAAATTTCAGCTAAATAAAAAAGTATTACTTTTTTTCTTCTTCAAATATATGAACGAGGAGACTAGGGAGGAACGAGGAGACTAGGGAGGAAATTTCCTAAGAGCATTCTCATCAGCTGTTCTATAAAAAATGCCATTTTAACACACCAAAAACCTACTTTACTATTTTACCACATCATTTTACAACATCTCATTTATCAGATATTCTATTTTTCACTTATATACATTAAAATAATATTTACAACGTATTAAAATAATATATTAAACTCCTCTCCAGTTCCCATCATCATCAACAATAACAATGGCACAACCACCACTGCCGCAGCAACGGCCACCAACAACCATCGCCGCAACAACTCCGACAGCCACCACCGGCACAAATCCACATCTCCCAACACCACCTTATTAAAAAAAAAAAAATCCACAACAACCCAAAAAATAACCACCACAATCAACCCACAACCACTACAATTAATCACTCAATATCAGATCAGCCCAAATTGCAGCAAAAAAAAAAAAAAAAAAAAACCCACAACTAAAGAGATCGGCACGGCAAAAAACACAACCAAATCAAACAAACCCACATCCCAAATCAAACAAACCCAAAAGCAAAACCCACAACTGCAAGCCAATTGAGAGAAATCCAATGGTGGGAGGTTCCGATGACGTGGTGGATGGCACGACAAGCTCGGCGGCATGGCGTGGCATGGTGATCAGGCCATGGGTTGTTGTGGATGTGGTGGGTCGGGTTCGTGTGGCTGTGTTGGTGGACGGCGATCTGAGAGTGTAGGTCAGCGTGTGGCTGTGTTGGTGGACGGCGATTTGAGAGTGTATGTCGGGTTCGTGTGGCGTGGCGTGGCTTGATGCTCCAGGGTTTCGTCGGAGAGGGAGGCAGTGACGTGGAGTAGAGAGAGAGAGCAAAGAAATGAAGTGAGAGAGAGAGTGGATCTAATTCGGTGAAGGAATGAGGAGACAGAGGGAAGAAAGAGGCGATGAGGAGACAGAGGAAGTGGGCCCAGCGAGAATAAAAAAGTAATATAAATTATAGTAAAGGTGTACAGTACGCTCTCAAATTTGAGAGCATACTGTAGCATGTTGCAAAAAAATGGCACATATAAAATACCTGATGAAACTCATATTTTGAGATTTCATGTGTCAAATGCCAAATATTATAGCATTTAACACATATAACAAACCTGATGAAAATGCTCTAATAGACGGAAATCTCTCACACGCGTTAGGTATGCGGTACGCCCACCGTCAGTCACCACATCTCTCTAGTTGGTTACTGCGAAACTACCCTGTCTCCATCCCCCTTTATGGATTTAAAAAATAATAATAATAAAAGCAATGTAAAAGGAAGAGTAGTTGACTTGACTTGAAACAGAGGATATTCAAGGTGTGGACACAAACACACGGAGAAATAAAGAACAGAGTCCATTCCTTTATTAAACAGCCAATATATATCTTATACCAATTGGATCAGCCTTTGTTTCAACTGGCTTTCGATCATTACAAACAATCACTACTAGTCTACTGTTATTTCAATTTCCAATTCTGTAAGTTGTCATTTTATCACACATACTTTTATTTCTTTCCTTTCATTTTTCCCCCCTCTCATGTTTTATTTCGCTGCACTTTATTTTGTTATCAATATTACAGTTCCAGATTTACCTGTATATTTCCCACGGTTACCATGAGCACTCAAGGAGCCTCGTCGTCATTATCATCATCTTCTTCTTCTTCAACATTTTGGCAGAGTTTTGGAAAATGTTTTGCAGACCTTGTAAGTGCTGCTTGGCAATGGATGGGCGTTTGTCTCTTGAGTGACGATAGAGAACTTGAGGAAGGAAACTCTAATTCGCTACAGCTCGTAAGAGCAAAAGAAGAATCAAGGTTTGCTATAATCATTATAAACTTTATCCATCTTCTACGTTACTTTTTGGGTTAATTATAACATCCTTATCAAGCGTTCTAAAAAATTTAGCATTTACCCTCTTAAAACCCAATTTTTTTTTTTTTTTGGATGAATCTTAAAACCCAATTTTATAACATATAACAAACAACTTTACAATCCATCCTATATCAAAACTTCTATATTTTTACCATTTTATTTATTTATTTTTCCTCTCTCCTCTGCCTCTCTCTTCTGTCTCTCTCTTTCTCACAGCACCGCCGGCGCCACACTACCACATCCACTCACCACCACCACCACTGGTATAACAAAACCCAACAGCCAATAGCCACCTCACCCAGCAGCCAACAACCACCACAAACCCACCACCAAACCCAACCACAAACCACCACAGCACAGCCATAGCCACCATCACCGGCTACACCCACAACCTCTGCAAATCGGGATTCCCACTACCCAAAACCACCAATCAAATCCAGTACCACCACAAATCACAAACCCATGTTAGAAATCATAGACCCAAAATTAGAAAGAGCATATTTTTGAAATTTCTCACCCAAAATCAAATCACAAAACCCACCCAAACCCAGCCATGCTCGCCGAACCACCACAACCCAGCCACCCCGATCAACAGCAGAGACCCACAAACCACAAACTCGACCTCATCTTCTTCACGGTTTCGCCGAACCACTACCACCATGGTTTTCAGTTGTGGATGCCGGTGAATGAAGAAAAGAGAAAAGAAGTGAGACCAGTGAGAGAAGGAAAGAAGAAATGAGAGAAGACACTGGTGAGAGAAAAAGAAAGAAGAGTACAGGGAGAGAGACGAGTGAGCAATAAGAAATTATTTTTTTTATAAGATTTGAACTACAGTGCGCTCTCATTTTTGAGAGCGCAGTGTAGCAAGATTGCAAAAATTTTAAAATATAAGACATTTGATAGAGTGCGTTTTATGGTTTCAGATGCTAGAAAATAGCATTTATAGCATTTACAACCTTTATTGAGAATGCTAAAGCATCCTTATCAAAAATGTTAAATTTTTTAGCATTTAATACTTCAAAAATCTACTTTATTTATTATATATCATCCCACTTTAAAATACATCAAAACTTTTATATTTTTTACCATTTTATTTAAATAATATAAACTACTTATTAAAATAATAATAAAACAACTTAACACAAACATTCAGCCAACCACCTCACCAACATGAGAATAAAAAACTTTTTTTTTTTTTTTTTTTTACAATTCAGGCTACAATTTGAAAGTTTTAATGGAGTTGTTTTTATGGTGTTTTGATGCTAAAATTTAGCACATACCTCTTTTATCATTCTTAACGAGGATGCTCTAAACTTACCTAATTGTGATTTTGCTAAAATTATAGTTTAAATTTTGACACTTTTATCTGCCAGAGCTTTGTTCGGTAGGCTTCCGTAACTCAACTTTTCCGTTAAAAAACACATTTTAATTAAAAAACATATCAAATAACCAGGGTTTGAAATTTTGCAAAAAATGGATGATACAAGTGAACAATGCTCTTGGGCATAGCCAAATTGCCATATCACCCATTCTATTTCAAGCCCCGAAGCCCAACCAGAGAGAGAGAGGAAAGACAACTATGAGTGACCAACGCCGTGCAAGTGTGGAGACGTAAATTGATTACAGTGAATTAGAAACAAACAGCTAAACTGGCCTTGTAATTAAGAAAGACTTCAAACACAGCTTTGTTGTTGTTGAGATCTATTGTTGTTGCTGCTTTCTTCTTCAAAGTATCTTTTTCTAATTAAATTTCATACTCTTGGTCTTGGTTTTCCTTTTTGCTTCATTTGATGATTGCAGCAAATTCAATGCCAGTTCTAGTTTCAATTGTAGTTTATTAAAGCTTCAATGGCAGGGATGGATATAGAGAAAATCCAATCTCTTTCCTCCCTCTTTCACAATCTAGACACCAGTAAGGCAGTTTCTCTAGTAGTGATCGTACTCCCTCCCTCTCTCTTTTATTAAATCCATGAATCCCATATGGGTTTTCTTCTTCGTTATTGGGACTTTGACTCATCAATTCCATCTGGGTTTTTTTCTTTTCTTTGTCGTTTGTCAATCATTTGGTCTGTGTGTTGATGATAATTTCTTTAACTTCGTCAACAAATTTTTGTCTTTAATTTTGACCCATTCAAAATCAAAAAATAAATTGTTGTATTGGGTTGTATGTGATTCTCTTAAAATTGGAATGTGCTGTGTCAAATGTCCCATATGAGTTTTATCCATTTTGTATTTTGGGATTTTGGCTACGTTAATTGAGATGGGCGTTGCATTGGATTATAGGTTTTGTTCTCAAAATTTAAGAGATTTTCTTACAAAAAGATAAATAAAGTTAGAAAAACTTTCAATGTGGCTTTGACTTCTTAATTGTTTGAAATTTGTATGTGTCTAAATTTGTATTTGTTTGAAATTTCATGTTTAATGTTCATAGAGTGTCAAACCCTAGCTTTTTTTTATCTGTTTTATGTTATGTTTTTAAATTAAAATATTTTTTTCCAATGACAAAATAAAGAGGTGTGTTACGAAGTCTAATAAAGTAGAGCTTATGTGATTATTAAAATGCCAAATTTTAAACCACAAATGAAAAACTAAAAGTTTGGCCAAAATCATAGGTAGATAAGTTTTAATTAGCCCTTAATGTTTTGATCTTCACTTTTAATTGATGTAATTTTTTTAAAAAATTCTATATAATAATAATTTAAGATTTTCTAGTAGACTTTCAATGGTTTCCATAAGCAGCCAGGGAACCTCAACATCATCACCAACTTCTTCTTCAACACCTCAATGGAAATACGATGTATTTCTCAGTTTTAGAGGCGAGGACACCCGTAGAAGTTTTACTGACCATCTATATGATGCTTTGCAACGGAAAGGCATTTTGACCTTTAGGGATGATGAAGGACTTGAGAGAGGAAAATCTATTTCACAAGAGCTCTTGAAAGCAATAGAAGAATCGAGGTTTGCTATCGTTATTTTCTCAAAAAACTACGCATCCTCAACATGGTGTTTGGATGAACTTGCAAAGATAGTTAGATGCATGAGAGAGACAGGATTGACAATTTGGCCAGTTTTTTATGATGTTGATCCATCTGTTGTACGGAAACCGACGGGAACTTTTGAACAAGCCATTAATGAACACAAAAAACGTTTTAAATATGACATAATGAAGGTGGAAATTTGGAAAGCTGCTTTGGCTGAAGTAGCAAATATCTCTGGTTGGCATTTACAAGACAGGTAAATTTTGTGATAAATTTATTTCTTTTGATACTTAAATTGGCTGTCTTATTTCATATATCATGAAATATATATATATATATATATATATATATATATATAGTTATTAGAATGTAGTATAATATGCATGGAGTGAAATATTACAACATATAATAGTTATAATTTTGTTGTATTGTTAGAAATAGTTAGTGACTCTTGCTTTAGGACTTTAGAAATGCTTATTTGCAATAATTTAAAAGGAATTACTTGGTTTAAGGGCATAACTTTCTATGAGTTATAACTCTATTGAGATTGTCTTTTATCTTCATTTTTTTTTGGTAAATCACAATTTAGGTGATGTGGTTTTGCCATTTCACAATAAATTTCTCAAAATTTTTTAATTGCTATATCCAATTCCCTTATAAGTTTGGACTAAAATGAAACTATTAGGATTTTGTCGAACTTAATAGATTTTTTACTTTATGGACAAAATTATCTTTCAATTTCATTTATCTTCTTCCTCTTCATCCATTGCAGTATGGTCGAGCACTTGGCATGTTGCCATACTCAATGCCCGGTTCATCTTCTTCATCTTTTATTTATATTTTTTTAACTTTACTTTTGTTATTGTTTTCTCACTCTTATTGAAGAAAAAATTGATGAATTGAATATAGTTGGAATTGTGGGGGGTTATTTTGTCAAGCTAGTCCATAAACTTGCTCACAAGTCTCACACGTGTGAAAATTATCTAAATTTAGACTAAAATCTTGTGGTTTAAGGATTTAAATATAGCAATTGAAACTTTGTTACTAAATTGTGAAAGGGCCAAACCAAAGGGTAAAATGCAATTATTATTATTATTATTTTATTGTTTTTTCCAGTTCCTTTGGTAAGAAACTAAGAATAAGATAAGTTAGCCCACAAGCTTCTCTTGTCAAAGTCTACCTATAAAATGGTTGACAGACTATACATTTTGATGAGTAAAATAATTAATTCTACAAAGATGTATAGTGATTGAAACTTTGTATACAAGATTGTGAAAGGATCAAACCACAAGATAAATTACAATTACTATTTTTTTTTTCCTTGCAAGATAAGTTAACCCAAAGGCTTTTTTTTTTTTTTTTGAGAAAAAGGTAAGCGAAATATTATTAAAAAATTAAGACAAATCCGATTGGAATACATTCTCCAAACCACTAAGTAGTTCTTCAACCTATACATCAATCTCTGCAAATAAAACTGCTCTTTTTGCTAAGGCATGAGCCAACCTATTACCATCGCTTCAAACATGTTGGAATTGGCACTGCTGAAGAGACTCCCCAAGACTCCTAGCTTCCTCAATCACATGACCAAATAAAGTATTACAACGACCCAAACTCTTCAATGCCTTGAACAACCCGAAGACAATCCCCTTCAATAATCACTCTTGACAAACTTAGCACCACAGCAAAGGTAACGGCTCTCCTTTCTGCCAACGCTTCAGCTAGCTCTACCGATTGGGTCATGTTGATTTTCTGACATAGAGCAGCAATGACACAACCTTCATGATCCCGGTATACCACCCCAGTCCTAGCGCAATCCAATGCATCAAAAAGAGCAGCATCCACGTTTGCCTTATAACAATCCATCGACGGAGGACACCAGCGAGATCGTGGTCAACTAGTAGGCACAGCCAAAGCGGGTTTATGAACTTCAAAAAATTCCATGACTAACTCCCTAGCTCTATCACCTATCTCATGAATTTGCCAAGAAGGTTGACGCTCTTGCAAACGATTACGCCTCTGCCATATACCCCAAGCTATCGTAGCAAACAAAGAAATCCTGTAGCCCGATCCTTCAGTAAGCAGTACTGTCACAAAATCAAAGAAAGATCGACAGTTCTTCCGATGCAAAAACTGGAAACCCTGATCAGACCTCCAAATAGTCCGAGCTTCATTACATAACCATAGGCAGTGCAGAATGTCTTCCGGATGGTCTCCACATCGATCACAAGTTTCATCCACCGGAATGTGCCGAGCTTTCAAATTCTATTTCGTAATGAGGGAGTCTTTCACAGCTCGCCAAACGAAATGGCGAATTTTATTAGGCACCTTAATCTTTAAAATTTCTTCCAAAAGGTCTGATAGTTATTCAAAGAAGAAGAACTCGGCAGAGCTTAACCATCTGCTTCAACTAACATGCGATATGCACTTCGCACACTGTACTCACCGTCTGTAGTTAAGGGCCAGATCAGAATATCCTCTGTCCAAGCATCACTCACATGAATCCGACGAACCATATCACCTTCCCACGGCAATAGACAACTCTCCAATCTTCCCGGGTCCCATATCCTAGTATTTGCATGAAACAAATCACACACTCGAACCACAGACGAACCAGCTCTAGGAGAAACAATCCGGCTATAGGTGGGATCACGCAGCCACCGCTGCTTCCACACCTCAATTTTCTGACCATCTCCAACCCGCCAAATAGCCCCTCTATCAATAACTTCTCGAGCTTGCAAAATACTCCTCCATTCATAAGAACACTTGGGATGAACTGGAGCATCAAGAATGCTCCCATTTGGAAAATACTTTGCACTGAGGACTTTATAAAAAAGAGTATCTTACGGTGAATAAGTCGCCAAACCTGTTTACCCAACAAGGCATTGTTAAATTTTTGGACATCCCGAAAATCCATACCTCCAATGGATTTTGAGGAACACAAAGAACTCCAACTTACCCAATGAATTTTCTTTGAATCTCCACTACCCCACTAGAACTTTCGAATCATCGCTTCAATATCTTTGCACAGTCTAACCGGAAGCTTGAAGACACTTATAGAGTAAGCTGGGATAGATTGAACCATTGCCTTAATCATAACTTCCTTTCCGGCCTACGATAGGAGCTTCTCCTTCCATCATTGCATTCTTGCCCATATCCTTTCCTTAATTTGAGTGAAGCAGGCTGTCTTATTCCTCCCAACAAAAGAAGGTAACCTCAAATATTTTTCATAGTGCTGTATAGCCGGGACATTTAGAGCCTTCTCTAGTCAAAGTCTACCTATAAAATGGTTGACAAACTATACATTTTGATGACTAAGGCTGCGTTTGTTTCAGTGTAAAATATTTTCCGGGTGTAAAATATTTTCAGGTGAAAATATTTTCGGGAAAGAAAATTATTTTCTAGTGTTTGGTTGCATTTTAAAAATTATATTAGAAAACAATTTTTAGTGTTTGGTAATATTCTGAAAATGCTATTTTCCTACAAATTTTTCACATTTTCTCAGCCATTTTCTCAGCTTCCAAACAAGTTTTATATTACAAAATCCACCACCACCCACACATCAGCACCCACAAAAAATCCACCAACACCCACACACCAGCACCCATAGAAAACCCACCACTGTCCACACAAAACCCACCGCCACACAACATAGAAACCACCAAAACGCCACCACCCACACCACCACAGCAACAAAAAAAAAAAAAAAAAAAAAAAAAAAAAAAAAAAAAAATCAGAGATCAAAGAGAGAAAGCAGATCAGTGACGAGATTGACCTAGAGGAGGAGATAGATCGGCGAGTGGCAGACAACAAGATCGACCCAAAGGAGGCGATGATTTGACCTAAAGGAGGACGAGACCGGTCAAGCGGTGGCAGGCTTCATGTGGCGTGATCTCGGCAGGACGATCTCGGAGGCGCGAAGTCAACGGCGCGTCTGGGGTTGGGGTGTGATCTCGTTGGCGTGTTTGGTTGCGTGAAGTCGAAGGCTCTCTACTCTCTCTTCTCTCTCTCTCTTTGCGCATCTGAGTTCAGAAATAGTTTGAAGTGAAAATAGAAATGTAAAATAATTTCCGGGTCAAAACCTTTATTTTACGGTCAAATGAAATGCTTTTCCGGAAAATTCTATTTTCCATGCGCAACAAAACACATGGTGAGGTGTAAAATGATTTCCTAAAATGGTTTGAAGCCAAAACAAACGCACCCTAAAAAAATTAACCCTATTATTCTATGATGAAGAGGCTGTCAATTATCAAGTCACGTGATGCTTTATTAGCATTTCTCTTTATTTTATGCGCAAACATTCAATAGTTTCTCTAGCCTAGTGAATTAAAGTCCAATTTTTGAGACATTTATCACTAATGAGGAAGTCAATTTCATGCCTATATTTGTTTGGTCAGGGGGACAAATATTTCAGTAACGACTAACGATTGATACTCATTTAACATATATATTTTATGAGCTCAAATAATATGTTAACTCAATGTATTAGCTTTCCTGATTTAGCCCAGTATTTTATTTTGTACATTTTAGAATATCAATACCAATTTAATGGACGCAACGGCTAGAACCGATATGGAATTAACTTCCATGTTTATAACACTTTTCACAAACCCAAAATTACCCCCCCCCCCCCCCCCCCCCCCCTTTCTTTTTCAAATTATAGATATTAAGTTTCTCAAAAAAAAAAAAAAAAATTATAGATATTAAGTTTACGTTGGGAATGTATGTCTTTCTAAAAGGATTTAGTTTTGGCCCAATCATTGTTTTGGGTAAATAAAAATCTTGAGGCATATTTTAACCATTTCATTCACAAATCAATTGTTTACATAATTTTATTCAAACAAAAATCTGTTTACATAACTTTGAAAAAGTAGAGCTTCTAGTAGTTTACAATGATATTAGTGTCTAAATAGAAATTTAAGGAACACCTTCTCTTAAGCGGGGAAAAAAAAAAATCCTAATTTGGGCCTCGACTCAAGGTAAAGACCCGCATTTGTGCTGGCAGTAAGGCTTAACTTTTATTATTAGTACTCCAGGCTCCAGCAACCTTAAATTTGAAGGACATGTTTCAACCAAGTATAACGAAAACTATAGCTCTGAATATGTCTGTTTGAACTATATAACTAATATTATATACAACTCTTACTTGAGCTAATGAATACACGTGTTTGAGCAAGGAGTATTCTTGCCTAATATTTTTCTTCCTCCACTACGGTCTTATAAAATGTGTTAGGACTTAGGACCATCATGTAATTATTTTATATCTTGTTAATTCATAGGCATGAGTCAGAATTTATCCAACACATTGTGAAAATGATGAATTATAATTGGTTTGGACCATCATGTAAATATTTTCTATCTTCTTTACAGGCATGAGTCCGAATTTATCCAACACATTGTGAAAGAGATGATGAAGAAATTGTGTTCTAAATCCTCAAGCATTACCAAAAACCTCGTTGGAATAGAATCTACTATGGCGAAATTTATTCCTTCGTATTTAGGTTTTGAGAATAATGTTCGCATGATAGGGATTTATGGTATGGGGGGGCTAGGAAAGACAACTCTTGCTAGAGTTGTTTACAATGAATTTCGTAGTCATTTTGAAGGTTCTAGCTTTATTTCTAATGTTAGGAAAGATTCAAAAAAACATGGTTTGCCTCAATTACAACAGCAACTTCTTGCAGACATTTTGGAGGACCAAAATATATATGTAAGGAATGTTTATGATGGAGTTGACTTGATTAAGGAAAGGTTGCCTCGTAAAAAAGTTTTACTTGTTATAGATGATGTTGACAATTTGGACCAATTAACAAATTTGGCCGGAGAACAAGACTGGTTTGGATTGGGGAGTTGGATCATCATAACAACTAGAGATGAACATGTGTTGAAATTACATGGAGTGCTTAATAGATACAATCCTAATGGATTAAATAATGGTGATGCTTTAAAACTTTTTTGTTTGAAAGCTTTCAAAAATGAGCAGCCCGAAAAAGGTTATATGCAACTCTCCAAAGAAGTTGTCAAATATGCTAGTGGCCTTCCATTAGCTCTTATTATTTTAGGTTCCTTTTTGTTTGGAAGAACAATAGTTGAGTGGCAAAGTGCATTAGACAGCTTTAAAGATACTGAAGGAGAAATATTTGATATACTTAAAATAAGTTACGATGGACTAGGGGAAATGTGGAAGAAGATATTTTTAGATATTGCATGTTTTTTTAGAGGGAGGAGGAAAGATCAAGTAATGGAGATATTAAAGAATTGTGATTTTAATGCAGAAATTGGTATAAGTGTTCTCGTGGAAAAATCTCTCCTAATTATAGATGGTAATAAATATTTGGGGATGCATGATCTACTAGCAGAAATGGGTCAAAAAATTATTCGTGTTGAATCAGGTAGACAGCTTGGAAAGCAAAGTCGGTTGTGGCTTGTTGAGGACTTGCTTCGTGTATTGGAGAACGATATGGTAAGAAAAATGACAAAGCTATAATTTTATTTCAATGAATAATATTGAGTTGGATAGTAAAATAATTTTGTTCAATAAGTATTTATGTAACGAAATCAAGAATAAAACATTCATTTACCAATTACCATGCTAATATTTTGTCAATGATGATCTCTTCTATCTTGAAAACATATATTACCTCTTTGTAATTGTTTATGAAATTGAATTTATTTTTCTTGATGTAATGAACTAATTATTCATCTCTTGGTTACACCTAGAACAAAAGGCTATCTTAACATTTCTTTTTCCATCACTTTAAAAGTAATCTTGAATTTCTAAAAGGTAGAAGTGCACCTTTCTAGTTTTAATGTATGAATTTTAAACAGATTAATAATAAAAAAAGACTTAAAAAATAAGATGTAATACAATCTATTAATAGGACTTTATATGTAGTACATTTTACTATCAACATATTATGTTGTACAACGATCTATTAGTTACTAATGGGACTCTTTAGAATCTGTTTGGGTTAGTTTTATGAAAATTCATGTTTTGGAAACTTTAGAAGTTGTGTTTAGAAAATGTCATTTTCAAAATGAAATTAAGTGTTTGGTAAAATATATAGAAATTATTATTGATATGAAAAATTGCAGTGTGAAAATGCAATTTTATAGTGATTTCCATGAGTTGCTATTTGAAAATGCAACTTTTTTTCTATTATAAAAATGTAATTTTCTTAAAATTGCAAAGTCAAACACCAATCTTATTGCATTTTCATTTTCATTTTCATTTCTCTTTTTCTCCACTAAATCGCATTGCCAAATGGTATATAATTTGAAGTACATTTTACTATTTTTAAGCATTACATTTGGGGTTGGAACCGACCATATGGGAGGAGGAATAAAAGAAATATATATTTTAGAGAGTTTTATATATGAAAACTTAGGGAGTAGATATATATATATATATATATATATATATTTTTCTCCTTTACAGCTTTAAAAATGGCATGAAACTTAAATAATTCTATTATTCTTATCATTTCATTAAGCAAATCACCAAGCCTTTGCCCTTGAAATCTTAGGCAACAGAAGCAATTGAAGCCATAGTTGTCGAAGGCCGGAAAGAGGATTTCAACCTTGAAGAATTTTCTGAAGGGTTTTCAAAGATGTCTAATCTTAGATTGCTGATAATTGATGACCTGAATCTTCCTAGTGACCAAAGACATCTTGCTCTTCCTAATAACCTAAGATATCTTTCATGGAGAGAATGTCCTTTCAAATGTTTGGCATCCAGTCACAAACGAATGGCGTTTGTTCAACTTGACTTGCAGCATAGCAAATTTGAATATCTTTGGGAAGGAGTAATGGTAATTTTGTTCTTTTAACTGCCCTTTCTATAATATTTATTATTATTATTTTTATGTGTAGCTACAAATACAAAAATACACTCCCACTGTATTTCAGATTCCTCTTTTCATTTATAAAGCTGTTTTAATTTAAATGAATTCTTTATTTATTAAATTAATTTCCATGTTTAATGAAAACTCTTTTTTTGGGAACAGCTTTCAGCCAAGTTAAAGGTGATTGATCTTAGTTATTCCGAAAACCTTATTAAGACACCTGACTTTTCAGGTGTTCCGATACTGGAGGAACTAAACCTTTCTTATTGCTCAAAAATCGGTTCAATTCCGAAATTTACTAGAATTATGAAAAGCCTATCGAAACTCAATTTGCGTGGGACTGATATTAAGAAAGTAGCATCCTCATCATTCAAGTGTTTGACTGCCCTTACTTTATTAGATCTAAGTTTCTGCTTCAATCTCGAATGCCTTCCAAGCAACATGGATAATTTGAGGTCTCTTGAAACACTCGATCTTTCTCACTGCTATCGATTGGTTGAGATCCCCCCATCTATTGGACAACTCAGCAAGCTTAGGTATTTACATCTGCGATACTGCGAATCTCTTACCGATCTTCCCAGCATGTCTACTGAAATGCAGTCCCTTACGGTTCTTGATCTTGATGGTTGCTCCAAATTAAATTCGTTTCCGAAATTTACTGAAGTTATGAAAAGCCTATCGGAACTCTATTTGGGTGGGACTGCCATTAAGAAAGTAGCACCCTCATCAATCGACTGTTTGACTGCCCTTACTTTATTAGATCTAAGTGGGTGTGGAAATCTCGAATGTCTTCCAAGAATGGATAATCTAAGGTATCTTGAAGCACTAGATCTTTCTGGAAGCTCAAAACTAAAATCTTTGCAAAGGCTTCCATCAACTGTAAAATATATAAATATTGAAGGTTGTTCTTCCCTAAAACCATCACTAGCACGGGTCAAACTGAGTATATGGTCACAACCTCTCTCCCAGTGGCTTCCATATGATCATAAGAGCGGGAGTCAAATGGCATTTACAATATTGTTATATTTCCTACAGGTAATCTCTTCTCTCTCTCTTGAATTGTTAAATAATAACAGTTAACAATAGTTGTGTTTTGGGTACAGGGACTCCTTTGTCGTAAAACCATTTATGGAACTTCTTCCAAAAGAGAAGAGGATGGATCTATAACTGAGTTTCAGATAATTATGCCGTCATGTTTAACTGAAACAGTGCGGAATTCAATAAGCATAGAGCTGCCTTCAAATTGGTATAATAGTAAATGGATAGGATTAGCTCTATACGCATCACTATCAGTACCAGATGTAGGGTGGAAAGATGGTATTAGAGCTCGTGTGATAGCCCTTGGTGATATGCCTCAAAATCACTGTGCCTTTGAACTTTTTACTACTACAATGTGTTGTGGGGACAGTATTTGCCTATTGTATTTGTCTCGTGATGATTGGTTTGCTAAAGTTGGGAATGGTGAATGCAGTCAGATTAAGGTTATAATTGAGACTGATAAAGGAACCATTGATGTGTGGGAATGTGGGTTTAGTTTGATATACAAGCAAGATGTGGATGAGTTCAACCAAACAAATGCACAATGTTTGATTGAGAGCTTTGGGAAAGGATTCATCTATAAATTAACTGGTAATGACCATCTCAAACATCCCTCCCATTAATGTCCACTCCTATTTTATCTTATTTTCTACCAAGCTACATGTTTTTGTCGCTGGTAAGTAACTCATGTCATTTTTTTTTCTTCTTTTGGCTCACCATTCGTAAGTAATCCCAATCACCCTATACTTTCTGAGTTCCTGAAAATTAAACTTCAATTTTGCCACGAGTTTATTTCCAGTTGTCTAAGCCTCTACATCATCATCACGTACAAGAAGCCTAATAATTAGTAAAACATTAGGCCAGTAGTTGAGAATATGATCTAGATAGGAAATACATTCTCAAGCTTCACCTGTTGCATTTCTCTAAGAATTTTGCTAATGTAGATCTTTAAATCCTAATTTGGCACCCAATTTGTAACTATCTGATATTATTCTATTTTGCATATTCATTTTGTGCTGGCAAATGCAATACAATTTTTCCTGACAAATTTTTGAAACGTAAAAGCTAGAGATTGTATAGTATTTCCTTCCTTACCATGTATAATCTTCGTAATCATTGGTATCATGCTTCCAAAACAGGTAGGAAGTAAACTCCAATTAAAGTCATTAGTAGTGAGTAAATTATTATTATTATACTAACTCAGGTTTTCACATATGTGCAGTCAGTGATGATGATGATGTAAATACAATTGGTGGTATATACAATAACACAGAGATGGTGGAAACATGGAGACCTACTTTAAGAGAAGTGGCTGGTATCTCCTATTGTCATCTGCATCTACAAAATAGGTAATTTCTATGAACTTCAAATGATAAGCTTATTTCATATACCGTGAAGCATATAAATAGCTATGAGAATATATCATAATATGCATGAATTGAACTACATCATGGTATACTAGTTAAAATTCTATTGAATTTTTAGGAACAATAGAAGTAGTTATATATATATATATATATATACACACACACATAAGAGGATTCCTCTCTTTGAACTGTACTTTTATGTGGTTCAAAAATATCTTCATTAATGAAGGGTAGCTTTTCTTAGAAATAGAGTCATAAATGTCAAATTACAAATTTTATTTTGAATTCAAAAAGAGAACTCTTAAAATTTAAGATTTTTTTCTTCACATTCTTATTTTTATTCCCTAAAATTTAGCATTTTTTGTCCATTTTTCATCAAAATAAAAGTAAAACACCCCAATTTAAAAAATAAAAAATTAAGGGAACTGCTAAAATTTATTCTTCTTTCCCTTCACATTCATCTTATTTTTCTTGCCTAAACTTTTCTCTATATCATTACACAACTTTCAAACACACATTAAAAAAAGAAATTACAGTTATTGCTTATCTCTAAAATTTATCATTTTTATATATAGTGTTTTAGAAATATATATATTTTTATTTTTCAAAAAAAAAAAATGATAGACTTTAAAGATAAGCAATAACTGTAATGAAGATATTTTTGAACCACATAAAAATATAGTTCAAAGAGAGGAATCCTTTTATAATGAGTAATGTTACATTCACTACAATTTCACCACAATTTCACAACAAAACCTAGGCAGCAAGCTATTATTGGTTCTAATTTAGACCCATCATTGATATTATTTTTTTACCCACTAATTGACAATTTGCCACCTAAAATTTGCTGTCAAATTGTTGTGAATATGTTATGGGCGTACTAGCATTACTCTTTTATAATTGGTTTGGACCATTACTTAATTATTTTCTTTCTTGTTCACAGACATGAGTCAGAATTTATCCAACAACTTGTGGAAAATATTATGAAGAAATTGAGTCCAGAATTCTCAAGCATTACCAAAAACCTTGTAGGAATAGATTCTATCATGGAAAAATTGATCCCTTTGTATTTAGGTTCAAGCAACAGGGTTTACATGTTAGGGATTTGTGGTATGGGGGGGCTGGGAAAGACAACTCTTGCTAGAGCTATTTATCATAGGTATTCTAAATTCTTTGAAGGTTCTTGTTTTATTCACAATGTTAGAGAAAGATCTAAAAAAGGTGAACTGTATAAATTACAACAACAATTGCTTGATGAAATTTTGGAGGGAAGTAATACAAAGATCTACAATGTTCAAGGAGGAGTTAAAAAAATCAAGAGTAGTGGGTTACATCATAAAAAAATTTTACTTGTCCTAGATGATGTTAATCACAAGGACCAATTAGAAAAATTGGCTGGAGAGCATAACTGGTTTGGATTAGGTAGTTGGATCATCATAACAACTAGAGATGAACATGTGTTGATCGATCATGGAGTGCTTGAAATATATAAGCCTAATGGATTAGATGATGTTGATGCTTCAAAACTTTTTTGTTTGAAAGCCTTCAAAAAGGTGCAACCCAAAGAAGGTTTTATGCAGCTCTCCCAAAATGTTGTAGAATATGCTAGTGGCCTTCCATTAGCTCTTGTTACTCTTGGTTCCCTTTTGGCTAGAAGAACAGTAGAAGAGTGGCAAAGTGTATCGGACTATTTTAAAAATATTGAAGTAAATATACATGATATACTTAAAATAAGTTATAATGTACTAGAGGAAATGTGGAAGGAGATATTTTTGGATATTGCATGTTTTTTTAGAGGATGGGAGAAAGATAAAGTAATAAATATATTAGAGAATTGTGATTTTAATGCAAGAATTGGTATAAGTGTTCTCATGGAAAACTCTCTCCTAACTCTAGATGATGATAAATATTTGGGGATGTATGATCTACTAGAAGATGACAATGACAATAAATATTTGGGGATGCATGATCTACTAGCAGAAATGGGTCAAAAAATTATTCGTTTTGAATCAGGTGGAAATCTTGGAAAGCAAAGTCGGTTGTGGCTTGTTGAGGACTTGCTTCGTGTATTGGAGAACGATGTGGTAAGAAAAATGACAAAGCTATAATTTTATTTCAATGAATAATATTGAGTTGGTATGGTAAAATAATTTGTTCAATAAGTATTTATGTAACAAAATCAAGAATAAAACATTCATTTACCAAAACCCATGCTAATATATTGTCAATGATGATCTCTTCTATTTTGAAAACATATATTATCTCTTTGTAATTGTTTATGAAATTGAATTTATTTCTCTTGATGTAATGAACTAATTATTCATCTCTTGGTTACTACCTAGAACAAAAGGCTATCTTAACATTTTTTTTAACATAAAAAAATCATTCTATAGGCTTTATTTTCTTTTTCCATCACTTTAAAAGTAATGTTGTGATTTCCTTCCCAACCCCCCCCCCCCCCCCCCCCAACCCCGGTCTTGAATTGTTAGAAGGTAGAAGTGCACCTTTCAAGTTTTAATGTATGAATTTTATACAGATTAATAAGAAAAAAAAGACTTATAAAAAAAGATGTAATACATTCTATTAATAGGCCTTTATATGTAGTACATTTTACCATCAACATATGATGTTCTACTACGATCTATTAGTTACTAATGGGACTCTTTAGAATCCGTTTGGGTTAGTTTTATGAAAATTCATGTTTTGAAAACTTTAGAAGTTGTGTTTAGAAATGTGTTTTTCAAAATGAAATTAAGTGTTTGGTAAAATATGTAGAAATTATTATTGATATGAAAAATTGTAGTGTGAAAATGCAATTTTCTAGTGATTTCCGTGAGCTGCTATTTGAAAATGCAACTTTTCTTCGATTCTAAAAATGTAATTTTCCTAAAAATGCAAAACCAAACACCAATCTTTTTGCACTTTCATTTAAATTTCTCTTTTTCTCTTCAAAATTGCAATGCCAAATGGTATATAATTTGATGTACATTTTCCTATTTTTAAATATTAAATTTACGGTTGGCCCAGCATATTGGAGGGCCTTTAAAAGAAATATATATTTTAGAGAGTTTTATATATGGAAAACATAGGGAGTAGATTTTATTTTTTTAATCCCCTTTACAGCTTTAAAAACGGTATAAAACTTGAATAATTTTAGTATTCTTGTCATTTGATTGTGCAAAACTGCAAATCACCAAACCTTTGCTTTTGAAATCTTAGGCAACAGAAGCAATTCAAGCCATAGTCGTTCGATACGAGAAAAATGTTTTTAACTTTGAAGAATTTCCTGAAGTGTTATCATCAAAGATGTCTAATCTTAGATTGATGATAATTGAGGAGACAGACTACTGCTATCACCCAGGAGATTTTGTTGTTCCTAATAACCAAAGACAACTTTTTGTTCCTAATCAACTAAGGCATCTTTCATGGGACTACTGTCCTTTCAAATGTTTGTCATCCACAAAGAAGCTTGTTCAACTTGACTTGAAGTATAGCAGAATTGAATATCTTTGGGAAGGAGTAATGGTAATTTTGTTCTTTTTAACTGCCTTTCTATTGCTTTTTATTATCTCTCTTTTTTTAAGTGTAGCTACAAATACTAATTTCTACGTTTAACGAAAGCTCTTTTTTATTTTTTTGGTAACAGCGTTCAGTCAACTTAAAGTTCATTAATCTTAGTTGGTCCGAAAACCTTATTAGGACACCTGACTTTTCAGGTGTTCCGCTGCTTGAGGGACTAGACCTTTCTTCGTGCTATAGCTTGGTAGAGATCCACCCATCTATTGGACAACTTAGAAAGCTTAGGTATTTACTTTTGAAAGGCTGTAGATCTCTTCCCGATCTTCCCTGCATGTCTGCCGTAATGCAGTCCCTTGCGGTTCTTAAACTTGAATGTTGCTCAAAAATCAGTTCATTTCCAAAATTTACGGGAATTATGAAAAGCCTATTGGAACTCAATTTGAGTTGGACTACTATTAAGAAAGTGCCACCCTCATCGATCAAGTGTTTGACTGCCCTTGTTTTCTTAGATCTAGGAGGCACAAATCTCGAATGTCTTCCAAGCAACATGGATAATTTGAGATCTCTTCGAACACTCTATCTTACGTATTGCAAAAAACTAAAATCGTTGCCAAGGCTTCCATCAACTATAAGATATATAAATGTGGAATATTGTAATTCCCTAAAATGGTTACCAGCACGGGTCAAACTGAGTATTTGGTCACAACCTCTCTCCCAATGGCTTCCATATGATGAGAGGCACAGTCAAAAGGAATTTACAATATTGTTCCATTTCCTACAGGTAATCTCTCTCTCTCTCTCTCTCTCTCTTGAATTGTTAAATAATAACAGTTAACAATAGTTGTGTTTTGGGTACAGGGACTCCTTTGTCGAAAAACCGTTTATGGAACTTCTTCCAAAGGGGAAGAGGATGGATCTATAACTGAGTTTCAGATAATTATGCCGCCATGTTTAACTGAAATAGTGGGGAATTCAATAAGCATAGAGCTGCCTTCAAATTGGTATAATAATAAATGGATAGGATTAGCTCTCTGGGCATCAGTATCACATATAAAGTACAATTGGGATGGAAGACAACGTGAGGTAGCCGTTGGTAAAATGCCTCAAAAACACTGTGCCTTTGAACTTTTTACTACCGAGATAAATGTTGAGGTCCAAACTAATGATCGCTTCAATGATAACCTATTGTATTTGTCTCGTGATGAGTGGTTTGCTAGTGTTGGGAATAGTGAATGCAGTCGAATTAAGGTCATATTTGAGGGCGGTAAGCTGTATAAGACGGAACCTGGGGTCAGTTTGGTATACGAGCAAGATGTGGACAAGTTCAACCAAACAAATGCACAATGTTTGATTGCGAGCTTTGGGGAAGTACCCATCTATAAATTAACTGGTAATGACCATCTCAACCATCCTTCCCATTAATGTCCAATCCTTTTCTATCTTATTTTCTTTCTAACTATACATCTGGTTTTGTCATTGGCAAGTAAGTCTCGTCATTTTTCTTTTTTCTTTTTTCTTTTTTTTCTTTTGGCTCACCATGCGCAAGCAATTCCAATCACCTTGTTCTTTCTGAGTTCCTGAAAATTAAACTTAAATTTTGCCACATGAGTTTATTGCCAATTGTCTAAGCCTGTATATCATCATCACTTACAAGAATATGATCTAGATAGGAAATACATTCTCAAGCTTCACCCATCACATTTCTCTATGGATTTTGCTAATGTAGATCTTTCAATCCTAATTTGGCATCCTGTTTGTAACTATTAGATATTATGCTATTTTACATATTCATTTTGTGCTGGCAAATGCAATACAACTTTTCCTGGTAAATTTTTGAAATGTAAAAGCTAGAGACTATATAGTATTTCCTTCCTTACCATATATATTCTTTGTAATCATTGGTGTCATGCCTAACAAAACCTGTAGGAAGCAAACTCCAATTACACTCATTAGTAATGAGTGAATTATTATTATTATTATCATGCTAACTCAGGTTTACACATACATGCAGTTGGTGGTGATGATGATGAGAATGATGATGAGGATGATGATGGGAATGCTGACGAGGACGATGATGAGAATGGTGATTGGGATGATGATTGGGATGTTGATGAGGATGATGATGAGGATGATGATGGGGACGGTGATGAGGATGAACTTTATTAATTTTTATAAGGTAGATGGTTTAGTCCTATTATATGGCATCCCATTTGTAAGTGTTCATGTATTATGCTAATTTCCATATTCACCTTGTGTAGTGCTGGCAAAAGCAAGAGAAATTTTCCTCATAAATTTTGAAACGTGAAAACTAGAGACTGTATAGTTACTATAGTACTTACTTCTCTATCAGGTCTATACTTCATATAGCCATTGGTGCTATGCCTTCCAGAAAGGGCAAGGAGGAACTCCAATTATACTGATTATTCATGAGTTAAATATTATTTTAATTGTAGTACCATACTACTCAAGTTTTCACATATATATAGGTGATAACAATTTATGTCTCTAGAAGATGACGCTCATGTCCTACTTATACTTTGACTGGCTGCTAAATAGTGAAGATTTTCTTAGCTTGAATTTCAGTTGAGGCTGCTGTTATTGGATGTGTATAAGCATTTCTGTTAATATGACTCTTTTTTTTTTAATACCTGAAAATCCTGGTATGTTGTATTGAATTTGTAAAATGGTTTCGGTTATAATGATTTGGAAACGTATTCAAGTGACATATCCTTGTATCTTGTTTCATAATGACAGTAGAATATGGTCTTTTCCTTTCTTTTTTAAAGGGGTTCTAGTCCGTATCTGTTTTAATGATTTCTATAGGATCACATTCAATTGAGCCTACTGTTATTGGATGGTATACAAGTTGTACTTTCAGGTAACTTTGCACAATTCTCTTGTGTAGTGATTTTGAGTTAATTTCTATGAGAGCATGAGTTGTGAATTTTGTAGACGTTTAGAAGCTACTACTTTTTATCAATCATGCTGTACGGTTAGCTAAGCATTAATGCAATCTTCATTCTAGAATATTTCCTTGCAATTAAAAAATCAGCAAACATTGTTGGAAGCTTTAAACAAGTTCACCCTTGATGTAATCTTCTTTGATTTTTTCAGGGATTTGTCTAGTTGATAGTTATGGCCAAACCACTATATTGTTAATATCTTTCTTCAAATTAAATCAGCATTCAGGCCAATGTAGAAGCTGACGTTGCTAAAGGAATCTGTTGACAACATATAGAAGTTGATGTCAATCTTGGAGCATATTATGGAATGTGAATAATGATTAAAATCTTGACTTGTAATGAAGCACATATTTAGGAGCTACGACAGAAGGGACTTTTATATGTGAGCAGTCGGCATTGTGGTGATTGAAAGGTATGTACACTAGTCATATCATTTGAGCAGGTACCAATACGCCTTTCAATATTAGATTAAGTTAACACGAATCTAATTTAAAATTAAAATCTACTAATTTGGTAGACAAAAACTTCGACTAGCCCAAACAAACAGTTTCTAATTACCAAAAGAAATAGTATAAACAGAGCTCTGTGAATTTTGGATGCTGGTTGTAGAACAACTGAAGTTCCCCTGGCTTGCATACAGGTTTCATTTGCAGCATAATAATTCATATCAAATGAATTAATATATGATACAGCAGCTTTGTGATACAATTTATCTCTACGTACACTCTGGCTTCTTTCAATTTTCATTGTGAAAAAAAGGGGAACTGATGTCAGAAAATTTTGATGGATATGGCAGGTCTGTTGGTTGGAAAACGTGGGATTTGATTCAGCAGCCTAAGCAAAAGTGGGGAACTGGGTTTCAGAAAGTTCAAACAATTTAATCAAGCTATAATTGCCAAACTAAGTTGGATGCGATTGCTTTTGACCAAGATATCCTTTGTTTCAAGTGTTAAGAGGCAAGTATGGACATATAGCAAGAAGTGGCAAAGGTGGTTGAAGGGAAAGGACTATTGATATGGAGAGGTTTTGAAAAAGCTGTAATAAGTGCATGATATGTAGGTGATACTAATAGCATTGATATGTTGGAGGGTCTTTGGATTCCATGGGTCCAGGGATTTAAAGCCAACCCAAATAGTAATCTGGATTTGCAAAGGAGTCTTTAATTGTAGATGATCTTATAAACCATGAGGCTTGAGGTTGGGATGAGGCATTGATAAGTAATATTTACGGGCCCGTGTGATGTATGTAATGATTTTGTAATGCAATATATAGTATATAATTTATTTTCTAAAATATTTGTAGTATCATATATTAAAATTATTCATCTATTATAAATATCTTCTCATGAAAATATTTAATCTTTAAGTGTATTAAACTATTAATTTAACCCTTTACAAAACCAACCAGGGCAAGCTTTTTTTTTTTTTTAAATACTAAAATAAACAATACCATATTGTTTTCTTTCTCAACTAATGAAAATTTTATGTTCACTAAAAATAAAAATAAAAACTATATATATTTACCGTTTTTAAAATTTTCATTTACACCTATTATGAGCTTTGCAAAAAAGCTCAACAATGATTATTATTTTGAATGAGGAGACTCGGAGGATCTTTGTGATCCAAAAAGTCAATATGTAATTGCTAGGAGTACTACCAATCTTATTACATTAATTGAACTCAAAATTGATGTGTAATGCAATTCAAGTATTCATATAGTTCTCTCTCTCAAAAAAAAAAAAAAAAAAAATCATAGAGTAAAACTCGTAGTAACTTCATTTATTTATTTTATATAAAGCTTGTAGTAAATGGCATCCGAAGAAAAAAAAATTAAGGCAGTGCTTCATATGACTATTAGCTAGTCACCACGAAATTACTCATAGTGTGAGAAGTAGAGAATCAGTGGATAGAGTTCTAATTCTATGAAAAATGATCATTGTTTCAAAAGCTTGGTCCTTGAAGACATTCTTATTTCGGGCATTGCAGATTTGCCAAAAGGTTGTGGGGAAAACAAGTCTCCATCAAGAATCCAAATTAATTGAAATTGGTGAATTAAAGTATATAAAGGAATTTGACATATTCTTTCATAGGCAGAGAAAATAAATATATTCCCCATTAGTTCCTCAATTTGACTTACAGAGAGACAATCCTTTAAAATGTGATTAGGGCCTTGGAGGTATTATAACAAGCAAGTGCCATCCAATATGATATTTTTGAATCTCTCATGGTAAGTCAATCTGAGGTATGGAGTTGATTTTCCAAATCCATTTCAACTTTCAAGAGGGAAGTCTAGGACGAGGGAATGCCACGTCAAGAGTGATTTGGTAGGTTGCCTTGAGGTTGTCTAAAAAAATCTATCCTAAGGAGCCTATGTTAAAGAGTCAACTTGATTGGAAAAGGAGGGTTTTGCCAAAGCCCTAATGATTATTAAGATCTATTGAAACAAAGTGATAGATTGTGTTGGGGGAGGCTTAGTGGGCTGAGTCAAGCATCCTATAGAGGCGGAGGTAGGGTTGGGTCAAATCTCAGTCAATCTATTGGTACTGAACTACCATCTTTTAAGGAAATAAAGTTGCGATCTTACCATAAAGTATAGTTTTTGGTGTAATGGCTAAGAGTATGAACCTAAAAAATTGTATCAAGATTCCAATTCTCTTGTGTATCCCAAATACCTACAAGTCTGAGGTCCATTTCCTCCTTGCCTCGTGGTTCCCGAGCCTGTCCAATGGTAATTCAGTAAGTTAATAGACATGCCATTTTTTTAATTATCTGGGCCAAGTCCTTACTACATATCTCCTTTGTTTCACATAAACTAAGCCCAAATGAAATGACAGACTTCCGTTTTGTGGTGTGATAATTCAAGAGACATTTCCTCTTGAGTGTTGATGCCCAAATCTCCCCCATACGACCCAAGTTCTTTTAGCAAGAAGGGCTTTGTTGTAGTATGAGGCTCGCTTAATACCTAGCCCTCCTTATATCTTTGGTTTGGGTAGTTGTGTCTTACCCAACTAAGTTTAGTTAAGGTCTTTTTTTTTTCTTTTTTTCTTCAGTGTATGCCCCCACAAAAAAATGTCTATAATTTATCAATTTTTAAGGTTTATTCCTTCTTTTTTTTTTTTTTTTTTTTTACACAAAATTATAGACATTCCTATTTATGCTATCGTTAATAATAGAAACACCACTAAGCCCAATGAGTTGCCTTAGCTGGAACTGTCGTGGGCTTGGGAACCCACAGACAGAAGAGGAATTAGTTACGTTGGTACGTAACAAAGGTCCCATTGCTGATTTTCTTAATGGAAACGAAGGTTGAGAAATCAGTGTTAGTCAGAATTAATAGAAAGATTCAGTATAGTAATTGTTTTGAGGTTCCACATCATAACACTGGGGTTGGTTTAGCCTTATTTTGGGCTGCTGATTCTAATGTAGATGTTCAGTCTTTTTTAGATAATCATATTGATGTCATTATTGACCATGGAGTTGATGACGCTTGACGGTTCACAGGTTTCTACGGAGACCCTGAGACCGCCAATCAGGAAAACTCCTGGTCCATGCTTAGAAGTTTGAGTACTCGTTCCACTCTTCCTTGGGTGTGTATTGGTGATTTTAATGAAATCTTTTATGCAGATGAGAAACAAGGTTGGCTTGATAGACTGGAAAGGCAAATGCTGGGATTTCGAGATGCTCTTGATTTTTACAGGTTGAAGGATTTGGGTTATAATGGCTACCCATTTACTTGGTGTAACCGACGTCCTGGAAATTAGAATGTGTGGATCCGGCTGGATAAAGGGGTAGCTACTATTGACTGGATTTTGAGATTCCCTTCCTCCAGAATACATCACTTGGATGTTTTCCACTCAGATCACAAACCTATTCTTCTAAGCCCCGATTCATAAATTAACAGGTTTTATAAAAAAAGGGCTCCCTTTTCGATTTGAAGCCATGTGGTTGAGGGACAAATCATGTGAAGAGGTGATTCGTGATTCATGGGGAGATGGGATGACACAACCCATGGCTTGGGGTTTCAATAGCAAAGTATTGGCTTGCCAGTCAAATCTCAGAGTGTGGAACAAAAAAACTTTTGGCCATGTGAGAAATTCACTGAAGCAAAAACTAGCGGAGTTGAAATCTAAGGAGGAAAGTGGGGGTTACAGAAACAATCCTTCAAGGATCCAGGTATTAAGAGATGATATTCAGAAATTACAAGCCAAAAAGGAGTGTATATGGAAGCAAAGATCCAGAAACAGGTGGCTTAAAGAAGGGGACAGGAACGCAAAATATTTCCATTATAGAGCTAACCAAAGAAACTGGAGGAATTTGATTACAGGGTTAGAAGATGTCACTGGTACTTGGATTGAAGATGAGGCCGGTTTGGAGAAGGTGGTGGAGGGGTATTTTGAGTAAATTTTCACTAGCTCAAAGGTTTTGATAATATTCTGAGTGGTATTCAAAGTATTGTTGAGGCAGATTCGATTGAGCAGTTAGATGGAGATTTTCAAGCAATTGAGGTCAAAGAAGCTCTCAACCAAATGGCCCCCCTCACAGCTCCTGGCTCGGATGGTATGTCCCCTATCTTCTATAAGTCTTTCTGGCACATTGTGGGGGAAGATGTGACTGCTGTGGTTCTTCAAGTGTTGAACTCAGGTATTGTCCCAGAATCCATAAATACTACTTTCATCACCCTTATACCTAAAAAAAAAACCCCAAAAAAGTTTCTGATTTCAGGCTCATAAGTTTATGTAATGTCATTTATAAACTTATTGATTAAGTGGTGGCTAATCGGTTGAAAAAGTTTTTAGCTAATTTTGTGCCAGATTCTCAAAGTGCCTTTCTTTCGGGCCGATTGATCTCAGATAACATACTGGTAGCTTTTGAGACCCTCCATTAAATGAAGAGAAAAACACAAGGCAAGATGGGGTTTATGACTCTTAAGCTGGATATGAGTAAAGCTTATGACCGGGTGGAATGGGGTTTCTTGGAGGCAATAATGCATCACTTGGGGCTTGGGGAGAAGATGAGGAGAATTACTATGTCATGCTTGAAGTCTGTGTCCTATTCTATCCTCCTAAATGGACAACCAGTGGGAAGTATCAAACCATCTAAGGGGCTTCGCCAAGGTGATCCTCTATCACCTTATCTATTTCTCTTGTGTGCAATGGGGTTACAAGGCTTATTGCAAAAGGCTAAGATGGAGGGTAGTATAAAGGGTGTAGCTATTAATAGATATGGTCCTCGAGTATCACACTTATTCTTTGCAGATGATAGTGTCCTTTTTTGCCGTACCACTGAGGACGAATGTCAGAGGATTTTGGATATTTTTGCTATTTATGAAAGGGGAACGGGTCAAAAAATTAATAGAGAAAAGACTAATATCTTCTTCAGTTCAAACACCATACACCAAACCCAAACTCGCATCCAACATCTATTGGGTGTCCCGACGATCAAACAATACGAAAAATACCTGGGTTTGCCTGCATTAGTGGGGAGGGCAAAAAAAAGGAGCTTCATTTATCTTAAGAAAAGGGTGTGGAAGAAATTACAAGGGTGGAAAGAAAAACTACTATCTATTGCAGGTAGGGAAGTCCTTATTAAAACTGTTATTCAAACTATTCCAACCTATACCATGAGCTGTTTTAAGCTCCCTAAAGGGTTGATCAAAGAACTAGAAGTCCTTATTAGAAAATTTTGGTGGGGTTACAGTGATGATTCAAGGAAGATGCATTGGGTAAGGTGGGAGAGGTAGTGTGAAGCTAAAGAAGTGGGTGGCATGGGTTTCAAAGAAATTAAGAAGTTTAATGAAGCCCTCCTTGCTAAACAAGTTTGAAGAATGATGCATAACCTGGACTCCATTTGTTTTAGAGTCTTTAAAGCTCGATTCTTCCCTAATTGCTCTATTCTAGATGCAAAAGACTCCAAATCTGGGTCCTATGCATGGAAGAGCATCCTTGGTGCCTGAGATGTTATTAAAAAGGGTATGGTTTGGTGCATTGGGAATGGTCAATCAGTTCGGATCAAGGAAGACAAGTGGCTACCAGTGAAACCTAGTAGAGTAGTCTTTTTCCCCTTCCCTGCAGTGATGGCAGAAACAAGGGTGAGCTCTCTCATTAATCATGAGTTGAGTGTGTGGAAATCTGAGGAGGTTAATCGTGTTTTTCTACCTCATGAAGCTTCACTGATCTTAGCAATCCCACTAAGCCGAAGAAATCCCCCTGATTGTGTGTCTTGGTTGTGCACCCCATCTGGAGATTTTATCTCTAGTAGTGCTTACAAGTTGCTGGCTGCATCGACTTGATCAGACCGTGCTAGTTCAAGCAGCCAGGCCAATCAAAGTAGCTTTTGGAAGCGTCTTTGGAAGATGCAGGTGCCCAACAAGATCAAACATTTTGTATGGAGGGTGTGTAACAATGCTCTACCCACAAAATGCAACTTGAAGCGAAGACATATAGTAGATTCGGATATGTGTGAGCTATGTAAAGTTGCTCCGGAAGATGCTTTCCATGCACTCTGTTTTTGCAGCAATGTAGCTCCTGTGTGGCTGCCTCATCATTGGTTCTAGTCAATGATATCCTCCCCTCCCCTGAGTTTCAGTGATTTACTTAACAAATTTATGCAGGTTGGTGATGATTTTAGACTGGAGATGTTCGCAACAATTACTTGGAATCTATGGAATAGACGTAACGCCCTCCATTTTGGACGTGAAGCTCTACCCATAACGAAGATCAGCTCCGCCGCATGCGCTCTGCTCCATGACTTCATCAACAGTCAAACTCCAGAAGCTCCTCTCTCTTGAACTGCTGTTCGGCATTAGTGGCGTCCTCCAGAACAAGGATTTGTGAAAGTGAACTTCGATGCTGCCTTCTTCAAACAAAAGAACTCAGCTGGACTCGGTGTCATTGTGCGAGATTGGTGAGGTGCGAATCTTGGTGCTCTGTTCGTGCCTGCTATGCTATCTTCAACAGTTGCGGAGTTGGAAGCTCTCGCTTGCCTCAGAGCTGTCCAATTTGCTGCCGATATTGGTCTTCAATGTGTAATATTCAAAGGTGACTCGACCACCATTATATCTGCAATTTCCCAGGGAACTTCAAACCTGTCCTCCTTTGGAAATATAGTAGATGATGTACGGCACCTGCTGCCTAGTTTTTCTTCTGTTAGTTTCAGTCATGTAAACCGCTCGGGCAATATAGTTGCAGATGCTCTTGCAAAAACGGCCTCTTCCATTGTTGACTGCCATATTTGGATGGAAGCTTTGCCTTTAGACATTGCCGAGTTGGTTAACTTTGATGTTTGTTAAGTTTTATGTTTCAATAAAGTCCCAGGCTGGTGGTCTGGTTTCTCAAAAAAAAAAAAAAAAAAAAAAATAGAAACACCAAGATATTTTCTAGTTAAGTTGGGTTAAGTCACGATTTCAGTGCAAAATATATATGTATGTGCACAGTTGTACGAGGTAAGGTGTGTGTAAATTTTATCTATTTTCAAAACTCCAAACTAGTAAGGAATTTTTTTTTTAATCAATCTTGAGGAGAAATAAAATTTAAATTTGCTGAATTTTTTTCCCCATGATTTTTCAGAATTCATTTAGAACCCTTTTAGTTGCTTGAGAATTCTTCACAATGGCTTCTGTAAATAGGACAAGGTCATCTGTAAAGAAAAGGTGAGTAAAAATTGGACACCCTAAAAGATCTTATGCCCACCCAATTCTTATTGACCGCTCACCCCTAGATTAACCAAACCAAGTACTCCATGCAAATGATGAATATATATGGGAAGAGTGGGCCGCCATTGTCAGATTCCTAGAGAAATTAAATTGGAAGGAATTCCATCTTTTACCGTTCACTAAAATACCAAGACTAGAGGATGACACACGAGGCACAATAAGCTTTATTCTAGGCAAAGGAAAAAAAAAAAAAATGATAGGCTATGATTAATGAAGCTCCATTCCAACTGCCCTTAGAGGTATTCATGCGGAGAGGACATCAACAATATCATGCCTAAGTTTCTTTGTAGAGTGCAAGTATAGAATGTATATGAATGAACTTTCAAAATCTATACTGTAAAGTTTCACAAAGTAATTCAACACCAACTCTCTAAACCCTCTCTAGAGAGGGTTTAGTTACAAATTATATTAGTGAAAACAAAGTTAAAATGTCAATTTAGCAAGATTGGTTTATCGTTTACCCTAATTTCAGTCAAATAAGGGTTAACCAAACTCTTTTTTTGAGTTTGCTCAAGTGAGAATGAAGTTGCTCCAACAATCTTATGAAACTTTATTTCTTGACTCTCAATGCCTAACTCAGCTATTTTGAATATAATGGTGTTAGCACTTATTTAGACACAAAAATATGCTAACACACCCTAAATCCTACCTCTAAAGTCCTTCATGCATGCATCACAATGATCAGAAAATCCATCTTTACCACCATTGTTCATGCTTCAATTTTAAATCCATTCTTTTTATCCAAATGCTTGGCGAAAAGATGGTAATAGCAAAAAGATCGGTTCTTATTGTCATCATTCACATGGTATTGTCCAAAGTGAGTCAGAATTGGTCTGAAATGATTTCCATACGATATTGTGACTCCCCTGGAAAACCTGAACAAGCTCTAGAGTTGGTCGGGTTTGATATCATGCACTATAACAGCTAAAGGTATGTAAATTAACGCCCTAATTCAAACCAAAACAATCTTTATATTTTTACCAGAGGCATAAGTCAATACCTCATTACTCTTTCTATTGATTACAGTCCATAATAAGTTCTCCCATACGAACCCATCTTTGATCAATAAGACATTGGCACTTTTCTCTATCTATTTCGAAGGATTTAAATTGAATGAGGATTTCCCATTGTAACAATGTTTTCCAAAGAAACTCAAACTAGCTAGAAAAAGAAAGCCTTTTACAACACTTTGAATATCGCCACATCACATTGAAAAAGGTTAATTGGTTAAAAATTATCTCATGCCGCGTGGATTTAAGTCTTGCCACGTGGGTGGTACAAGAATAGAAAAATCATTTCCTTGAAGATGGAAGATTAATAGTCCCTCCAAAATGAAATATATAAATAGAATAATGAAATATATAAATAGGATAACAAATCAAATAAGGAACTTATTCATTTAAATAACAATCCAATTCTATTACATCAAACCATTAATAATAAAATATAAATCACACCACACCCTTCCAAACAAGTGGCCAATAACCAAAAAAAAAAAAAAGTAGCCAATATGGCCCCATTCACTATATATTAATTTCATCCACTAAAATACTTCTTAAAATACCGAAAAAACCAATTCCTTTGACGTCAATTGGGACCCGCCAAAACCCATTCTGAGAATACAGGTGGCTTTCCCTCAAAAACACAATGGCCTTCAGGTACTATTCCATGAAACAGTGAATCCTTGTATACTCTGCTACAAAATCCAATGCCATAGAACCCATAGAAGCCTAGGAGCCCTCTCTATTTCCCAGATTCAAGTTTTAGTGCTTGAACTAAATAATAAGCAAGCCCAGCATTTTCTTTTTCAATTACAATCTTCTCTTACTATACTTTTATGACTTTTTGTAAGTCAAATTATATCCCTCCTAGTCATAGATGCTATAGAAAAACTATAGAAAATCAAATACATATAACAATTTAATATAGAGGGTTAAGTTATCCTATGTACTAAAAAATAGTGTTACATAATTTGAAAGTTACCTAGGGGTCCCAAAGAGAATCATTTTGCATATCTTCCCATTCATTCTCTTCAATGTCATTGGAGAACGTCATAGACTGTTCCGTTGCCATTTGCATCCACATCTTGCTGGGTGAATCAAGAGGGAACTCATTAATGGCCTCAATCTGGCTAGGAGAGAGCCTCACCGTGACCGGTGCCATGTTCGAGCTAGACCCTCCTCCAACCTCAGCCACTCCTGCAGAGCCTCGAAGCCTTAAGGCTGCTTCATGAGCCGCCATGCGTATGTGTTCAGAATTAGAGCTAGCAGGGCGAGGGAGGCTATGAACCAATTCAGGAAAGTTGAGACGTGCCTCATGTCCCCTAAAGTGTAACGCAGCAACATCATAAGCAGCAGCTGCCATTTCAGGTGTCTCAAAGCTCCCTAACCAAATTCTTGTTTTCTTGCCTGGCTCACGAATCTCAGACACCCATTTGCCCCATTTTCTCTTCCGGACTCCTCTGTAGCTAGACGATGCAGCACCATGGCTAGTACTGCTTGTGTTACCGCTACTATTTGGCTCTTCTTCCATGCACTCAAGATGCTAGAAAGCTATATTATTGTTTAGTTCAAGTAAATGCACTGGTGAATGATAGTGTAATCCAGTTATAAGTATTTATAGACGTGGAATTATGCGATTTGACTGAAACGTGGTGAATTAACATGGATTGAGGTGAGCTTCCACGTAGTTGCACCATTGAAAATGATGTGAATATGTGCATGGTCACAACTTTCTTCATGTTAATTTGCTTAAACCCAAAAAAGAAAACAAAATAATAAAAAAAAGATAAAAGTATTTGAAGGGACCAAAATTTCTAGAAAGGACCAGTTATAGCATGCCGAGTCAATTCATTTTGGATATTTATTTGGTGATTGAAGAATTAAAGTTGTATGGAATTTGTAGCAGGACCAATAAGATAAAAATTGAGGGACATAGTGTTTCCTATTTAGAACGCGGTTTCTCTGAAAGTGGCATTAAAAAGTTTGGACCCACTAATCCCACATTTGGAGCTGAATCTTAGATCAGGCTAGAGATAAAAAGTGCTGTACAGTTTTCTTTTAGAAAAGGTCCTTTTTTTTGGGGCATAAAATCAAAGCATGAAGAATACGAAAATGACGATATCATCATAGATTTATGAGATCATGAACAGAATCTCCTGAATGAAAAAACAAAAGAAAAAAGAATTGAATAATTCATAGATAGGATCTGATAAATGACAAATAAAAAAGGAGTTCGACAAGGAATCACAAAAGTACAAATAGAATAAAGTCCTAGATAACGTTTTATAATAATTAATGGATTGTTAAAAGAGTTTTTTTTTTAGGCCTGACCTTTATAGTAGTAGTTTAAGGTTATAAGAACTGAAATTCTAACACACAGAATTGATGTGGGATAAATATCTTTTTTTTTTTTTTTTAGGAAATAATAATACTTATTAAAACACACAAACACGAAAGTAGTATATATAGTTTTTTAAATAGACTTATAATATATTACATAACTAGACATTTTGTCAAAGACATCGGATTGGAGCCACCCGTCCATTGGCCAGATTATCAAAGACATTTTGTCTATCGTGGGTTCGCTTAGAACCTTTTCTTTCTTCATACTAAGCGGCAGGGTAACTGTGTAGCCCATGCTTTAGGTAAGAGAGCAATTGTTTCTTTTTCTTTACTAGTTTAGATGGAACATGTTCTATCTGACATAGAACAGCTTGTTATTTTAGATTCTGCAACTACTTAATAAAAGCATTCGGTGTTGATTCTCAAAAAAAAAAAAAAAAAAAAAAAAAAAAAAAAACTAGAACTATTAAAGAGTTGGTTATAATATATTTGTGTGAGGGACAATGAAGCTAATATGTTAGAAATATTAAAAATTTTATACATGAGAACATATCTAATCGTAAAAAAGTAATTCAATATTTAATAATTATATTGTTGAAGTAGTATTTAATACTATTTATAGCATTTATGGTGTAATTCTTCCTTCATATTATTTTTAAATTAAAATATCACAATATTTTTTTGCCCCTTGAATATTTAATAATATTCTATATTTTATATTGATATTGTATAGCTAATTTTCTTTTTAAATCATCTTCTTTAATCTCTTTCAAAAGTAATAGTTTTTTATTTATGTCATTATAGATATAGAACTACTTAACTAATGCACTATAGCTAATAATATCATATTCATATATCTTTCACAACTCCCTTTTTACAATTTAGTGTTTTTTAAAAAAAAAATTATAGATACCACCAAATGTAAAATTGGGTTTCTTAAAAACTTGTAATTGAAATATTATAACATTGGTATTTATATTTTGTGTAAGTGTATTGGTATTGATATTTTGTGTAAGTTAATGGTAGATCACTACTTGGTGAGCTACATATATTAAATTAGTATATTAATTCACATTTGTCTGATATATACGTAGAATTAATGAACTTGTAATTTTTAATGTGTTGTTAGTGGAGCACTAGAGCAGGAATTCTCAAGATAGATTATTATTTAGATAAGTTCTTAAATCTTAACTCAAATTTTTATATCACTATATATAATTTTGGTACCCCTTAAAAAAAGAAATTGGCTTTGTTAATATGATTATTTTGTGTGGAGTAACATTAATGGACCATACAACTAATCCAATAAGGTACAAGTGTGAGTAAAGAAAAATGTATTTTATATATCGGATATATAAATTTATATGAAATATTATCCTCACACGATTGTGCATGGGATGGGATCCAGCTGATATCGCCAAAGCTAAAAAATTGTCCCCACAAGAGGTCTCATATTCTTGCCTCGGAACTCACAAAGTCAATTGTGCTTGAAAGTTCCTAAACTGTGAAAAAGGGTAATGATTTATGTGTTTGCATTTTTTTTTTGTCAACAACAATTCTAGCTTTTACAGTAACAGTCCTTTAAAAGAAATCAAAGACATTGTACTCGCATGGTATGGTAGAGATTATTGAGGTAGTAAAATATTTCTTTTATTTGAAAAGTGATTTTTTGGGTTTGTCAAAATTCAGAAAGTGATTTAAAATTAAAAAAAAAAAAAAAAAGAACTCAAAAAGCTGTTTTCTAAAAAAGAAAAAGTGTTCGACAAAACTTTCTCTTTCCAAAACATTGCAAAATCAAACGGACCTAATTCACATGACCTACAAGGCTACAACCACAAAGTGAAAGATCAACGCTCTTAAGTGTTGGGAGAAGGGTAATTAGAGATATTCCCTTTGAGAAAATCACATATAAAGTGATCTACTTTAATATTGATCTCGATTTTCAAACATTAATTCCTGAAATTTCCTTTGTTGGATATGTTGGAGTATTTTAATTTTAAATAAATAAAAATGAATAAATGTAATAACATAAATGTAAAGATGTGGGAGTAAATATGGGAGATGAGGAGTTAGTGAAAATGTTTAATCCCACATTGAAAATGAGAGAGACTTTTTTATTCTTTTTAATTGTGGTGATTAATGGACTAAAATGTATTGACTCAGATATTGGGCTAGATACGTGCGCAAGGGGAAGGTGAAGAGTGGAGGTATCAAAATTGGAAAATAAAGAGCCATTAACCCACTTAATGGACTATCTTCAAAAGTATTTTCAGTTTCTCATACCTCTTGATTCTCTACAGCATATGCTTAAAATAAGAATAATTTAAGCCAATACTAGAGATTTTTTTTTTCTACCCAAAAAAAAAGAGAGATTATTTGTTTCTTTTTTTCCTTTACAGCAAACGGGGAGAGAGATTTAATAAAAACTCAAATTCTCCTTTACATGAGAATTACAAAATACCACTTACCCAAAAGACTCTTGAAAATTATTAAATTTACATTCAACATCATATTAAAGGAATTCACGAGCTCTAGAATTTGTTCAATTTGATGGGTAGATTTATTTAATTTGATCCTTAGTTCCATTGGCGGATTTAGAATTTCACTTTAGGGGGGCCAAACTAAATATTAACTAATTAAATAAGTATATTATTTAATTTATTAAAGAATTTTAATTTTCATTAGGAATCCCCTTTAACGCTATTCCTAATATTGTATAATTGCTTTTATAATTTCTTCAAAATAAAAATCAATATCTCAATTAAATAGTATATAACTAATTAATTACATAAATATGATTTGCTCATTCACACAATGCCTTACTAAACAACAATAGTTCAAGGTCATATGATAAATTTGATAATATATTGTGATAACTTTAACAAATATTGAATAAAAATAACAAAACTAAAATTTTAATCTTCAGACAAAAATATAGAATCAACAAACTTACAAATTGTACACAAGTGATGCAATTAATTACCATTACAATAACAAAAATATATTACATAATATCCAAAGAATAATAAAAATATATCAAATTGTTATTACTATTGTTGTTGTAGTAGTATTATAATCAATGCCAAAATGAGACTTCTAATAATATATCATCATTTTCATTCTTGAAATTTTGTCTACATTTGTCGCAATTTAAAAAAAAAAAAAAAAAAATCACATCTCAAAAATTCTTATCATAACTAAAGTTTTTAAGAATTATTTATATAACCCAAATCATTTCAGTATATACTTGATTTGAGATTCATTTTATGCCTTACAACACCTCCAAAATCTTAAAAAGTATGTACCACTTCTCATCCCTTTTGATTGGTTTCTAATGCTTAGACATGGACCATTTAACCAACCAATTCAAAACAATCCAAAAGGACAAGGCCCTACCCCGGCCCGTGGTGATTGAAGAAATACATTTCTTTTCATAACCTAAAAATGCATAAAACAAAAGCAAAACTAAAAAACATAACCATTCCTTTCTAGCAAAGTATCTCTCAAGTCAAAAGTTTTAGAGTCCCACTAAGAAAAACAATTGATAGCAACTAAGATAACTCATTCACCGAAAGTTTTCTTTTTGTTTCTATTTAGTAAAAGAGAAATAGTAAATTTACACATGATTTTTTTCTTTTTCTTTTTTACAAATATCATTTTTTATATATAAATAATTAACCTTCTAGAAAATCATTAGGCTGCTTGGTAGCACATTTCGAAAACTAATTTTTAGCTTTTAAAATCTTAAAAAAAAAAAAAAAAAAAAAAAAAAACCATTCCCCTTATAGTGCTTGATTCAATTATTTTAGTTTTTGGCTTTGAAAACAATTATCAAAATACATTTTTGTAAAAGTTTAATTTTGTTTATTTAACTTTTCTCTTTAATAAAAGACAATGTATAATTCTAAATAAACCACTCATATTTCTAATTATTGCTCTCCTTCATTAGTTTTTTCATTTTTCAAGATGACGTTATGTTGGTGGACATAACGATGATGAATTGTTAGAAGAATTACGTTGGAAATTATATAAATAAAAAGATTAAAATGGAAAAAACAAAAACAACAAATTAATTAAGAGACTGAATTGGAAACAAGTGAAATTAGAGGTGTATTTCATAGTTTAGCCAATTTTTTATTATGTTCTTTTTTTCTTTTTTCTTTTTTTGATTTATTTTCTCACATGTTAAGTAATAAAGAAACATGATTTCCTAATGTTTGAGAACTGCATTCTAAACCTTATTATCCAATTATTATTTCTACAACTGATATGACTTTGATAACAATTTCGTGGTACATCATTTGCCATACCTTCCCAATAAAAATCATGTTTGTTTGTTGTTTACGACAAAAAAACAATCCCTTGGTTTGTTGCATTAGGTGATGATTGATAAAACTTACCATAGAAAGAAAATTTTTAAGTGAAGGTTGATAAACAAAACTCAATCATGACAAGTAACTAGTACTTAAAGATTGGAGATGCAATTCTCCTCCTGAAATATTTTGTTTCCTTGCTAAATAACGAAAGATTGGAGATGCAATTCTCCTCCTGAAATATCAAAATGTTCCCTTGACAAATTAGAAATGATGCATATGATAGTTTCTAAAGCTTATTTGTTTTTGTAGGTAGACTGATAGATTTTGGGGAGGGCAAGTTGGGATTTGAACTTGAACCAGGGATATGAGATATCACAAAAGATATCATTACTATAAAGTTGTCACTTGAATAAACCCCATATGAAGCTTGTTAATGTATGCATGATAATAATTTAATTTATAAATAGATAAGGGTAAAATTTATGTGCATTTCCTTGGGTGTTTGTATATTAGGTCCTTGATAAAATTCAATCAAGTGATTGCATTGACCAATATATCATATAGTTGAATTTAATTGTTGTTCAAAATTAAGCAATTAAATTTAATTTGAAAAACCCAAGTACAATAACTAAGAAATTATACATAATTTTTGCCCGTAATAATTTTTACTCATTTAATTTGTTGCTTTTAAAATTATGGGATTTGATTTGTTTTTAGTACCTTTCAAAAATTTTGTAGAAACACCAAAAGAAGGAAGTTATTATTCAATCTTTATTGTATTAGAATATTAGCCATCTACTTCACATATATAGATTATAGAATACTCATTATTTTTTTTCTTTCGCAAAATCATCACCGAATCATTCTCAATCTCACAAATCCCACAATTATGAGAAAAATAAAAACTATAGCCCTCCTTTATTTGAAAATAAAAACATCACTAAAGTTCAAGATTAATATTATATAAATATATCAAATAATTGTAAAAATGATCTTGAATTGACATTACAATTATACCTTTCTTGATTAAACTATACTAGAAAACTCGATCTTCATTGCATTGGTTCATAAAACACCTGAAGTCACAAAAACCCATTTTGTAGCTAGCTTCCATTTTTGAGTGGGTAACAATTAAGAATACACCATGGTTGAAGATGTTATTGGCTAATAGGTTTAAGCAACTCTTTGTTGTTATTGGCTTGGACACAAATAAAACCCTTCATTCGCGTCAATATCTACACTTTTAAGGGCACCAACTCAGGAGCATATATCACCCAACAACCGAATAAAAATCCCGTCTTATTCGTAATATTCCACTTGTTGCTTCACAAATTACACTGCACCACGCGTAAGAATTTTTTTTCCTTTGAAATTATAAACTTTGATTATTTTATAATAAAAAAAATTAAATACTACAAATTGTGATGGATGAAATATAAAGTGAAATGCTCAAAACGAGATAATCCAACTAGGGGCATAACACAAATTTTCAATAATTTGAGAATATTCTTAAATTAGTCAATCACCTCATACATGTCCATTAAAAAAAAATTATGCGTAATGTTACAAACACAATAATCTTTTTAACGTTTGAGTTGGTTAGTTTTTACTAATTTTTAGTTAAACTCGCTACTAATATCACCTTTTTACCTACTAATAACTTGTCACCTTGATATTAATTAAGTTATTTTAGGACCCCTATACTTTGCGAAAACTTTTGCCATTATTTGATAATATGTGTGACTATAATCGGTGAAATATCACTTTTATATAAACTTATAATTTTTTTTCTCTATCATTTACAGCCGCATATGTCTGGATTATGAAAAAAGTTTGGCACAGAAGGTGTCCATAGACTTTTTCTTATAGAAGTAGGCTCACAAATAAGATAGTAAATTGATGTAAAAATATTGTAAAATTGTTGTGAATTGTCAATTATTGTGTCCCAAATTTTATTGAGACTTTTATTTCTAACAAGCACACGCATGATATTTTTGGTTAGAGTGGGTCTTTCAAGCTAGAAGAACTTTTTGGCTGCTAAGTGAGTTTGGAAACAGCTGGATCATGCTAAGCTTCAACTATATGTCACTATAATTAAAAAAAAAAAAAAAATGAAACAAGTCTATAAGCTAAGGTTCAACCATATTCAAGAAAAAGGTAATATAACAACTAGTGCTTACAATCAATATCACCATCAATGTTTTTTGTCAAAACTTGTATTGATTTGAAATGCCAAACCTTATACAAAGACACACACTATCTCCGCGTTGCACAATGTTTGACCTATTCATCATCCATGGTGTCTTCAAAGTTCAAATCGTTTTCTTTGGTCAAGAAAAAAAAAAGTTTTGTCGAGAGAAATTTTCATTATGAGACATGTGTTTTTCATTTGTTATTTTTTATTATTTTATTTTATTTTTTTGGAGGAGGCGATGTTTAACACAATTTCTGCAGTCTTTTCGAGATTTCATACAGATAGAAAATTGGTGCAATAATTAAATTGCGTATCAGATGAAATAAAACTTGTTTACGTATACTTCTTTTTGTGTCCATACCATTTCTATACAAGATTCCATATACTATTATCAACTTTTCCAATTGAAGTACTCCTTTTTATGTGAGTTTGAGAGTCATGATTCTAAGACTTTTTATCCACTTCTTTCAATTAAATAATTACTAAGTAGCCAAAAATCTTATAATTTGACTTATTAGCACTTTTTTATATTTCCAAGAGAGACATTCAAAGTTTAAAACTCCTCTCCCCATTATAAATATCAAATTATCAAAAATATAAAAAACTAATTACTAAATAAAGTGAATTTGTGAAATAAGTGGACCAAATTTGTCACTAGGTTAATTGAATAAACTTATTTCTTTAATTTGTTTTGCTAAAAAACCAAATGAGTAGATTACATTTTGAATCCAATATTTAGTACTTTAGGGTTTAATTATATGGTTCAGCCAGTTGCATTTAAAATTATGTCATTCAAGTTGTTATTTTGAAACATTAGGGATTAATTTATTGTTTTTGAAACTATAGAACTTAATTTGTTACACTTCTAAACTATAAAAAGTTTAAATTGTAACTTTTCCAAAATAAATCGTTCAAAAATACAATATGTAAAGCTTTAAGAAATTATACCTACTTGGAAAAATAAACAAAATAATCACAATCACAACCATTAGAAAAAGAGAGAGAGGTCAATTTTTGGTTAATTCTTATCACACTGTGTTCCCAAAATAAAGGTAGGAGAAAATGAGGAAAAATAAAAAGTTTTACACAACAGAATACAAGTTTCCAAAACCTTTTATTCCACGTTCTAAGATTCAAAATACCAAATATTTGCTTACCCATCTTGTGTTTATAAAAATGACAAATTATTTTACATATTTCCTTAGCCCATATAGTAAATTTATCCAAATATTTGAGGGACATATAATCTGAACTACTCCACTTACTTGATCAGGCATTTCTTGCCTCAAATATCATTATTAACAAAGTACTAATCCACTGAATCAATTGAATAGAATACATATATAAATAAAAGTAGGACATGGTTGAGCATTAATTGTTGCCTTGAAGCTTATGATTATCAAAGAAATAGAGCATCGACTCTGTTCAAGTGCACTTAATGTAGGCCGACACACAACTACCTAACACTCCTATCAAGTAATACTATTACAAGACTTAAGTTTTTCCTAATCACAGTCATCATTCACTGAACACAGAGAAAACCTGTGTGTTCACCGACAATCTTTTCTTTAATAAGTATCAAAGATACTAATGATATATGATATAGAGCATGGGATGCAAACACATGTGGTCCTATGTTTTGGATAAAACTAAAAACTGGGTTTTAGAATCTAGGGGCTTAGGATTAATATTAAAGAACCATCCATCCAGCTTCATGGGAAAGGGGATAAGGGGTCTAATGTTGTGTCGAACTATTGTATTAAAACCTTGATTTGATTAGAATATTGTACTAATAAAGCGACAAACATTAGATTAAGAGAGAGGGAAACAGCTGCAACACATACAAAAAGAGGTTTCACATAGATTTTCTCATTGACTAACAAAGGAGTAAATTAGCTTAGTTTTAATATTGTAAATAAAGACATTATTTTGCTTTTGACAAAATTAAGTGGCAAATAATCCAATTGCAAAGTGTCCATCTATGAGTGCAATTCCCTGGGTTTTGTGGGGTATTGATGCTAGAATGCCGATGCCATTAAGGTTTCACTCTTTGACTGCGGTCCGACAAAGATTGACCTAATACGCAAACTTTAGGGAAGACAATATAGCTAGGTCGGTCAATAATAAGGTTCTTTTTCTCACCTACCCTTGTTAGGACAAAGAAGTGAAATTTTCCTTGTTAAGTGTTTTGAGGAATTGCAAAATTTCCGGTCCAATCAGCACTATTTTGCCCCCCACATAATTTTTTGACATGACATGAATAAATTTTGTTTACACCATCTTGTCTCATATCGTACTATCTTGTTTTGACACGAATATATGTGTATATATATATATATATATATATATATATATGAACAAAGTTTAATTACAAAATTTGTTATAACTTTAGACTACAAACTCACTCAATAAAATAAATATTATTGCATATTTTGAAAATCTAACCGTTGCATTGCATGGTCTTTACGCTCTTAATACACATGTCAAATTTTGTGTCAATCGGATATTATATACTATATAATCTACAAACTTATATTTTATGCATAATTTTTAAATTACAAAAACTTGCAATTTAAAAATTTATTGATGACATAGCTATTAATCTTTAATTTTTTTTAAAATTTTGTAACCATGGAAGATATAAGAAGAAGATGTAATCCAATGGTGGATTTGTCAAAATTCATCTCCAATAAAAAGATATTGAGTGAGTTCGCTCTTAATACACATGTCAAATTTTGTGTCAATCGGATATTATATACTATATAATCTACAAACTTATATTTTATGCATAATTTTTAAATTACAAAAACTTGCAATTTAAAAATTTATTGATGACATAGCTATTAATCTTTAATTTTTTTTTAAAATTTTGTAACCATGGAGGATATAAGAAGAAGATGTAATCCAATGGTGGATTTGTCAAAATTCATCTCCAATAAAAAGATATTGAGTGAGTTTGTAGCTTAAGGCTACAACCGATTTTGTTGCTAAACTTTGTCCTATATATATTACTCACATCGATTATCCAAAAAAAAAAAAAATATTACTCACATCCAAAACATTCACCTCCCTCTCTACTAGCCTATCAACCATTCAATTTCTTTATCCCTCTCTTACTCTCATCAGTAAGGTTGTCAAAATCGGGATCCTACATAAAATCGTGGTAAGTAGGTGAGATCATGGATCATAAGATTGGATCGTGAATCATAAGATCATACATTATTTGAGAAAAAATAAATTGGTATGTTAAATAATCACATAAATTATACACTCATAAAAACAAAAAATTTACAATGGAGAAGGAATCAAATTATGTTATGCTAATTATATGCGTGAAAGAATATCTAGTAGCTAGTGATAGATAAATAACTGCTTAAGATGGAGAAGGAAGATCAGCAATAGAATTTTCAAGTTGTATTAAATGGTGTTTGTTTATGCCTGTGGGTGAGAAAGCCCAACGCCATATGTTGGGCCTGAGGCCCAGTTCAAATACGACTCTCTGTCCGAAGAAGTTAAAAATATCAATGCTTTGCCATCCTGGTGGAAGTGCAACCCCTAAGGGACAAACGCTCCGTCCGAAGACAACCTGGTTGGGCCGAAGGGACCCTACCCAACGGAGCTGCCCAGAACTTGATCGAGTAGATATGCTGAAGATCTCCCTGCCAGGGCTGAGCTTCAGGCATGTCTAACTGCGTAGCTATCATGAAATATCTTACCAATAAAGCTGCCACCGCCACATTTAATGCACTGCAGCAACTTTCCTGGCCGCATTTATGTGGAGAAGACACCTGAACAGTGTATCTTCACCCACCACCACTCACTGCAGGTTAAAGCAAACGGCTGATGTGACTAGTACTCAAGTGGGCGCCTAGATGGAGGACAAGTGTGCGGTGAAGATGGGAAAAGGGTGTATATATAAGGGAAGCAAGTCTCACAGAGCGGGGGGAGAAAAATTGTATTCACGAAGCCTTTAAATAGGAAGCCTCTTCAGACTAAAGGGATTTTACTTGTTGAATGCCTGACTCAATCCTTTTTTCTTTCATTATTGGTTTTGTTTATATGGACCGTTGCTAAATCCACCACTAGCTCAGTTGTTTAACCCATTCTCTACAAATTTATTGTTGGGAATTTGTTGGGCTCACCATACAGAGAGTTGGTGCCTGGCCCAACGAATTTGGACCCTACAATTGGCGCCGTCTGTGGGAATCGACTTGAGCAAAGGTGGAAGCAACACCTCAAAAGATGGCTGAACCAAGGCAACGACCAGCTGAGTCCAGGTCGTCTAAGCACACCGATCCCTTTCTTCATCTGGAGCGGAGGCAGGATCGTGAGGGAAGTGTACACACCGCACGTGACGAGCAAAGCCAGTCGCATGGGGAGAGCCACATGTCTCATGCAGAGAAAAACAAAGACATGCAGAAGGAAATAGACAGGCTCAAAAGGGAGTTGCGCCATGCGAAGAGGAAGCGCAGTCCCTCGTATTCTGACGAAGATTTTGAGGACGAACAGGATGTTAGCTACAAACAGAAACATCGAACGCCGGTCAGCGAATCTTTCACCTATGAGGAAATGCGTCATGACGAGAGGAACCCTCAGAATCCCTTACCGGGGGGCGCAGGGAACGATGCTATGAGCAAAGCTCTAGATCAGATCTCCAGGTCTCCTTTTACACGTAATATCGAGGGTGCCAGACTTCCCAGGCGTTTCCACCAACCTACATTCACCATCTACAATGGCCGGACCAACCCAGTGGAACACGTGAGTCATTTTAACTAGCGGATGGCAGTTCACTCCAGGGACGAAGCCCTGATGTGCAAAGTTTTTCCCTCCAGTTTGGGACCAATAGCCATGAGATGGTTCGATAGTCTGAAAGCAAACACTATTAGCTCTTTCCAAGAGCTAACCCAGGCTTTTGGGTCCCGTTTCGTCACTTGTCGAAGGGTTCCTCAGTCCGTGGCCTCGCTGTTGTCCGTTAGCATGAAAGGGAACGAGACCCTGAAGTCGTATTCGGATAGATTTTGGGAAACGTACAATGAGGTAGAGGAAGATTGTGAATCGATGGCTATTAGCTCTTTTAAACTGGGCCTCCCCACTGAACATCCCTTGAGAACGTCTTTGACGCGCAAGCCTGCCACCAGTATACGCCAGTTGATGGACAGGATCGATAAGTACAAAAGAGTTGAGGAAGATCAGCAGCAGAGTAAGGGAAAGGAGAAGGTTATCCCTCAAGAGGGGAGGGATTTCAGGTCAGACAAGCAGAATCATAACAGGCCGAGGAAGGACTGGGTCGGACAAAGCACAGCGAACTTCCAGACGGTCAATGCAGTTTTTCGCGAACCAGTGCACCAAGTCCTAGATAAGATAAAAAACGAACCATTCTTCAAAAGGCCGAACAAGATGGTGGGAAACCCTGAGAGGCGCAACCACAATCTGTACTGTCAGTATCACCTGGACCATGGGCATACTACCGAGGACTGCAGGAGCCTGTGGGATCATTTGGATCAGCTGGTCGGTGAAGGCAGGTTAAAGCACCTCCTGCACCACTCATATGGTCAGGGAAATCAAACAAGCACGGGGCCCAGGAGGGGTGATTTTGTAAAACCTCCCTTGGGAACGATCAACGTTATTTTTGCTGCACCAGGGAGGACAGGGTCTTGCCCATCCAGGATATTGTCAGTTGCTCGGGTGCCCTCGGATAAGGTTAACCGAGAGCCGAACAGGCCTAGGACAGACGTCCCAGTTTTGGGCTTTTCGGAAGAAGACAAAATAGGAACTGTACAGCCGCATGATGATGCCCTGGTAGTCACTCTGAGAATAGGCGGACACGACGTGAGAAGGGTGATGGTGGATCAGGGCAGCGCCGCAGAGATAATGTACCCAGACCTATATAAGGGGCTGAACTTGTCCCTCGAAGACTTGACTCCGTACAGTTCCCCTTTAGTCAGTTTTGATGGAAATGTGATCACTCCGAGGGGGCAGATCAGACTGCCTGTGCAAACCGGTACTGAGATCGTGGAGGTAGATTTCATAGTGGTGGATGCCTACTCACCCTACACCGCTATTGTAGGCAGACCTTGGCTTCATACCCTTGGGGCTGTATCCTCCACACTGCACCAGAAGATTAAGTACCCCTCCGAGGGGATAGTTGAAGAAATCCGAGGGGATCAGGCTATGTCCAGGCAATGTCTAGTGGCAGCCATCCAGCACGAGCAGCATGCCGAGCCCTCAAACTGTAACAAGGAGAGTTTATAGCAATTAAAACCTTCGGCGCCGGACACCGGAGCCTCGGCCGGAGAAGCAGAGTGCGAAAGCTTAACAAGGATAGTTGTTGATAACGATCCAGAGAAGTTCTTTCAAGTCGGATCTATGCTGCCTCCTCAGGAGAAGGGAGAGTTGATAGAATTCCTCAGGGGAAACGTTGATGTATTTGCATGGGACCCTGCGGAAGCCCCGGGGGTAAGCCCAGATTTCGTTTGTCACCATCTAAACGTAGATCCCACCATAGTCCCCAAGAAACAACCATTCCAGCGACCATCGAAGGAACACGCAGATGCAGTCAGGGAGGAGGTAACAAGGCTCAAGCAGGCAGGGGCCATTAAGGAAATTTTTTACCCCGAATGGCTGGCCAACACAGTGGTGGTAAAAAAGAAAAGTGGGAAATGGCGGGTGTGCGTGGACTTCACTGATCTCAATAGAGCCTGTCCGAAGGATCCGTTTCCCATGCCAAAGATAGATCAACTAGTTGACGCAACCGTCGGGCACCCTCGGATGAGTTTCTTAGACGCCTTTCAAGGCTATCATCAGATACCACTGGCCCTCGCCGATCAGAGCAAAACGGCTTTCGTAACCCCTGTAGGAAATTACCACTACAAGGTAATGCCGTTTGGCTTGAAGAATGCCGGGGCTACCTATCAGAGAATGATGACCAGGATGTTTGAGCCACAGCTGGGCAAAAGCATGGAGGTTTATATTAACGACATGGTGGTTAAAAGCAAGGTTATCACTGAACATATTGGGGACCTTCGGGATATCTTTGAAATTCTGAGGGGACACAGACTACGCTTGAATGCCTCCAAATGTTCGTTCGGTGTTGGGTCAGGCAAGTTCCTGGGGTATATGGTCACTCACAGGGGAATCGAAGTTAACCCCGACCAGATAAAGGCCATTAACGGCTTGCGAGCTCTTCGGAACCCCAAGGAAATCCAGAAGCTGACGGGGATGACCGCTGCCCTTAACAGGTTCATTTCCAGATCAGCCGACAGGTGTAGGCCTTTTTTCTCGTTAATCAATAAGTGGAAGGATTTCAAATGGACGGAGGAATGTGCTATTGCTTTCTAACAACTTAAAGACTACCTGGCTAGGCCTCCCATCATGTCCAGTCCCGAGCCAGATGAAGTCTTGTTTGCCTACATTGCTGTGGCTCCTAGTGCTGTAAGCTTGGTGCTGATCCGAACAGACTGTGGCATGCAAAAACCAGTCTATTATGTGAGCAAATCGCTGCAGGAAGCTGAGACTCGTTATTTGCCCCTAGAGAAAGCCATTCTGGCCGTTGTGCTGGGTACTAAGAAGCTGCCCCACTATTTTCAAGCTCACACCGTCATAGTCCTTACCCAGCTCCCACTTAAAGCAATACTCCGAAGTGCGGACTACACAGGAAGAATTTCCAAATGGGGGACGATGCTTGGGGCTTTTGATATCAAGTACATGCCCCGCACGTTGGTGAAGGGCCAGGTCCTTGCGAACTTGGTCGCAGAATTCACAGAGCCCCCTTTAGAGGAAGTAACCCCAACGCCGGCCGCTGAGAGTAGGACAGTTGGCATGGTCTCCTCACGGAGTCCCTCGCCCTGGGAGGTGTACGTTGATGGCGCATCAAATCAAAGGGGCTCTGGAGTGGGGCTTGTGCTGATAACCCCAGAAAAAATTACCATCGAAAAGGCTTTAAGGCTGAATTTCTCAGCAACGAATAATGAGGCAGAATATGAGGCTCTACTGATGGGGATGAGGATGGTACGAAGGATGGGGGGAAAGTCGGTTGAAGTATTCTCGGACTCGAGACTAATCGTCGGCCAAGTACAGGGAGAATTTGAGGCGAAGGACGAGAGGATGCAGGGGTACTTGAGCCTAGTTAAGTCCCTGCAATCAGAGTTTGAATATTTTAACCTGCAGCACATCCCCAGAAGTGGCAACACACACGCAGACTCTTTAGCCACTCTTGCCACCTCTTCGGCACAGGCATCGCCGAGGGTTATCCTCATTCAAGACATGCAGGAGCCTACGGAAGTAAGAAAAAAGTCACTCCAAGTTCATTGCGTCAGAACCGACCCGTGCTGGATGGATCCCATCATCAAGTTCTTGAAGGATGATGTGTTGACCGAAGAAAAAGGGGTAGCGGACAAAATACGAAGAAAAGCCGCAAGGTTCTGGCTGTCCGAGGAGCGGAAACTTTATAAACGTTCCTATTCGGGTCCGTACTTACTGTGCATGCGCCCTGAAGCGACTGAGTCACTACTGGAAGAATTGCATGAAGGGATATGTGGGAGCCATACGGGAGGTAGGTCCTTAGCCCACCGGGCCATCACACAGGGTTATTGGTGGCCATATATGCAAAGAGAGGCCCACGAATACGTAAAAAAGTGCGACCAATGTCAACGGTTTGCGCCGAACATACATCAGCCAGGCGGTAACCTCAATTCACTATCCAGCCCATGGCCTTTTGCTCAATGGGGTCTGGACATCGTAGGCCCTTTCCCTAAGGCAGCAGGAAACAGGAAGTACTTGCTGGTCGGAACGGACTACTTTACCAAGTGGGTAGAAGCTGAACCTCTTGCAAATATCAGGGACGTAGACGTGAAGAAGTTCATTTGGAAAAACATCGTCACCAGATTTGGAGTCCCACATACCCTCATCTCGGACAACGGGCTTCAGTTCGATAGCAAAGCTTTTAGAAGTTATTGCAGTGAGCTGGGAATCACAAATAGATACTCCACCCCCGCCTATCCCCAGGGAAATAGGCAGGCCGAAGCTGTTAATAAAGTCATTGTTAACGGGCTAAAGAAGAGGCTGGATGATGCGAAGGGTAGATGGGTAGAAGAACTACCCCACGTATTGTGGGCATATAGGACTACGCCTCGCAGGTCCACTGGGGAGACCCCCTTCTCAATGACCTATGGGGCTGAAGCTGTTATACCTCTAGAGACTGGATTCCCTACCTACAGGACTAGCTCTTTTGACCCAGCCAACAACGATGGGCAGCTAGAAAAGAGTTTGGATCTGATTGAAGAACGAAGGGAAAACGCAATGGTCCGATTGGCGCATTACCAGCAGAAACTCAAACAGGGCTATGACGCCAATGTGAGGTTGAGACCCCTTAAGCCTGGTGATCTGGTCCTAAGGAAGGTGGTAGGTAACGCAAAGAATCCAGCATGGGGAAAACTGGGGCCGAATTGGGAAGGTCCATATCGCATCACCTCGAGGGCCGGCATTGGAGCATACTTCCTAGAAGACCTGGATAATCATGTAGTGCCCAGGCCGTGGAATGTAAATAATCTCAAAAGGTACTACTATTAAATGAATTTCTCTCTCAGTCATGATTGCATTTTGTTATGATAGTCTCTCTCAAGTGTTTAAACTTAAATCCAATCATGCCTGTAGTCCTCGGACCAGATGATTTGGGTTAGTTAACACTCCTTTACGATCCTCTAAGTGTTTAAACTTAAATCCAATCATGCCTGTAGTCCTCGGACCAGATGATTTGGGTTAGTTAACACTCCTTTACATATTTCTCGCTAGTGTTTAAACTTAAATCCAATCATGCCTGTAGTCCTCGGACCAGATGATTTGGGTTAGTTAACACTCCTTTACGATCCTCTAAGTGTTTAAACTTAAATCCAATCATGCCTGTAGTCCTCGGACCAGATGATTTGGGTTAGTTAACACTCCTTTACGATCCTCTAAGTGTTTAAACTTAAATCCAATCATGCCTGTAGTCCTCGGACCAGATGATTTGGGTTAGTTAACACTCCTTTACGTATTTCTCGCTAGTGTTTAAACTTAAATCCAATCATGCCTGTAGTCCTCGGACCAGATGATTTGGGTTAGTTAACACTCCTTTACGATCCTCTAAGTGTTTAAACTTAAATCCAATCATGCCTGTAGTACTCGGACCAGATGATTTGGGTTAGTTAACACTCCTTTACGTATTTCTCGCTAGTGTTTAAACTTAAATCCAATCATGCCTGTAATCCTCGGACCAGATGATTCGGGTTAGTTAACACTCCCTTACGATTTCTCAAGTGTGTAAAATTAAAACCAATTGTGCCTTTAGTCCTCAGACCAGATTGTTTAGGTTAGTTAACACTCTTCGAACGATTCTTACAGGTGTTTAGTTGACACCCGTTCACATTATTAGTTGTTTGACGGAATATGCAGAGTTAGGCAAAAGTTACGTCAAACATAATTATCGTTGTTAGCCATAATGACAGAGTAACACATTCCATAAAAGCAACAAAGAACAGAAGTAAACTATTTCATTGCAAGGGCAATTTCATTACAAAATAGATGATACAGGGTCCTAACTATTACAAAACCCTAACATCCTAAGCCTTGTCTTGAGGCGTCGGATCCGTTTTTGGTGGATTACCCGCATCTCCAGTCTGAAGGAGTGCTGGGTTTGCCTCAGTTTGGACTGGGAGATCCTGACCGGCCGAGGGAGCTTCCGGGGCATCTGGCAGGTCACTTATATCAGGGTGATAATAGATGCTCTCGGGTCGCCTTAGGGCAGACTCTGCGGGGACTCCAGCCGCATCAAGGCATTTGCCCTATGTAATTTCGCAGTAGTCTCTACACACTTTGGCGAACTCCTCGGTCAGCCTAGATTGGGTCTCTTGCACCCCCAACATGTAGGCAGCCTGTTTCTCGGCCTCAACTGCTTCCTTGGCCAACTGAGCGTCCTCCTTGGCCAATTTAGCAGCATCCCTGGCTTTGTCTAGCCCAGCCCGCAGCTCTTTTACCACCGCCCTCTCTGTTTCCAGATTGATCTCGGTAGTGTATAGTTGCTGTCGCTGATCCTCGGCCTGCTTCTCGGCATTCTTCAGGCCTGCCTCCACATTCCTCCTTGCTTTCACCTCCTCCTTCAGTTCCTCGGAGATGCGGGCGCAGTCGTCCTTCGCCCTGCCCAATGCCTTCTCCACCTCCTCCCTGGATCGAGCCTCAGCCTGCACTTTAATATCTTTATCTTTGTTCCATTCTTCGGCTACAAAAATTTGCTGGGCGATCTGCATGGCAACCAAAGAATTTTGCGTTAAGTCACGAAAGCACATGAAGGCTACAAAATAATCAATTATCTCACCATACCTAGATCCCTTTTTAGGGACAGAAAAAGCTCCTGTTCGGTGAAGCGCCGATAGGACTCCATGTCCTTCAGAAGGAGGAGAGGCTTCTCCAACGCTTCTGCTATGCGCCCTGCCTTCCCACCAGCGTAGTTTCGCAGGGACGCATCGTATGGGATGGCGGCGCCATCCAGTGTGAGCTTTGGAGACCACGACTGAGTCTTTCGCCGCACGTCTGCGGCCAAGTTCTCTTCTCGGCTCTCAGTTGAAGACGCCCGTTTGCCCCTCGTATCATGGGTCGTCTTCTGCTGCTTGGGGCCCTTCGGAGGGACCACTTCCCCCTCTTCAACATCAGTCACCTCTGTCACCACCCTTTTCTTCTTCAGATCGGGTAGTGCTTTTAGTCCAGGATCTCTTGGGGCTGGAGGAGAAGGGGGTGGTGGTGGAAGATTGACCTTGGGCTGGGAAGTGCCAGTACCCTTGGCCACATCCTTCGGATTTCTGTTTTTCAACAAGTTCGATAGGCTCTGCATGTCTTCTTCTTCAGAATCATCTGGTAGGGCTAGATTTAAGAGCGGAGCAGCTGAGTGCCTATCAAGCACCTCGTCGGCAGACAAAATTTCGACTTCCCCCGAGGTTTCCTCCTCGAACCTAAACTGGTCGATCTGCTGGTCAAGCGAAGGGGTAGAAGAAACTTTTTCCTCCTCTGCTACCGGCTCAAGGGGAACTTGTTGAACGGGCTGAACGAGCACCGGTATACCTTGCGGATTAGGATGGGGCACCGGGGTGAGGTCGAAGGGGGCTAGAAAGGTCTTCCGTGCCACGTCAATGCGGTTTATGCGGCGATCCCCGAATGTTATCGCGTTGCCTCTCGGCTAGAGTTCAGACTTCGGGGTATAGCCGAGGATGAGGGGAACGAACCTAAGCTGTCCGTCTTCACTCACGAAAATCTCCGACCGAAGAAGGTAGTTCAAGGCCGCAGTATTCGTGAGACTCAGCCGAGGAGTTACGTACCTTCTATCTGTAAACATGGCGATAGAGCTGTCAGAGGATTGCAGTATGGCGAAAGGAAGTCCGAACAGATAAAAGAAAAAAATAAAAAATAAAAAATAAAAAAAAAAGTTAGAAAAGCTCAAGGGGGAATGTCCCACCTGGCGCTCCTGGCTGGGTTGGGCAATGAATCCCATCATGCCAGGCACCTGAGACGATCAGATAATCGTCCTTCATCCCTTTGTTGGACTTGGGGAGACCGGAGAGGAGTCTGACGACATCGGATCGGGACCTTAGATAGTATCCCGCCCCTTCTTTGGTACGACATTCGTACAGGTGTACCACATCGTGCCAGGTTAATCCCAAGCCCAAATGGCGGTTTAGGTCATCAATTGCACCTAAAATTCTAAATGTGTTGGGTGCGCACTAGTCAGGACTAAGCCTATGGGCGGTAAGGTAACTTCTGGTGACTGGACCCATGGGAATGGTCATCCCTCCCTCCAGGAAGGCGATAATGGGGATTATCACCTCACCCACCTCTCGGTCCAGTAATAACCCCTCCGTGGAGCAATACCTCAAGCCCACTTCCCGAGGGATGCGATACGTCTCCCTAAACTTCTCTATCTGGGAAGGACTGTCCACTAGGTATTCGAATCTACCCATTGTTAATAAGGTTAAAGCGAGGGAAACGCGGAATGACGACTGAAGAAAATCTACCAATGGCCGAAGAGGCAATCTGAATAGATTTCAAAAAATCTCGAAGAAAGGAACTTACGTAGGATTGAATCGGAGAATGTTTTTCTTGGCCTTGCGGGGAGATCGTAGCGGATTCTGGAATGAGTTGAAGCAGATGACAGAAAGGGCTTTGAGAGTCTGAACGCTTGAGTTCGCTGGGGGTTCTGAAGTTTGCAAAGTGAGAAGACGATCCCCTCCGGGACTTTATATAGTGGCAGGTAAAGTGGTGGGACTTATCCCGCCCGAAATTTTGAGGAAAATCTCGTCCGTTGATTTGAAATGAGCCGCTAGATTTCAGGGACAAGACGCCGCCTGGAGCAATTAATGACGCCTCGGAAACGGCGCGACAGCAGCGGTTATAAAGAAGGCGCCTAAATTCATGCGTACACACGTGTGGAGTCAAAATTCAGTGCCCTCAGTTGGCAAAAGGTCAAAACCCCACTTTTTCTCTTCGGATGCGAGGTAAAAAGTGAAATTTTGAGGGGCTATTGTGGGTGAGAAAGCCCAACGCCATATGTTGGGCCTGAGGCCCAGTTCAAATACGACTCTCTGTCCGAAGAGGTTAAAAGTATCAATGCTTTGCCATCCTGGTGGAAGTGCAACCCCTAAGGGACAAACGCTCCGTCCGAAGACAACCTGGTTGGGCCGAAGGGACCCTACCCAACGGAGCTGCCCAGAACTTGATCGAGTAGATATGCTGAAGATCTCCCTGCTAGGGCTGAGCTTCGGGCATGTCTAACTGCGTAGCTATCATGAAATATCTTACCAATAAAGCTGCCACCGCCACATTTAATGCACTGCAGCAACTTTCCTAGCCGCATTTATGTGGAGAAGACACCTGAACAGTGTATCTTCACCCACCACCACTCACTGCAGGTTAAAGCAAACGGCTGATGTGACTAGTACTCAAGTGGGCGCCTAGATGGAGGACAAGTGTGCGGTGAAGATGGGAAAAGGGTGTATATATAAGGGAAGCAAGTCTCACAGAGCGGGGGGAGAAAAATTGTATTCACGAAGCCTTTAAATAGGAAGCCTCTTCGGACTAAAGGGATTTTACTTGTTGAATGCCTGACTCAATCCTTTTTTCTTTCATTATTGGTTTTGTTTATATGGACCGTTGCTAAATCCACCACTAGCCCAGTTGTTTAACCCATTCTCTACAAATTTATTGTTGGGAATTTGTTGGGCTCACCATACAGAGAGTTGGTGCCTGGCCCAACGAATTTGGACCCTACAATGCCTATAGAGGAAATTGAATATTTTTTTTAAAATTTGATAGCATCTGACAATAAACCCAAATTTCAAGACAGTTAATTCGAGCAGTGACACTTCAACAAATATGTTATTTCCATTATGATAGTCTCACCCAAGTGATACACGAAGTATTACTCTTATCATCACGTGATGTGGAATCGATGAGTCTACACCAGAAACTCTGTTTTTCTTTAAAAAGATATCTCAAGAGGAACACTTTATTGGTTTGTACTTTGTCCTCCTCTGTAGATTTAAATAATAATAATAATAAAGCAAATGAGTAAGACAGTGGGGGATTGGAAAAAGTGCTTGACTAAACAAAAGAAGTAAAAATGCGGTTGACTTAATTGAAAGGTCGTTGTAAAATTGAGAAACCACACACAAATAGGAGAAATAATAGATTCATTAGGTATGAAATATACTATAAAATACACCATTTAATTTAAAAACCTAGGTTAGGTGCTTTGTATTTTGACTTTGCTCATGTTCATTAATGAAATTTCTATTACACTTTCAAAACAAAACAAGATCAAATTACATTATAATAACCATTCACTATTTTCATTATCATTTAATGTGAAATCACATATTTACTCAACATATTATAATTATAATAATAATAATAATAATAATAATAAAGTGCATGAATAAGCCATAATAGACAAATTACAATTAAATTTTTTTAAAATAAATAAATAACAATTAGAAATGAAGGAAGTTTTTGAGAGATAAATAAAAGAGATGGGGATGAAAGCAAGAGCAAATAAATTTTCAAATGGCTTTATGTGACCTTTGTACTAAGAATTTTAATAGTATGACGAAATTTGATGATAATTTTTATATTTTACCATAAAATTTTAGCTAAATAAAAAGTTTTTATTTTTATTTTTTTCTTCTTCAATTCTCTGAATGAGGAGACTGGAGAAGAAACTTTCTTGTAGATATGAAAATCTCTCATATGCGGTACGCTCCCACCACATCTGATTGAATTCAAGGAAATTTAAACAGAGGTTCATAGTTAGCTCATAATTGGTTACCATGAAAATACTATATCCATATACTCTCTTTTTTATCGGTTTAACAAATAATTATTAAAAAAAAAAAAGCAATAAAGTGCGAGAAATGATATATCTACAACATCTTTACAACATTTTTACAACAAATCCTAAGTGGCAGGTTGTTACTGATCGTTATTGTTAGGGCAAAAAAGTAATCTTAGTGTTAGTTTCAAATTTGAACCAATAATAACTAACCACTTGTGATTTGTAGTAAAAATATTATAAAATTGTTGTAGACGCAGCATCTCTCATAAAGTGTAGAGGAAGAAAGCGACGTAATCAATGACTTCGGGTGGGGCGGGGGAAAGGGCATGCGTTTGAGGCTGGCCCAGGAAGAGTGTTGACTTAACCGGGGATATTGAAGTTATGGCCACAAACACCCGGAGAAATAAAGAATAGAATCCATTCCTTTATTAAACAGCCAATAGATATCTAACACCAATTGGATCTGCCTTTATTTCAACTGTGTTTCGAGCATTACAATCAATCACTACTACTTTACTTTAATTTAAATTTCCAAATCTGTAAGTTGACCTTTTTCACACATACTCATCCCTTTCATTTTTTTTTTCTTGAAATGAAATATCCATGTCAAATTGCTTTCTTCTTCTCATTACCTATGAAATGAATGAATAAGCAACAAACAAAAGTTTGCTTTCTATGATTAGAGTTTTTATAAGAGTTCTTAAATTCCCTAGTAATTTTTTTAATCTATTAATTTATCTTTGTCTCATTTCCTATAGTTAAATAATTTTCAGTCGTCTCTTCTTTGCCAAAAAAAAGAAAAAGAAAAAAAAAAGAAGAGGCAAAAACAGTAGTGTTTTTAGGAGGTTTTGGAGGCCATCACTGCTATAATTCCTTCTCACAAATGGGTAAGTTCTCACTTTTAAGTTTTAACGCACAATCCTCTCTTTTTATTATTATTATTCTTTCACTCCCTGCCTGAAATTAAAATCCCACTTCACATCGTTTTCTTCTTCCCTAATTTAATTATATATTTTTCTTTATTTTTAATTGGTTGTACTTCTTTTATCTAAATGTCCAACAGCTTTAGGCCCCGTTCGTTTGGAGTGAAAATAGGGAGGATGGAAAATAAAGAGAGGAAAATAAGGTGGAAAATGTTGTTTTCCACTGTTCGTTTGGAGAAGGAAAATAGGAAGGATGGAAAACTGGAGAAAAAGTTTTCTCTCCGGGCCCACATTTTTTTTCCTCTCAAATTGGGAGGAAAACTTGGGGAGAAAAGTACTAATGTAGCACTTTTCCACAAATGCCCTTCCTGAATTCTCTTCTCTCTCTCTTTTATTTATTTTTTTTTCAACTTGACGTTCTATGTTTTTTTTTTTTTTTTTTGTCCTTTATTTTTTTTCAACTGACATGCTCTTACGTTTTTTTTTCCTTTTTTTTTCTAAAGTGACGTGCTTTTTTTTTTTTTTCAACGTGACATTCTCTTCTTTTTTTTTTTTTTTCAACGTTCTATGTGTTTTTTTTTTTTTGTCCTTTATTTTTTCCCAACTGACATGCTCTTATGTTTTTTATCCTTTTTTTTCTTCAAAGTGACGTGCTTTTTTTTTTTTTCAACGTGACATTCTCTCTCTCTTTTTTTTTTTTTTTCAACGAGACCTGATCTATTGTCCCCATTATACTCCTCATTAATCTTCTTTTTTTTTTCTTGTTGATTTTTTTGTTTTTTTTTTCATATGACATTAATTTTTACATTATAATAATAAAAATAATAATATAAATTTATATATATGATGTGATAAATTTTATATTATTTAATGAGTATAAGTAAATCTATTTCTTACATAATATGTAATAAGGGTATAATAGTCAATTTATATAAATTATATTTTTCATCCTTCCTTTTTTCTCTCCAACCAAACAAAAGAGTTTTCCACCCTTTCACTTTTCCACCCCTTCAACCGAACACACAAGAGGAAAAACTAAATATTTTCCATCCTCCTATTTTTCCATCCTCCCACAATTTTCTATCCTCCCACTTTTCCACTCCTCCAACTGAACGGACAGTGAAGCGTAAAAGAGAGTCATCACCGTCATCATCTTCTTCTTCAACACATCAGCCAAAATACAATGTATTTCTTAGTTTTAGGGGTGAGGACACCCTTACTAATTTTACTGACCATCTATATGTTGCTTTGAAAGGAAAGGGGATTATTACTTTTAGGGATGAAGAAGAACTCAAGAAAGGAGAACCTATTTCTGAGCTCTTCAAAGCAATTGAAGAATCACAGTTTGCTATCATCATTCTCTCAAGAAACTATGCATCTTCTACGTGGTGCTTGGATGAGCTTGCCAAGATTATCAAATGCAAGGATGAAATAGGACTGGAAGTTTTGCCTATTTTTTACAATGTGAGCACATCTATTGTACGAAAACAAACAGAAATTTTTGAACAAGCCTTTATTGATCACCAGAAACGCTTTGAGGATAACATAGAAAAGGTGGAAACATGGAGAGATACTTTACAAAAAGTGGCTGATATCAAAGGTTGGGATCTGCATCTACAAAATAGGTAATTTCCATGAATTTCAAATGATAAGCTTCTTTTATTTACCATGAAGCATATAATTAACTAAGAGAATATATCATAATATACATGGATTGAACTACATCATGGTATGCTAGTTAAAATTCTGTTAAATTTTTAGCAACAGCAGAAGTGGTTCTGAATTTGGGGTTAGGGAAGCTCTATGAAAAGATCAAAATGGAATTACTTGATTCATGAATATATATATATATATCTCACTTTTGCTGACATTTTTTTTTTTTTTTTGAGAATCAAATCTGCTGACATTAATTTTTTTTGTATATTATATTCTTTTTTGAATATAATATAATCCTTGATATAGAGATGGCCAATGGTTAGATCTTTTGTTTCCTCTTATTGAAGTGGATAAAGTTTTCTTATTGTTTGAAAATTCGTCCAACAGAACATAAAAAGGTTTCCAAAAAAATTTTAGCTATGATGCACGGACACGGCCACGACAATACGACAATTTTTGAAAAACAAGGACACGACATAGCGTGAACACGACAATTAAATAATTAATTAAATTTTGCATTTAGGCATATTTTTTTATATTTTTAGACATAAAATACATTTATGTCTAGAATTTAAATAAATAAATAAAACTATATGGCAAAACAAAAGGCTGAGTAAAGAAACAAAAAAAAATATAAGTTATAAGGTATAACTTATATGGCAGTAACAACATTATATAAGGCACATAATGGTAGTAATAACATTATATTATATCCCACTCTCACACAGTGAAGTGGCAGTGAGAATGGGATTTAAAAAAAAAAAAAAAAAAAAAACGCGTTATAATAAGTGAGTATTTAAGTAACCCATTCACCCAAACCAAATAGCCAAATATCTGGAAAAAAAGAAAAAAAAAAGAAAAAAAGAAAAAAAAACCCCACAAAGAGAAGCTTAAAGAGGTCGGACCTAACTTGTTGTCCATGTCGAGAGAGAGAGAGAGATTGGAAGGGACAGGGCACGACGTTGATGTCTATGGAGCTCGCCAATTGGCTCGATCTAGCTCCAGTGAGGGACAGAGGGCAGCAGCAGAAGTAGAGGTCAAAGGGAGGGTGGGTGGGTTGAGAAGTGAGAACTTGAGATGTGGGTTTCGGTCTAATGACTTCTCAAACTTGTTGTTTTAGGGTATATCACAAAATCAATGGTATTGGTAAGTCCATCTGTCAAAATTTGTGATTTTTTTTTTTTGACTGCTGGTGTGTCGGACGTGTTGAAGCCACAACAGAGCCATGTTGGAGAAGCAAAAAAAAAAAAAAACAAAAGAGACACTGCTCGGACATCGGAGTCCAGCGAATCGTACCGGTTCCGGTGTCCGACACGTGGCCAAAAATGGCGTGTCGGTGCAACCTAGCATTTTAGTTAACAAACAAACTTTGCAACTTTAAAAACTCTCCAAACTCCAAAGGCAATTCCTCTCTCATCACGGTTAGACTATTGACCGCCATTAATTGGCAGTTGACCAGTATTGACTATCTGTGAATTTTTTTCCAAATTCCTTTTTTTTTTTTAAATAAATTTTTCGAATAAATTCAGACTTTAGGGTCAATATTAACATTTGAGGCTCCCAAATGACCCAAAAAATACGAAATTTTTTATTAGCTCATTTTCAATATTGCAACCAAATACATGACAATGAGTCAATTTTCTGACAAATATTTTCAGTCAAAATAAATGGACCATTCATTTCATAGGAAAACTTTTTATAAATTCTCCTTTGGCCCTAAAGAATTAGAGTCATTCAAAGTGAAATTTTGGAGAATTATAACACTTTTATAACTCAACATGATGCAACCATACAAAATTAACTTTTGGCAACTTATATTTTGGATTCAAGGTGGGCATGCCAATTTCATAAAGACTTAATTTTGGCTCATTCATTATTTCGGTTAAAAAAAATTATCAAACCAATTTTTTCATTTTATTCCCATTCCCAAACCAATCATTTACATAATTTAATTTGAAGAAGTATAGCTTTGAGGAGTTTATCATTGATATTAGGGTGCTTTTGAATGATTTTATTCAGAGAGAAACATAACATACCTTTGGGCCTCTACTAAAGAAGTAAAAGCTTGGGTTTGTGTTGGCACAATGTTATAAATCATTAAATTTTATTTTTAACTAGCCGCAGACCCACGTGATGCGTGAGAATATATAAATATTTTGTAATGGGGTGTAATATATAAAAATTAACAATTACTTCAAATATTATTTATTTTTAAAAAAATTTCTACAAGTATTTTTCATCTTTTTATATCTACAAAGTACAAATATATCATACTATTATATTTTGTATGTTTGATTAATATTTTTTTAAGATGAACTATATTTTTCTAATTTCTGTTATAGTGTGTTATATTTGATATACAACTAAACTTTATAACTTTCAAATTTATTATTCAAATTTCTCATCTCTTAAGGAATAATGAGATTATCATAATAATAAAATTCATCACAAAATTACAATGTTATCTTAACAAAAATTAAAATGAAACAAAAGGAATAAAAGACATACTTTATATAATTTATTACTCAAAATTGGTAAGTATATTCAAATTCATAGCCATGCAGAATGTGTTTTGACATAAACTCAAATTCCTATTTCTAAAAAACTAAGTATTAATCCAAATCAAAATTCAACCAAAACTTTAAAAGGGAGAGAGAAGACTCTGTAATGGGAAATTAAAAAAAAAAAAATAGCAAAACACATATTTAAATATAAAAAACCATCAACCTTAATCAGAATTATAAGAAAGAACAAAAATCCACAACAGAGGGAGAGAGAGAGTATTTACAATTTTTTTGTGAGGAAAATATGGATTGAATGGAAGAAATGATATCAAATTTATACAAAATAAAAATAGGGAGAAGAAGAGTCAAAATATAATACAGAGAAAATGATGAAGGAAGTGTGACAGTAAAGTAGAGAGTAGTGGGAATATAAAGATAGTCAAGTAGAGAATAGTGGGGAGATAAAGAGGTAAAAATTTAATAGACCCTCACTTATACTAATTTCCATCAAAGACCAAATTGTCAAACACATGCCATTGATTCTACTCATGTCCACTACACATATTCATCAACTTGTCTATATACAAATCACGCACTTGCCATTACATTCATTTTATCAATGTTTTGAATTTCCACAAAGAATCAAAATAGTGCATGTATGAATTGTAAGTGTGTGAGTCACTTATATTATCATGATATTGTGGTCAAAGTTAGTGGCAAACTTATTGAACTCGACCAATTGTTTTTGCCTCGGAGAAGATGGCTATTAGCATTCCAAGTCATGAAGTTTAAATGGCTATGGGAAATTATCATAATGTATCAGCTGCTATGCCCCAAAAATAGCAGTTGCTCCTATTTCATTGCATCACATCAGCTATATCATATTATGTTTAATAAGGAAAGAAATAGAAAAATATGAAATTTAAAACTCAAGTATAGGAGTATTGTTATGTTTTGTCTAAAACTCATGTACACAATATTCTAGACCTTCAATAGGAGACAATTCCAAAAAGAAAATCAAGTAGTTGAAAGAAAGTAGCATAATCCAAAATCTAAAACTAAAACCCAACTGTTGTTCATGTACACAATATTATAGATAGATATTCAAGAATTAAAAACCAATTAGTTTCTCCATTCGCATAACAATTAGCTTAAAGCTAGATACTAATGGAATTTTAAAAGAATTCAGTTTTTTTGAATTTCCTCACTCCTAAAATCCCAAACAATTTCTCAAAATCTAAACAATCCCCAAAGTTGTTCGTCAACCAAATAGGCCAACTAAGATCCAAAACAAAAAAATCCCAGCCACAACACAACAATCTACTTAAGCTTTTTTTTTTTTTTTGATAAACAAACACACACACACACACACACTAGGGAGAGGGAAAGGGGTTCTAACACAAAGGCACACCACAACTCCACTCAAATGCCATGGTAACTTTTAAGGGAGGGTGGGGCAAGTTATACTACACACAACTCACTCTCTTAAGCAATGTGGGACAATTAGAGTTTCATTTAAAGAAGTTAAGATAAAAAGATTTGAAGAATTAGAGTTTCATTTAAAAAAGTTAAGATAAAAAGATTTAAATTGTTACACCCCAAGTTCTATACAACAAAAAAAATTTAAGCTTCAAACTGTACTTTGTTTTCTCTTCCCTTGGCCCACAATTTCTGGGACACCAAACAGTCCAATTAAATAATAAACAACAAACTATTAATATAAGGAAAGAGAAATCTTATATAGCTAATGTGTGTTGAACCATAAAAAGCAAATTATCAAGCACCACCCAAGAAAAACAACAAATTTATTCCCCTTTCCTTCAAAAGGTTCTAAGAAAAAATAATAATTACCAATTGATTGGTATGAACTTCAATAGAATAAAAAGCTTCCAGTGATTGCAAGGCTTAATTATTGATATCTGTCAAGAAATTGACAAACAAAACAAAGAGAAAAATGAAATTTAGGTCAACATATAAAACAATAGGAAAAGGAGAACAATAATGATTTATCTTTGATAAAAATGAATAACACGCTTACTATAAAATAAATACCAAAATGATTGAAGTTAATTATTAGACAAAAAAACATTATGGCAAACATATTGAAAGTAACATTTCTGCAATCTAGAGAAGGGCAACCATAAAGCCATTTATAACAAACATGATCAAATGCTTAATTCAAATCAATTTTGAAAAAGAAAAAACATATTTGAATAGTTTTGAGACCATGAAAACTCAAACTCATTCATCATGAAATCCCAAAATTGAATTACATTTTTTTTTTCTAGTAATGAGATGGAAATAAATAAATAATAAGAATAATAGTGCAATAACAAAAAGAACCATTAGTAGAAAAAAAAAAGTGTGGTTGAAACAATAAAAAAAAAAAAAAAAAATCAACCAAAAGAGAAAAAAAAAAATTGGAGAAAGAGAGTATTGACCTTTTTGTCGTGGATAACTTGGAAAAAATAGGGGAGAGAGGTGTAAATGAAGTAATTAAGAAGAAATTTATATGAAAATTAAGATGGAAGAGAAAGGGTGGAAGTAGATGAAAGGTTGAATGAAGTGAAACTATTGAATTTAAGAAGATATAATGGAAAATTTTTTAAATCTAAAGAAAATCAAATGAAAATTAAAAAAAAAAAAAATTATTGGAGGGGATGAAATATTGAACTAAAAAGACCATAATTGAAGAAGATGAAAAGTTGAACAAAGTAAGAATTGCAAATAAAGACAAAAAGAAAAAGAAAAAGAAAAGAAAAGATGCTAAAGATGTAGTGCATAAAGAACTTTATAAAATTTATTACAAAACTCCATTATTATATATAGTATAGATATGTATAGACATTATTTTTGGTTTTTTTATTCTTCATTGATAATATTATTTAGTTATAAACATCTAAATTAAAGTAGACAAATATGTAAAGGTAAAATTATATATAATGTTAAACCACCAAAGATGAATGTATGAAGTCAATAATCTATTTATATTTTTTTGTTGTCAGTAATATAAAAAATAGAAAGGTTTTAAATATTTAAAAAGCATTTTTAGTAGATTGTAATTAAAAAAAAAAAAAAAATCTCAATATTTTATGTAACTTTTCCCATAAGATCAATATTGTTGACATCCTTTATATTCAAAAAACACTGAAACACATAAACAAAGAGATTGATTGTGCAGAATTGCAAGAGTATATACGTGATATTAATACTTCATTTACAATATATACATGATATATACATGATATATACATGATTCATGGTCAGTTGGTATGAACCGTAATAATTACATCCTCTTCAATGTTGATAGTAGTGGCAATTTCAGGTTGCATTAGTAACTTAAAATCATCTTTAACAGTGAGGCCATCTCTCCCCTATAGCCTTTAATTTCATGCACACTTCAAGCATCGTCAGTTGCTATGAACCGTAACAATTACATCCTCTTCAATGATAGCAGCGGCAAATTTAGGTTGCATTAGTACCTCAAAATCTTCTTTAACAATGAGGCCATCTCTCTGAACATAGCTACATTGGCCTTCTATAGGTACAAGGCTGAACACAGCTACAAGAAATCCTAGGGAACTGAAGTATTTCACCATCATATCCTTTCTACAACAAAGATTTATCAATGACATCATACAGACCAAACGTTGATTCCAAAAAGTTATGAAAATTAGTTAAGAATTATAAACCTAAAGTAGAGATGCAAGTAAAATAAAAAAATCAACACAAAGAGAGAGAGAGAGAGAGAGAAATAACCTTTTTTTATGAGAAAAAACTATGTAGAGAATGCAAGAGAATGACAAATTTATAGTGAAATGGTGTAAATAAGAAGAGACAAAATAAGATAAGATAAAAGGAAAGATGAAGAGTGATATTAAAGTAGATTGTAGTGGGGAGATGAAAAGGTAAGGGGGAAATGAAAAGGTAGGGGAGGGAGAAAGGTTGGAGTAAGTGAAAATATTTTTAAAAAATAAGTAAATGTTAAAAAAATTAGAGAAAAATTGGAAAGAAATAGGATAATGATGTGGTAGAAGTAAATAAATAAGTAGTAGGCTAGATTTATTATAGGGTGATAGTGGAAGTAAATAAATAAGTAGTGGGCTGCATTTATAGGAATGGAATTTATAGGGTTGAAAATTGTAAAAACCATTTTAAAATTGTAGAAACAATTATATTACAAAAAAAAAGAATGAAGTGGCAGCTGATATGGCGCAACGTGAGAGCAGCAGCATTAAACTCTACGTTTCAGCTTTTAGTAATATATAGATTAATAGAAACCAATACCACCTCCTCACTCATTTACCTAGTATACAAAGCCTTTTCAATTATCTACTTTGAAAATTTTGAGTATTGACATTGTTATTAATATTTTGTACTCAAGCAACCTCAAAGGGTCTTAAACATTTATATTTAGCATGTTCAACTTAAAATATTCCAATGAGGTTTCTCTCAACAATCAAGCATGAAATGAGATGCTTAATTTTTTGCTCAATCAATGTTTCTCTTGACGAAATAGATTTTGGATTTAGTGGATCCAATATCATTGCTAACCTAAGAAAATTACTAGACTAATTCATGAAAAGATATCTCCCAAGGAGTATCTTTGCCTAATATTTTTCTTTCTCCCTTGAAGTTTAAGAATTGGTTTGGACCATCAGGTAATTATTTTCTATCTTCTTTGCAGGCATGAGTCTGAAATTATCCAACAAATTGTGGAAGAAATTGTGGAAAAATTGAGTTCTAAATCCTCAAGCATTAACAGAAATTTGATAGGAGTAAAATCTATGGTGACAGAATTGATCCCTTCGTATTTAGGTTTTAGGAATGATATTTACATGATGGGGATTTGTGGTATGGGGGGTCTGGGAAAAACAACTCTTGCTGATGCTATATATAACATGTATTCTGATCATTTTGAAGGTTCTAGTTTTATTGCCAATGTTAGGGAAATATCTGAAAATGGTAAACTGCACGAATTACAACAGCAATTGCTTGATGAAATTTTGGAGGGAAGTAATACAAAGATCTACAATGTTCAAGGAGGAGTTAACAAAATCAAGAGGAGTGGGTTACGTCATAAAAAAGTTCTACTTGTCCTAGATGATGTTAATGACAAGGACCAATTAGAAAATTTGGCTGGAGAGCGTGACTGGTTTGGATTGGGGAGTTGGATCATCATAACAACTAGGGATGAACATGTGTTGATCCAACATGGAGTGCTTAAAATATATAAGCCTAATGGATTAGATGATGATGATGCTGTTAGGTTCTAAGGTCTTAGGATTTTATGTATTTAGAACTCTAATTTGTAATGTTGGCAAACCATGATCAAAACAATGTATTTAGTCTTGTTTAGGCTTGCTCAAAGTTGGTTCATTATTGTAAAGTTGGAATCAAGTGGCTGCAGAAATACTTGGGACTTTCGGCCTGGCTCGATCGATCGAAAATCGCACAGGTTGATTTTTCTGCAGAATTTCCAACTCAGCCCTACTTCATTAAACGTTTAGGGTTTTATGTTTTTACCCTAGGTATATAAACTAAACCCTAGCCACGTTTTTTAGGGTACTCCATATTGTATTGTTGCTTATACATTGCGGTTTTGTGTGAATCTCTTGTGAGATCTTAGAGGAGCTTTTCTTTACACAAAACTTAGGGTTTTCAAGGTAGAGATGATTTCAACATCTTGAAGATCATTATAGTTGCAACCATTGGAACTTAAAGATAAACAAGCGGGGAGCTTGTAGCTGATTGAGGAATTCAAGAAAGAAGTAGTCCGTGGATTCGGAGCCTGCGCGTGGTCGTGACAGGAAGTTCTACTGGTGGGTAGCATTAGGAAGTCGAGCGGGGAGCTTGTAGTCCTTTTGTAAGAACTTCAATTCTTTCATAGTGAATTCTGTTTTGCCTTGAGGATCGGTGGGTCAAATCCTCCCCAGGATTTTTCGTGTGGTTTCCTGGGTGATCATATCTTGTGTTCTTTATTATTTCCGCTGCTTTATATGTTTTATATACATGATATGATTATTTGATTGTTTTAACCTAGAATTGTTTAATTTGACTAAGTAACAACTTGGCTAATTAATCTAGGCTACGCAATCTGGTTATTTTTAAGGGGTCTAAAACCTAACAAGTGGTATCAGAGCAGGTAGCTCTTCTTGTTTTAGATCTTTTGATCTAAGAGCTGATCCTTGACCCCTGTTGTCATGGATAATTTGAAGTGTCTTTCTGATCATGTTTCTACTCATGCTTCTGCTGATTTTATTGATGCCTGTGATGTTTTGAAATAAAAGGACATTATTGCTTCTGCTGATTTTTTTGATGCTTTTGAAACTCTTCGTAAGGAATTATCTAAATCTTTGAAAATTGGTAAGAAATTTAAAGAAGAGTTAAAATTGGCTAATCTTGAAAAAGAGGAATTGCTTGTTAGATTAGATGAATCTAATAAAAAGAATGAATTTTTGAGAAATCAAATTTCCTCTCAAGATGAGAAGATGAAAAACTTGGAACAAGAGTTGGCTGAGTCTAAAGCTAAACTTGAAAATTTGATTAGTACCAAGCCTGCTGATGATAACAGAATTGTTTCTGTTTCTCTTAAGCCTAAAACTGAAAAAGTTTATATCCCTCCTTTTAAGAGGAATAGTAAAGAAAAGGCTTATTGTGCTAGGTTAGACAAAGGTAAAAGTTCTGATGTAGACGCTGAAGTTTCTAAACTTAAGTCTAAACCTACCGTTAGAGAGCATAATAAATCTGTTTTTGTGCCTACTTGTCACCATTGTGGTATTGTTGGTCATATTAGACCAAATTGTTCTTTGTTGAGGCAAAAACCAAAATCTGAGACTAGATTTGTTGTTAGGAATACTTATGTTCCTAAATTTGTTCCTGTTTGCCACTTTTGTGGGGTTCATGGTCACATTCGTCCTAATTGTCATAAATTGAAATTTAAAAATTCTGTATGTCAATCTAGGATATGTGATGATATTTCTCCTGCCATAAGTCCATATAAATTGTTTCATATGCTTTTGAAAAATTTAAGTTTGTTGGCTTGTGAAAGGAATTTGCAGGATTTTAGTCTGTCTCAGAAGATTGGTGTAATCCCTCAAATACACTTTGCTACTTATGGATTTTCACCTACAAAGCCGAAAACTCGTGCTATATGGGTGAGAAAAGATCCTTTAAGGTGAGTGTTGCTGACTTGTCCCTGCTTTAATTCTTTCTATTGTTTGTGGACATGTCTTGTTTCTGTTTTTGGTTGTTTTGTTTTTTTCTAGGTTGTTTTTTTTTATTAAAAAAAAATCCAAAAACATTGAAAAATTTCAAAAAGACAAAAATATTTTATTTTGTGTCTTGTTTTATTTTTCTTGAGGATTATATGAATTTTAATATCTCTCTTGATTTAGAACATGCTTGACATTGTGGTGAAACTTGAATAGCATGTGTTATAAATGTGCTAAGCTATTTTTGACTTAATGTACTAGTTTGTACATGTACTCATGGGTTAATTAAGAAATTGATATTTCTTGTTTGTGTACCCTCTATAGCTTAGTTAAGCACTGTTATGCATTACATTTGCATTGATCATTTAGCACAATGTGTGTTTTTTGTTTTTGGTCATAAATTTTTTTTCAAAATCTCAACAAGTGGTTATAACGTTTGTTAAAACCAAAAAGAGTTTTGTGTTTTGTATTATAGATCTTGGATTTATAATCAAGGATTGGCCATATTATTTTTACATAACATGTTTATGTACCTTGTTTAGCTTGGATGAACTTATTTTATTGCACTTGACTAGTTGAATAAGATCTCTTTTCTCTCTCTCCCTTGAAATGTTAAATAATAACAGTTAACAATAGTTGTGTTTTGGGTACAGGTACAGGGACTCCTTTGTCGTAAAACTGTTTATGGAACTTCTTCCAAAGGGGAAGAGGATGAATCTATAACTGAGTTTCAGATAATTATGCCGCCATGTTTAACTGAAATAGTGGAGAATTCAATAAGCATAGAGCTGCCTTCAAATTGGTATAAAAGTAAATGGATAGGATTAGCTTTCTGGGCATTAGTAACAGATCCAAGGTATGCAGGTCTTAGAGTTAGAGCTCGTGTGGTAGCAATTGGTAAAATGCCTCAAAATCACTGTGCCTTTGAACTTTTTACTACCCGGATAAATGTTGAGGTCAAAACTGCAATTCTATTCAATAATTACCTATTGTATTTGTCTCGCGATCAGTGGTTTGCTGCTGTTGGGAATGGTGAATGCAGTCAGATTAAGGTTATATTTCAGGGCGGTAAGCTGTATGAGTGGACGAAATTTTGGGTCAGTTTGGAATATGAGCAAGATGTGGACGAGTTCAACCAAACAAATGCACAATGTTTGATTGGAAGCTTTGGGGAAGTACCCATCTATAAATTAACTGGTAATGACCATCTCAACCATACTTCCCATTAATGTCCAATTCTTTTCTATCTTATTTTCTTTCTAACTATACACTTTGTTTTGTCATTAGCAAGTAAGTCTTGTCATTTTTCTTTTTCTTCTTTTGGCTCACCATGCGCAAGCAATTCCAATCACCTTGTACTTTCTGAGTTCCTGAAAATTAAAATTAAAATTTTCCACACGAGTTTATTGCCAATTGTCTAAGCCTCTATATCATCATCACTTACAAGAATATGATCTAGATAGGAAATACATTCTCAAGCTTCACCCATCACATTTCTCTATGGATTTTGCTAATGTAGATCTTTCAATCCTAATTTGGCATCCTATTTGTAACTATCAAATATTATGTTATTTTACATATTCATTTTGTGCTGGCAAATGCAATACAACTTTTCCTAATAAATTTTTGAAATGTAAAAGCTAGAGACTGTATAGTATTTCCTTCCTTACCATGTATATTCTTTGTAATCATTGGTGTCATGCCTAACGAAACCTGTAGGAAGCAAACTCCAATTACACTCATTAGTAATGAGTAAATTATTATTATTATTATCATACTAACTCAGGTTTACACATATATGCAGTTGGGGATGATGATGATGAGGATGATGAACTTTATAAATTTTATGAATTTTTATAAGGTAGATGGTTCAGTCCTATTATGGCATCCCATTTGGAAGTGTTCAAGTATTATGCTAATTTTCATATTCACCTTGTGTAGTGTTGGCAAAAGCAAGAGAAATTTTCATCATAAAATTTTGAAACGTGAAAACTAGAGACTGTATAGTTACTATAGTACTTCCTTCTCTACCATGTGTATACTTCATATAATCATTGGTGCTATGCCTTCCAGAAAGGGCAAGGAGGAACTCCAATTATACTGATTATTCATGAGTTAAATATTAGGGTAAATTACAATTTACCTACTTGTGATTTAACCGAAATTTAAGTTGCCTACATGTTATTTGAAATTTAACACTTTACCCATCTAAGGTTTGACCAAAATTTTAGTTGCCTACTTGTGGTTTGAATTTGACACTTTATCCACCTGAGATTTAATCAAAATTTAAGTTGCCTACATGTTGTTTGAAATTCCATGATGTAAGTGTTCCACTGGATTCTTTTTTATCTTATTTGATCTTGTATTTTTATATTTTTTGTGTTTTTTGAGGATAGAGACATAAAAGTAAAATGAAATTACATATTTAGCTATATTTTTAATAGAAACGAGTTACAAAACTTTAACTAAGCTAACCTCAGGTAGGTAAAGTGTCAAATTTCAAACCACAAATAGTTAACTTAAATTTCGGCCAAACCACTGGTGGGTAAGTTGTAATTCGTCCTAAATATTATTATTATTATTTTTAATTATAGTACCATACTAAGTCAAGTTTTCACATATATGTAGGTGATAACAATGTAGCTTTCTAGAAGATGACGCTCATATCTTACTTATACTTTGATTGGCTGCTAAATAGTGAAGATTTTCTTAGCTTGAATTTCAGTTGAGGCTACTGCTACTGGATGTGCATAAGCATTTCTGTCAATATGACTATTTTTTTTAGTTGAAAATCCTTGTATGTTGTATTGAATTTGTAAATGGTTTCGGTTATAATGATTTGGAAATGTATTCAAGTGACATATCCTTGTATCTTGTTTCATAATGACTGTAGAATATGGTCTTTTCCTTTCTTTTTTAAAGGGGTTTTAGCCTGTACCAGTTATAATGATTTCTACAGGATGACGTTCAATTGCGACTACTGTTATTGGATGATTACAAGCTATACTTTTAGTTTACTTTGCACAATTCTCGTGTAGTGATTTTGATTTAATGTCTATGAGAGCATGAGTTGTGAATTTTGTAGACATTTAGAAGCTACTACTTTTTATCAATCACGCTGTACGATTAGCTAAGCATTAATGCAGTCTTCATTCTAGTATATATCCTTGCAATTAAAAAGTCAACAAACATTGTTGGAAGCTTCAAACAAGTTGATAGTTAATGTAATCTTCTTTGATTTTTTCAGGGATTTGTCTAGTTGATAGTTATGGCCAAACCAGTATATTGTTAATATCTTTCTTCAAATTAAATCAGCATATCAGGCCAATGTAGAAGCTGACGTTGCTAAAGGAATCTGCTGACAACATATTGAAGCTAATGTCAATCTTGGAGCATATTATGGAATGTGAATAATGATTAAAATCTTGACTTGTAATGAAGCACATATTTAGGAGCTTCGACAGAAGGGACTTTTATATGTGAGCAGTCAGCATTACGTTGATTGAATGGTATGTACACTTCTAAAATGATTGTGAGCTGCAGCAGTTCAAGTACATTAAAAAATATAGCCATATCATTTGAGAAGGTACCAATACACCTTTCAATATTAGATTAAGTTAACATGAATCTAATTTAAAATTAAAATCTACTAAATTGGCAGACAAAAACTTCGACTAGCCCGACAAACCGTTTCTAATTACCAAAAGAAATTGTATAAACAGCATTCTGTGAATTTTGGATTCAAGTTGTAAAACAGCTGAAGTTCCCCTAGCTTGCATACACGGTTTCATTTGCAGCATAAGAATTCATATCAAATTAATTAATGTATGATACAGCAGCTGTGTGACACAATCTATCTCAACATACACTCTGGCTTCTTTCAATTTGCAGTGTGAAAAAAGGGGAGCTGATGTCAGAAATTTTTGATGGAAATGGCAGGCCTGTTGGTTGAAAAACATGGGATTTGATTCGGCAGCCTAAGCAAAAGTGGGGAACTGGGTTTCAGAAAGTTCAAACAATTTAATCAAGCCATAATTGCCAGACTAAGTTGGATGCGATTGCTTTTGACCAAGACATCCTTTTTTCAAGTGTTGAGAGGCAAGTATGGACATATAGCAAGAAGTGGCAAAGGTGCTTGAAGGGAAAGGACTATTGATATGGAGAGGTTTTGAAAAAGCTATAATAAGTGCATGATATATGGGGTCCGTTTGGATACAGCTGAAAACTGAAAATTGAAAACTGAAAACTGAAAACACTGTAGCAAAATAATTTTTAAATGTGTGAATAGTGCCGTGGGACCCATTTTTAATGAAAAAGTTGATAAAAAGTGAAATTTGTGGATCCATAAACAATGCACAAATACACTATTCATGGACAAAAAATTAACAACTGCGGCTACTGTTCATGTGAACATAGTCGCATAATAGCCGCACAGTACCGCATTACTCTCTCACACGCCTGAAGAAGAAAAAAAAAATGAAAAAAGAAAGAAGAGACAAAACGCAGACGCCAGATTAAGCTCAAACCAAACGTCCACATAGGTGATACTAATAGCATTGATATGTGGGAGCGTCTTTGGATTCCATGGGTCCAGAAAATTAAAGCCAGCCCAAATAGTAATCTGGATTTGCAAGGAGACTTTGATTGTAGATGATCTTATAAACCATGAGGCTTGAGGTTGGGATGAGGCATTGATGAGTAATAGTTACGGCCCGTGTGATGTATGTAATTATTTTGTAATGCAGTATAATCTATAATTTATTTTCTAAAATATTTGTAGTATCATATATTAAATTATTCATCTATTACAGATACTTCCTCATGAAAATATTTAATCTTTAAGTGTATTAAACTATTAATTTAACCCTTTACAAAACCAACCAGGGCAATTTTTTTTTTAATACTAAAATAAAAAATACCATATTGTTCTCTTTCTCAACTAATGAAAATTTTATGTTCACTAAAAAAAAAAAAAAAAAAAAAAAAAAACTATATATATTTACCGTTTTTAAAATTTTCATTTAAACCTATTATGAGCTTTGCAAAAAAACTCAACAATGATTATTATTTTGAATAAGGAGACTTGGAGGAAACTAGGTCTCTCCTCTCCCCACCACCCCCCCCCCCCCCCCCCCCCCAAAAAAAAAAAAAAAAAACTATAGCTTCGTGTATCTGTATGATCCAAAAAAGTCAATTTGTAATTGCTCGGAGTACTACCAATCTTATTACATTAATTGAACTCAAAATTGATGTGTAATGCGCGCAATTCAAATATTCATATAGTTCTGTCTCAAAAAAAAAAAAATGTTCATATAGTAAAACTTGTAGTAACTTCATTTATTTATTTTATATAAAGCTTGTAGTAAATGGCTTCTAAAGAAAAGAAAAAAAAAAAAAAAAAAGAAAAAAAAAAAAGAAAAAAAAAAAGAAATTAACGCGGTGCTTCATATGGCTATTAGCTGGTCACCACGAAATTACTCGTAGTGTGAGAAGTAGAGAATCAGCGGATAGAGTTCTAATTCTATGAAAAATGATCATTGTTTCAAAAGCTTGGTCCTTGAAGACATTCTTATTTCGGGCATTGCAGATTTGCCACAAGGTTGTGGGGAAAACAAGTCTCCATCAAGAATCCAAATTAATTGAAATTGGTGAATTAAAGTATATAAAGGAATTTGACGTATTCTTTCATAGGCAGAGAAAATAATAAAATATATTCCCGATTAGTTCCCAAATTTGACTTACAGAGAGACAATCCTTAAATGACAAAACTTAGGTACAATACTTTAGGTGCAGTTTCTTAGATTTCTCTTTTTAGATTTTGCCACATGGATACTTATTTAAAAAATACACTTTCGTCCCATGAAAAAAAAAAATCCACATGGCAGAATCTTAAGAGGGGAATCTGAACGGTTTTAGACCCCTTAAACCACAACCAGATTGCGTAGGCTAGTTAATTAGCCAAGTTGTTACTTAGTCAAATTAAGCAGTTCTAGGTTAAAGCAATCAAATAATCATATCAAAAATATAATGCAGCGGAATAATAAATAACACAGTGATATGATCACCCAGGAAAACCAAACCGGTAAAAAACCTGGGGAGGATTTTACCCACCGATCCTCAAGGCAAAACGGAATTCACTAAGAAAGAATTGAAGTTCTTACAAAAGGACTTACAAGCTCCCCGCTTGACTTTCTAATGCTACCCACCAGTAGTAACTTCCTGACACGACCACGCCCAGGCTCCGAGTCCACGGACTACTTCTTTCTTTGAATTCCTCAATCAGCTACAAGCACCCACGCTTGATATTCTTTAAGCTTCAAAGGCAGCAACCAAGTTGATCATCAAGATGTTGAAGCAATCCCAATCTTGGAAACCCTAAGCTTTGTGTAAAGGAAAGCTCCTCTAGATCTCACAAGAGATTTACACAAAATAGCAATGTATGAGTAACAATACAACTTGTGCAACTCTCAAAAACGTGGCTAGGGTTTGCCTTCTATACCTAGGGCAAAAACATAAAACCCTAAACGTTTAAAGAGTTAGGGCTGAGTTGGAAATTCTGCAGAAAACGCATCTGGGCCGATTTTCGATCGATCGAATCTATTCCTCGATCGATCGAGCCAGGCTGAAATGCCCCAATGCATCTGCAGTCACTCGATTCCAACTTTACAATATTTTATCAACTTTGAGCAAGCCTAAACAAGACTAAGTACATTGTTTTGATCATGGTTTGCTAACATTACAAATTAGAGTTCTAAATACATAAATTCCTAAACCTTTAGAACCTAACAAAATCTAAGGAACAGCACCTAAGTACTGTACCTAAGTCTTGCTCATCCTTAAAAATGTGCTTAAGTCACGATTTCAATGCATTATATGTGTGTGTATGGTTGTATGAGGTAAGGTGTGCGTAAATTTTATCTATTTTCAAAACTCAAGACTAACAATATAAACACCAAGAAATTTTCAAGTTAAGTTGGGTTAAGTCACGATTTCAATGCATAATATGTGTGTGTATGGTTGTATGAGGTAAGGTGTGTGTAAATTTTATCTATTTTCAAAACTCAAGACTAGCAAGGAAATTTTTTTTTTAATCAATCTTGAGGAGAAATAAAATTTAAATTTGCTGAATTTTTTTTCCTATGATTTTACAGAATTCATTTAGAACCCTTTTAGTTGCTTAAGAATTCTTCACAATGGCTTCTGTAAATAGGACAAGGTCATTTATAAAAAAGAGGTGAGTAAAAATTGGAACCCCTAAAAGATCTTATGCCCACACAATTCTTATTGGCCACTCACCTCTAGATTAACCAAACCAAGTACTCGATGCAAATGATGAATATATATGGGAAGAGTGAGCCGCCATTGTCAGATTCCTCGAGAAAATTAATTGGAAGGAATTCCATTTTTTACCGTTCACTAAAATACCAAGACTAGAGGATGACACACGAGGCATAATAAGTGAAAGCTAAAAAATGTGTGAAAACACAAGAGCTGTTTAGACCCCCAAATTAAAATTTATGGCTCAATTGATTTTATTCTAACTTAAACTAAGTGCAGAACTTAGTAAATGCGAGTGGATAAACAATAAAACTACTCTAAGCCATATTCATCATAACACGGCAGGAAAATGAAAACTAAAAGAGTAGGGAAGAAGAATGCAAACACAAGATAACACGCCGATGTGTTATCAAAGAGGAAATCGAAGTACTCGGCGAAAAACCTCTCTACCGCCCTCCAAGCGGTAAATCGATCCACTAGAGAATAAGTTGGAGTACGCGAATAACAAAAGACCCTCCAAGCCTAGTCTACCCCATGTACTCAAGCCCTCCAAGCTCCTGTTACCAACTGACTTCGCCAAGCCCTGTCTTCTCTAACTCTTCGGATTACGCAATTCAGCCTGATTGCATCCACCAAACAAATGGCTTCTTCCAATACTTCCTAACAATACCAAAATCTCACTTTACACTCAGGATGGGTGTGGTAAGTGTTTAGACTGTCAACCTCTCAAGGATTTGGAAATGGAGAGGTAGGAGTTGAGGAAAATTACAATGGATTGTGTAGAGGATTGTGGGTATAACAATCTCTAACTTTCAAGAGTTGTGGTTAGGGTTTTTTCTCTAAAAAGCACTCCTCAACATATGTGGGTAATGTGGGTATATATAGTGTGGGTAGGGACAGGGTGTGTCAAATATGATAAATTGGCAAAACAAAATGTTTCGCAGGTATCTTGCGAGAAGGCCTTACCCGCAAGACACTCATGAAAACCAACTGTCACCATCTGTCATGACTCTTTGCATTCCAGTCATGTGCTAAGCACATGCTTTACTTTGTGGGAAGGCTACTTGCGAGCTACCCCCAAAAACTTCTTTGGTCTTCAATTGCCTTGGGTCTTCATACAATAAAATCTCACATAAAATACAGGGTACAAAAGATTGAACATAATTACAATCAAATTTTGCACGGAATTAAAGCCAACACAAAATAGTTGTAAATCACAACATTACAATCTCCCCCTTTGGCTATTTCGTGACAAAACCCCTAAAACGGACTCTAGACTTAAACGTGAGTTTGGAAATAGTGGTAAAACTCACTCACATCTAATCTAGAAGCTGTGAAGTACTTGCATGTATATACCTGTAACCTGAAACACTCGCACACAAACAAAACTTTCATTAAGCTTATGACAAGTTGAATACACGGTACGTATATAAGTAAGTAAAGTGCGATCAAGGTAATAAACGCTATATAAACAGTTAAGCATATCTTGATCAAACAGGGTCAGTCATTAAAGAATGACTACAATGAACATTTAGCTAGTAAATGATCATTCGGACACGCAATGCAATTAAGAGCAATGCAAAAAATCAATTGCATGTCTAACACACAACCAATGCGAAATACAAGAAGTATTTGCATCAAGGATACAAGATCCAACAAGGGCACAAGTGTGTAGTACTCAAGATAATGCAACAAAATCTAAAAGTACTTAAAAAAAATGCTACAAAGCAAGAATATAAAAGACAGTACTGAATATAAACTGAAAGTTTTAAACCAAAGTACTTAAAGTTTTAAAAGAAAGCAATGTAAATAACCAAGAGTTATAAAAACTATAAAAGTAAACATAAAATGAAACCACTAAACCACCGAAATGAACCAATAATATCTATGATGTGCATGTGCATGTGCAACGCTATGCTCCCCCTCAAAATGTGCGACTCCCCCTCAAAATTTTCTCCCCCTTTTTGACCGAAATGGCCAAAGGAGCTAGAATTGCTCAGATTTTGAATTGGATCCCTACGCCATCGTCATGTCTTCAATCTGTGATGATAATGCACTAATTTGGCCTTGGATATACGCAAACTAATCGGTGGTGTGCTACACATGGGATTCAAGCATGCCATACATTTGCTCCATCCTACCAATAAGGTGATCAAGGCGATCGGGCCCCCGTGCTTGTGCTTGGGAAGATGGCTGTGTAGAGCCCTCTAGGGCTGAGGTGAACCTATCAATTTATTCCTCCGTGTCTCCACCTTCTTCCTCAACATTATCCCTTAGGATTTGAGAAATGCCGGTTCTTGATCCAGTGATGTGGGCTTTGCTTCGGGTCACTGTGTTAACACCAATGGGATAGTCTCTTGGCACAATGGTAAGACCGCTTGGAATCTTCAGTCTTGTCTTTGCAATGAGACCCATGATGAGACTAGGGAATGGCATGATTGTTCTTGAGTTCCTTTTGGTGATGCTCTTGGTCAGGAGGTGGAATATGTGTCCACACATGTCGATCTCTTTATGTGTATAGAGATCATATAGGAAAATGGTTCTTGGTCCGCACAGTGTTGTCAAATTTGTCACCGGGTAGAGGATGTGAATCATGACTTAGGCTAATGTCCTCATCTCCGCGTTGAAAGGGATAGTGTTCATTGACTTCTTCTTGAGAGAGCCACCAAGGAGCTCTGCCATAGGCTCAAGAGAGTCCAATCCAACCATTGAAGTGGTCTCCTTCCATAGTGGCATTGGCAAAGAACTCTCTTATGAGTTCAGCATACACATTTCCACTCAGATTTAGCAGCTTTGTCCAAGTTCTCTCCTTGAATATCTCAGGAATGGCAATGTTTCCAAGGGTTTCCATTCTTACCAACCTTTCCATGATAATTGTTGCCTTTTTGTAAAAGTCATTGTAGGCCACGTCAGCCTCAATGGTTCTGAAGTTTTTTGAGTCCGTGCATGGATGCTTTGAGGACTCCTTGGAAGCAGAATGCTTAGTGGGAGACATCTGCACAAACAAGCACACAGCAGAGAAACAAGTGCAAAAAAAAAACAACAAACAAGGAACACAAACTTGATTAGGTCCAAGTTAGTCCATAGAAATAAGCACAAAGTCCTAAAAAGAACATATACAAAGTCCCAAAATCATGTTAACAGTGCTAAACATGTAAGCAACAAAAATTTGGCATGAGTTATATGCAAAACATGACAAGTGAGCAAGTGTGTGCATCAAGTGTGCATGAGGTGTGCCTATGAAATGCATGTGTAAGGCATGATTAAGCACAATTGGGTCAAAGTGTGTAAGACACACACCCAATGATCAAAACATGATAAACATGGGTAACCATGGTAATCCCCAAAATTTTTTACTCGTTGGAGTCCAAAACAACACAAAAATGCCATTTGAGCACTTTGTCAAATACTTGGTATGCACCTATAAAAATAGCATGTGGGCAATATGCATGAACATGATTGAATCTTGCCTAAATACATGTTAAAATGCCACAAGGGGCCAACACAAACAAAAACACATCAAATGGGACAAAGCCCAATCAAGAAATTGAAAAACTTTTCGCAAAAATTAGAGTTCCCAACGCTTTTTCAAAAAATCCCCAATACAAGTAAAGCCTAGAAATTTTCTTCATAATCTAAGGAAATAAAGATAAAATATGTTAAAAACATACCTTAGAGAAGTTTTTGGAATGATTGTACTTGAAAATTGTTGGGTTTTTGAGTGAAAAACAGTTTTGGGTTGGAAAGAGGCTTGAAGGAGGCGAAACGAGGGAAAATAGGATGTGTTTGAAAATCTGTCACATCAGCCCTATAAAACTAAAAACACACGTTTTTTGCGGATTACCTTCCTGCGAAGTTACTCGCGAAAAATGCCTCTGAAGCACAAAACGTTTCACGAGAAGACTTTACTCGCGAACCAGTCGCAAAAACTTCTTTGGTCTTCAATTGCCTTGAGTCTTTGCACTCTTTCTCACACACAACCCTTACAATAAAATCCCACATAAAATACAGGGTACAAAAAATTGAACATAATTATAATCAAATTTGACACGGAATTAAAGCTAACATAAAATAGTTGTAAATCACAACTTTACAATAAGCTTTATTCTAGGCAAAGGAAAACCAAAAAAAAAAAAATTTGATAGACTATGATTACAGAAGCTCCATTCCGACTGGTCATAAGATCAATTTTTAATAACATACTATTTGCCCTGAATTATTCATGTGGAGAGGACATCAACAATATCATGCCTAAGTTTCTTTGTAGAGTGCAAGTATAGACTGTATATGAATGAACTTTCAAAGTCTATACTGTAAAGCTTTACAAAGTAATTCAACACCAACTCTCTAATTCCGGGCGAAGAAAGGGTTTAGTTACAAATTATATTAGTGAAAACAAAGTTATAATGTCAATTTAGCAAGATTGGTTTATCGTTTACCCTAATTTCAGTCGAATAAGGGTTAAACAAACTCTTTTTTTTTTAGTTTGCTCAAGTGAGAATGAAGTTGCTCCAACAACCTTATGAAACTGACTCTCAATGCCTAACTTAGCTATTTTGAATATAATGGTGTTAGCACTTATTTAGACACAAAAATATGCTAACACACCCTAAATCCTACCTCTAAAGTCCTTCATGCATGCATCACAATGATCAGAAAAAGGGTACATCAGAAAATCCATCTTTACCACCATTGTTCATGCTTCAATTTCAAATCCGTTCTTTTTATCCAAATGCTTGGCGAAAAGATGGCAATAGCAAAAAGATTGGTTCTTATTGTCATCATTAACATGGTATTGTCCAAAATGAGTCAGAATTGGTCTGAAATGATTTCCATACGATATTGTGACTCCCCTGGAAAACCTGAACAAACTCTAGAGTTGGTCGGGTTTGATATCATACAATATAACAGCTAAAGTTATGTAAACGTCCTCATTCAAACCAAAACAATCTTATATTTTTACCGAAGGAATAAGTCAATACCTCATTACTCTTTCTATTGATTACAGTCCATAATAAGTTCTCCCATACGAACCCATCTTTGATCAACAAGACATTGGCACTTTTCTCTATCTATTTCGAAGGATTTAAATTGAATGAGGGTTGCCCATTGTAACTATGTTTTCCATAGAAACTCAAACTAGCTGGATAAAAAAAGCCTTTTACAGCCCTTTGTATAATGCCACATCACATTGAAAAAGGTGAATTGGTTAAAAAATATCTTATGCCGCGTGGATTTAATTCTTGCCACGTGGGTGGTACAAGAATAGAAAAATCATTTCCTTGAAGATAGAAGATTAATAGTCCCTCCAAAATGAAATATATAAATAGAATAATGAAAAAGAAGTGGATAACAAATCAAATAAGGAACTTATTCATTTAAATAACAATCCAATTCTATTACATCAAACCATTAATAATAAAATATAAATCACACCACACCCTTCCAAACAAGTAGCCAATAACCAAAAAAAAAAAAGTAGCCAATATGGCCCCATTCACTACATATTAATTTCATCCACTAAAATACTTCTTAAAATACCAAAAAAACCAAACCCTTTGATGTCAATTGGGACCCGCCAAAACCCATTCTGAGAATACAGGTGGCTTTCCCTCTAAAACACGATGGCCTTCAGGTACTATTCCATGAAACATTGAATCCTTGTATACTCTGCTACAAAATCCAATGCCTTGGAAGCCTAGAAGCCCTCTCTATTTCCCAGATTCAAGTTTTAGTTCTTGAACTAAATAATAAGCAAGCCCAGCATGTTCTTTTTCAATTACAATCTCCTCTTACTATACTTTTATGACTTTTTGTAAGTCAAACTATATCCCTCCTAGTCATCGATGCTATAGAAAAACTATAGGAAATCAAATTAATGCATATAACAATTTAATATAGAGGGTTATGTTATCCTATGTACTAAAAAATATTGTTATATAATTTGAAAGTTACCTAAGGGTCCCAAAGAGAATCATTTTGCATATCTTCCCATTCATTTTCTTCAATGTCATTGGAGAACGTCATAGACTCTTCCATTGACATTTGCATCCACATCTTGCTGGGTGAGTCAAGAGGGAACTCATTAATGGCCTCAATCTGGCTAGGAGAGAGCCTCACCGTGACCGGTGCCATTTTTAAGCTAGACCCTCCTCCAACCTCAGCCACTCCTTGAGAGCCTCGAAGCCTTAAGGCCGCTTCATGAGCCGCCATGCGTATGTGTTCAGAATTAGAGCTAGCAGGGAGAGGGAGGCTATGAACCAATTCAGGAAAGTTGAGACGTGCCTCATGTCCCCTAAAGTGTAACGCAGCAACATCATAAGCAGCAGCAGCCATTTCAGGTGTCTCAAAGCTCCCTAACCAAATTCTTGTTTTCTTGCCTGGCTCACGAATCTCAGACACCCATTTGCCCCATTTTCTCTTCCGGACTCCTCTGTAGCTAGATGATGCAGCACCATGGCTAGTACTGCTTGTGTTACCGCTACTATTTGGCTCTTCTTCCATCCACTCAACTCAAGTTGCTAGAAAGCTAAATTATTGTTTAGTTCAAGTAAATGCACTGGTGAATGATAGTGTAATCCGGTAATAAGTATTTATAGATGTGGAATTATGCGATTTGACTGAAACGTGGTGAATTAACATGGATTGAGGTGAGCTTCCACGTAGTTGCACCATTGAAAATGATGTGCATATGTGCATGGTCACAACTTTCTTCATGTTAATTTGCTTAAACCCAAAAAAGAAAACAAAATAATAAAAAAAGATTAAAGTATTTGAAGGAACCAAAAATTTCTCTGAAGGACCAGTCATAGCATGCCGAGTTAATTCATTTTGAATATTTATTTGGTGATTGAAGAATTAAAGTTGTATGGAATTTGTAGCAGGACCAATAAGATAAAAAAATTGAGGGACATAGTGTTTCCTATTTAGAACGCGGTTTCTCTGCAGGTGGCATTAAAAAGTTTGGACCCACTAATCCCACATTTGGAGCTGAATCTTAGATCAGGCTAGAGATAAAGATTGTTGTACAGTTTTCTTTTAGAAAAGGTCCATTTTTCTTGGGCATAAAATCAAAGCACGAATAATATGAAAATGACGTTATCATAAGAGATTTATGAGATCATGAACAGAATCTCCTGAATGACAAAAAATAAAATAAAAAAGAATTGAATAAATTATAGACAGGATCTGATAAATGACAAATAAAAAAGGAGTTGGACAAGGAATCACAAAAGTACAAATTGAATAAAGTCCTAGATAACGTTCTATAATAATTAATGGATTGTTAAAAGAGGATTTTTTTTTTTTTAAACAATAATATTTATTAGAATACACAAACAAGAAAGTAGGAATACCACAACTACAAAAAAAATCTAACATTTATAGTAGTAGCCTAAATTTATAAGGATTGAAACTCTAACACACATAATTAATATAGGATAAATATCTCTTTTCTTTTTTAGAAAACAGTAATATTTATTAGAACACGCAAACAGAAAAATAGTATATACAGTTTTTTAAACAAACTTATAATATATTACATAACCAAGATTGTTAAAGAGTTGGTTATAATATATTTGTGTGAGGGACAATGAAACTAATATGTTAGAAATATTAAAAATTTTATACATGAGAACATATCTAATAGTCAAAAAGTAATTCAATATTTAATAATTATGTTGTTGAAGTAGTATTTAATACTTGTGGGAACACAATCTATTTGTCCGCTTTAGAGGGCAGGCCACAGGCATGCTTAGAGCGCAACGTCTTGAGCTTCTATCCCCTTCACGGCTTTGTCCTCAAGCGACGTGGGCATGCTTTGTGCAAGAGTCCCACATCGGCAAGAGAAGCGCCCCATCTATGCCTTATAAGCATGAGCTCAAGGCATAGCATAGATGGGGCGCTTCTCTTGCCGATGTGGGACTCTTGCACAAAGCATGCCCACGTCGCTTGAGGACAAAGCCGTGAAGGGGATAGAAGCTCAGGACGTTGCGCTCTAAGCATGCATGTGGCCTGCCCTCTAAAGCGGACAAATAGATTGTGTTCCCACAAAAGGCACTTTTTGAGGACAGTGTCCATCTCAAGTATTGTCCGCTTTGGGGCAGGCTTTGGGCATGCTTATTGTGCAATGTCCCGCCACATATCCCGCACGGTTTTGTTGCCAACACCTAAGTGCAAGGCATGCCTCTACCACTACTCCTCCAGTGAGTAGTAATGGTACACTAATACCTTGAGCTCATGCTTATAAGGCATAGGTGGGGCGCTTCTCTTGCCGATGTGGGACTCTTGCACAAAGCATGCCCACGTCGCTTGAGGACAAAGCCGTGAAGGGGAAAAAAGCTCAGGACGTTGCACTCTAAGCATGCCTGTGGCCTGCCCTCTAAAGCGGACAAATAGATTGTGTTCCCACAATACTATTTATAGCATTTATTGTGTAATTCTTCCTTCATATCATTTTTAAATTAAAATAACACAATATTTTTTTCCCCTTGAATATTTAATAATATCCTATATTTTATATTGATATTGTATAGCCAATTTTCTTTTTAAATCATCTACTTTAATCTCTTTCAAAAGTAATACTTATTTATTTATGTCATTAGAGATATAGAACTTCTTAACTAATGCGCTATATCTAATAATATCATATTCATATATCTTTCACAACTCCCTTTTTACAATTTAGTGTTTTTTTTTTTAAAAAAAAATTATAGATATCACCAAATGTAAAATTGGGTTTCTTAAAAACTTGTAATTGAAATATTATAACATTGGTATTTATATTTTATGTAAGTGTATTGGTATTGATATTTTGTGTAAGTTAATGGTAGATCACTACTTGGTGAGCTACATATATTAAATTAATATTTTAATTCACATTTGTATGAATAGGTAGAATTAATGAACTTGTAATTTTTAATGTGTTGTTAGTGGAGCACAAGAGCAGGAATTCTCAAGATATAGATTATTATTTAGATAAGTACTTAAATCTTAACTCAAATTTTTATGTCACTATATATAATTTTGGTACCCCTTGAAAAAAGAAATTGGCTTTGCTAATATGATTATTTTGTGTGGAGTAACATTAATGGACCATACAACTAATCCAATAAGGTACAAGTGTGAGTAAAGAAAAATGTATTTTATATATCGGGTATATAAATTTATATGAAATATTATCCTCACACGATGGTGCATGGGATGGGAATCATGGGATCCAGCTGATATCGCCAAAGCTAAAAAATTGTCCCCACAAGAGGTCTCATATTATTGCCTCAGAACTCACAAAGTCAATTGTGCTTGAAAGTTCCTAAACTGTGAAAAAGGGTAATGATTTATGTGTTTGAATTTTTTTTTTGTCAACAACAATTCTAGCTTTTACAATAACAGTCCTTTAAAATAGATCAAGGACATTGTACTCGTATGTTATGGTAGAGATTATTGAGGTAGTAAAATATTTTTTTTATTTGAAAAGTGGTTTTTTGGGTTTTTCAAAATTCAGAAAGTGATTTAAATTTTTTTTTTTTTAAAAAAGGAACTCAAAAAGCTGTTTTCTAAAAATGAAAAGGTGTTCAACAAAACTTTTTCTTTCCAAAACATTGCAAAATCAAACGGACCTAATTCACATGACCACAAGGTTGCAAAATCAAACGGACCTAATTCACATGACCACAAGGCTACAGCCACAAAATGAAGACCAATGCTCTTGAGTGTTGGGAGAAGGGTAATTAGAGATATTCCCTTTGGGAAAATCACATATAAAGTGATCTACTTTAATTTTGATCTTGATTTTCAAACATCAATTCCTGAAATTTTCTTTGTTGGATATATTATAACTAAGGTGGCACGTCGAAACCAATTGTAAACTTAGGTACTTATAGAACAAGTATATTAATTTTATGATAGTTTATAGTTAGCTTAGGATTAAGTATTTTCTAATATATAAACCTTACATAATTAGATTCATACTTCCGCTCATTATTCAATCATCACACCTAATCCCACAATAACTTTCACTTCAAAGGTGTGCATAAAGATATTACACAAATTCCCTTGTATTTCACATGCAAGTTAGTGTACTGAAATGTATTAATCTAGCAAGTAATACCTCTTGATTCTCTACAACATTTGCTTAAAATAAGAATAATAAGAATAATTTAAGCCAGTACTAGAGAATTTTTTTTTCTACCCAAAAAAAAAAAAGAGAGATTATTTGTTTCTTTTTTTCCTTTACAGCAAACAGGGAGAGAGATTTAATAAAAACTAAATTCTCCTTTACATGATAATTACAAAAGAACAAAGCTTAGGTACAATACCTTAAGTGCTGTTCCTTAGGTTCCTCTCTTAAAATTCAGCTATGTGGCTACTTAACTAAAAAATACACTTCCTTCCGATAAAAAAAATCCACATGGCAGAATTTTAAAAGGGAACTTAACGAACAACACCTAAAGACTATACTTAAATCTTATTCATTACAATATACCACTTACCCAAAAGACTCTTGAAAATTATTAAATTTGCATTCAACATCATATTAAAGGAATTCACAAGCTCTAGAATTAATTTGTTCAATTTGATGGGTAGATTTATTTAATTTGATCCTTAGTTCCATTGGCAGATTTAGAATTTCACTTTAGGGTGCCAAACTAAATATTAAATAATTAAATAAGTTCCTTCTCAAAAAAAAAAAAATTTAATAAGTATATTATTTAATTTATTAAAGAATGTTAATTTTCATTAGGAATTCCCTTTAACGCTATGCCTTATATTGGATTTTTTTTTTTTAATTTCTTCAAAATAAAAATCAATATTTCAATTATATAGTATATAACTAATTAAATACATAAATATGATTTGCTCATTCACACAATGCCTTGCTAAACAACAATAGTTGAAGGTCATATGATAAATTTGATAATATATTGTGATAACTTTAACAAATATTGAATAAAAATAACAAAACTAAAAAAGCGATGCGCTAGCTAAGAAAGCGAGCTCAGCATTAGGTATGCAGGTTTCGTTAGAGGATATTCCCACTGACATTGTCCCACTTGTGTCAAGGGATGTCCATTTATCTGTACTGACTGTTTCTTGAATAAATTCCTAGGCCTTTGGTCTGGTTTCTCTTTAAAAAAAAAAAAAAATTTAATCTTCAGACAAAAGTATAGAATCAACAAACTTACAAATCGTACACAAGTGATGCAATTAATTACCATTACAATAACAAAAATATATGACACAATATCCAAAGAATAATAAAAATATATCAAATTTTTATTATTGTTGTTGTTATAGTATTATAACCAATGGCAAAATGAGACTTCTAATATATCTTCATTTTCATTCTTGAAAATTTTTCTACATTTGTCACCATCAGAATATAACCCAAATCATTTCAGAATATACTTGATTTGAGATTCATTTTATGCCATACAACACCTCCAAAATCTTAAACAGTATGTACCACTTCTTATCCCTTTTGATTGGTTTCCAATGCTTAGACATGGACCATTTAGCCAGACCCTTCAAAACAATCCAAAAGGACAAGGCCCTACCCCGGCCCGTGGTGATTAAAGAAATACATTTCTTTTCATAACCTAAAAATGCATAAAACTAAAGCAAAACTAAAAAACATAACCATTCCTTTCTAGCAAAGAATATCTCAAGTCAAAAGTTTTAAAGTCCCACTAAGAAAAAACAATTGATAGCAACTAAGATAACTCATTCACCGAAAGCTTTCTTTTTGTTCCTATTTAGTAAAAGAGAAACAGTAGATTTACACATTATTTTTTCTCTTCTTTTTTACAAATATCATTTTTATATATAAATAATTAACCTTCTTGACATTACATTATGCTGCTTGGTAGCACATTTTGAAAACTAGTTTTTAGCTTAAAAAAAAAAAAAACTATTCCCCTTATAGTGCTTGATTCAATGATTTTATCAAAATACATTTTTGTAAAAGTTTTTGTGGGGCCCAAATGTTTGGCAACCCCGGCCCACTCTACATCGAGCCCAAGATCCATGCCGAGGAGAGTACCAAGTCCGAGGACAAATGGGAGACGCCCAAGTCTTCAAGGGACCTCGCCGAGGATGCTCACGTCCTCGGCAGGCCGACATTGAAAGCAGGAAACTATCACCACCCATTAAATGCACGTCACCAACACTCTGGTCGCGTTAATGGCAAATTGACCAGCAAACAGTGATGCCTTGGTTACTGCAACTAACAGAAAAGCCTGCAAAGGCGGCTGATGGGACAAGCCCTCAGACACAAGTTCAGATGGCCGACAGGTGGACGACAGAGATCAACTGAACAAGACTATATAATAGCTAGAACCCCCAAAGTAAAAGGGGTAGGAGGTTGGCCCCCTGGGGGGAAGAGAAAAGGGGTTCTTCAAGTTGTCCAAGGACAACCTTTGTATTCATCTGTTCTAAGGAAAGAGCTCCTCGGGCTAGGCCAAGGACGAACTCTCCTCAAGAACACTTAGTTAAAATCCTGTTATTATTCTTACAAACCCTTAATCTGATTCTTGTGATTGCTCTTATGAATCTCACGTCAACTGTTGTCTTGCTTGCTAGTGCCTAGTTCTTCTATCCACTCTCTACAAATTTATTGTATGGGGGTCGCCCCAAAAACGGGCCCCTACAGTTTTAATTTTTTTTATTTAACTTTTCTCTTTAATAAAATACAATGTATAATTGTAAATAAACCACTCATATTTCTAATCATTGCTCTCCTTCATTAGTTTTTGTATTTTTTATTTTTCAAGATGACGTTATTTTGGGTGGACATAACGATGAGGAATTGTTGGAAGATTTATGTTGGAGATTATATAAATAAAAAGATTAAAATGGAAAAAACAAAAACAATAAATTAATTAAGAGATTGACTTGGAAACAAGTGAAATTAGAGGTGTATTTCATAGTTTAGCCAATTTTTTATTATGCTCATTTTTGCTTTTGTTTTATTTTCTCACATGTTAAGTAATAAAGAAACATGATTTCCTAATGTTTGAGAACTGAATTCTAAACCTTATTATCCTATTATTATTTCTACAACTGATATGACTTTGATAACAGTTTCGTGGTACATCATTTGCCATACCTTCCCAATAAAAATCATGTTTGTTTGTAGTTTACGACAAAAAAACAATCCCTTGGTTTTTTGCATTAGGTGATGATTGATAAAACTTACCATAGAAAGAAAATTTTTGAAGTGAAGGTTGATAAACAAAACTCAATCATGACAAGTAACTAGTACCTAAAGATGTTAGTACTAGTACCACCGAGGAATGAAACAAATTAGGACTACTTATAAAAAAATAAAATAAAATAAAATAAAATAAAAGTTTCTTATCGATACATGATTTGCAGAACAAACAGTTTGTTTCCTTGCTAAATAATGAAAGATTGGAGATGCAATTCTCCCCCTGAAATATCGAAATGTTCCCTTGACAAATTAGAAATGATGCATATGATAGTTTCTAAAGCTTATTTGTTTTTGTATGTAGACTGATAGATATTGGGGAGGGCAAGTTGGGATTTAAACTTGAACCACAGATATGAGATATCATAAAAGATACCATTACTATAAAGTTGTCACTTGAATAAACCCCATATGAAGCTTATTAAAGTATGCATGATAATAATTTAATTTATAAATAGATAAGGGTAAAATTTATGTGCATTTCCTTGGGTGTTTGTATATTAGGTCCTTGATCAAATTCAATCAAGTGATTGCATTGACCAATGAATCATATAATTGAATTTAATTATTGTTCAAAATTAAGCAATTAAATTTAATTGGAAAACCCAAATACAATAACTAAGAAATTATACATAATTTTTGCCTGTAATAATTTTCACTCATTTAATTTGTTGCTTTTAAAATTATGGGATTTGATTTGTATTTAGTACCTTTCAAAAATTTTGTAGAAACACCAAAAGAAGGAAGTTATTATTCAATCTTTATTGTATTACTTCACATATATAGATTATAGAATACTATTTTTTTTTTCTTTTGCAAAATCATCACCAAATCATTCTCAATCTCACAAATTCCACAATTATGAGAAAAATAGAACTATAACCCTCCTTTATTTGAAAATAAAAACATCACTAGAGTTCAAGATTAATTATAAAAATATATATCAAATAATTGTAGGGATGATCTTGAATTGACATTACAATTATACCTTTCTTGAATAAACTATACTAGAAAATTCGATCTTCATTGCATTGGTTCATGTGGACGACTAAATTTCTTAGTTCGAAATAAAGTCAAACAAGTGAAATAGTTTCACAAATGCGAATTTGTATTGATGATTGTGTGGTACAATTCTCTGTGATTACAAAAGTATGATCCTCTGATTCGATCTCCTTAAAAGATTTATTGATTTTGGATTTGTGGTAATGTGATTTTGATTCGAACACAAAATATCCTTCAATTTGGCTGAGGAATGGATCGAAGATCTTTGAAATGGAATTACAATGAATCTCTGGCTATGAGCTTGTTAGAAATCCTTTGTTCTTCACGTTCTTCGTGTTCTTCGTGTGTTCTTCGGGTTCTTGGTGTGTTCTTCGTCTTCGAAGGTTTGTGGTGGAAGTTCTTCGGGGCTTTAGAGGCTTGAATCCGTAGAGCTTCGCTGATTTGTGATTTGTTGAGGTTTCTAGAGGCTTTTGAGCTTGATTCCAGTGAACTTTGAGATCTAGGCAGGTTGTTTGGATGATCCTGCTTTGAATGTTCTTTGTATTTGAAGGTTTTGTGTTGGAAGTTCTTTGGTGCTTTAGAGGCTTGAATCCGTAGAGCTTCACTGATTTATGGTTTGTTGATGTTTTCGGACACTTTAGGCTTGATTCCCGCAGACTTTTGGATCTAAGCAGATGATTTGATGATTCTGCTTCGAATGTTCTTTGATTTTGTGTTTGAAGTTCTTGAAGTTGCTAGAGGCTTCAGGGCTTGATTCTAGCAGAGCTTCTGGACTTCTGAGTGCTTCAGATGGCTTGATGTCCTTTCTCCAGCCCTCTAGCTCTCAGATCCCTTGAAATGCCTTAGGAAGGCTTCTATTTATAGGAGTTTGGAGGTGGGTGAGCGACACGTGGCGGAGTCTGATTGGTGACACATGTCACAATCTGATTGGTCCGCTTGGGTCATCGCTTACACGTGCGAGGTTGCTTGGGTCATCGCTTACACGAGCCGATGCATAATTGGTTCTTACATGACACTTGGCAAATTTCTGTTGGCTTCTGAACAGCAATAGTAAAACCTAACAGCAGTATGTGGCGCCTTGTGATTGACTGTATTTTGTGGATTTGGTAGTGTGACGTGTCAGTTTGTGATAGGTCGGGAATTTTCCTTCTCTACAAATGCCCCCTCGAGACTCGTTCACACACACAGTTTCAGAGTGTGGTGTGGGAATGAGTTTCGAAAATAGATTTTTACATTTGGCTCTTCAAATGAAGTAATTGAAGGTGATGGAGCTTTCAACAGGATGAGATAATTTCCGAGGAGTAGACCCACCCATATGAAAGGCTTTGATGAGACTGAAAAGGGGTCTGCGAGTATTTGAATGTACTTGAGTGACTGAGCCTTCTCAGCAGAGGTTAAGTTGAAGTAATTTCAGAAGTATGTTTTGGATCGTTGGCGGCGATCACAAGGTGTAGAAGATGGGGAGGATGCGAGGATGGTGGCTGGGCACAGCATGCAGAGTCATGGGGCTAGTCTCGTGTTTTTAAGAACCGCTGGTGAAGTTATCTCAGAAGAGTATACTTCGGATTACGGCGAGGCCATGTGGGAAAGTGGTTGAATGCACATGTGTAATTGTTTCACTCAAGTTAAGCTGAGGTAATTTCAGAAGTTTAGGGATTTTGGGGATGCTGATGTTGGTGGTGAAGAAGACGGGGGATGAAGCAAAGCGAATTGGTGAAACATACGCCACCATGGCGCTGGCCCTGTACGTCGGGGATCCCCTGGTGTAGATGTTTCTGGGAAGTACAACTTTGGATCCGGGACTGACTGTATGTTGCATGGGGTCTGACAGCAAGTCGTAGAATGTGCCTGTGTAATGGAACCATGCTGACAGCCGTTAAGTTGAAGTAATTTCAGAAGAGTATCTTCTGAAATACTTCAAGCTGTATTTAAGTTGGAGTAATTCCAGAAAGTGTGTTTTGAGGTACCAGCAACGATGACCTTTGGATCCCACTGTGGTTGGGACATGGAATAAGGCTCTGGTGACCATTTACCAGCTCCAAAGGTTGAATTCTGATGAGCTGGTGCCTTGGAGGTTGTTTCAAGTGTTGGATGAAAGACAATTTGTAGCATACCCCAACACTTTTTACCATCTTCATTCACTGTTTCTTGTTGGAAAGGCACAAAAGGATAAAAGATGGAGCTAACTTGTGATTTTGGTCTTAGAAACCAGCCAAGTTGCTGTTTGTTCCGAACCACTGCTTCTGCTGGAAGACCAAGCAATTGGAGAGAGACTATAGGAGACCTAAGGTTAGGAATAGGTGTCTTAGCTAGACTTGGATTTCCTGGCCAACCAAATTCACGGAAGCATGGAAGGTCGACACAGACCTTGTTATGAGTAATTTTATGGACAACTATGGTCGTTAAGTGGAGAAACAAAATTTGTTTGGTTCTCAAAACTACAATGATGTTGTGAAGAGGGTTTCTGCAGAACCATGAGAGGGTTGATTTCAAACTGATTATGAAGCAATATTGATTGCTAAATGTTGAGAATGATGAAGTCATAGTGAGAAATGGCTGTGAGAAGGAGGACTTGAAAATTTGAAAGAAGCAAATCTTCATTTCATAACTCAGTGTGTTTTTCTGGATGAGTTCTTGATGAATTCGGCCCTTCTATTTATAGTGGAGAGACGAAGAATGGTGGATGGATAGTTGAGAATGGCGAATGTGAATTTTTGGTGAGAATGGTAGATTTTCGACTGGTAGGCATCGAATGGTAGGTGGGAATGTTTGGCACCGAAAAAGGGATGGTGGGTCGGACGGGTGACCCGATGTGATTTCAAGTTCAAGACACACTTGTGAGAGTTCATCTGTACTTTGAAAGGGAAGCCTTGATGAAGTCTGGAGAATAACCCTGCGAGGATCCGAACTAAATGGATGAATCTCAAATTTTGGTATTGAGAGCTTTAGTTTTGGACATTGTCTGTACTTCAAAAATGTGAGTCAGATTGGTGATTTCCAAGTCACAAAAAACTATGCAAGACAAGTCTGGCTTGAAAATCTTGACTTTGGGTTGTTTTCAACATAAAAGACAACTATCTTGGAATTGAGTTATTTGTACAATTTTCGAGTCTCAAATGATGGAACAGACTCCAAAATTGGAATGTATGCGAAAAATTGAGTAAGATAGGTCCATCTTAAAAATTTTGACTTTTGGTCAACATTTACGCAAAAGTCAACTTTTTGGAAATTGGACGTTTGCACAATTTCCGAGCTTCGAATGAAGAAACGGATCCCAAAATCGGAATGTACTCGAAAAACTGAGTGGGACAGGCCCGTCTTGAAAATTTTGACTTTTTGGTCAAAGTCAAAGGTCAAACTTGGTCAAAGCCCTTTTTTTTTTCTTACTTTCTTTTTTTTTTTGGCGGTTCGGACCGGGTCAGATTTTCGGGTCGAACCGGTCCGGTCTGGTCAAACGGGTCAAACCGAGAAGTGGGAGATGACGTCATCGATGACATCATAGATGCGCGTGCATGCACGTGTACACCGGCCAGCGCGTGTGAGCGCGTGAGGATTGAGGATGGCGCGTGAAAGCGCGTGCTCGTCGAGGCAGTGATCGCCGGAACTTCTGGTGGCGCGTGTAGGCGCGTGCCTCAGTCTTTGGGCCTGAAATTTTGGGGTTTTGCCGATCTGGGGCCACTGGATCTAGTGGTAATGCCACTTTTGCAAAATGACGTATGGATTTTTCGCGAATGGGAGGAAGTAGGCTGCGATCTTCGAAGATTGTGGTGGCGCGTGGCAGCGCGTGGTAATTCCGTTGTTGATGGTCTTTTTGTGTTTTGGAGATCGAAGTCCGTTTGAGATCCTTGTGGGGTCAGTTTTGTGAAATGATTTTTGGATTTTCACAAATTTGGAAGAGCAGGCCGTGGGTTGTTTGTTTATGATGACTTTTCTGTTCTTTTTGCGGGCGGCTCTGACAGGACGGGGCCAAGAAATCAACTAAATGTCTCTTTTGTTTGCTGAATTTTATTTTCAGAATTCGGTGCAGACTTCTTTGATTTTGAGTGCTGTGAGTTTGCAAAATCTGACTTTAAGCTTCTGCTATTTTCACGTGGACACCATTTTTTTCGCTGGCCAGTTGGTGAAACCATTTAATGGTTTACTGACTTTTTCCATTTTTGTTGCCCGTCATCCCAGAAGTTTTCTATAAAGGCATGTTATTGCCTTCCTTCATCACTGGGGCACATGCTTAACCTTCAGCTTTCTTCTCTTGCTTTCTTCTTCTTTTTTTTTTTTTCTTTTTTTTTTTTGACATGCTATGATATCTTTTGACTGACATTTTTTTTTGCTTGTTTTTGTTTTGCAGCACAGTTTCTTTGATCTTTGGGTTCTGACATTCTCATAGAAGTGGTTGCCTTCATTTGGTGGCTTTGTATTTCATTGATAGCAACGTTCTTGCAGTGACGTATGCCTTCATGTTGTTACATTCTTTTCCTGCAACAACAATCTTTTAGTGATATTCGTTTTTGCAACGACGTTTCCATGAGGATATTCAGCCAGGCAACAATGCTATCACTAGTACTTGTCTTTGAAGTCGTACTGGCTCTAATGTAGGCAATGAAGTAATGCTAGCACTTGTTTTTGTATGAAGGTGATCCACACTTGTCTTTGTCATGAAGCTGGGCCAACTCTTGCATTTGCATTGAAGCATCACCATTACTTGTCTACTGAAGCAATATTTGCACTCGTCTTTTTTAATGAAGCCTTTTCAACATGAAGCCACGTCAACACTTCACTTGCACCGCAGCCATGCCAATATTCGTCTTTGCCATGACATCTTGTCAACACTTCATCTGCACTGAAGTCGCACCAATATTGGCCTTTGAAGTTGCATTAGCGCCAATTTTTAAAGGCGACAAAGTTCAAACGTCAAGGGTACATAGTACTATCGCCAGACATCAAAATTTTAGATATGCTAACAAGACTTTGAAGATGTAAGAAGCTCATCAAGACTTTGAAGATGCCAACGAACCCTTGAAGTTTCAAGAAGATTGCCACCAAAACTTTGAAGATGAAAGGAGCATGTATCAAGACTTTGGACATGCCACCAAGAATTTGACATTGCACGAATATGCTCTTAGAGGCGAGATGAAGTAACACCATCTTTAGATGTTGGAGGAAGGTGGCGTTGTCCAAATTTCAGAGATATGATGTGAAACGGCACCACTCAGAAGGGAGATGATGTGGTTCAAATTTCGGAGTTGTGAAGTGGCACAACCTATAAGAGAGACGATGTAACTTAGACTTGCAAGGTACAAGAAGATGCCCCTAGGAGATAAGTGATGCAAAGCATACTTTAGAGACATAGGAGGATGTCCACGGAAGAGGGGCAATGCCATGAAGACTTCATTTCTTGCAAAAGATGTTGAAGATTTTATTTTGCTCCACAACCAAAAATCAACGCCTTACAGCCTTCATCTTCGACTACAACGACCTTCGATCATCCTATTGAGCAGTTGACTGTCTTTAAGCAATGCCTTGCTGACCAAAGGGGCCTTAAAAGCATATTGACAACCATTGCAAGATTCTTCAAGCCAGACTGACAATCTTTCTTCTTTTCATGTGACTGAACTTAGTGACAAGTACTTAGCTGCCTACGTACCCCGGAGAGGGATCAAGTCATCACGTAGTTCAAAAGAAAATTTTTTTTGATAATTTTTTTTTTGATGATTTTTTTGATATTTTCTTTTTGATATTTCCTTTTTGGATGATCTCTGTGTTTTTGTTTTTGTTTTTTTTTTTTGTTTTTTTTTTTTGCAAAAAAGGGGGGCCCAGTGTGTAATAATGGGTATCACCACTAATCGAACCCGAGACCTCTCAAGGGCGACTTGGGCATCCAACCACTATGCCACACTAGCAATTGGTGACATAGAGTGGGATTAATTTCTTCTTATTGGTACGCTTTCAGAGATAATGGAAAGACATCATGTACTCTTGCAGCGTTACAGTGGGTAGTTTAAGCTCTTGCCGAGGAGCAGTCCTCGATGTTCAAGCGTAGAAGTGTTTAAGGAACTTCCCATTGATGGGGCCGATCCTTGCATCATCATTGTTGATCAACTTGTAAGCTTGGTTGGTGTTTGCCCCCTGCTTGAGAGTTGGAAGTACATCACAAGCAACGGTCACATGGTTTGACCCGACAACTTCATTGAATTTTAGATCGATCTTGTTTTCTTTGGCAAGCTTCATGATTTGTTCTTTGAAGACGAAGCATTTTTGGATTGGGTGGCCAATGATGCGATGATATTTGCAGTAGTTAGGGTCATCAACTTTCCCCATGTCTTCCGGCCGCTTGCATTCTGGCAATTTGATTAGTTCCAACTGCAATAGTTGTTCTAAGATGTTTGGCACATCTTCATCGGGGAACGGATATACTTTTTGCTCACGTTCCTTTAAAGTCAGACGACGCATCTCATTATTTTGCCATCCTTCAAGTCGTTTTTCATTTGCATTTGCTCCTCTTCTTGGAACCTTGACTTCGGTAGTGTTAACAACCATTGGGTCTTTGAGGCTGATTTTTGCATTCCTATCATTCCTCCTTACTTCCTTTTTGCTTTCTTCAAGTATGGGAGGGTTTGTACTTCCATGGTTAGCAATGCTCAACTCCATGTCGTGCGCACGAGTTGCTAACTCTTCAAATGTTCGAGGCTTTATCCTTTGAAGGATGTAAAGAAGTCCCCAATGCATGCCTTGGATGCACATCTCTACAGCAGAAATTTCAGAAAGTCTGTCCTTGCAATCTAGACTCAAAGAACGCCATCGATTTATATAATCAACGATGGGCTCATCCTTCCATTGTTTGGTATTGGTAAGCTCCATCATGCCTACCGTGCGCCGTGTGTTGTAGAATCGGTTAAGGAACTCCCTTTCAAGTTGTTCCCAACTATCAATTGACTCGGGTTCTAAGTCTGTGTAACACCCCAACCTAATTACACACTTAATTTTATGGGTTTATATGCATGATATTATCTTAATTAATTTTAAGTGCATGAAGCTTTGATTTTGTACATATTATAAATAATTGAAATAGCTAGTTGCATTATAAATATATATTTAGTACGATGCATGGTTGGTATTTTAATTAGATATATGATGCATGGCATGTGATAGTGGAAATTCAATTCACATGCAACCAATAAGAATTCAAAACAACTAATACTTAAGCAACATGCAAGTTGACAAACCAAAAGGCCAAGGCTTGGCCGGCCATGCAAATTCACCAAGAGCCATTTTATTTGACTTTCTCAAGCATTAGAACATCCAAGAAGTTAAGCTTTTCCATTGTTCCACGGGTACACACACACAAACCAGAAAAATGTAGGTGTGAATGCAAGAAAAGTTGAAGAAATTGGGTGTGATATTTTCTTCCCTAGTATCATACGTATCCCACCCCCAAAGTCAATATTCTTATCCTTCTTTGGCTGCCCAAAAGTCTCTCTTTATCTTTTCTTTTGCTGGAACCAGAAAGTTCAGCACTCATTCTCTTCTCCTTCTTCTTTATTCTGGTTTCTTTCTTCTTCCCCTCTCACACGGCTGAAACTCCCTTTCACCCTCTCACCAAAAATCATAAACCTCTCTCTAAGGAGGAATTAAGAGCCTAAACACTAAGGTTTCATCTTCAAAGTGTGTGGGTAAGTAAGTTAAAGCTCATCTGATTTTGTGTACTTGGAATGGTATGATTGTTTGTTTATTTTCATTCTTTATCCTCTGTTCTGTTTTGTGAGACTGAACTTGTGATTTTGTTTTTGTAAGTTTAAAGAGTGATGGTGTTATGAGCTATTGGAATGCTTATTAGGGTTTTGTTAATATGTATTGTATAGGTATAAAAATACCCAAATGAAATTAAGGCCAATTGCTATTTGTTGATGATTTTAGAAAGAACATGCACTGAAGCTGTCCCTGTGACAGATTTGATGTTTACAAAAATAAAATTCTGTATTAAATCATGTTTTGTGAACTAGGATGCTAGGAGTAGTTTTTATGAACCCTAAGACATGTAGGGTTGTTATGGAAGTGGTCTCACAGTATTTGGATGAGTATAAAAATAATGGTGTAATTTCTAAGTTGCATGAGTTCCTGCCAGGACAGATTTGAACACGTTGGCTTGTATGATTTATAATAAATCATGGTTTTATGCTTTGACTACGAAAATTTTATGGTATATAATAGACATACAGGGGAGTAGTTCTGTAAATTTTCATGCCATTTGGATGTGTTTGAACAGCCCATTCGTATTTTACAAATAGGGCTTTTGCTGCTGTAATGACCAGTAAACAGGATAGTAAAACTTTGACTTTGTGGATTTAATTTTGAAGCTAGGTTGAATGTTTTGAGCTATAATTTTTTATGCTCATCCTTTGTTATGTTTGGAGTATATATAAATTTTATGCCTTGGGTTCTCTTTGGTTTGGATGCATAATGTGTTTAATGATTGTGGCATATGCTTTGGGGAACTTATTGTGATGGGAATTAAGATTTTCTTGAGTTTGAGAGTTAGGTTATGATTGAGGATAAGTTTAAATACTTAGGAAGAGGTTGTCAATAATAAGTTTTGGTTTTCATTTAGGTGACGAGAACGAGAACACGGGCACTTGAGCTCCTCTTGTACAATCTCTCGCGTCTTCGGCTTTCAGGTAAGGGATTTGAGATATGTGTCTTTGATAAGTATAGATATTATTTAGAAAAGTATTATGCATTAAAGCTTTTATTTAGAGATATTATGTATAAGCATGAGTTAAGCAAAATATGCATTCGTGAGTTATTCAATCTTATATACATAATAATTTTAGCATATTGATGCTATTATTTATATCACGAACAAGATATTTAAGAATGAAGCGGATATGCTACTATTGTGATACGTTTATGTAAAAGCAAAGTTATCAGAAAAATATAGTTTTCAGTTATTCCATCGTTATGATCTGAACTCAGCCAGTAGGGGTTATAGTACTGGCATTTCCATGGAAATTCTGATTGGCCATTATAAGTGGGACTGGCTCTGCTGTACCCTCCCTTGTTGGTAATAGCCAACTTGTGGAGGATGTCAACCTACCCCCATGGTTGAAAAGATGTATTATGATATAATTCCAGAATGACCTAGCATTGTGGGGAATGCTGGATGCCTGGCACTTTGTGCTGGAAGCCTCCCAAAGTTGTGACAGACTTACAGTTGGATTAACTAATATATATATGATAAATGAACTATGTTTATCCTTTTATTATTATATGAAAGGAAAATGAAGTACGTTCATCTAAAAGCTCGTAAATTATTTTGAGAACAATAAGAACAATATGAAGACTATTTTATCAAAGTTGGCATATCCATAAAGTATGTAATTTACATGCATTCTTATCAAGGGCCCATGGAGCTTAAAAACCTTACTGGGCTTCGCAGCTCACCCTTTTATATTTCAGTGCACAGGTTCTTCCTGGAAGCAGCGAGAGTATTAGAGGTGGCAAGGATTCGGTGTTTTCTCGTTTATCAGAATGTATAGTTAGTTTTTGTTGTACAGTAGTTAGCTGTTCTTTTGTTGTATAGGTGGAATCAAGATGTACTTGATTCTAGAGCACAGATGTAATTCAGTAGCCTAGTTTGTTTTGAACCCCAGTTGTATGCCTTTGGGGTTAGGTTTGTAATAAGAGTTTGCTAAACGTTTAGCTCTGTAATATTTACACTAATACCCTAAGCTTCAGCCAGGTGGTAATCTTCGAAGTTAAAGGGAATGAAATTTCAGGGTTTTCATCATTTTGTGTATTATGGTTTTTATGGAAGAAAATAAGTAGGTATTCAAGAAAAAAAAAAAAAAAAAATTCTGATTAAGCCCCTTCAGTTTAAGTTGGTTCGTGTTAGTATTGAGATAAACTTGATATTAACATGCCGGTCATGCTCTAAATCCTGATGTACAGGTTTGGGTCGTGACAGTTGTGGTATCAGAGCATAGGTTATGATTTCATAGACTTTTAGATAGATGTAAGTGTCTTTAGAAGTCAGAAAGGGTAGTTGGGGTAGATTAGTAAATGCATATCTCTTCGGAGACATTTGAATTTTCGTTTTGTGAATTTTGTTGTGCTCTATGTTTGTATAATGGCATGCCTAATTTATCTCACATGCATGTTGAGTTTATATTATAATGTTCATGATTATGAATATGTTAATATTATTATAAAAATAATAATAATAATGGTATCCCAGCATGTATGATGTCGTTTCTTGATAGGATGCAAGCTTCAGATATAAGTAATGTGTGCAACCAAGTGTTGGAGGAGATTGCCCAAAGGGCGGCTAATATCCATTCTCCAGCTGGAGTTAGTCAAGGTTCTACCCAAGAGGCTTTTCTAAAGCAGAGGCCTCCTTCTTTTAGTGGCACTACAAATCCATTAGAAGCAGAAAGTTGGGTTTTTAAGATGGAAAAGATTTTCAAATTCCTTGGATGCACTGATTCTCAGAAGGTGAATTATGCTACATACATGTTTGAAGGTCCTGCTGAAATATGGTGGAAGTCAGCGGAGAGACTTCTATTAGAAGGAAGAGGTGATAATGCCAAGATTAGTTGGGAAGAATTTGTGAAGAAATTTTATGAGCAATATTTTACAGAACGCTTCAGAGATAAACAAGCTAAAAATTTCGATGAACTTGTCCAAGGGAGTATGGGGGTTGCTCAGTATGAAGCAAAGTTTACAGAGTTATCTCGTTTTGCTCCTCATCTTGTTTCTACTGAAGCTTTAAGGGTTAAGAAGTTTCTCAATGGGCTGAATTTCAAAGTCAGACGACGTTTGACCACTTCTCGAGTTAAGGAGTACAAGGAGTTGGTAACACTTGCTGAAGCCGTAGAAGAAGACATCCAAGAAGGTACAAAAATCAAAGCTGCATTAGAACAAAATAAGAACAAGACAGTGAAGTTCAATCAGCCTTGGAAAGGAAAATCCTCCCTTAACTCCTCCAAGAAGAAGTACCCACCAAGAGCTGTAGAAAAATGTGCCCATTGTGGAAGGCCTCATTCTGGGGAGTGCCGTGCTGCCAACAATACATGTTTTCGTTGTGGGAAACCTGGTCATTTTATTAGGGATTGTCCAAATAATCCTAACAAGGGGAACTCCACTGCTGGAAGTGGACAAAAGAGGCCTATGATCCAGGGAAGAGTTTTTGCCCTCACAGAACAAGATGCACAAGCAGCACCAGATGTGGTATCAGGTACTCTCAATATTTGCTCTAAAGCTGCCCATGTTTTATTTGATTCCGGCTCTTCACACTCTTTTGTATCCCCTGCTTTTGCTGATGTGTTACATATGAGTCCTGAGTTGTTGGATTGTGAACTATGGGTGTCTACTCCTTCAGGTGTAATTTTGTGTGCTCAATGGGTGTATCGAAGTTGTGTTATAAATATTGCTGGTAGGGAGTTAGTTGCAGATTTAATATTGTTAAATATGCATGACTTTGATGTCATTTTGGGTATGGACTGGTTGTCAACTTATTATGCAGTTGTAGAATGTTTTGAGAAACGTGTAACCTTCCGTATACCTGGCCAATCTGAATTTTATTTTGAGGGAGATAGAAAGGTTAAACCAGTGAGTATAATTTCTGCTCTTCAAGCAAGTAATATGCTTAAAAAGGGGTGTAGTGGCTTTTTGGCATATATGATTAACTCTGAAGCTACTAATGAGAAGCTAGAAGATATTCCTATTGTAAAGGAATTTCCTGATGTTTTTCCAGAAGAGTTACCTGGCTTACCTCCGGATAGGGAGATTGAATTTTCTATTGAACTTTTGCCTGGTACTGGTCCTATATCTAAGGCTCCTTATAGAATGGCCCCAGCTGAACTGAAAGAGTTAAAATTGCAGTTACAAGATTTTCTTGATAAGGGTTTTATTAGGCCAAGTGTTTCTCCGTGGGGTGCACCAGTTCTGTTTGTTAAAAAGAAGGATGGAAGTTTGAGACTTTGTATTGATTATAGGGAGTTGAATAAGGTAACAGTGAAGAACAAGTATCCCCTTCCCCGAATAGATGATTTATTTGATCAATTACAAGGAGCATCAGTTTTCTCAAAAATTGATTTGCGCTCTGGCTATCATCAATTGAAGGTGAAGAAGGATGATATACTGAAAACTGCCTTTCGAACCCGATATGGTCACTATGAATTTCTTGTGATGCCTTTTGGGTTGACAAATGCACCAGCTGCTTTTATGGATTTAATGAATAGAGTGTTTCAGCCTTACTTAGATCAGTTTGTGGTGATATTTATTGATGACATTTTAATCTATTCTAAGAGCCAGGAAGATCATGAGAAGCATTTGCGGATTGTATTGCAGACTTTAAGGGATAAGCAGCTTTATGCCAAACTAAAGAAGTGTGAATTTTGGCTGACACAAGTTTCTTTCTTAGGACATGTGATATCAAAGGATGGAATTTCTGTTGATCCAAAGAAGATTGAAGCTATAGTGAATTGGGAAAGACCAAAAACTGTCTCGGAGGTTCGTAGTTTCTTGGGCTTGGCTGGCTATTATCGGAGATTTATAGAAGGTTTCTCCAAGATTTCCGGGCCTCTAACCAATTTGACGAAGAAAGCAGTGAAGTTTGAATGGACTGATAAATGTGAGCGCAGTTTTAAGGAGTTAAAACAAAGGTTAGTTACAGCCCCAGTGCTTACTTTACCTTCAGGTTCAGGAGGTTTTGTGATATACAGTGATGCTTCTAAGAAAGGTTTGGGATGTGTTCTCATGCAACAAGGGAAAGTCATAGCTTATGCCTCTAGACAACTAAAGTCATATGAACAAAATTATCCAACTCATGATTTGGAATTAGCAGCAGTGGTCTTTGCTCTTAAAATTTGGAGACACCATTTGTATGGTGAACCTTGTATGATATACACAGATCACAAGAGTCTCAAATATTTGTTCACACAAAAAGAGTTGAATCTTAGGCAAAGAAGATGGCTGGAATTGGTAAATGACTATGATTGCTCCATTGAATATCATCCTGGCAAAGCAAATGTGGTGGCAAATGCTTTAAGTAGAAAGTCTTCAGGACAATTAGCTTGCATGCTAACTACTCAAAAAGAAATTTTGGCAGATTTACAACGGATGGGGATTGAGATTATAATCAAGGGTTCAAGTACATGTTTTTCCACTCTAGTTGTAAAGCCTACCTTATTGGATAAAATTAAGGCCTCTCAATTTAATGATCCAAATTTAGCTAAGATCCGTGATAGAGCATCTAATGGCAATATACCTGGTTTTCTCATTAGCAAGGATGGTGCTTTAATGTATGGTTTTAGATTGTGTGTTCCAGCAAATGATGAGTTGAAAAGACAGATTATGGAAGAAGCTCATTGTACTCCCTACACCGTACATCCAGGTAGTACCAAAATGTATCATGATTTGAAAGGAAATTTCTGGTGGAGTGGTATGAAGAAAGACATTGCTGAATTTGTAAGTCATTGTTTGACTTGTCAACAAATAAAGGCTGAACATCAACGACCTGGAGGACCATTACAGCCTCTCCCTATCCCTGAGTGGAAGTGGGAGCATATTTCTATGGATTTTGTTGTCGGACTCCCAAAGTCATTTCAAGGTTATGATTCGGTTTGGGTGATTGTAGATCGAGTAACCAAGTCAGCTCATTTTCTTCGTGTGAAGGTTAACTATCCTTTACATAAGCTTGCTAAGTTGTACATACAAGAAATTGTGAGGTTACATGGGGTTCCTTCGTCTATTGTGTCTGATAGAGATCCTAAGTTTACTTCACATTTTTGGAAGAGCTTACAGACAGCTTTGGGTACTAAACTGACATTCAGCACAGCTTACCATCCTCAGACAGATGGACAATCTAAACGTACTATTCAGACCTTTGAAGACATGTTGCGGGCTTGTGTTTTGGATTTAGGAGGCAGATGGGATGAACATTTATCATTAATTGAGTTTGCCTACAACAATAGTTATCATTCTAGCATTGGGATGGCTCCTTTTGAGTCTTTATATGGACGACGATGTCGGTCACCAATCTGTTGGGATGAAGTTGGAGAAAGGAAGTTGTTGGGTTCAGAGATGGTGCAGGTTACAGTTGATAAAATCCGGCTGATTAGAGAACGACTAAAGGCTACTCAGAGTAGGCAGAAAAGCCATGCTGATAAGAAACGACGAGACATTGAATTTGATGTGGGAGATCATGTATTTATCAAAGTTTCACCAATGAAAGGAGTGATGAGATTTGGGAAGACAAATAAGCTAAGTCCTAGATTTGTTGGACCATTCGAGATACTTGAAAAGATTGGATCAGCTGCATATCGAGTTGCCTTGCCTCCTGCATTATCCAAGATACACAATGTATTTCATATCTCTAATCTTAGGAAATATATCCCTGATTCAAAGCATGTGATAGAGTATGAACCACTTCAAATCCAAGAGAACTTGTCATATGAAGAGATCCCAATTAAGATTTTAGACCGTAAGGAGCAAGTTCTTCGCACCAAGACAATTCCTATAGTCAAGGTGTTGTGGAGAAATCACTCTACAGAGGAGGCAACTTGGGAGGCAGAGGAGGAAATGAGGCAAAAGTATCCGAATCTCTTTGTTGATGGTATGTGTACAATTTTCGAGGACGAAAATTATTTTAAGGAGGGAAGGATGTAACACCCCAACCTAATTACACACTTAATTTTATGGGTTTATATGCATGATATTATCTTAATTAATTTTAAGTGCATGAAGCTTTGATTTTGTACATATTATAAATAATTGAAATAGCTAGTTGCATTATAAATATATATTTAGTACGATGCATGGTTGGTATTTTAATTAGATATATGATGCATGGCATGTGATAGTGGAAATTCAATTCACATGCAACCAATAAGAATTCAAAACAACTAATACTTAAGCAACATGCAAGTTGACAAACCAAAAGGCCAAGGCTTGGCCGGCCATGCAAATTCACCAAGAGCCATTTTATTTGACTTTCTCAAGCATTAGAACATCCAAGAAGTTAAGCTTTTCCATTGTTCCACGGGTACACACACACAAACCAGAAAAATGTAGGTGTGAATGCAAGAAAAGTTGAAGAAATTGGGTGTGATATTTTCTTCCCTAGTATCATACGTATCCCACCCCCAAAGTCAATATTCTTATCCTTCTTTGGCTGCCCAAAAGTCTCTCTTTATCTTTTCTTTTGCTGGAACCAGAAAGTTCAGCACTCATTCTCTTCTCCTTCTTCTTTATTCTGGTTTCTTTCTTCTTCCCCTCTCACACGGCTGAAACTCCCTTTCACCCTCTCACCAAAAATCATAAACCTCTCTCTAAGGAGGAATTAAGAGCCTAAACACTAAGGTTTCATCTTCAAAGTGTGTGGGTAAGTAAGTTAAAGCTCATCTGATTTTGTGTACTTGGAATGGTATGATTGTTTGTTTATTTTCATTCTTTATCCTCTGTTCTGTTTTGTGAGACTGAACTTGTGATTTTGTTTTTGTAAGTTTAAAGAGTGATGGTGTTATGAGCTATTGGATGCTTATTAGGGTTTTGTTAATATGTATTGTATAGGTATAAAAATACCCAAATGAAATTAAGGCCAATTGCTATTTGTTGATGATTTTAGAAAGAACATGCACTGAAGCTGTCCCTGTGACAGATTTGATGTTTACAAAAATAAAATTCTGTATTAAATCATGTTTTGTGAACTAGGATGCTAGGAGTAGTTTTTATGAACCCTAAGACATGTAGGGTTGTTATGGAAGTGGTCTCACAGTATTTGGATGAGTATAAAAATAATGGTGTAATTTCTAAGTTGCATGAGTTCCTGCCAGGACAGATTTGAACACGTTGGCTTGTATGATTTATAATAAATCATGGTTTTATGCTTTGACTACGAAAATTTTATGGTATATAATAGACATACAGGGGAGTAGTTCTGTAAATTTTCATGCCATTTGGATGTGTTTGAACAGCCCATTCGTATTTTACAAATAGGGCTTTTGCTGCTGTAATGACCAGTAAACAGGATAGTAAAACTTTGACTTTGTGGATTTAATTTTGAAGCTAGGTTGAATGTTTTGAGCTATAATTTTTTATGCTCATCCTTTGTTATGTTTGGAGTATATATAAATTTTATGCCTTGGGTTCTCTTTGGTTTGGATGCATAATGTGTTTAATGATTGTGGCATATGCTTTGGGGAACTTATTGTGATGGGAATTAAGATTTTCTTGAGTTTGAGAGTTAGGTTATGATTGAGGATAAGTTTAAATACTTAGGAAGAGGTTGTCAATAATAAGTTTTGGTTTTCATTTAGGTGACGAGAACGAGAACACGGGCACTTGAGCTCCTCTTGTACAATCTCTCGCGTCTTCGGCTTTCAGGTAAGGGATTTGAGATATGTGTCTTTGATAAGTATAGATATTATTTAGAAAAGTATTATGCATTAAAGCTTTTATTTAGAGATATTATGTATAAGCATGAGTTAAGCAAAATATGCATTCGTGAGTTATTCAATCTTATATACATAATAATTTTAGCATATTGATGCTATTATTTATATCACGAACAAGATATTTAAGAATGAAGCGGATATGCTACTATTGTGATACGTTTATGTAAAAGCAAAGTTATCAGAAAAATATAGTTTTCAGTTATTCCATCGTTATGATCTGAACTCAGCCAGTAGGGGTTATAGTACTGGCATTTCCATGGAAATTCTGATTGGCCATTATAAGTGGGACTGGCTCTGCTGTACCCTCCCTTGTTGGTAATAGCCAACTTGTGGAGGATGTCAACCTACCCCCATGGTTGAAAAGATGTATTATGATATAATTCCAGAATGACCTAGCATTGTGGGGAATGCTGGATGCCTGACACTTTGTGCTGGAAGCCTCCCAAAGTTGTGACAGACTTACAGTTGGATTAACTAATATATATATGATAAATGAACTATGTTTATCCTTTTATTATTATATGAAAGGAAAATGAAGTACGTTCATCTAAAAGCTCGTAAATTATTTTGAGAACAATAAGAACAATATGAAGACTATTTTATCAAAGTTGGCATATCCATAAAGTATGTAATTTACATGCATTCTTATCAAGGGCCCATGGAGCTTAAAAACCTTACTGGGCTTCGCAGCTCACCCTTTTATATTTCAGTGCACAGGTTCTTCCTGGAAGCAGCGAGAGTATTAGAGGTGGCAAGGATTCGGTGTTTTCTCGTTTATCAGAATGTATAGTTAGTTTTTGTTGTACAGTAGTTAGCTGTTCTTTTGTTGTATAGGTGGAATCAAGATGTACTTGATTCTAGAGCACAGATGTAATTCAGTAGCCTAGTTTGTTTTGAACCCCAGTTGTATGCCTTTGGGGTTAGGTTTGTAATAAGAGTTTGCTAAACGTTTAGCTCTGTAATATTTACACTAATACCCTAAGCTTCAGCCAGGTGGTAATCTTCGAAGTTAAAGGGAATGAAATTTCAGGGTTTTCATCATTTTGTGTATTATGGTTTTTATGGAAGAAAATAAGTAGGTATTCAAGAAAAAAAAAAAAAAAAATTCTGATTAAGCCCCTTCAGTTTAAGTTGGTTCGTGTTAGTATTGAGATAAACTTGATATTAACATGCCGGTCATGCTCTAAATCCTGATGTACAGGTTTGGGTCGTGACAGTCTGTATACCAATCAAAGGCATTCCCCTTCAATGAATGGACAAACTGCTTTACAAAAAGGCCTCCTTGAGTCCCTGCATTCTCACAAGTTTCTACAAAGTGAGCAATGTGTTGCTTAGGGTTTCCTTTGCCATCAAATTGCAAGAACTTGGGGGGCTGATACCCATTTGGCATCCTCATGTTATCGATGCGCTTTGTATAGGGTTTCGAATATGTGAGAGAACTTGTAGAAGAACCTCCATATTGTGCTCGAATGGTATTCGTTATCATGTCTTGCAATTGTTGAACTGATAACGAAGCAACCGAAGTAGATTGTTCTTGTTGAGGAGTGTCTTGAGTTTCTTTCCCTTCGTCATTCGTCGCAGATGTGAATTTATGACCATGGCTTGATTCACCAAGGTCTTGTACTTCAAGTTTGTTCATTAAAGTTGCAATTTGGAGGTCCTTATCTTCAAGTGCTTTGGTGAGAAGGACAACCCTTTGCTCCATTTCAGCCATCTTTTCTTCCATGGTAGAGGCGTTAGTCATCATGACTGATACAACTTCCCAAGATGATGGAGAAGAGAATGGATTGGAGTGAGCACGTGAAATCTCATCTTTTTGGTTCCCTTTGATGGGAGAGAAATCGTGCAACCAACTTTTTGTGAAGGAAGAAGGGGATTTGCCCCCATACTTGAGGTGTTCCAAGGTGGAAATGTCCTTGTTGATGACCTTGTTTCTTGTGAGAAGGTCTAAGGAGATGATTGTCTGGACCTTGGCTTCCTTGGTTGATTGAATTTGAAGTTGATTATGAGCTTTAGGTTGGCTACAATTGATTGCACCAATGTAGTTGTTGGTGGTAGCCGTACCAAGTTTAGTTGGAGTAGCTATTGTTGAAGCTTGAATGTTCTTGCTAGAGGCCATTGGAGCTGGTAGCAAGGTGATGTTGATTTCTTTCTTTGAAGGAGAATGAGATGAGAGGCAGAGATGTCCCACTGGGCGTGCCAGAATATGTGGACGACTAAATTTCTTAGTTCGAAATAAAGTCAAACAAGTGAAATAGTTTCACAAATGCGAATTTGTATTGATGATTGTGTGGTACAATTTTCTGTGATTACAAAAGTATGATCCTCTGATTCGATCTCCTTAAAAGATTTATTGATTTTGGATTTGTGATAATGTGATTTTGATTCGAACACAAAATATCCTTCAATTTGGCTGAGGAATGGATCGAAGATCTTTGAAATGGAATTACAATGAATCTTTGGCTATGAGCTTGTTAGAAATCCTTTGTTCTTCACGTTCTTCGTGTTCTTCGTGTGTTCTTCGGGTTCTTGGTGTGTTCTTCGTCTTCGAAGGTTTGTGGTGGAAGTTCTTCGGGGCTTTAGAGGCTTGAATCCGTAGAGCTTCGCTGATTTGTGATTTGTTGAGGTTTCTGGAGGCTTTTGAGCTTGATTCTAGTGAACTTTGAGATCTAGGCAGGTTGTTTGGATGATCCTGCTTTGAATGTTCTTTGTATTTGAAGGTTTTGTGTTGGAAGTTCTTTGGTGCTTTAGAGGCTTGAATCCGTAGAGCTTCACTGATTTATGGTTTGTTGATGTTTTCGGACACTTTAGGCTTGATTCCCGCAGACTTTTGGATCTAAGCAGATGATTTGATGATTCTGCTTCGAATGTTCTTTGATTTTGTGTTTGAAGTTCTTGAAGTTGCTAGAGGCTTCAGGGCTTGATTCTAGCAGAGCTTCTAGACTTCTGAGTGCTTCAGATGGCTTGATGTCCTTTCTCCAGCCCTCCAGCTCTCAGATCCCTTGAAATGCCTTAGGAAGGCTTCTATTTATAGGAGTTTGGAGGTGGGTGAGCGACACGTGGCGGACTCTGATTGGTGACACATGTCACAATCTGATTGGTCCGCTTGGGTCATCGCTTACACGTGCGAGGTTGCTTGGGTCATCGCTTACACGAGCCGATGCATGATTGGTTCTTACATGACACTTGGCAAATTTCTGTTGGCTTCTGAACAGCAATAGTAAAACCTAACAGCAGTATGTGGCGCCTTGTGATTGGCTGTATTTTGTGGATTTGGTAGTGTGACGTGTCAGCTTGTGATAGGTCGGGAATTTTCCCTCTCTACAGTTCATAAAACACCTGATGTCACAAAAATCCATTATGTAGCTAGCTTCCATTTTTGAGTGGGTAACAATTAAGCATACACCAGGGTTGAAGATGTTATTGGCTAATAGGTTTAAGCAACTCTTTGTTGTTATTGGCTTGGACACAAATAAAACCCTTCATTCACGTCAATATCTACACTTTTGAGGGCACCAACTCAGGAGCATATATCACCCAACAACCGAATAAAAATCCTGTCTTATTCGTAAAATCCCACTTGTTGCTTCACAAATTACACTGCACCACGCGTAAGAATTTTTTTTCCTTTGAAATTATAAACTTTGATTATTTTATTAAAAAAATTAAATACTACAAATGGTGATTGATAAAATATAAAATAGAATGCTCAAAACGAGATAATCCAACTAGGGGCATAACCCAAATTTTCAATAATTTGAGAATATTCTTAAATTAGTCAATCATCTCATATATGTCCATTAAAAAAAAACTATGCGTAATGTTACAAACACAATAATCTTTTTAACGTTTGAGTTAGTTAGTTTTTACTGATTCTTAGTTAAACTCGCTACTAATATCAATTTTTACCTACTAATAACTTGTCACCTTGATATTGATTAAGTTATTTTAGGACCCCTATACTTTGCCAAAACTTTTGCCATTATTTGATAATATGTGTGACTATAATTGGTGAAATATCACTTTTATATAAATTTATAATTTTTTTCTCTATCATTTACAGCTGCAAATGTCTGGATTATGAAAAAAGTTTGGCACAGAAGGTGTCCATAGACTTTTTCTTATCGAAGTAGGCTCACAAATAAGATAGTACACTGATGTGAAAATATTGTAAAATTGTTGTGAATTGTCAATTATTGTGTCCCAAATTTTATTGAGACTTTTATTTCTAACAAGCACACGCATGATATTTTTGGTTAGAGTGGGTCTTTCAAGCTAGAAGAACTTTTTGGCTGCTAAGTGAGTTTGGAAACAGCTGGATCATGCTAAGCTTCAACTATATGTCACTATAATTAAAAAAAAAAACTGAAACTAGTCTATAGGCTAAGGTTCAACCATATTCAAGAAAAAAGTAATATAACAACTAGTGCTTACAATCAATATCACCATCAATGTTTTTTGTCAAAACTTGTATTGATTTGAAATGCCAAACCTTATACATAGACACAGATTATCTCCGCGTTGCACAATGTTTGACCTATTCATCATCCATGGTGTCTTCAAAGTTCAGATCGTTTTCTTTGGTCAAGAAAAAAAAAAGTTTTGTCGAGAAAAATTTTCATTATGAGACATGTGTTTTTCATTTGTTTTTTGTTATTATTTTATTTTATTTTTTGGAGGGGGTGATGTTTAACACAATTTCTGCAGTCTTTTCGAGCTTTCATACAGATAGAAAATTGGTGCAATAATTAAATTGCGTATCAGATGAAAAAAAAACTTGTTAACGTATACTTCTTTTTGTGGTCATACCATTTCTATACAAGATTCCATATACTATTATCAACTTTTCCAATTGAAGTACTTCTTTTTATGTGAGTTTGAGAGTCATGATTATAAGACTTTTTATCCACTTCTTTCAATTAAATAATTACTAAGTAGCCAAAAATCTTATAAATTGACTGATTAGCACTTTTTTATATTTCCAAGAGAGACATTCAAAGTTTAAAACTCCTCTCCCCCATTATAAATATCGAATTATCAAAAATATAAAAAAACTAATTACTAAATAAAGTGAATTTGTGAAATAAGTGGACCAAATTTGTCACTAGTTTAATTGAATAAACTTATTTCATTAATTTGTTTTGCTAAAAAACCAAATGAGTAGATTACATTTTGAATCCAATATTTAGTACTTTAGGGTTTAATTATATGGTTCAGCCAGTTGCATTTAAAATTATATCATTCAAGTTGTTATTTTGAAACATTAGGGATTAATTTATTACTTTTGAAACTATAGAACTTAATTTGTTACACTTCTAAACTATACAAAGTTTAAATTGTAACTTTTCCAAAATAAATCGTTCAAAAATACAATATGTAAAGCTTTAAGAAATTATACCTACTTGGAAAAATAAACAAAATAATCACAATCACAACCATTAGAAAAAGAGAGAGAGGTCAATTTTTGGTTAATTCTTATCATACTGTGTTCCCAAAATAAAGGTCGGAGAAAATGAGGAAAAATAAAAAGTTTTACACAACAGAATACAAGTTTCCAAACCTTTTATTCCACGTTCTAAGATTCAAAATACCAAATATTTGCTTACCCATCTTGTGTTTATAAAAATGACAAATTATTTTACATATTTCCGTAGCCCATATAGTAAATTTATCCAAATATTTGAGGGACATAATCTGAACTACTCCACTTACTTGATCAGGCATTTCTTGCCACAAATATCATTATTAACAAAGTACTAATCCACTGAATCAATTGAATAGAATACATATATAAATAAAAGTAGGACATGGTTGAGCATTAATTGTTGCCTTGAAGCTTATGATTATCAAAGAAATAGAGCATCGACTCTGTTCAAGTGCACTTAATGTAGGCCGACACACAACTACCTAACACTCCTATCAAGTAATACTATTACAAGACTTAAGTTTTTCCTAATCACATGGTTTAAAAGTCAATTTATCCAGTCATCATTCACTGAACACAGAGAAAACCTGTGTGTTCACCGACAATCTTTTCTTTAATAAGTATCAAAGATACTAATGATATATGATATAGAGCATGGGATGCAAACACATGTGGTCCTCTGTTTTGGATAAAACTAGAAACTGGGTTTTAGAATCTAGGGGCTTAGGATTAATATTAAAGAACCATCCATCCAGCTTCATGGGAAAGGGGATAAGGGATCTAATGTTGTGTCGAACTATTGTATTAAAACCTTGATTTGATTAGAATATTGTACTAATAAAGCGACAAACATTAGATTAAGAGAGAGGGAAACAGCTGCAACACATACAAAAAGAGGTTTCACATAGATTTTCTCATTGACTAACAGAGGAGTAAATTAGCTTAGTTTTAATATTGCAAATAAAGACATTATTTTGCTTTTGACAAAATTAAGTGGCAAATAATCCAATTGAAAAGTGTCCATCTATGAGTGCAATTCCCTGGACTTTTGTGGGGTATTGATGCTAGAATGCCGATGCCATTAAGGTTTCACTCTTTGACTGCGGTCCGACAAAGATTGACCTAATACGCAAACTTTAGGGAAGACAATATAGCTAGGTCGGTTAATAATAAGGTTCTTTTTCTCACCTACCCTTGTTAGGATAAAGAAGTGAAATTTTCCTTGTTAAGTGTTTTGAGGGATTGCAAAATTTCCGGTCCAATCAGCACTATTTTGCCCCCCACATAATTTTTTGACATGACATGAATAAATTCTGTTTACACCATCTTGCCCCATCTCGTCCTATCTTGTTTTGACACGAATATATGTATATATATATGAACAAAGTTTAGCTACAAAATTGGTTGTAACCTTAGGCTACAAACTCACTCAATAAACTAAATATTATTACATATTTTGAAAATCTAACCATTGAATTGTATGGTCTTTACGCTCTTAATACACATGTCAAATTTTGTGTCAATCGGATATTATATACTATATAATCTACAAACTTATATTTTACACGTAATTTTTAAATTACAAAAACTTACAATTTAAAAATTTATTGATGATATAGCTATTAATCTTTAATTTTTTTAAAATTTTGCAACTATGGAGGATATAAGAAGAAGATGTAATCCAATGGTGGATTTGTCAAAATTCATCTCCAATAAAAAGATATTGAGTGAATTTGTAGCTTAAGGCTACAACCGATTTTGTAGCTAAACTTTGTCCTATATATATTACTCACATCGATTATCAAAAAAAAAAATATATATATATATATATATATATTACTCACATCCAAAACATTCACCTCCCTCTCTACTAGCCTATCAACCATTCAATTTCTTTATCCCTCTCTTACTCTCATCAGTAAGGTTGTTAAAATCGGGATCCTACATAAAATCATGGGAAGTAGGTGGAATCGTGGATCATAAGATTGGATCGTGAATCATAAGATCCTACATTATTTGAGAAAAAACAAATTGGTATGTTAAATAATCACATAAATTATACACTCATAAAAACCAAAAATTTACAACGGAGAAGGAATCAAATTATGTTATGCCAATTATATGCGTGAAAGAATATCTAGTAGCTAGTGATAGATAAATAACTGCTTAAGATGGAGAAGGAAGATCAGCAATAGAATTTTCAAGTTGTATTAGATGGTGTTTGTTTATGCCTATAGAGGCAATTGAATATTTTTTAAAAAAACTTGATAGCATCTGACAATAAACCCAAATTTTATTACTTTCTGGAAATTAGTGATTTAGGCATTAATTCTTCTTATTAAAGAAAGAAGATGATGACGTGGAGGACAGTGGAGAGTTAATGCTATAGTTTTTTTTTTTTTTTTTTCCTCCTTTAATAAGAAAAGTTAATGCCTAAATCACTAATTTTTAGGAAGTAATAATGACATTACTATAAGTGTTTTTTGACCCTTAGATCTATAGTAATCAATGCCCCCAAAAAAGTGTAAGTTTTGTGAAGTTACACCAAGTGTAAGTTGAACCAATCTAAAATATATATATATATATATATATATATCTCACTTTTGCTAACATTTTTTTTTTTTTGAGAATCTAATTTGCTGACATTAATTTTTTTATATTATATTCTTTTTTGAATATAATATAATCCTTGATATGGAGATGGCCTATGGCTAGATCTTTTGTTTCCTCTTATTGAAGTGGATAAAGTTTTCTTATTGTTTGAAAAGTCGTCCAACAGAACATAAAAAGGTTTCCAAAAACATTTTAGTTAACAAATAAACTTTGCAACGTTAAAAACTCTCCATACTCCAAAGACAATTCCTCTCTCATCACGGTTTGACTATTTATCGTCATTAATTGGCAGTTGACCAGTATTGACTATCTGTGGATTTTTTCCCAAATGTCTTTATTTATTTTTTTTTTAATTATAATTTTTTTGAATAGATTTAGACTTTAGGGTCAATGTTAATACCTGAGACACTACCGCACAACCTTGGTGTGATGGTCATTTTACAAGTATAAGTGTTTGTGGAGTGTAGGGGTAAAAGCCGAAGTTCAAGTCTTCAAGAGGGGGCTTCACACACATATACACTTAGATTAGGTTAGAGTAGAATTTTATCTTGTAAAAAAAAAAAAAAAAAAAAAAAAAGGACTCCCAAATGACTGTAAAAATACAAAATGTTTTATTAGCTCATTTTCAATATTGCAACCAAATACATGACAATGAGTCAATTTTCTGACAAATATTTTTAGTCAAAAAAAAATGGAGCATTTATTTCATAGGAAAACTTTTATAAATTCTTCTTTGGCCCCTTAAGAATTAAAGTCATTCAAAGTGAAATTTTGGAGAATTATAACACTTTTATAACTCAACATGATGCAACCATCCCAAATTAACTTTTGCCAAGTTATGTTTTGGATTCAAGTTTGGCATGCCAATTTCATACAGATTTAATTTTGGCTCTTCATTATTTCGGTTATAAAAAAAAAATTATCAAACCAATTTATCCATTTTATTCCCATTCCCAAACCAATTGTTTTCATAATTTAATTTGAAGAGTATAGCTTTAGGAATTTATCATTGATATTAGGTGCTTTTGAATGATTTTAATCAAAGAGAAACATAACATACCTTTGGGCCTCAACTAAAGAAGTAAAAGCTTGGGTTTGTGTTGGCACAAAGGTATAAATCATAGTCGTGGGCAAAAAAGTTTTCCTTTCGACAAATAAGATTTATAATGGGTTGGGAGTTTAAACCGAAACTCGATGACGGGCTTGATGCAGGCCCAAAGGCTATCGGTGAAAATTCAAGAAATCCACTATCTTTTATGCCTTGGGCTTAGATTGGAACTGACAAGAGTGGCCCATGAACAATCCCTACAGCAGACGGTTAAAAAACATACTGTATGAAATAACCCAGTAGTAAAGTGTTTCTGCAGAAAATAGCCCAGCGGTAAGGTGTTTCTGCAAAAAATAGCCCAGCACTAAAGTAAGATAAAACGAGATAAATCTCCAGCTGTTAGTTATTTCACAGACTAAGGGAAATATCTATATTTCAGATTCATCATCCGTTAGCTCTAGAGAAGAGTCCTCTAATACAACAATATGAGGGAAAAATTCTATAGTAATAGTTACATCATAACCATGAATAGTAAAAGAATAAGTAAATATTGTGGGTTCCATTATAATAGATGATGAGGAAGACTTAGTGTGAGATGAAGGGAGAGAGAGAGATCTCAACTAACGCAGCAAGATCATTATGGTGCCAAGACATGCTCATGAATATAGTGAGTAATGAGGGATATTTCAGGTAGTATGAGTAGTATGAGTAATGAGTGGGAGTGTATAGTAAGACTGCTAGGACTTTCTGCTGGGGGTAGCTGAATATTTTTTAGTAGAGCTATGAGGGGTGTTTTTAGGTCAGGAGCTGGGGAACTTCGTTTCTTAACTTGAAACTAAGAACTCGGTGACTTTTTTTTTAGAGCTTAGAGAAGGCTTTTTGCAGAGAGGTTAAGGAAAATTCTTGGTGTGTAGCTTAGTGAGTTGGTGAAGCATTAATGGAGAGTTCCATTTATACCTGGGTTTTTAGGGGGTGATTAGCAAAATAATCTTTTGCTAAATCTTTCTCAATCTTCAGAAAATTCTCAGAAAATCGTTCTTAGAATTTTTAGCTAAAAGTAGAAAGCTCAACTTTTAGAAGGTTCTTGCTGTTTTGGGTAATAACAGCTAGGATTCTGGCTTAACATTGAATGCTGATTAGCCTTGGCTGATTTAATTAGAACATGCTTTAGGCTAATGATCTTGGATATGCTGTTGCTAGAATCAGAGTTCCCTAGGGCAGATTGGACCACCCCAAGCTAGGTGTCAACCTTGGAGCCCCTGTTGGGAACTCTACTGGGATCCCTTTGGTGCCCTCCAAACCACATTTCCCTAAGTTTCCCCATTTGGGGTTCATGTGCTTGGTTCATGAACTAGAGAATACACATTTTTAGTATAAAAATAAGCTGATTTCATGTTGTTTCAGGAGCTTCAGTGGCGTAGTCATGTTTACTCTTGATGTTTGACCGGCTGGGTTGGAGAAGAAAGAAGGGACAGCTAGCTGAAGCTTCCCAGCTTTCTGTCACACAATTTTAGCTTTATGTCATGTGAGAAATGATGGGATTTCAGCTTGTCAAGGAAGGATTCATCCCCTGGTGGACACGTGTCCGTTTTCTGATCTGATTGGACAAGTTGGGACTTGATAGGAAGGGGCTCTAGCTGTTGAATTGTTGCTAAAATTTGGCTGACCAGTTCACGTGTTTTTCAATTGCTGAGATTTGTGTGTTGGCTGGCCAGACCCAGCTGGGCTTTGTAGATAAGCTTTCTTGGGCTTGGTTATCCCTACCAAATTAGCAGTTTTGCCATGGGTGATATTCATGGGCTTTGTAGTTAGTTGATTATGGAAAGAATAGGCATAGTTCCCATAAATTTTGTGAAAGCAATATTTTTTGAGAGATGAGTAATTTATATTTCCCATGAGCTGGGGACTTACTATTTGTAAAGCAAGTGTTGAAATAATACTTGATTTTGTAAATATGTGCCAAAATAACATTTGGACTTTGAGCATAAAGTAATTGCTTTTGTTTATGAAATAGTTGCCAAAATATCATTTGGGCTTTAAGTGCCAAATTAATAATAGTGTCAAATAATAGTGTTTGGGCTTTGTAAGATAGTGCCAAATTCAGTATTTGGGCTTTGTAAAAATAGTGCCAAATTAGCATTTGGGCTTTGTAAAAATAGGTGCCAAATTAAGTATTTGGGCTTTGTAAAAATAGTGCTAAATTAGCATTTGGGCTTTGTAAAAATAGTTGCCAAATTAAGTATTTGGGCTTTGTAAAAATGATTTGAGATTTTGTAAAATATTGTCGTGTAGCAACGGACTTAGTAGAAGTGCTGTATCGTAACGGGCTTTGTAAATGGTGCCTCATCGTAGCAGGCTTTGTAAAGGTGCCGCGTCGTAGCAGGCTTTGAAATTGCCACATCATAGTGGGCTTTGGATTTGCCACGTTGTAGTGGGCTTTGAATTTGCCACGCCGTAGTGGGTTTTGAAGTTGTACCACGTCGTAGTGGGTTTTGAATTTGCCACCTCGTAGTGGGTTTTGAAGTTGCCACGTCGTAGTGGGCTTTGAATTTGCCACCTCGTAGTGGACTTTGAATTTTGCCACATCGTAGTGGGCTTTGAATTTGCCACGTCATAGTGGGCTTTAGGGAGTTTGGGCTTTCTTTGAGTTTTGCCCACAAGCTAAGTGATGTTGGGCTTGGTGTGGAGATAGTGTAATTTTGTGGACCAATTTTGGTAATGACATGGTGAGTATTATTTGTGGAAAATTTAAGTTGGATAATATGTTGGATATAATGGGTGATATTTGTGCGAGGGCCTAAGGTAATTTATGAGGCTTATATGTGGAATATTTGTGAAGGCCCAATAATATGGAGAATATTTGATTAATATGTGGGAAATATTTATGTGGGCTTAAAATAATTTATGGGCTTGTGTGGGTATTTTTGTGAGTGGGCTAATGAAATTAAGGCCCAAAAATTTGTACCTTAACAATCATTAAATTCTATTTTTAATTAATAGAAACCAATACCTCCTCTTCACTCATTTATCTGGTATACAAAGCTTTTTCAATTGTCTACTTTGAAAATTTTGAGCATTGCCATTGTTATTAATATTTTCTACTCAAGCAACCTCAAAGGGTCTTAAACATTTATATTTAGCATGTTTAACTTAATATATTCCAATGTGGTTTCTCTCAGCAATCAAGCATGAAATGAGATGCTTAATTTTTTGCTTAATCAATGGATCTCTTGACGAAATAGATTTTGGATTTAGTGGATACAATATCATTGCTAACCTATGAAAATTAGTGGACTAATTCATGAAAATATATCTCCCAAGGAGTATCTTTGCCTAATATTTTTCTTTCTCCCCTAAAGTTTTATAATTGGTTTGGACCATCATTTTATTATGTTCTATCTTCTTTGCAGGCATGAATTTGAAATTATCCAAGACATTGTGAAAGGAATTATGGAGAAATTGAGTTCTAAATCCTCAAGCATTAACAAAAATTTGATAGGAATAAATTCTATGGTGGCAGAATTGATCCCTTCGTATGTAGGTTTTGGGAACGATATTTACATGATGGGGATTTGTGGTATGGGGGGTTTGGGAAAAACAACTCTTGCTAGTGCTATATATTACAAATATTCTGATCATTTTGAAGGTTCTAGTTTTATTGCCAATGTTAGGGAAAGGTCAGAAAAAGGTGAACTACATAAATTACAACAACAATTGCTTGATGAAATTTTGGAGAGAAGTAATACAAAGATCTACAATGTTCAAGTAGGAGTAAAAAAAAATCAAGAGTAGTGGGTTATGTGATGAAAAAGTTCTACTTGTCCTAGATGATGTTAATCACAAGGATCAATTAGAAAAATTGGCCGGAGAGCATGACTGGTTTGGATTGGGGAGTTGGATCATCATAACAACTAGAGATGAACATGTGTTGGTCCAACATTGACTGTTTAAAATATATAAGCCTAATGGATTAGATGATGATGATGCCTCAACATTTTTTTGTTCGAAAGCCTTCGAAAAGGAGCAACCTGAAGAAGGTTATATGCAGCTCTCCCAGAAAGTTGTAGAATATGCTAGTGGCCTTCCATTAGTTCTTGTTACTTTGGGTTCCTTTTTTGTTGGAAGGACAGTAGAAGAGTGGCAAAGTGCATTGGATAGTTTTAAAAACATTAAAGGAAACAACATGATATACTTAAAATAAATTACGATGGACTCGAGGAAATGTGGAAGGAGATATTCTTAGATATTGCATGTTTCTTTTGAGGGCTGGAGAAAGATGAAGTAATACAAATATTAGAGAATTGTGGTTTTGATGCAAGAATTGGTTTATGTGTTCTTGTGGAAAGATCTCTCCTAATCGTGGATGACGAAGAATGTTTTGGGATGCATGATCTACTATTAGAAATGGGTCAAAAAATTATTCGTTTTGAATCAGGTGGAAACCTTGGAAAGCAAAGTCAGTTGTGGCTTGTTGAGGACTTGCTTCATGTATTGGAGAATGATATGGTAAGAAAAATGACAAAGCTATAATTTTATTTCAATGAATAATAGTGAGTTGGTATAGTAAAATAATTTTGTTCAATAAGTATTTATGTAACGATCAAGAATAAATCATTCATTTGCCAATTACCATGCTAATATATTGTCAATGATGATCTCTTCTATTTTGAAAACATATATTATCTCTTTGTAATTGTTAATGAAATTGAATTTATTTTTCTTGATGTAATGAACTAATTATTCATCTTTTGGTTACTACCTAGAACAAAAAGGCTATCTTAACATTTTTTTTAATATAAAAAACAAAAATCATTCTATAAGCTTTATTTTCCTTTTCCGTCAGTTTAAAAGTAATGTTGTGATTTCCTTCCCACACCCCCCCCCCCTCCTTTGGTCTTGAATTTCTAAAAGGTAGAAGTGCACCTTTCAAGTTTTAATATATGAATTTTAAACAGATTAATAAGAAAAAAAGACTTAAAAAAAAAAGATGTAATACAATCTATTTATAAGCCTTTATATGTAGTACATTTTACTATCAACATATGATGTTGTACTACGATCTATTGGTTACTAATGGGACTCTTTAGAATCCGTTTGGGTTAGTTTTATGAAAATTCATGTTTTGAAAACTTTAGAAGTTGTGTTTAGAAAATGTGTTTTTCAAAATGAAATTAAGTGTTTGGTAAAATATGTAGAAATTATTATTGATATGAAAAATTGTAGCGTGAAAATGCAATTTTCTAGTGATTTCCATGAGCTGCTATTTGAAAATGCAACTTTTCTTCTATTATAAAAATGTAATTTTCCTAAAACTGCAAAACCAAACACCAATCGCATTGCACTTTCATTTAAATATCTCTTTTTCTCTACAAAATCACAATGCCAAATAGTATATAATTTGATGTACATTTTCCTATTTTTAAATATTAAATTTGCTATTGGGCCTAGCATAATGGAGGGCCTTTAAAAGAAATATATATTTTAGAGAGTTTTATATATGGAAAATTGAGGGAGTAGATTTTTTTTTTTTAAACTCCTTTACAGCTTTAAAATCGGTATAAAAGTTGAATAATTTTAGTATTCTTGTCATTTGATTGTGCAAAATTGCAAGTCACCAAGCCTTTGCTTTTGAAATCTTAGGCAACAGAAGCAATTCAGGCCATAGTCCTTTGTTACAAGGAGAATGGGTTTAACTTTGAAGGACGTCCTAACTTTGAAGAACTTCCTGAAGTGTTATCAAAGATGTCTAATCTTAGATTGATGATAATTGAGGATATACACTACTTGAATGACCTAGAAGATTTTGTTGTTCCTAATCAACTAAGGCGCATCTTTCATGGTACTGCTATCCTTTAAAATGTTTGTCATCCAGTTCCCAACCAAAGGAGCTTGTTCAACTTGACTTGAAGTATAGCATAATTGAATATCTTTGGGAAGGAGTAATGGTAATTTTGTTCTTTTTAACTGCCTTTCTATTGCTTTTTATTATCTCTCTTTTTTTTAAGTGTAGCTACAAATACTAATTTCTACATTTAATGAAAACGCTTTTTTTATTTTTTTGGTAACAGCATTCAGTCAACTTGAAGTTCATTGATCTTAATTATTCCGAAAACCTTATTAGGACACCTGACTTTTCAGGTGTTCCGATGCTTGAGGGACTATACCTTTCTGAGTGCTATAGCTTGGCAGAGATCCACCCATCTATTGGACAACTCAGCAAGCTCAAGTATTTAAATTTGGAAGGCTTCAAATCTCTTACCGATCTTCCCTGCATGTTTGTTGTAATGCAATCCCTTACAGAGCTTAATCTTGCATATTGCTTAAAAATCAGTTCGTTTCCGAAATTTATGGGAATTATGAAAAGCCTATCGAAACTCAAATTGTGTTGGACTACTATTAAGAAAGTACCACCCTCATCGATCAAGTGTTTGATTGCCCTTACTCTCTTAGATCTATGTTACTGCACAAATCTCGAATGTCTTCCAAGCAACATGGATAATTGAGGTCTCTTCAAACACTTAATCTTATCAATTGCAAAAAAACTAAAGTCATTGCCAAGGCTTCCATCAACTGTAAGATGTATAGAGGTGGAATGTTTTGATTCCCTAAAATGGTTAACAGCATGGCTCAAACTAAGTATCTGGTCACAATCTTTCTCCCAATGGCTTTCGTATGATGGGAGGCACAGTCGAAAGGAATTTACAATATTGCTCCATTTCATACAAGTAATCTCTTCTCTCTCTCTCTCTCTCTCTCTCTCTCTCTCTCTCTCTCTCTCTCTCTCTCTCTCTCTCTTGAATTGTTAAATAATAACAGTTAACAATAGTTGTGTTTTGGGTATAGGTACAAGAACTCCTTTGTCGTAAAACCATTTATGAAACTTCTTCCAAAGGGAAAGAGGATGGATCTATAACTGAGTTTTAGATAATTATGCCGTCATGTTTAATTGAAATAGTGGAGAATTCAATAAGCATAGAGCTGCCTTCAAATTGGTATAATAGTAAGTGGATAGGATTAGCTCTCTGGGTATCAGTATTAAATCCATCGTTGATATATGGTATTAGATCTCGTGAGGTAGCCATTGGTATAATGCCTCAAAATCACTGTGCCTTTGAACTTTTTACTACCCGGATAAATGTTGAGGTCAAAATTGAAATTCACTTCAATAATTACCCATTGTATTTGCCTTGCAATGAGTGGTTTGCTACTGTTGGGAATGGTGAATGCAATCAAATTAAAGTTATATTTGAGGGAAGTAAATTGTATGAGACGGAATTTGTGGTCAGTTTGGTATACGAGCAAGATGTGGACGAGTTCAACCAAACAAATGCACAATGTTTGACTGCGAGCTTTAGGGAAGCACCCATCTATAAATTAGCTGGTAATGACCATCTCAACCATCATTCTCATTAATGTCCAATCCTTTTCTATCTTATTTTCTTTCTAACTATACATCTAGTTTTGTCATTGGCAAGTAAGTCTCATCATTTTTCTTTTTCTTCTTTTGGCTCACCAAGCGCAAACAATCCCAATCACCTTGTACTTTCTAAGTTCTTGAAAATTAAACTTAAATTTTGCCACACGAGTTTATTGCCAATTGTCTAAGCCTCTATATCATCATCACATATAAGAATATGATCTAGATAGGAAATACATTCTCAAGCTTCACCCATTACATTTCTCTATGGATTTTGTTAATGTAGATCTTTCAATCCAAATTTGGCATCCTATTATTAACTATCAGATATTATGCTATTTTACATATTCGTTTTGTGTTGGCAAATGCAATACAACTTTTCCTAATAAATTATTGAAATGTAAAATATAGGGACTATATTGTATTTCCTTCCTTACCATGTATATTCTTTGTAATCATTGGTGTCATGCCTACCAAAACTTGTAGGAAGCAAACCCCAATTACACTCATTAGTAATGAGTGAATTATTAGTGAATTATTATTATTATCATACTAACTCGGGTTTACACATATATGCAGTTGGTGATGATGATGGGGATGATGGAGATGATGATGAGGATGATGGAGATGATGATGAGGATCTGGTTACGTCATTGGGAAGTAAGTTTCCTCATTTTTCTTTTTCTTCTTTCGGCTCACCATACGTAAGCAATCCCAATCACCCTGTACTTTCTGAGTTCCTGAAAATTAAACTTAAATTTTGCCACAAGAGTTTATTGCCAATTGTCTAAGCCTCTATATCATCATCACTTACAAGAAAATGATCTAGATAGAAAATACATTCTCAGGCTTCACCCATCACATTTCTCTATGGATTTTGCTAATGTAGATCTTTCAATCCTAATTTGGCATCCTATTTGTAACTATCAAATATTATGCTATTTTACATATTCGTTCTGTGCTAGCAAATGCAGTACAACTTTTCCTGATAAATTTTTGAAATGTAAAATCTAGAGACTATATAGTATTTCCTTCGTTATCATGTATATTCTTTGTAATCATTGGTGTCATGCCTAACAAAACTTGTAGGAAGCAAACTCCAATTACACTCATTAGTAATGAGTGAATTATTAGTGAATTATTATTATTATCATACTAACTCAGGTTTACACATATATGCAATTGGTGATGATGATGGGGATGATGGAGATGATGATGAGGATGATGGAGATGATGATGAGGATCTGGTTACGTCATTGGGAAGTAAGTTTTCTCATTTTTCTTTTTCTTCTTTTGGCTCACCATACGTAAGCAATCCCAATCACCCTGTACTTTCTGAGTTCCTGAAAATTAAACTTAAATTTTGCCACAAGAGTTTATTGCCAATTGTCTAAGCCTCTATATCATCATCACTTACAAGAAAATGATCTAGATAGAAAATACATTCTCAGGCTTCACCCATCACATTTCTCTATGGATTTTGCTAATGTAGATCTTTCAATCCTAATTTGGCATCCTATTTGTAACTATCAGATATTATGCTATTTTACATATTCGTTTTGTGCTGGCAAATGCAGTACAACTTTTCCTGATAAATTTTTGAAATGTAAAATCTAGAGACTATATAGTATTTCCTTCTTTATCATGTATATTCTTTGTAATCATTGGTGTCATGCCTAACAAAACTTGTAGGAAGAAAACTCCAATTACACTCATTAGTAATGAGTGAATTATTATTATTATTATTGTTGGAAATTTAGACCCCTTAAACCAACCAGATTGCGTAGCCTAGTTAATTAGCCAAGTTGTTACTTAGTCAAATTAAGCAATTCTAGGTTAAAGCAATCAAATAATCATATCATGCATATAAAACATATAAAGCAGCGGAAATAATAAAGAACACAATGATATGATCACCCAGGAAACCACACGGAAAAACCTGGGGAGGATTTGACCCACCGATCCTCAAGGCAAAACGGAATCCACTAAGAAAGAATTGAAGTTTTTACAAAAGGACTTACAAGCTCCTCGCTTGACTTCCTAATACTACCCACCAGTAAAACTTCCTGACACGACCACGCGCAGGCTCCGAGTCCACGGACTACTTCTTTCTTTGAATCCCTCAATCAGCTACAAGCACCCACACTTGATATTCTTTAAGCTTCAATGGCAGCAACCTTGTTGATCATCAAGATGTAGAAAATATCTCTACCTTGAAAACCCTAAGTTTATGTGAAGGAAAACTCCTCAAAGATCTCACAAGAGATTCACATAAACAGCAAATATGAGCAACAAAGACTTAGAGAGGTTTGGGTACAAAACCCTAATAAAAGGAGGCACAAGAGGCACTCTGATCTCTCTCTACAAAGTCTCAAAAACGTTCTAGGGTTTCCCTTATATATAAGAGTGTTTTACTTGAACCCCAAAACGTTTAAATAGAGTTTGGGCTTAGTTGGAATACTGCAGAAAAACGTTCTGGCCGATTTTCGATCGATCGAGTCTAATTTTCGATCGATCAAGCCAGGCCGAAAGTTACAAATACTTCTGCAGCCACTCGATTCCAACTTTACAATAATTAATCAACTTTACAATAATTAATCAACTTTGAGCAAGCCTAAACAAGACTAAACACATTGTTTTGATCATGGTTTGCCAACATTACAAATTAGAGTTCTAAATACATAAAATCCTAAATCTTTAGAACCTAACAATTATCATACTAACTTAGGCTTACTGATGAGAATGCAAAATGTCATATTTTTCTCCATTAATATTTAGTCTTTTATATTTATACTCATTATTCTTATATTTTGATTTAGAATGCAAATGGAGGCATTTCGTGCAAAACGTAGTTAATTGGGCGATTCTGGACAGCTTTGATATTACTTTGTAATCTGGTCATAACTCTCTCATCAGATCTCTAATTTAGATGATTCAAGATGCTATGGAACACCAAGAAATATCTCTACAACTTTCATGTTTTGAGTTTTGAGAGATACTGGACGCATCAAGGTCGAAATCAGGCTTGAAGTTGCTGCACCTGCACTGCTGTCGTTCTCGAATGTTCCTTTGCCTGAAATTCTAATACGTGGATCTGATGCGGTTTATTTTCGAAAGTTTCCAGATCTGGTGCATGAAATTTCTAGCTGAAAACACCACTTTCCTAGTTATATTAGGACTCTATTTTATTTATTTTATTTATTTTATATTTTTCTTTAACTAGTCAGATTTGGATGTTGTTATTTTAGGATAATATTTAGAATATTTTTAGGAGATCTTGTAGGCTTGGAAAAGGGGGAATTAACGTGTATAAAGGGGGAGGAAAAATCAGACTTGACACACATCTCTCTCTTCCCTCTTCTCTAATTTATCCTTCGAGTTTTCATCATGGGCCTACTTGGCTAAACTTTTATACTTGGTCAAAGGAAACTGAAGCCTTGGAATCAATAAAATTATGAGATCTAATTTGTTTTTATTGTTCAATTTATGCTTTGAATATCGGATGTTCTTTTGTGCCTAATTTCATGATTGTCTTGTTTAATTACTTGGAGGCCTAATAGTTTATTATTCATTGCAATCTGCTGCTAGGTTAGATATCAAATCCGTAATTGTTTGATCTCTCTAATTTGTGAAGCAACCAAGATTTAATGATTTGCTGCGTCAGAAATTATTAGATCTTAGGAAGAATGCTCGACTAAATTAAATGCAACCGCTTGTGCTTGTGTTGTTTAGCTTCATCAATCTCTCTAGTTCTTAAGGTTGCTGCTAAATTAAACCTTTAGCGCTTATCTTAGGTTGTTTAGTAGTTAGGGTTAATTAGATCGCTTTTTTCTAATTAACTGCAACTAAGGAGAAATAGGAAAATAGTTCCAACGGTGAATATTTAAAGTGTGAATTGATATATAATTGCATTGGTGATCAGTTGCAAAATTCTGATGGTAGATGTTGACTTAGACCAAGATTTGTTCTTTTGATTGATTTCGAAATTTTAATTTGAATTGTTCCTTAATTGTTTTTCTTAATTTTTTTTTCATTATACACAAACCCCCCTCCCTCCTTGTTCACGTAGCATAAAACTAGGCTAGATACTCTCCGTGAGAACGATCCTTACTCACACTACTACATATATTTTTAGGAGTATAGGTTTTATTTTTGGTTACCTGTGACAGCACACCAGTTACACATATATGCAGATGGGGATGATGAAGAGGATGAACGAAATAAATTTTATGAATTTTTATAAGGTAGATGGTTCAGTCCTATTATGGCATCCCATTTGTAAGTGTTCAAGTATTATGCTAATTTTCATATTCACCTTGTGTAGTGCCAGCAAAAGTAGGGGAAATTTTCATCATGAATTTTTTGAACATGAAAACTATAAACTGTGTAGTTACTATAGTACTTCCTTCTCTACCATTTCTATACTTCATATAATCATTAGTGCTATGCCTTCCAGAAAGGGCAAGGAGGAATTCCAATTATACTGATTATTCGTGAGTTCAATATTAATCAAAATTTAAGTTGCCTACTTTTGGTTTGAAATTTAATACTTTACCCACCTGAGATTTAATCAAAATTTAAGTTGCCTACCTGTGATTTGAAATTCCATAATGCAAGTATTCCATTGGATTCTTTTTAATCTTGTATTTTTATATTTTTTGTGTTTTTTGAGGATAGAGACATAAAAGTGAAGTAAAATTACATATTTAGCTATGTTTTTAATAAAAGCGAGTTACAAAACTTTAACTAAGCTAACCTTAGGTGGCTAAAGTGTCAAATTTCAAACCACAGGTAGACAACTTAAATTTCGGCCAAACCACACGTGAGTAAGTTGTAATTTGCCCTAAATATTATTATTATTATTATTATTATTATTATTATTATTATTATTATTATTATAGTGTAGGTGATAACAATTTAGGTCTCTAGAAGATGACGCTTATGTCGTTCTTATACTTTGACTAGCTGCTAAATAGTGAAGATTTTCTTAGCTTGAATTTCATTGAGGCTCACTGGATGTGCATAAGCATTTTTGTCAATATGTCTTTTTTTTTTTAGTTGAAAATCCTAGTATGTTGTATTGAATTTGTAAATGGTTTCGGTTATAATGATTTGGAAATGTATTCAAGTGACATATCCTTGTATCTTGTTTCATAATGACTGTAGAATATGGTCTTTTCCTTCCTTTTTTAAAGGGATTTTAGTTTGTATCAGTTATAATGATTTCTACATGTTAGGACATATGTATTTCACATGTTAAGAACATATGTCACTATTTTATGTAATTGGCTAATCCTTTGACAAAACGCACTTTACTTGTATTTGGGTAGATCTAAGATGTGTTTAATACTTCAAGAAACCTTATTTCAAGTTCAAGTGTTAAAACTATGCAAGTCATTCCAAGATTCAAGTGCAGAAAGTACTGTTCATTAAAGCTCGACAGCTAGCATCTATCGAGGCTTGAAGAGTTGTTCCAGCCCGTGGCTCAACAGCAACTCGACAAATAGGGTATATATCGAAGTTTATGAAGTTCAGATTTTCAAGACTATTTTTAATCTAATCTGTGATTGTATGTCTGGGCTTTCTTTTCTCATAATCCTAGACATATAAAAGGATTATTTTAAGGGCCGTCAAAGAAGACATAAGTTACACAAGTGTTAAGCAAAGTTTGTTCAAGCAAATTGTGACCAGAGACAAAATTTGCCCAGTTCATCTTTCTTGTGAAAAAGCTGCTGTATTTGTACATCGCAGGGTTTTGTGACCAAGCATTTTCTTGATCCTCATCGTCTAGATGAACTGAAGAACTTTGCAGCAAACAACTTTCTCTAGTTGGTGATTGAAGTTGCGACTAGGATCTGCGCAATTGGTTAGTCATGTACTAGGAGCCGTGCATTACAAGGAGAGATTGTCACTACAGAATAAGTCCAATTGTGTATTAGGGTAAGGATTCAACTGTAGGTTGGTATAAGGTACTGGGATTCCTTTACTTGTAATTGTTTGTTGTGATAATAATGGATTCTCGGGAGTGGTGACCTTAAAATCACCCAGTGGAGTTTTTGTCGTGTAGGTTTTCCTCGTTCGTAAACAAATTACTGTGTCAAGACCATTGGGAAGAGTAAAGCATTTGCTATTATATTGAGCGACACCGAGCCTGAAGATGATTCCGACAATGAGCCACTGTCAATCCTACTGAGTGGATTGTTGAAGATGTGGATGAAGAAGAGGAATTGGTAGAATCCAAGTTTGAGAAAATAGATGAACAAGATAACATCCATACAGCCTATGCAAAGTTATACAAAGTCTTAAAAAGCATGAGAAGTTGTACAAGTTGACCACCAAGAAGCTTAGTGATGTGGAGCTTGAGCGTGAAGAGCTTTCCACAAAGTTTGATAAAGCCAATCAGACTATTGGAGCACTAAAGTTTGAAAATAACTTCTTGGCTGAGAAGGTTAATGTACATTTTTAGACCCTTTAAAACACAACTAGATTAACCTAGATAATTAACCAAGTGATTACTTAGTCAAATTAAACAGATCTAGGTTAACACAAATATATCATATCAATTTAAAGTACAGAAAATAAAAAATACAAAGATATGATGACTTAGGAAAACCAAACTGGTAAAAAATCTGGGTAAGATTTAACCTTGCTATCCTCAAGATAAACTGAATCCACTATGAAAGAATTGAAGTTTATACAATAGCGACTTAGACCACTAACATTCTATTACTACCTCGAGTAGGAAACTTACTATCACGACCACATGACAGCTCCGAGTCCACGGACTACTTCTTTCTTGAATTCCCAGCAAGTACAAGCACTCCCGCTTGTGTATCTTTGAACTCTTGAATCAGCAACTGAATGATCACCAAGTTCTTGACATAATCTTGAACCTTGGAAACTCTAAGTATGTGTGAAGGTAACCACCTCTAGATCTCATAGAAGATTCACACATACAGCATAAAGAGCAACCTTAAAGAGCTTTTAAGTATAAAACCCTAGATCTACAAAAAAGGCGCAAGATGCACTCTAACCTCTCTAAAACCATATAAAAACGTTTTAGGATTTCCTTTATATATAGGAGTGTTTTACTTGAAACCTAATACGTTTAAGTAGAGTTTGGACTGAATTGGAATTCTGTAGAAAAATAAATCAGCACGTGGTTCGATCGATCGAGTCTAATTTTCGATCGATCGAGTCTTGTAGATTTAGTCCAATAAATTCTGCAATCACTCGATTTCAATTTTACAAATAAACATACTTTGTGCAAGACTAAACCTATACTCTATATTTTGATCATGGTTTGCCAACATAATACAAATTGAAATTCTAATACATTTAAATCCTAAATTCTTAGAACCTAACAGTCAAGAAGCTTGAAGCAGAACTGTTCCAAGTCAGAGCTCAGCTAGAAAGGATTTCAAGCGCTAAGCTCGATGAAATGCTCAGTTTTTAGAAATCTGCTTTCAATCGAATCGGTTTAGGGTATAATTTCTCTTCTCCTAGTATTGCTTCTACTAGTACTACTGTTTTTGTTCCTCCTGCTAATAATGTTGAAATTAAGAACACTAATGTCAAAACTGATTTAGATAGTGAGAACATAGATAAGGGTAAATCTATCTTAGGAGCACCCTCTAAACAGGATAAGAAAGAAGTTAAAAACCCTAAGGCTAAGAAGGCTAACTCTCAAAAGCCTAAACAGAAGAAGCAGCATCTCTGTCATCACTGTGGAGTAGCCAGTCATACTCGACCTAATTGCTATAAGTGGTTAGCCACTCAACAGAGCAAAGGCATGATCGCATCAGGAAACCAGAATCAGTTTCCATCCACTCTTACTCCTCTTGGAGATCTTCTCAAAGCCCTCATATTCCTTTCAAACTTGAACAGTTTTAACTCTTCCTCCTCACCGCCGGATCAAAGTTTTGCTAGACGGAAAGGTTCTTCCAAGGCGTGGAAGGAAAAGGACTCCTAGTGATTCTATCACTTCTTCTCTCTCTCCCTTTCTTGTTTTTGTTTTGCATTACTTGTGTGTTTTGCTTTATTGTTTTAAGTCAGTCTAGTTTTATACTTTGCTTTGTTTTGTTTAACATGTTTTTGTTTGGTCGTTTTTCAGTTTTGCTTTGTTTTGTTTTTCATATAAAATAAAAAAAAAATTGAAAAATCAGAAAAATACAAAAAATAGTGTGTGTCTGTGTACATTGGTACTTGTGTACCTTGGATAGCTATTAAAACAAAGTTTTCTAAACTTTTTATCTCTTGTAACTTAGATGAGCATCTCTATGCACAACTAAGCAAGTGAGCTTTATAGCTCTTGTTTGTGATGAGTAAGATTAAGTAATCTCTTGTACTTAACACTCGTATCACTTTTTTTTACGAGAATGACTAAAAAATCCTAAGAGAAATTCATAAATAACCATCTCACTACTGTTGCCTGCCAATCATGAAATGACATCTGTATGCTTCGGCATTGTAAAAGTGCAATGTCAATGACATTTGTATGCTTCGGCATAGCAAAATTAAAATGTCAAATGCTTAACATCATTGGGTATTTTTTTTTCTTTCTCTTATATGCCCATGCATGATTTGCTTAAAAAGAAAAATATGCAAAGAAAAATAAGAAGAAAAAAGACCAAAATGCTTTATATATGATTGCACGCGTGTATTCTAGGAGATGTGGAAGTTATAGGATGTACCTCAAAGGTGATAGTCCCCATCAAACAATTATGATTGTGTGTGAGTTAAAGTGATTTTCTCATATCTCAAATCGTCATAACATGTATACACTTATGCAATCTTGCGATGTTTTTCACACGCAACACGCAATATTCTTTGCTACTTTTGATACATGTGCAGGTACAATGTGATTTGGCTATCACAAGGTTTACATGTGTTAATGTATGCTCACTAAACTGTCTTGACTTGTTTTTGAAATATAAAATTAGTTAGACTTGTTGTGTGTGTGTGTGTGTGTGTGTTTTTGGGATCTATATGCTTCATTTTTTTGTTGAGAGATGATTTTGTGAGTTCAAAATGTTGTTAAGATCCTTGGTTGAGTTGCATGTTTGATTGCATTCTTATTTGTGTTTTTCTCTTCTTTGAAAAACTGTTTTTAAGCAATCTCAACACTTCTCGATATCTGGCTTATCTATCCAGCTCTTCAATTGCTTTTTATCGCAATCTTGACACCTCCCGATAGCTAGGTGGATCGATCGAGGAAAGTTTCTGTCCCCTCGATAGCTCCTCGACAGTTCCTCGATCCATCGAGCTTCCTTTTACCTTGGACACCTACTTGATAGTTGCATCTATCGACCTTCTTTAAAGCTCGACACCTTTCAACACCTCTCGATCTATCGAGAATTACTGAGCTTATATAAATAGGGTTAACACGATTCGGACTTCACTTTCCTCGATCTCTCTCAATTGCTCTCAACTGTTTCACCTCCCAAACACACTTTTCTCTCTCTAAACCTCATTCCCAAGAGATTTTCGGCCTTAATCAAGTTTCTCTTCACTTGGTAAGTGTCTTAATCACTCATATTCATGCATTTCATGATTTTTAATATTAGATTAAGTTAACATGAATCTAATTTAAAATTAAAATCTACTAAATTGGCAGACAAAAACTTCGACTAGCCCGGACAAACCGTTTCTTATTACCAAAAGAAATAGTATAAACAGAGCTCTGTGAATTTTGGATGCCAGTTGTAAAACATCCGAAGTTCCCCTAGCTTGCACGCACGGTTTCATTTGCAGCATAAGAATTCATATCAAATTAATTAATATATGATACAGCAGCTGTGTGACACAATCTATCTCAACATACACTCTGGCTTCTTTCAATTTGTAGTGTGAAAAAAAAGGGGAGCTGATGTCAGAAAATTTTGATGGATATGGCAGGTCTGTTGGTTGGAAAACATGGGATTTGATTTGGCAGCCTAAGCAAAAGTGGGGAACTGGGTTTCAGAAAGTTCAAACAATTTAATCAAGCCATAATTGCCAAACTAAGTTGGATGCGATTGCTTTTGAGTTTTGACCAAGACATCCTTTGTTTCTAGTGTTAAGAGGCAAGTATGGACATATAGCAAGAAGTGGCAAAGGTGGTTGAAGGGAAAGGACTGTTGATATGGAGAGGTTTTGAAAAAGCTATAATAAGTGCATGATATGTAGGTGATACTATAGCATTGATATGTGAGAGGGTCTTTGGATTCCATGGTTCCAGGGATTTAAAACCAACCCAAATAGTAATCTGGATTTGCGAAGGAGTCTTTAACTGTAGACAGGGACGGACCCAGGTGTAGGGCAAAGGGGGCCCGGGCCCCCCCTGGGTCCAAAAAAAAAAAATTTTAGTATGTAAAATTTTAAAAAAACAAGTTTGGATCCCTTGGTTTTTAGCTTGGGCCCCCCTTGATTTTTAGCTCAGGCCCCCCAGCTAGCTAACCCAAGAGTTTTTAAAAACCCAAGAAAACCTTAAAAATATATATATATATATATATATTGTATAAATCTATTTATAATAATAATAATATAATATATAATAATGTGGTTTATATTAGAATATTAGATTATCTATTTATATCTGATAATAGTAGGAGGACAAATAATTTTTTAATTGTTTGATTTGATCTAATTGCACTTAAATAGTAATTTGCACTTCATTGTTCACACTTTTTTTTTAACAAAAACTATTGTATAAATCTTCAAACTTTCATATCTATTAATCAATTTTTTATCCTAAATGCTGAAACATTAGATGTAACTCCTTAGAAAAGCTCTAAAATGTAAAAAGGTAAGTTCAAACCTATTAACCTAAGTACAAATAATTTAGTACAGTGAAAAAAATGTAGCCACAAGTTTACTTAAAGTTAGTTTGTGAAATAAAGTAATTTAATTTTGGCCATAATTTGGGGCAAATTAACTTGAGTTTTTTGCATTTTGAGCCAACGTAGGCTTAACCTATTAACACAATGTAGGCATAACTAACTTGCTCCTCCTAAGAAAATTTCCTGGCTCCGCCAGTGACTATATGGATGTGCGTTTGAATTTTTTTTTTTCTTTTCGCTTATCTCCGCCCCCCCTAGCTTGAAATCCTGCGTCCGTCCCTGACTGTAGATGATCTTATAAACCATGAGGCTTGAGGTTGGGATGGGGCATTGACAAGTAATAGTCACGGCCCGCGAGATATATGTAATTATTTTGTAATGCAATATTATAATGTATAATTTATTTTCTAGAATATTTGTAGTATCATATATTAAAATTATTCATCTATTACAAATATCTTCTCATGAAAATATTTAATCTTGAAGTGTATTAAACTATTAATTTAACCCTTTACAAAACCAACCAGGGCAAGTTTTTTTTTTTTTTTTCTTAATACTAAAATAAACAATACCATATTGTTTTCTTTCTCAACTAATGAAAAATTTATGTTCACTAAAAATTAAAAAAACTATATATATATATATATATTTACCGTTTTTAAAATTTTCATTTACACCTATTATGAGTTTTGCAAAAAAAACTCAACAATGATTATTATTTTGAATGAGGACACTTGGAGGAAACTAGGTCTCTCATACCACCCCCCCCCCCCCCCTTCCCCAACTACAGTTTCGTGTATCTGCATGATCCAAAAAAGTCAATTTGTAATTGCTAGGAGTACTACCAATCTTATTACATTAATTGAACTCAAAATTGATGTGTAATGCAATTCAAATATTCATATAGTTCTCTTAAAAAAAATCATATGGTAAAACTTATAGTAACTTCATTTATTTATTTTATATAAAGCTTGTAGTAAATGACATCTAAAGAAAAATAAATAAATAAATAAATAACACGGTGCTTCATATGGCTATTAGCTGGTCACCACGAAATTACTAAGAATCAGAGAATTAGTGGATAGAGTTCTAATTCTATGAAAAATGATCATTGTTTCAAAAGCTTGGTCCTTGAAGACATTCTTATTTCGGGCATTGCAGATTTGTCACAAGGTTGTGGGGAAAACAGGTCTCCATCAAGAATCCAAATTAATTGAAATTGGTGAATTAAAGTATATAAAGGAATTTGACATATTCTTTCATAGGCAGAGAAAATAAATATATTCCCGATTAGTTCCTAAATTTGACTTATAGAGAGACAATCCTTAAAAATGTGCTTAGGGTTTTGGGGGTATTATAACAAGCAAGTGACATCCAAGATGATATTTCTGAATCTCTCATGGTAAGTTAATCTAAGGTATGGAGTTGATTTTCCAAATCCATTTCAACTTTTTTCTCAAAAAAAAAAAAATCCATTTCAACTTTCAAGAGGGAAGTCTGGGATGAGGGAATGCCACGTCAAGAGTGATTTGGTAGGTTGAGTCAAGGTTGTCTAAAAAAATCTATTCTAAGGAGCCTAAGCTAAAGAGTCAACTTGATTGGAAAAGGAGGGCTTTGCCAAAGCTATAATGATTATTAAGATCTATTGAAACAAAGTGATAGATTGTGTTGGGGGGAGGCTTAGTGGGCCGATTCAAGCATTTTATAGAGGCGGAGGTAAGGTTGGGTCAAATCTCAGTCAATCTGTTGGCACTGAATTACCATCTTTTAAGGGAATAAAGTTATGCCCTTACCATAAAATATAGTTTTTGGTGTAATGGCTAAGTGCTTGTACCTAAAAAATTGTATCAAGATTCCAATTCTGTTGTGTATCCCAAATACCTACAAGTCTGAGGTCCATTTCCTCCCTGCTAAAAGCCTGTCCAATGGTCATTCAGTAAGTTAATAGACATGCAATTTTTTTATTATCTGGGCCAAGTCCTTACTACATATCTCCTTTGTTTCACATAAGCTAAGCCCAAATGAAATGACAGACTTGCATTTTGTGTTGTGATAATTCAAGAGACATTTCCTCTTGAGTGTTGATGCCCAAATCTCCTCATACGGCCCAGGTTCTTTTAGCAAGAAGGGCCTTGTTGCAGTATGAGGCTCGCTCCTTATATCTTTGGTTTGGGTAGTTGTGTCCTACCCAACTAAGTTTAGTTAAGGTCTTTCTTTTTTTTTTCTTCAGTGTATGCCCCCACAAAAATTGTCTTTAATTTGTCAATTACGAAGGTCTATTCCTATTTTTTTTTTAACACAAAATTATAGACATTCCTATTTATGCTATCGTTAACCGTAGAAACACCAAGAAATTTTCAAGTTAAGTTGGGTTAAGTCACGATTTCAGTACAAAATATGTGTGTGTACAGTTGTATGAGGTAAGGTGTGTGTAAATTTTATCTATTTTCAAAACTCAAGATTAGTAAGGAATTTTTTTTAATCAATCTTGAGGAGAAATAAAATTTAAATTTGCTGAAATTTTTTTTTTCCCTATGATTTTACAGAATTCATTTAGAACCCTTTTAGTTGCTTGAGAATTCTTCACAATGGCTTCTGTAAATAGGACAAGGTCATCTGTGAAAAAGAGGTGAGTAAGAATTGGACCCCCTAAAAGATCTTGTGCCCACCCAATTCTTATTGGCCACTCACCTCTAGATTAACCAAACTAAGTACTCCATGCAAATGATGAATATATATGGGAAGAGTGGGCCGCCATTGTCAGATTCCTCAAGAAAATTGGAAGGAATTCCATCTTTTACCGTTCACTAAAATACCAAGACTAGAGGATGACACACGAGGCACAATAAGCTTTATCCTAGGCAAAGGAAAACAAAAAAATGATAGACTATTGTGCATACCCAAAGTATGGTTATTGGGCTTAACCTCTACTTGGGCTCACAATCTATTTGTATTGTGGGCTTTGAATTTCCAACTATGGCTGGTTCTGTGCTCGGCAGCTCAAATACGTCTATATTTCCTCTAGCCTTTCCCTCTTCCTCACAGAATCACTCATTTACTCTCTTTGAGTATTTGCTCCCTTCTCTTAGTATTTTTCCCAAAATTGCCAACCCCCTTTCCTCATTCTCATCTCTTATTTATAGCTCAAGATTAGTGGAAGAGTTATGATTACTTTTGTGGTGAGTGGGAAAGGAGGTCCTATGTTATTATCCTTAAGTGGGTGTTTAGTTGGGAGTAGGAGGTGGTAAGAGTGGCATTGGAACTGGTTCCAACATTAGAAGATTTGTCCGACAACGATACTCCCCAAAGCAATGCCAAGCATCTAGGGACTCACCTTCCCAGAAAGTTGCATTCCCCGACCAGGCAGGGTCTCATCTATACCGTTCATGTCATAATAGCTTCACTACGGCTTTTGGGCTTTAGATGGGTGTCAAAGCTTGCCTGGGCCAAGTTTGTAGGCCCAATAGTACACACAACCACACACAATGCCCCAAGGCTCGAGGCCCAACACGTCCAAGGCCTTATGCACGTGGCATCATTGTGAAGGGTTTTATGAACAATGGGCTTGAGCGGAAGTAGCACCCCGTACAACTATGATTAATGAAGCTCCATTTCGACTGGTCATAAGATCAATTTTTAATAACATACTATTTGCCCTTAGAGTTATTCATGCAGAGAAGACATCAACTGTACGTTTTTAGACCCCTTAAAACACAATCAGATTAACCTAGTTAATTAGCCAAGTGATTACTTAGTCAAATTAAACAAATCTAGGTTAACACAAATATATCATATCAATGTAAAGTGCAGAAAGTAAAGAACACAAAGATATGATGATCCAGGAAAACCAAATCGGTAAAAAACTTGGGGAGAATTTAACCTAGCTATCCTCAAGGTAAACCTGAATCCACTATGAAAGAATTGAAATTTACACAATAGCGACTTAGACCACTAACATCCTGTTGCTACCTCACTAGGAAACTTACTACCACGATCACGTGATAGCTCCAAGTCCACGAACTATTTCTCTCTTAGATTCCCAGCAAGTACAAGCACTCCCGCTTGTATATCTTTAAACTCTTGAATCTGCAACTAAATGGTCACCAAACTCTTGACATCAATCTTAAGATTGGAAACCCTAAGTATGTGTGAAGGAAAACACCTCTAAATCTCACAAAAGATTCACACACACAACATAAAAAGCATATCTAAAATGTGGCTAGGGTTTTCCCTTTTATACTTAAGACAAAATATAAAACCCTACACGTCAAACGGGCTTGGGCTGAGTTGAAAAATTCTGTAGAAAAACAATCTACACGACTTTTGATCAATCGAGCCTAATTTTCGATCGATCGAGCCAGACAGATTTAAACAGTAAATCCTACAGAACACTCGATTCTAACTTTACATATAAATACACTTTGAGCAAGTCTAAACAAGACTAAAACATTTTGATCATGGTTTGCCAATATTACAAATTGAAGTTCTAATACATTAGTTCATAATTCCTTAGAACCTAACATTAACAATATCATGCCTAAGTTTCTTTGTAGAGTGCAAGTATAGAATGTACATGAATGAACTTTCAAAGTCTATATTGTGAAGCTTCACAAAGTAATTCAACACCAACTCTCTAATTCCAGGTGAAGAGAGGGTTTAGTTACAAATTATATTAGTGAAAACAAAGTTAAAATGTCAATTTAGCAAGATTGGTTTATCGTTTACCCTAATTTCAGTTGAATAAGGGTTAACCAAACTCTTTTTTTAGAGTTTGCTCAAGTGAGAATGAAGTTGCTCCAACAATCTTATAAAACTTTATTTATTTACTCTCAATGCCTAACTCAGCTATTTTGAATATAATGGTGTTAGCACTTATTTAGACACAAAAATATGCTAACACGCCCTAAACCCTACCTCTAAAGTCCTTCATGCTTGCATCACAATGATCAAAAAAAGGGTACATCAGAAAATCCATCTTTACCACCATTGTTCATGCTTCAATTTCAAATCCCTTCTTTTTATCCAAATTCCTGGCAAAAAGATGGTAATAGCAAAAAGATTGGTTCTTATTGTCATCATTAACATGGTATTGTCCAAAATGAGTCAGAATTGGTCTGAAATGATTTCCATACGATATTGTGACTCCCCTGGAAAACCTGAACAAACTCTAGAGTTGGTCGGGTTTGATATCATGCACTATAACAGCTAAAGTTATGTAAACGCCCTCATTCAAACCAAAACAATCTTATATTTTTACCAGAGGCATAAGTCAATACCTCATTAGTCATTACTCTTTCTATTGATTACAGTCCATAAAAGTTCTCCCATACGAACCCCATCTTTGATCAACAAGACATTGGCACTTTTCTCTATCTATTTCAAAGGATTTAAATTGAATAAGGATTGTCCATTGTAACTATGTTTTCCATAGAAACTCAAACTAGCTAGAAAAAGAAGCCTTTTACAGCACTTTGTATAATGCCACATCACATTGAAAAAGGTGAATTGGTTAAAAATTATCTTATGCCACGTGGATTTAATTCTTGCCACGTGGGTGGTACAAGAATAGAAAAATCATTTCCTTGAAGATGGAAGACTAATCGTCCCTCCAAAATGAAATGTATAAATAGAATAATGAAAAAGAAGTGGATAACAAATCAAATAAGGAACTTATTCATTTAAATAACAATCCAATTCTATTACATCAACCCATTAATAGTAAAATATAAATCACACCACACCCTTCCAACAAGTGGCCAATAACCAAAAAAAAAGTAGCCAATATGGCCCCATTCACTATATATTAATTTCATCCACTAAAATACTTCTTAAAATACCGAAAAAACCAAATCCTTTGATGTCAATTGGGACCCGCCAAAACCCATTCTGAGAATACAGGTGTCTTTCCCTCAAAAACACAATGGCCTTCAGGTACTATTCCATGAAACAGTGAATCCTTGTATACTCTGATCCAATGCCTTAGAAGCCTAGAAGCCCTCTCTATTTCCCAGATTCAAGTTTTAGTGCTTGAACTAAATAATAAGCAAGCCCAGCATGTTCTTTTTCAATTACAATCTTCTCTTACTATACTTTTATGACTTTTTGTAAGTCAAACTATATCCCTCCTAGTCATAGATGCTATAGAAAAACTATAGAAAATCAAATACATATAACAATTTAATATAGAGGGTTAAGTTATCCTATGTACTAAAAAATAGTGTTATATAATTTGAAAGTTACCTAGGGGTCCCAAAGAGAATCATTTTGCATATCTTCCCATTCATTATCTTCAATGTCATTGGAAAACGTCATAGACTCTTCCATTGACATTTGCATCCACATCTTGCTGGGTGAGTCAAGAGGGAACTCGTTAATGGCCTCAATCTGGCTAGGAGAGAGCCTCACCGTGACCGGTGCCATGTTAGAGCTAGACCCTCCTCCAACCTCAGCCACTCCTTGAGAGCCTCGAAGCCTTAAGGCCGCTTCATGAGCCGCCATGCGTATGTGTTCAGAATTAGAGCTAGCAGGGCGAGGGAGGCTATGAACCAATTCAGGAAAGTTGAGACGTGCCTCATGTCCCCTAAAGTGTAACGCAGCAACATCATAAGCAGCAGCAGCCATTTCAGGTGTCTCAAAGCTCCCTAACCAAATTCTTGTTTTCTTGCCTGGCTCACGAATCTCAGACACCCATTTGCCCCATTTTCTCTTCCGGACTCCTCTGTAGCTAGACGATGCAGCACCATGGCTAGTACTGCTTGTGTTACCGCTATTATTTGGCTCTTCTTCCATGCACTCAAGTTGCTAGAAAGCTATATTATTGTTTAGTTCAAGTAAATGCACTGGTGGATGATAGTGTAATCCAGTTATAAGTATTTATAGATGTGGAATTATGCGATTTGACTGAAACGTGGTGAATTAACATGGATTGAGGTGAGCTTCCACGTAGTTGCACCATTGAAAATGATGTGAATATGTGCATGGTCACAACTTTCTTCATGTTAATTTGCTTAAACCCAAAAAAGAAAACAAAATAAATAAATAAAAAAAGGTAAAAGTATTTGAAGGAAACAAAAATTTCTAGAAAGGACCAGTCATAGCATGCCGAGTTAATTCATTTTGAATATTTATTTGGTGATTGAAGAATTAAAGTTGTATGGAATTTGTAGCAGGACCAATTAGATCAAAATTGAGGGACATAGTGTTTCCTATTTAGAACGCGGTTTCTCTGCAGGTGGCATTAAAAAGTTTGGACCCACTAATCCATCTTAGATCAGGCTAGAGATAAAGAGTGTTGTACAGTTTACTTTTAGAAAAAGTCCATTTTTCTTGGGCATAAAATCAAAGCATGAAGAATATGAACTTGACGTTATCATCACAGATTTATGAGATCATGAACAGAATCTCCTGAGTGACAAAAAAAAAAAGAAAAAAGAATTGAATAAATTATAGACAGGATCTGATAAATGACAAATAAAAAAGGAGTTGGACAAGGAAACACAAAAGTACAAATAGAATAAAGTCCTAGATAACGTTTAATAATAATTAATGGATTGTTAAAAGGGTTTTTTTTTTTTTAAGGAAACATTAATGTTTATTAAAACACATAAACACGAGGTTATAAGGACTGAAATTCTAATACACATAATCAATGTAGGATAAATATTTTTATATACCTTTTTTTTTTAGGAAACAGTAATACTTATTAAAACACACAAATACGAAAGTAGTATATAAAGTTTTTTAAATAGACTTATAATATACATAATCAAGATTGTGAAAGAGTTGGTTATAATATATTTGTTAAAGAGTTGGTTACATGAAGCTAATATGTTAGAAATATTAAAAAAAATTTACATGATGAGAACATATCTAATCGTAAAAGAGTAATTCAATATTTAATAATTATCTTGTTGAAGTAGTATTTAATACGATTTATTACATTTATGGTGTAATTCTTCCTTCATATCATTTTTAAATTAAAATATCAAAATATTTTTTTGCCCCTTGAATATTTAATAATATCCTATATTTTATATTGATATTGTATAGCTAATTTTCTTTTTAAATCATCTACTTTAATCTCTTTCAAAAATAATAGTTATTTATTTATGTCATTATAGATATAGAACTACTTAACTAATGCGCTATAGCTAATAATATCATATTCATATATATTTCACAACTCCCTTTTTACAATTTAGTGTTTTTTTTTATAGATATCACCAAATGTGAAATTGGGTTTCTTAAAAACTTGTAATTGAAATATTATAACATTGGTATTTATATTTTATGTAAGTGTATTAGTATTGATATTTTGTGTAGGTTAATGGTAGATCACTACTTGGTGAGCTACATATATTAAATTAGTATGTTAATTCACATTTGTGTGAATACGTAGAATTAATGAACTTGTAATTTTCGGGAGCACTAGAGCATGAATTCTCAAGATAGATTATTATTTAGATAAGTTCTTAAATCTTAATTCAAATTTTTATATCAGTATATATAATTTTGGTACCCCTTGAAAAAAGAAATTGGCTTTGCTAATACGATTATTTTGTGTGTAGTAACATTAATGGACCATACAACCAATCCAATAAGGTACAAGTGCGAGTAAAGAAAAATGTATTTTATATATCGGGTATATAAATTTATATGAAATATTATCCTCACACACGATTGTGCATGGGATGGGAATCATGGGATCCAGCTGATATCGCCAAAGCTAAAAAATTGTCCCCACAAGAGAGGTCTCATATTATTACCTCGGAACTCACAAAGTCAATTGTGCTTGAAAGTTCCTGAACTGTGAAAAAGAGTAATGATTTATGTGTTTGAATTTTTTTTATGTCAACAACAATTCTAGCTTTTACAATAACAGTCCTTTAAAATAAATCAAGGACATTGTACTCGTATGGTATGGTAGAGATTATTGAGGTAGTAAAATATTTTTTTTATTTGAAAAGTGATTTTTTGGGTTTGTCAAAATTCAGAAAGTGATTTAAAATTTAAAGAAAGAAAGAAAGAACTCAAAAAGCTGTTTTCTAAAAAAGAAAAAGTGTTCAACAAAACTTTTTCTTTCCAAAACATTGCAAAATCAAACGGACCAAATTCACATGACCTACAAGGCTACAACCACAAAGTGAAGACCAATGCTCTTAAGTGTTGGGAGAAGGATAATTAGAGATATTCCCTTTGAGAAAATCACATATAAAGTGATCTACTTTAATATTGATCTTGATTTTCAAACATCAATTCTTGAAATTTCCTTTGTTGGATATATTATAACTAAGGTGGTACGTCGAAACCAATGGTAGACTTATGTACTTATAGAATGAGTATATTAATTTTATGATAGTTTATAGTTAGCTTAGGATCAAGTATTTTCTAATATACATTCTAAGAAAAAAAAAGAATTTTCTAATATATAAATCTTACATAATTAGATTCATGCTTCCGCTCATTATTCAATCATCACGCTTAATCCCACAACTTTCACTTCAAAGGTGTGCATAAAGATATTACACAAATTTCCTTGTATTTCACATGCAAGTTAGTGTACTGAAATGTATTAATCTAGCAAGTAATACCTCTTGATTCTCTATAGCATACGCTTAAAATAAGAATAATAAGAATAATTTAAGCCAGTACTAGAGAATTTTTTTTTCCTACCAAAAAAAAAAAAAAGAGATTATTTGTTTCTTTTTTTCCTTTACAGCAAACAGGGAGAGAGATTTAATAAAAACTCAAATTCTCCTTTACATGAGAATTACAAAAGAACAAAATTTAGATACTATACCTTAAGTGATATTCCTTAGGTTTCTCTCTTAATTAAGATTCAGCCATGTTGCTACTTAAGAAAAAAATACACTTCCTTCCCTTGAAAAAAATTCAACATGGCAGAATCTTAAAAGAAAACTTAAGGAACAGCATCTAAGTACTGTACCTAAATCTTGCTCATTACAAAATACCACTTACCCAAAAGACTCTTGAAAATTATTAAATTCACATTCAACATCATATTAAAGGAATTCACGAGCTCTAGAATTTGTTCAATTTGATGGGTAGATTTATTTAATTTGATCCTTAGTTCCATTGGCAGATTTATAATTTCAATGCAGGGGGCCAAACTAAATATTAACTAATTAAATAAGTTCCTTCTCAAAAAAAAAAAAAAAAAAAAAAAAAAAACTAATTAAATAAGTATATTATTTAATTTATTAAAGAATGTTAATTTTCATTAGGAATCCCCTTTAACGCTATTCCTAATATTGGATTTTTTTTTTAATAATTTCTTCAAAATAAAAATCAATATTTCAATTATATAGTATATAACTAATTAAATACATAAATATGATTTGCTCATTCACACAATGCCTTACTAAACAACAATAGTTGAAGGTCATATGATAATTAAATTTGATAATATATTGTGATAACTTTAACAAATATTGAATAAAAATAACAAAACTAAAAATTTAATCTTTAGACAAAAGTATAGAATCAACAAACTTACAAATCGTACACAAGTGATGCAATTAATTACCATTACAATAACAATAATATATGACACAATATCCAAAGAATAATAAAAATATATCAAATTTTTATTATTGTTGTTGTTGTTGTAGTATTATAACCAATGGCAAAATGAGACTTCTAATATATCATCATTTTCATTCTTGAAAATTTTTCTACATTTGTCACCATAAGAAAAAGGTCGTAATCACATTTGCATTATGTCTCAAAAATTCTAATCATAATTAAAACTTTAAATAATTATTTATATAACCCAAATCATTTCAGAATATACTTGATTTGAGATTCATTTTATGCCATACAACACCTCCAAAATCTTAAACAGTTTGTACCACTTCTTATCCCATTTGATTGGTTTCTAATGCTTAGATATGGACCAATTAACCAACCAATTCAAAACAATCCAAAAGGACAAGGCCCTACCCCTACCCCTACCCCGGCCCGTGGTGATTGAAGAAATACATTTCTTTTCATAACCTAAAAATGCATTAAACAAAAGCAAAACTAAAAAACATAACCATTCCTTTCTAGCAAAGGATCTCTCAAAGTCAAAAGTTTTAAAGTCACACTAAGAAAAGACAATTGATAGCAACTAAGATAACTCATTCACCGAAAGCTTTCTTTTTATTCCTATTTAGTAAAAGAGAAATAGTAGATTTACACATGATTTTTTCTTCTTTTTTTTTTTTACAAATATCATTTTTATATATATAAATAATTAACCTTCTAGACATTACATTAGGCTGCTTGGTAGCACATTTCGAAAACTAATTTTTAGCTTTTTAAAAAAAAAAAAAAAAAAAAAAACCATTCCCCTTTTATTGCTTGATTCAATGATTTTAGTTTTCGGCTTTGAAAACAATTATCAAAATACATTTTTGTAAAAGTTTTAATTTTGTTTATTGAACTTTTCTCTTTAATAAAAGACAATGTATAATTGTAAATAAACCACTCATATTTTTAATCATTGCTCTCCTTCATTAGTTTTTGTATTTTTCATTTTTCAAGATGACGTTATTTTGGTGGACATAACGATGAGAAATTGTTGAAAGAATTACGTTGGAAATTATATAAATAAAAAGATTAAAATGTAGAAAAAAAAATTAATTAAATAAGAGACTGAATTGGAAGCAAGTGAAATAAGAGGTGTATTTCATAGTTTAGCCAATTTTTTATTATGCTCTTTTTTTTTTCTTTTTTCTTTTTTCTCACATGTTAAGTAATAAAGAAACATGATTTCCTAATGTTTGAGAACTGAATTCTAATCCTTATTTTCCTATTATTATTTCAACAACTGATATGACTTTGATAACAGTTTCGTGGTACATCATTTGCCATACCTTCCCAATAAAAATCATGTTTGTTTGTTGTTTACGACAAAAAAAACAAACCCTTGGTTTGTTGCATCAGGTGATGATTGATAAAACTTACCATAGAAATAAATTTTTTGAAGTGAAGGTTGATAAACCAAACTCAATCATGACAAGTAACTAGTACTTAAAGATGTTAGTACAAGTACCATCGAGGGATGAAACAAATTAAAGTAGAAAGTTTCTTATTGATACATGATTTGCAGAACAAACATTTTGTTTCCTTGCTAAATAACGAAAGATTGGAGATGCAATTCTCCTCCTAAAATATTGAAATGTTCCCTTGACAAATTAGAAATGATGCATATGATAGTTTCTAAAGCTTATTTGTTTTTGTAGGTAGAATGTGGTAGACAGTGGGGAGGGCAAGTTGGGGTTTGAACTTGAACCACAGATATGAGATGTCACAAAAGATATCATTACCATAAAGTTGTCACTTGAATGAACCCCATTTGAAGCTTATTAAAGTATGCATGATAATAATTTGATTTATAAATAGATAAGGGCAAAATTTATGCGCATTTCCTTGGATGTTTGTATAGTAGGTCTTTGATCAAATTCAATCAAGTGATTGCATTGACCAATAAATCATATAGTTGAATTTAATTATTGTTCAACATTAAGAGATTACATTTAATTGGAAAACCCAAGTACAATAACTAGAAAATTATACATAAGTTTTGCCCGTAATAATTTTTATTCATTTAATTTGTTGTTTTTAAAATTATGGGATTTAATTTGTTTTTAGTACCTTCCAAAAATTTTGTAGAAACACCAAAAGATGGAAGTTATTATTCAATCTTTATTGTATTAGAATAGTAGCCATCTACTTCACATATATGGATTATAGAATACTCATTATTTTTTTCTTTTGCAAAAACATCACCGAATCATTCTCAATCTTACAAATTCTACGATTATGAGAAAAATAGAACTATAACCCTCCTTTATTTGAAAATAAAAACATCACTAAAGTTCAAGATTAATTATAAAAATATATCAAATAATTGTAGGGATGATCTTGAATTGACATTACAATTATACCTTTCTTGAATAAACTCTACTAGAAAATTCGATCTTCATTGCATTGGTTCATAAAACACCTGAAGTCACAAAAATCCATTATGTAGCTAGCTTCCTTTGAGTGGGTAACAATCATGGACGGAGCCATTCATGGACCAGGGGGGGCAATGGCCCCCCCTATTTTTTTTTTTTTAAATAATATAATTATATAACTATATATTTAGGTACTAATTTTAGCAACTTCTTTCAATAAAATTACATTTTGTCCCCCTTATTGATCATTATAGGAAAAATGCTACAGTTACAAACTTTTTTACAACATTTTTAAGACTATTGAGGTAGCAAATTCTTACTGGTTTACGTTTGAGTCCACCACTTCCATCACTTTTTTATTTACTAATAACCACTAATCACAACAAAGATTTGTACAAAAATTTGTAGATCTAGTATTTTCCTCCTTTTAAAGTCCATAAAAAAAATTTATAGATCTAAAAAATATATATATATATATATATATATATATATACAAGCCCAAAATATTATCCCAACAACAAAAATTACCAATAAGCAGTAGCAAAGCTTTAAAAAAAAAATTGAGATTAATCAACCAATTTTACCAAAAACAAACAACTTAGCCCTCTAAAAAACTTTAAACAAAATAATTTTGTCCTTACCAACAAAAGACACTCTACACGCATAAAAAAATAAAAAAAAAATAAAAAAAAACCTTTGCCGGCTAAACAATAGAGCCAAAAGCTGAAGCAATTGCATATAGCTAATAATAAAACTGCCCCCTTTAACTTCAAGTTCTGGCTCCGTCCCTGGTAACAATTAAGCATACACCATGGTTGAAGATGTTATTGGCTAATAGGTTTAAGCAACTCTTTGTTGTTACTGGCTTGGACACAAATAAAACCCTTCATTCACGTCAATATCTACACTTTTGAGGGCACCAACTGAGGAGCATATATCACCCAACAACCGAATAAAAATCCTGTCTTATTCGTAATATTCCACTTGTTGCGCTTCACAAATTACACTGCATCACGCGTAAGGCTTTTTTTTTTTTTTTTTTTTCCTTAAATTTTAAACTTTTACTATTTTATTTAAAAAATGAAATATTACAAATTTTGATGGATGAAGTATAAAGTGCAATGCTCAAAATGAGATAATCCATTTAGGGGCACAACAAAAATTCTTAATAATTTCACAATATTCCTAAATTAGCTAATCACCTCATACATGTCCATTAAAAAAAAATTAAGAGCAATCCTACAAGCACAATAATTTTCTCAACCGTTGAGTTTGTTAGTTTTTACTAGTTCTCATTTGAACTCGAGACTAACGTCACTTTTTACCTATCAATAATTTGTCACCTTGATATTGAAAAGGTTATTCTAGGATCCTCATACTTTGCCAAAACTTATGCCATAATTTGATAATATATATGATTGTAATTGGTGAACTATCACTTTCATATAAATCTATAATTTTTTATCCATCATTTACAGTTGCATATGTCTGGATTATGAAAAAAGTTTGACAGAAAAGGTGCCTATAGACTTTTTCTTATCGAAGTAGGCCCACATGTAAGATAGTAGGCTGATGTGAAAATATTGTAAAATTGTTATGAATTATCAATTATTATGTCCCAAATTTCATTCAGACTTTTATTTCCAAGAAGCACACGCATGATATTTTTGGTTAGAGTGGGCCTTTCAAGCTAGAAGAACTTTTTGGCTAAGTGAGTTTGGAAACAGCTGGATCATGCTAAGCTTCAACTATGACTCTATATTAAAAAAAGAAACTAGCCAATAAGCTAAGGTTCAACCATATTCAAGAAGAAAAGTAATATAACAACTAGTGCTTACAATCAATATTACCATCAATCTTTTTTGTCAAAACTTGTACTGATTTGAAATGCCCAACCTTATACATAGACACACACAGACACTATCCCCGTGTTGCACAATGTTTGACCTATTCATCATCCATGGTGTCTTCAAAGTTCAAATCGTTTTCTTTGGTCAAGAAAAACAAAAATTTTGTCGAGAGAAATTTTCATTATGAGACATGTGTTTTTCATTTGTTATTTTTTATTATTTTTTTGGAGGAGGTGATTTTTAACACAATTTCTGCAATCTTTTCAAACTTTCATACAGATAGAAAATTGGTGTAATAATTAAATTGCGTATCAGATGAAATAAAACTTGTTATGGCATACTTCTTTTTGTGTCAATACCATTTCCATTCAAGATTCCATAAACTATTATCAACTTTTCCAATTGAAGTAATCCTTTTTATATGAATTTGAGACTCATAATTATAAGACTTTTTATCCACTTTTTTCAATTAAATAATTACTCCCTCCGTCCCACTTTTTTTGTCTTCTATTCCATTTTGAAATGTCCCAAAATATTGTCCTGTTTCTAAAAATAAAAGTCATTAATTTACTAATGTTCTTATTATACCCCTATTAATTTACTAATTCAATTTTTTGATAAATTTTTTTAAGGGTAGTTTTGAAAACTTATACATTTTTAAAAGGTAAACAAGACAATAAATGATGTTCCCTTAAAAAATTTGACTTTTCAAACAGGACAAAAAAAATGAGACGGAGGGAGTACTAAATAGCCAAAAATCTTATAATTCAACTGGTTGACACCTTCTTATATTTCCAAGAGAGACATTCAAAGTTTAAAACTCTTCCTCTCCCCCATTATAAATATTGAATTATCAAAAATATAAAATAAAATAAAAAACTAATTACTAAATAAAGTGAATTTATAAAATAAATGGACCAAATTAGTCACTAGTTTAATTGAATAAACTTATTTCATTAATTTTTTTTGCTAAAAAACCAAATGAGTAGATTGCATTTTGAATCCAATATTTAGTACTTTAGGGTTTAATTAGAGTTACTTTTAAAATTATATCATTCAAGTTGTTATTTTGAAACATTAGAGATTAATTTATTACTTTTGAAACTATAGAACTTAATTTGTTACACTTCTAAACTATACAAAGTTTAAATTGTAACTTTTCCAAAATAAATCGTTCAAAAATACAATATGTAAAGCTTTAAGAAATTATACCTACTTGGAAAAATAAACAAAATAATCACAATCACAACCATTAGAAAAAGAGAGAGAGATCAATTTTTTGTTAATTCTTATCACACTGTGTTCCCAAAATAAAGGTAGGAGAAACTGAGGAAAAATAAAAAGTGTTACACAACAGAATACAAGTTTCCAAACCTTTTATTCCCCGTTCTAAGATTCAAAATACCAAATATTTGCTTACCCATCTTGTGTTTATAAAAATGACAAATTATTTTACATATTTCCTTAGCCCCAATATAGTAAATTTATCCAAATATTTGAGGGACATATAATCTGACCTACTCCACTTACTTGATCAGGCATTTCTTGCCTCAAATATCATTATTAACAAAGTACTAATCCACTGAATCAATCGAATAGAATACATATATAAATAAAGGGTCATGCTAACGAGTGCCCTTAGGGCACTCTTTAAGAACCTATTTTAAGAAAGTTTTGATATTACTTTTATGGGAAATGAAAAAAGCTATCAAAACATTAATTGTTTTTTTTTCTTTTCCCATAAAAACTTTCTTTAAATGGATTCTTAAAGAGTGCCCTAAGGGCACTCGTTAGCATTTCCCATAAATAAAAGTAGGACATGGTTGAGCATTAATTGTTGCCTTGAAGCTTATGATTATCAAGAAATAGAGCATCGACTCTGTTCAAGTGCACTTAATGTGGGCCGACACACAACTACCTAACATTCCTATCAAGTAATACTATTACAAGACTTAAGTTTTTCCTAATCACATGGTTTAGAAGTCAATTTATCCAGTCATCATTCACTGAACACAGAGAAAACCTGTGTGTTCACCGACAAACTTTTCTTTAATAAGTATCAAAGATACTAATGATATATGATATAGAGCATATAATGCAAACACATGTGGGCGTATGTTTTGGATAAACTAGAAACTGGGTTTTAGAATCTAGGGGCTTAGGATTAAAGAACCATCCATCCAGCTTCATGGGAAAGGGGATAAGTGGTCTAATGTTGTGTCAAATTATTGTATTAAAACCTTGATTTGATTAGAATATTGTACTAATAAAGCGACAAACATTAGCTTAAGAGAGGGAAACAGCTGCAACACATACAAAAAGCGGTTTCACATAGATTTTCATATTGACTAACAACGTAGTAAATTAGCATAGTTTTCATATTGCAAATAAAGACATTATTTTGCTTTTGACCAAAATTAAGTGGCAAATAATCCAATTGAAAAGTGTCCATATATGAGTGCAATTCCCTGGGTTTTGTGGGGTATTGATGCTAGAATGCCGGTGCCATTAAGGTTTCACTCTTTGACTGCGGTCCGACAAAGATTGACCTAATACGCAAACTTTAGGGAAGACAATATAGCTAGGTCGGTTAATAATAAGGTTCTTTTTTCTCACCTACCCTTGTTAGGACAAAGAAGTGAAATTTTCCTTGTTAAGTGTTTTGAGGGATTGCAAAATTTCCGGTCCAATCAGCACTATTTTGCCCCCACATAATTTTTTGACATGACATGAATAAATTCTGTTTACACCATTTTGCCCCGTCTCATCCTATCTTGTTCTGACACGAATATATATATATATATATATATATATATATATATATATATATATAACCCACATCCAAAACATTCACCTCCCTCTCCACTAGCCTACCAACCATTCAATTTCTTTATCTCTCTCTTACTTTCATCAGCAAGGTTGTCAAAATCGGAATCCTACGTAAAATCGTGAGAGGTAGGTGAGATCGTGAATCAGATCGTGAATTATAAGATCCTACATTATTTGAGAAAAAACAAATTGATATGTTAAATAATCACATAAATTATATATTCATAAAAACCAAAAATTTGCATTCATTTGATGTAATTACCATACATCATTACATGACATCCATTTATAAGCATCATTAAAAGATGTCAAAAATCTCAAAACGTGACACTCTATTGAGATGCTATTTTTCATTTGGTTCAATTAACACTCTATCTCTCTACATCAGAATAGCAAAACTTAGTCTATTGGGATGTTATTTTTTATTTGGGTCCAATCGAGCCTTTTGTCAAGTTAAAAAAAATTACAAGAAACCAAGTTTATTTGGAATTGTTAGAATCATACGATCCTGAATGATCGCTAAGATCCTTGAAAGATCCAGATCATTTTGGGTAAATAAGATCGTAAAATCGTAGGATCATAGGTCCAAATTGGGATTTGGACAACCATGCTCATTAGTGTAAAAAAAAAATTTAAATAAAAAAATAAATAAAAATAAATAAAAAACTTCATTACTAATGGCAAAATACATTCACCACAATGGCAAGACACCCAGTCCAACCTTACCTCCCTTATTGCCATCCTTATAAGATGTCCAGAGCTTTTAAAGAGCTTGACTATTATTCCAAGTGTATATTGTCTCCCTATCCATCACACGCTGGATAATTGAGAGGGGGAATTCCTTAGAGTGACCCCAAGATGATAACTAGGAATTTTGAACTCAAGACTTCATGAATTTCATTAGGCCTTAAGAACCACTAGACCAACTATGATATCCCAAATTGTGCAAAACCAATTGGATTGGATTATTTGAATGTGGGTTGTGCAGGCATGTGTTGAGTCTCACATTAAATATTTACTAAATGGAACTTGGGTTTATAAGTGACAGTGAGGAGCCCCAATTTCAATTTAACTAGTCCTTTTGGAGTATAAGTGTAGATGTGACTATCACTTTCCTTGGGTCGTTACAAATGATATTTGGGTTTAATTTGTTACTAGCCCTTACACTATAGAATATAAAATGGAATTTTCCTTAATATATTTCTACCAAATAATGATGGTTTGAAGTGCGTTTTTTGGTTTGGGCTGATTACAAAGTTCATATTAGGGTTGAATTTGTTATTAACCCTTAAACGATAGAGTTTAAAATGGAATTTTCCTTAATATTTTTCTACCAAATAATGATGGGTTGAAGTGTTTTTTTTTTTTTTTTTGGTTTGGGCTGATAACAAAGTTCATATTTGTTCACTCACTCACATATTAAGTGCATGTATTTCGTGGATCAAGATATACAAGTTACTGGCCCACTGAAATCAACCCAAACCCTCCCTATTGGGCAAGCAATGGAAAAATCCATGCATAAAACAGAGCCATGGGGCAGGTTTGGGCCGCATTCTCATCACTGTTTCTAGGACAGCGTGACTCTGTTCGGATTGAGTCTAGGCAAGCTACATGTGGAAAATGATTGGCTCTGAGGAAAATTAAAAAATAAAAAATAAAAATAAAAAGGGAAGAAGAAGAAGAAGAAGAAGATATCACATTTAAAATCTTTCATGATTTGTAGAATGTTGTCTACCACATTTGGCTTCTAAGGAATGCCATAGTCCATGAAGAAAGAATTTGGACTAAAGAGTAGCTAAAGAGAAGCATCATTAAGGATGTCAAAGTACCACTGCGCACCTTTGTCGCAATGGGCACTCCATAAATATAAGTGTTTATGAGCTGCGAGGGGGAAGGAGGAGGCAAGGACCGAGATTCAAGTCTCCAGGAGTGAGCTTCACACACGTAGACACTTAGATTAGACTATAACAAAATTTCTATTTTGTATATTACAAAAAATGGTTTCAAAGCTGGGCTGGAGTTTAAAACCAAGTTCAAGAAGTCTATTTGAATGCTACCATCTGTTGTAATTGGGGGATTGATACAAGTAGTATTTTAATTTGATTCTAGAAATCCTGTGATGTTGTGCTTTTGCCAAAGTGCTATTATATTCTGTGTTACTGTGCTGAAGGTGCTGGTTTGGATACCTTATAGATGTTTTGTTTAGTTGTTAGTGTGTTTTGCTTTGCTATTTGCTTTGGTTTTATAGTTAGTTCTGTATTTTGGTAACTGTAGCTAGGAGGTTTCGCTGGTTTCTTGGGATCTCCCTTTGTAATGTGTTTGTTTCAATGACTAAAGCAACCCAAAAAAAAAATGCTTGCAGGCTTTTAGAATTAGTTTTCAGCCTTAGACGTAAAGAAGTAAAAAACAAGTCCTGGCACAATCACGGTGTGTAGGACAACAATTTATTATATAGAATATTACTATATTATTTGAAAGGAATTGTTATAGATATCACGGTTTTCCTATAGTTTGGTTAATCAAAATTGATGTGATTGTTATGTCATGCATCATCATTCAAAATACTTACTTAAGCATGATATAGTTACTCTTCTAAGAAAAGAACAGAAAAAACCATGATATATTTTCTACAATATATCGTGTGTTCAGAAATGATCCTATATTGGGTTTGTTTGTTTAATTCTTTTTCCAAAAAATATAAATGATATCTTGCTTCAGTTCATAATAAGGTTTCTGGTAGCTTATTAGTAAAAGCTAATCAACAAATGGGATCCAAACTCCAACTACTGTGAGTACAAGAGTATTTGGTTCAAGAAGAGTTCCCATATCTGTAAACTGGACTACTAAATAAGCATTCACAGCCTATGATCTTTACAAACATATAAAACTATTAATACAAGCCACTGTCACCATGACTAGGAAACAAATAAAGTTCTTATATCCAAATATAAATTCAGGCATTTCACTGTCAACCTTTTTCATTCTCCATCAAAATATACAAATCCTTACAGATAAGTTTTAATGAGATGCATTAAGTTACAACAGGCCTATACATTTGCTCATTACTGAGTTATTGGCTATTCATGAGCATGTTTCATCAACGAATGTAATGAACCTAAAGAAGAAGAGTAAAGATTTCATTGCCTCTTTGTTATGATGAGGAAGAACTCATCTGTACAAATCTTTGAGCTTCCTCAACGCGACCAAAACGGGTGAGAAGTCCAATGATTATAGAGTAATGTTCTTCAGATGCCTTTATTTTATATCTATGATGCATTAAATTAAATATCTGGCAAGCATCATCCACAAATCCAGCGTGATCACAAATAGATAGAACCACTTTGAAAGTGAAATGGTTTGGAGTAAAACCACCAGATCTCATTTGATCAAAATGAGCAATTGCATCTTGACACTGGTTATTATATCCATATGCCTCTATAATTGCAGTCCATGTCATTACTCCCTTTACGGGGATTGCATCGAAAACTGACTTTGCATGACCAATTGCTCCACAACTCCCATACAATTTCACAACTGCAGCAGAGACAAAATGAGTACACTCAAAATTCTTCTTCAAGACTTGTCCATGTACCTCCTTCCCAAGCTTCAAACTTTTTAGTTCACCACAAACACTCGCTATCCTTGCTATCGTAACTGAATCTGGCCTGTGTTTTGACAACTGCATTGACCTAAACACACCAAGTGCTTCATTTAGATGCCCATGTTCTACGTATGAATCAATCATGGCTGTCCACAAGATCACATTCCTCTGTTCCATACCATCAAACAACTTTAAAGAATACTTCAACAGGCCACACTTTGAGTACATTATCATCAAAGAGGAAACAATAGATACATTAGGTAGGAACCAATTCTTCAAAGCATAAGCATGAATCTCCTTCCCTTGAGTCAGAGCCCTCAACTCTGCACAAACTGGAAGAACAGTGGCAACTGTGACAATATCAGGCTTAAACCCTTCCTGCTGCATCCAAATTATTGATCTCAAAGCCTGCTCGAGCCTCCCGTTTGAAGCATAACCTGACATCAAAGCAGTCCAACAAATAGTATTCCTCTCCATTGATGCATAAAACACCTGCCTCCCTGATCCCATGTCCCCACACTTACAATACATGTCAATCAAGGCAGACTGAATGAAAATCTGCCTCGAGTAACTCTTTGTCTTCAACACATAAGCATGAACTTCTCGGCCTAATTTATGTGCCCAAACTTCTCCAATAACAGGAAGTATTGTAGTCAATATAACCGAGTTTGGCCTTATCCCTTCTTCTACCATTCTCCTCACATACTCCAAAGCTTCCTTTTGCAACCTATTGTGTGCAAAACCCGCAATCATCGCTCCCCACACCACAACATCCCTCTCACCAATCTCTTCAAAAACACGACGCGCAAGCTTAATCTTTCCACATTTGAAGTACATATCAACCAAACTCGTCCCAAGAATTGAACTATCAAAAAAACCATTCTTTATCAAAAGGGCATGAGTCTTTAAACCTTGCCAAAGCGCAGATGCACCAGCAAAACTCTTGATGACATTAGAAAAAGAAAAAACATTCAAATCGACCCCTAATTCCCTCATTTCAGTATAAGTCGAAAGCACATCACGATATCGCCGCCTACCCGATATCACACTCCCTCTAAGCAAGGCATTCCACGAATACACATTCTTACTAGAGCATTCATCAAACAGTTGGTGTGCATCTTCAATCGACCCACAAGCTGTGTACATATTCACAAGTTTTGTACGTAAAAACTCGTTATTTTCAAGCCCATTAATCCTTATATGAGTGTGAACTAGTTTCCCTTCGGTTAAGGATTTGGTTCGAACACAAGCAGTAATAAGAGAAGAAAAAGTGGTGGGGTTAACAGGTATACCTTGTTGGTCCAAGTAGTCCAATATGGCAAATGCTTGTTTGAGCTTGTTTTGCTTAGCAAATCTTTGGATGTCTTTGTAAATGGCATATGGGTTTTTGGTGTGGAGTGGTAAAGATTCTGGGAATGCATCTTTTTGTGAAAATGGTGGTGGCTTTTTGGATGGAAATTTAGATGTTTTTTTGCGTTGTTGTTGGTGGGTGTTTGATGGTGGTGGCTTTGGGTTATGGGTTTGGATTGGTACTGGGGATTTTGTTGAGGCTTTGGTTTTGAAGAAGTGGGAGTTTCTGTTGTGGGTGTAGTTAGTGAAGGGATTTGGGTGGAGATGTAGAGTCCATGGAAGTGTAACTTCCATGGGTTTGTCTTTTGGGGTTCACAAAAACACAGCGTCTGTTTGGCTTGGTCTGGACAGAAGGAATTGGGTTTGGTTGCTTGTTTCTTTATCTACTTCTTTTTTTTTTTTTTGGTCAACTCTTTATCTACTTCAGCACTCGCCTAAGTGGCTAAGGTGCTTCAAGCCAATTATTTTATTTGGATATAGCACTAGACATATTTTTAAGTTTTGGGAGTTTTACTTTTCAACGAATAAGATCCTAGTTTTTAAACTAAATTAATAAAGCTTTGGATTTTGTCGATTCCACAGTGAAAGACCTCACGAATAAAATTCAAGAGCTCTAAGGTGAAGAATTGATTTGAAAAACTGAAATTGTGAGAATCTGTGGCTTACAGAAGGTGATAAGAATTCTAAAACATTTATGCAATCATTTAGAAGAAGAATGAATTTTTATAGAAGCTTAAAGATGATAATGGGGCTTGACAATGGGAGAGAATGGAATTTGGGCAGTTTTTTTTTTTTTTTTTTTAATCACTTTCAAGGTTTATTTAGCTCTGCTTGTTACCATAAAAATGAAATCATAATTTTAAATCTTATCATAATTTTAATTATATAAAAAATTTCACAATTTGATGAAGACAAGTTCTTATGTATATAAGGAAAGATTGTGAGACTAGTCACTTCTTACTTAGTAAGATAAACTCGTCACACGTATAAACCTACGTCCTCAAGTGCTATTTGTGACTCAAACTCAAGCTTTTGTGATGAGGAGAACGAAGGTCAACCACTAAGTAAACACTTAAAATTTATAAGTTATGATTGATTTACAATAAAAATGACATGTAAAAATTGATGTTACACTAATTATTAATGGGAAATGAAAAATTATAACCTCAACAAATTATGAAAAATTTATGAGATTTCTTGTTTATAACCTTGAAAATTAAAAGCTTTAAAAAGTAAGTGGACAATATTTCACACTTTCACTTATTTACTCTTCCACGCGAATATACCAAATCAAATCCAAGACTATGTTCCCCAATAATCTAGGCAGGTAGTATATGTGTCTGACTGAGAAGTGTCAGAAGTGCTTAAACTTAAAGCCTTAAACAACGAACCCCACCAAAACAATGCTCTGTCTCATTTCTCCTTCACCTCCTCTCCTTCACTTCACCACTAACAAAGCCACTCTTCAAAATTTCATCATTCCAAGTACTTCTTCTAACACAAGAGGCAGTAGAGGAAGATGGGTACCACGAACTGTTACAAGAGTCTCATCCTCAGACGAAACAAAGGTTGCTATTGCATCAATCCCAACAACAACAACAACAAAGGCAAATGTTGATGATGATGATGATGATGAGGATGTTGTTGTAGAATCTGCTGAGGAAGTTGTGAGAAAATTCTATGATGGAATCAATGGCCGCGACTTGGCCTCCGTGGAGGACCTCATTGCCAGTAACTGCGTGTACGAGGACCTTGTCTTTGCAACTCCTTTTGTTGGTCGCAAGGTACACCACATTTCTCAACCTATTTTTCTTCAAATGTCACACACACTGCCACACATGCGTATGTATAATTGTATATGGATATTTTACGTTAGTATATGTACACGTATAGGCAAAACTACAATACAATGATACAATAAAATTCTTTAGGTGCTGTATTGTTTAATGTAGTACAAATAGTAAATATGTGATTTATTGATCAACACAATCAAATGGTTAAATTCAATTGAAAAACTCAAGGTAAGCTACTAGGAAATTGTATCTAAAATTTGCTGAAACCCCTTTTTGTTAATGGATCCACCCTCTTCCCCTTAAATTGTTATTCACGATTTTGAACATTTAATCTTTTCTTAATCCATATTTTTGGAATACTCCGTTTACAAAACTTCTATTTAAATAATTTGAAAGAGTTTTATGTAATTCTCGTAAAAAGTTGCATCTAGTCAAATAAACTGAGAACAAAGTGGAACCAAACGAGCATACAAATACGAAGAAAAATCATTCAAGTATTAAATCATGTTAGAACAAAATGTATATTGGTATGGTGTTTTATGATCAGGGGAAAATCAGGCCAAACCTTAGTCTACCCCAACTTGGCCTTCAACTTGGTGTCCAAAATATAATAATTTAGACGGAATGTTTCCAGGTCTAAAGGCATCACTTTAGTTTTGAGTATTGATTCTCCACTCTCTGTTTTTTTTTTTAGTCGTGTTGATTGTCCTATTGTGAAAGATGGATCTATCCCAATTCTAATATGATTAGGAGCTATTAGGATAAGCAAACTGAACACTAATTGGTCCATGATAATTGAGTCACATATCCTTTTCTAGTCCTTTATGGTAAAATGCGCCTATTTTTTCCAAGAAAGAATGAACAATATAATTCAAGAATTCTTCCTAGTTCCTATCATACTGATAATGCTTTCTTTGACTTTTGCTTCTATATATCCAAAATACCAATCCTACATTTTGTTCTCCAATATCCTAAATAGGCAGTTCTGTGTCTATTTGAGGTACTTAAATTAGCCATATCTATCAACCATGCAGATGAACCTGCTTCATCTCGTATATCTTCTATAACAAAGCCACTCCCAGTTTCATTACTCCTTGTAGTACTTCTCCTAACACAAGAAGTAGAACGAGGGTGTCACTGACTTTTAATAGGGTCTCATCACCAAGAACAATAACTACAACCAATGGTGATGATGATGAGGATGTCATACAGTCTGCTGCATATGTTGTGAGGAACTTCTACGAAGGAATCAATGTCCACGATTTGGTCTCCGTGGAAGAACTCATTGCAGGCAACTGTGTGAATGATGTATAGAGAGAAAGAAGTAAGATAATTAACATGGTTTGGCCTAATGGTTCATCTCCACAACCAAATCTAAGCAGCTATACTGAATATGTGTTACAATGGATCTAATGTACATTAACTTTAGTATGGTAGCCCTTGGTATACAAAATTATGGTAGTCCATGGTATTCTAGAAAACCACAATCTATGATAATATCCTCATGTATAATTTAAATATTTTATAATTCATTACTTTCAATGAAGTATAAGAATGTCTTTCAGGAGCTTATTAAACTGACATTCTCATATTGTTTCATCACTCCCTTTATTTTTTTCATAATATAGATTCATGTGACTTTAGCACCCTTTGAATTTCATGAAGCGGATTTGAGTTTGTTGATAAGGAAGCATATTAAAAGTCAATGATGTCTCTGAGAATTACTAGTGTTTGTCCACATGGTGGAGGGGAATAAAGTAACAGCAGGGAAAATGTTTTCTTCAATAGGTTTTGTTTGGTGGTAACAGTTAATGAGATAGGGCAAAAGAGAAAAACCTCCTCTTTCCTGGGTTTCTTATTGCAGGATTTTAAATTGGACATTTTTCAAAGGAATCACTCATAAAAATTTCTAATTTGATTTATCAACCTAAAGATACAATCTTTAGACCAATTTGAATCATTGAAAACCTCAGCAACTGGATACAGCATGAATATGACTATATGGAAAAAAAAAAAAAAAAAAAGTGGTAAAAACATCCCCCTGTTTCATTTATGTGTCTCTTCCCTTCTCTAAACATAGTTTGATTCAATATGTAGGAAATCCTGCAGTTCTTCAAAAAATTCACTGATTCCACGTCCATAGACCTTCAATTTGTTATTGATGATTTGTCTACTGAGGATTCCTCAGCAGTTGGAGTGACATGGCATTTAGGTATGTTGAAAAATATCCTATGCTTTTTACCTTCTTTCATCCCAGTAAGTATTAGTTACCTCTTTAGATTTTTTTTTTTTTTTTTTTTTTTTTTCAACCTGATTAATGTGGGAAATAACTTCAGATTGGAGGAAGAGGCCTTTTCCTTTTAGCAAAGGATGCAGCTTTTATCGATTGGAGGTCGTGAATAAAAAGAGACAAATAATGTAAGTGATATTTTAATGTTGAATATGTAGTATACTATATACTATCTGCAATGGATTATCTAACCCTAGTTGAAAGAATCTGTCTTAAGAGAATTTCATTAACCCTTAAATAAGGGTATTGTTTGCAATCACAATTTTGGTTCCACAAAAAGAAAATAATTTGAATTCTGGGTTGAAACATAATTGATTGTGAGAGTCCAATGTTTTTCACTTTGTATATATCTTTGAGATAATGCAAATGGGAGCTATCAAAACATCAAAACTTGCTTAATCCTGATGTAAATACAAATAATTTTCAATTTAAGAATAAAAGAACTTGCATCATGTGCTAGCGGCCTAGTGCCTGACCTTACAAGTTGGCATGTTTAATCTTAGTCCAAAAGGTAATACTTGTCGTATAATTTATTTATTTTTGTCTAAGTTAGATAAAAATTCCATTCCACCCTAATTGCTTTATTTGGATGTGGTAATCATTAGATTACTTGGCTAATTCTTTTTGAAAACCCAATTGAACATATTTTTATAACTACCATTTCATCATGATAGATTTTTTATATTCATGATGATTGTACTATTAGTTTTGGACAAATTTGCAGAATATGGCATTGAGTTAACCTACCTGAGACATAATGATTGGACAACCTCAGACTAGAGGTTCTGCTTTAACCTCCCCAGCTCCAACCTAGCAAAAGGAGCGCCTTCTCACCCTTAGCCAACATAGGGTCCATTGCTCAGGTCCTTTTTGGTATAACTTGAGTATGTTGGACTCCATGGTGCCACCAAATCAATGATAAGAATCTCCATTATGTTAAGCCTTGCTGCTCTTGTTCCTTCCTGAAAGACCAAAGATTTCAAAGAGAAGAAACCCTTGAAATGCAATACCTTTTCATCCAGGATGCCAATTATACAATGAGGCCCTTTTCTTCAATACTTAAATAGTAAATTAAGATGATAACTTTACATATTTATGGGGGAATTCAGTACTCCCAAATAAAAGGGAGTTAGTTATGGTCCATTCAGTAACAAATAAATAGGACTTTCTATTGGGAAAAATCACTGATTAACCACAACCGCTTAAAGTTAAACGGTGTATGCCTTAAGATGTGTTTTTTAATCATAGTGTACAACTGGTAATTTTAATCATATGGTCTCTCTTGGCCATTTGAAGCCATGCTTTACATACTTCTTACCGATATGGTCTTGCTCTGATTTTCCACTTTAGTTTCAAGGGTGCAAATCTTTCATTTGAATGAGAAATTGAAAACAGGACCAGGTTAGCTCTACCGGCCCACTGACAATTCCCTCTTGTTGCTTCTTCATTAATCATTACTTTAGACTTTTAGTGCTTACCATGAGGAAGCAAATTGTAAAGGAAAGACAATAAGAGGTAGATTTGTGGTTAATTACGAAGATTATATATGGATTTTTTGTTGGTAATGTAAAATTTTCCAACAAACTGCTTGTTATATATGGAGCAATTCTCTACTAGGAAACTTGTTTCAATCAGAAACTGCCAACTTACTCTATAAAACCTCATCTAAAAGAATTCGTGTTTATTTAGTTCCTAAGATGCTTATATCATATTTGCACCATGCACTGCAAAGATTGCATAGATTGTGTTGGGAGGCTGATCTTGCTTTTTTCAAAATACAGTTATGGACGAGATATTGTAGAACCTGCAATCAAACCTGGGGAGGCAGCTTTGGTATGTAAATTAGCCATCACACACACATTTTTGCCCTTTAGATGTTAGGTAATAATACACATGTCCAGAGATAGACTGGAAAACAAGGAAATAAAAATTAGAAGAGAGAAATAAAAATAAGATGTCAGAATACTACTGTGTGTGTGGGTGCACACGCATGTGTGCATGCTTTCCTTCATATCCTCATATTACCCCTAAAATCTAAAAATTATTTTGGTTGAACTTGAGTATGCATTGGTCTGTTTCAGCCCTTGCTTACAAACCTTGCTCAACTCCACTAAGTTGGTGTTGAGATTGCATGAATTTGGAGAGAAACTCATTGTATCTCACCTCTGATACACTAATTTTTTTCCTTGATAACCCATATATTTCAATTTTCTGATGGTCTTCCTAGGAACCAATTGATATAAAAAAATAAATTTTGCATTGATGGATAAAAATTTAAAATTGTATTGATTCAGTTATTATGCTTATGCATACATTTTGTCCTTCTAATCAAATTACTGTATGTGTGCAGGTGATTATCAGAGGTGTAACCTGGCTTCTGCAGCAATTTCCTCAGCTAGCAGACCGGCTATGATAGCTGCTACCAAGCAATTATTTTTTCATCTTTAATAGAAATGATTATAGGGTTATTTAAATTTGATAAAGATTTAAATTTTAGGTTCAAATGTGTAGTTAAATCTGCCCCCAACCACACTGTATTCTTTACTACGCTGTTAATTTAATATGCAACAACATATTTGGTGATCAGTTTCTTCAATTATATCATTACAGTAAAATACACTGTTTTTCTTACATAGAACACATTAAACACCAAGAATAAGATCATTGCTAAATAACTTGGTTAATGCCATTGGGCCTCTTCTGTGGGTTCAAAAACTTGGGGTCAAATCCCCTACTTACATTCAGCAAAAATAAATAAACATGGATGCCATGGTAGAAGATGCCTGTAGAATAGAACATAGTGAAAACTTATAGTTCTTTTTTTTTTTTTTTTTTTTTTTTTTTTTCCCTTCTTCATTTTTTTTAAATTTTATTTTAGTTTTAATAATAGAAGAAATTGCATAGGCATAACAAGAGAAAATTTTAAAAAGATAGAGACTCATCCATTAGTTTACAGAAGGACCTTGGAGCCATTGAGAGTTCGACCAGCTCATGTTCATGTTGACTTTGGAAGCTATTTTGGCCAAACCAGCTGCTTCATTTGTGCCATAAATCCATTTTGACTGAGAGTTTATAAGGTTCAAAATATCAAAAAGAATAGGATACACCTTACATGCAATCTTCATTTATGCCAGACCAGGTTGCTCATGCAAGAGAAAGCCAAAATGACCAAAAAATTCTCGCAGTAATAACTCTTTCTATAACGTCACATGAACTCTCTCACAGAGTTGTCATCAGCGCCATAGCCATGGATGGGCGGAGAGAGAGCTAAAATTACCGCGATGCTCAAAGTCACAAAGAAGATTTCAGACAATTCAAAACTTCACCACTTTGATGGTAACAAAATGATTTTCTCGTTGAGACTGACCAAAACCATGGCTGAAACCAAAAGCTCATGACCAGAAATTCACTATTATTTTATTTATATGTTTGAAAAGGCTACGAGGATGATTTTGATCCAGAGGTATTTTTCTACATCCTTTTAAATTGAAACTCATTTTGCAAATTCCTTTTGTTACAATACAAGAGAAGGTACTATTATAAACTACATTTCTCTTCACATCATTACCCTCTAACCAATTCGAGCCTAGTTTTTCTGTTGGAAAATTCTTTAATGCGACCTATAAGACATAAATATTGACCAGCAAAAAACAAAATATTTTTCATCATAACGGGAGAAAATAAAATAAAAACAATCAAAGTATACACGAACCTTTACCCATGGAAAAACTATTTCAATTTCTTTATTTGAAAGATGTTTAGCAGAACATTACACTTGCATGGCAGAAAGGGGGACAGGCATACAAGAATTTAGTCAGCTAGAGCCATTTGATGGTTAATTCAGAGACTCTTATTTGACTTTAAAGGAGAATTGTACAGGACTTTTCACACAAAGACAAGAATCTCTTCTGTGTATTAAAATGCTAACGATTGCATGAAGACATATGCCAAAGGCATAAATTAGTCAACTGATTCCTTTGCATTTAAAAGGAGGGGGAAAAAAGGACAAGTATCATCAACATTTAAATGATGACATTTCATTATTGATCACCAAAAAAAAAAATCAAATATAGCCCAGAGAAGAAACTTTTTTTTTTTTTTTGATAAGTGAAGTCTATATTCAGGTTTGTTTTTAAAAATTAAAATGTGAAATGTGAATTCTCCATTCAATACTGTTTTTTGATAAGTCTCCATTCAATACTGTTACATTATAAATGTACTATCAGTTTGGTCACTAACAAAAAATGCTGAATTAATTAAGAGATGCACACCTGTTTTCATTAAGAAGTGCATTAATCATTTCTGCCCAAATAAAATAAGGGCAATGAAATTAGGTAAAATTGGAAACCATAAAAATACAGACCGCCGAAGCAATGAGCTCAAATCTGCTGCAAAATTAAAATAGCAAACTAATGAAGGTAGAAGTCATTCTCAAAGAGTGCCATGGGCAACCAAGGTCTCAAATTTTGAGCCCCAATGTTTCTGATTCCTGAGTTTTTTTAGCATTCTCCTTGTAAACCCCATCTACAAAGAATATCTTCACTTCAAATAAGTTCAACAATTGTGGTTCTTTCTCTGCTTCTTTAACTGGCAATCTAAATCCATTTGAAACATGTTAGCAGTGCTTTGTTTAGTATAAATTCTATTGTTCATCATATTCCACAAAATTCACTTCTGAGCCAAAATCCCCACTTGCTACATATCCCGCATCTTTCATTAGCTCATTTAATCCATCCAATAAAGTGTAAATTTCTTCCGCATGGGGGTTTGATGTGTCGCCCACCGTAAAGGGCAAAAATCCCAAGCCCACGTCGATCCAAGCACAGCCAGGAGCCTTCCTCACACCTAAATCCCTCATGGAAGTCCTAACCTCAGCTAGCATGTTCCAACGACCATCAGCAGCATACATATTAGCAATCAAGACATAGTAACCTGAATTTTCAGGCCTCATTTCTAACAGTTTCTCAGCTGCCCACTCCCCTAATTCTGTATTTCCATAAATCCGACAGGCTCCTATTAGAGTAGCCCACATCGCAGGAGTTGGCCTGTAAGGCATTGTTTTGATAATATCTTTTGCTTTGTGCAACAAACCAGCCCTGCCAAATAGATCAACCATGCAAGAGTAATGCTCCAGTTGAGGACTTAAACCATAAACACAAGGCATTTTTTCAAACAGCCTCTGGCCTTGGATTACAAGACCAGAATGGCTACAAGCTGATAGAACCGCAACCATGGTTATATGGTCTGGTTTGATCTGGAACCTTTCCATCTCTTCAAATACTTTCAGTGCAGCTTGTCCCTCTCCCTGTATTCCATATCCAGCAATCAAGGAAGTATAAGTCACCTCATCCCTTTTGCTTAACGAATCAAACACTCTTTTGGCTTCTAAAACTTTGCCCGACCTTGCATACATCTCCACAAGAGCATTCCACAAAAGCAAATAGTCCTTGAACTCTTCACGCTTTGTGATGTAGCAGTGGAACTCCTTCCCATGTTGCAGATTGGCCACTCGAGCACAGAGGGGAAGAATACTGGCAATTGTCACATAACTTGGTTCAATTCCGGAAAGCAACATCTCTCTAAATAGGAATGATGCTTCCTCTGATTGATCCATGTGGCTGTAGCCAGAAAGCATAGAATTCCAAGTAATTATACTCTTATTTTCTACCAATTGGAACAAAATATAGGCACGCCTTAGGTCTTTGCACCTAGAATACATGGTAATTAGTGCATTCTTGACAGTATCAAACTCAAAACAACAGCTACGAATTGCAGAACCATGAATTTCTTTTCCCAGTTTAATTGCCCCAATGTGGGAACATGCACCCAAACCAATAAGCATTGCCACAGAATCCAAAAGAACGCCACAAGTTCGCATCTGAGAAAGCAAGTCAAGTGCTCCCTTAAAATTCCCAGTTCGCAAGCACCCACCAGCTATAGTATTCCAAGTTATGATATTCACTTCATTATTTGTAATTCTCATGCTTTCAAAAAGCTGAAATGCTTCCCCCCACATTCCCCTGGAGGCATAAGCAGATATGATTGTGTTCCAAGAAACAGCATCCTTTTCTGGCATTTTGTTGAACAAGCTTCGAGCAATATCAATTTCCCCAAACCTCCCATACATGGAGACCAAGGCATTATGTACAAACAAGTTCCACCCAGCAGAGCTAGCATTAATAGAATTATGAACCTCCCTACCAAAACCCAAATCCAATTTTTCACCACAAGCCTTGAGAACAACTGGGTAAGTAAAATTATCTGGTCTAATCCCCTTATCCACCATTTCTTTATAGGCAGAGAGAGCCTCCCCAAAAATCCCATTCCTAACATAAGCAGAGATAAGCATATTCCAAGGCAAAGGGTGCAAAATACCTGAATTCGCAGTAATAGTATGGGCTTCAGCAAGGAGGTCAAAATTTGAGTAAAAAGTAACAAGCTTGGGCACCAAAATGGGGTGTTGTTCGAGACCCAAGGAGATAATCTGGGCATGAAGCTGTTGACCTTGTGGGAGTGATTTAAGGTTAGTGCAAGATAGAAGAAGAAAAGAGATGGGATGTAAGATAAGGTCATAAGAAGAAGAAGAGGCATGGAGCTGGATATGAGAGAAGGTTTTGAATGCTTTTGATAGATGGCCTTGGCTTGCAAAGTCCTTGAGAGATGTAAAAAGGCAATTAATCATAGATTCATCACTGCTTGTGTTTGTTTCCGGGACAGAATCATTTGATTTGCATGATGTAGACGGCTTATCGTATTGTTCTGTACCTTGTCTCCATTTTCTAGGAATGTATTTCTGGATTTGAGATATAGAGATACCCCTTGGGATAAACCGAGATGGAGCAGGCGGCATACACTATAAATGCATGTGTGTGTGATGATAGCATGGTCAGTGAGAACTGACCGCATGGCTTCACCCACATTCGCAACATGTGGCTTGGAAAAATCCGCTCTCAGCTGACCCAATTTTTGCTTATTAACATCAAAGACTACTTCATTCAATCATGGACTGAAGGCAACACTTCCCCTGCAAAATCAGAGAAAACATAAGCTATGAATTAATCATTAGAGTGTTAGAGAAAGAACTCTTCACACTAATTCCCACATATGCCCAAAAACATTCTTCAATTGGGTTTTTTTATTTATTTAAATAATTCAATTGTTAGCTCGCACACTCTCCTCATAAACAAGACTAAGAAATGCCACTAAACTACAAATTTCTTGCAAATTGGGTAAATTTAGTTGAAATTCATATATTTTTGTTTTTAAGGGGTAAAAAACCCAAATTTATTCTTTCTCTCTGTCCTTCCACTTTCTCAACATGAAAATCAGACATATATAATCTTCAGAGATCACTAATATACTTATAAACATTATAACTCAAAGATCATTTGCGTTCAAATAGAAATCAAATAAAATCACTTCTAAGTAATAATCATACAGGGAAGTAGCTAGCAAAAATCAAACTTTAGAAAAAACAGGAGGAAAAAAAAAAAAAAATTGAACTTTGAGCAGTAACATTTTTGTTCAGTTTAACACATCCATGCAAAGTTTTTAAATTTATTTTTCTCGGCAACCAAACAATTATTAGAGAAGAGTCTTAAGTAAAACAACAAAAACCATATTACCCAGAGACGTACTCACCAAAGCATGCGTACCTCCAAAGAAACAAAATTATGGCCTGTTTGGAAGTTTAGAGAGGGAGGAGAGTAGTGGGGAGAAGAGTAGAGGGAATGGTTATCCTCCACTTTGTTTGAATGTTTTTAAAATTAGTAAGGGGGAATGGAGTAATTAGCTCTTCCTCTTGTTTAGATGTTTTAAAAATTAAGATGGAAAGGAAATGAAATAATTTAAATAAACAAATTTACCACTATTTGAAAATGGACTTACAACATTGGCCTATGATTAATTTGTTAGATTAAATAATTATGACTATAGCATGCAATATTTTTTTTTTTTTTTGATAATTTTTTTTTCTGATGTGAATTAAATAATCAACATTGGTCTATGATTAAATATTTTTTCTTCTTTTTTATTATACTAAAAAAACCATCCTTAATTGATAATAATTAAAATAAGAAAAAAATGTTTGGTTGTTTGTTTACTGAAAAAAATCAACAACATATTGAATTTTGAGTGTTTCTTTCATTTATTATTATTATTTTTAATATTTTTTTTATTTTGCTTAGTATGTGAACTTAATTTTTTGAGGATTCGGAGAAGAATTGAGACCCAAAAAAAAAAAGTTAGGGAGAGTGACTCTATGAATTAACTCAAAAAATAAGATCCTACTATGTAATTTAAAATTCAAGTGTTTGCCCATTTACTATTCAAAAAGAAAGCAACTCAAAATTCTCATGAGAATATCCTGCTAAATACTGAGCAATAGCACAAATTTCAACCAAAACAAATGACCAATAATTTCTCAAAAAAATGCAGAATTTCACACACTGAAACATTTTTTTTCATGACCATACTTATCTGTTTAGGAACCAATGCCACTTTGAATCATGACATGAGATACTAGAATTTGCCAAACATAGAGCCCATTAAGAATGCCTTGTCCATCTAATTAATAAAGCAAAAATTTTTTTTTTTTTTTAATTGATCAGGGTCTAAAACTTTCAATAAAAAAATCAAGATTCAATTGGTCCAGCAACTAAGGCAAGTCCAGACCAGGCAAAAAAAGAGAGCCTAATCATTTACAAACAAGATTAAACCAAGGGCTGAAATTCCTGTACAATAACAAGACAATTTAAACTAGCACCTATACCAGTAAACAGTATTAAACAACCAGGGACATAACACAAGATCTAAGAAGTCAGCTTGTGGAGTCAACGACATTGTATCATGCCAAACAACTAAGATGTGAAAAGCATAAAAATGAATGTAAGCAGACAAAGTCTTCAAGCCACTGAAAAAAGGATAGTGTTTCAATGAGCTATGACCATATCTGTAATTGCTAACAGACTTGTTTCAGAAAGCAAAACTAAAAATAAACACAAGCTGGTGCTAAAGAAAAATTAATCCCAAGAGTTTACAGTTCAATGATCAATTGAAAAGGTTTTTAGAAGTTGAAATTGTCTTGGAACATTTAAGGTCTGTTTGTTACACAATCTCAAACTCACATTTTTATATTTTAAACAACTTTACACACGTTTTCACACACTTTTTCACCCACACAAATTTCAAAAAACTACAAAAATCTCATCTCAAACTACTCTACTAAACACCCCCTTACTTGTCTAACTGTTAGAGAAATTTAAGGATCAGACATCACTGTGAACAATAGCTCCTTGCACTCCTCCACTGGATAGCCAATAAAAGCTCTCAACATATATGAATTCTTAATAAGATAGAGATAAGCCCTCATTCGCAATCTAGAATCAATTCCTATCACATCCAAGAGATGGAACACGTCTAAATCTAGTGTCTTGGAGATTGTAAAAACTAGTGTCCCCGAGATTGTAAAAACTACCGAACTGTCAGATTGTCACCACATTCTGAGTCACTCTTTGACATTTTAAAATTCTAGTCCACATGCCTTGGATAAGAAAGAATCTTGTGGAAATTAATGTATATTTGGAAACAAAACCTAAGCCAAGAATGGAAGTTTTAACACTGAGGTTGTTTAGAATTTGAAACATTTCCTGGACATTTGAGATGTTTCAAACTACAAAAGGAAACAGCAACAAGAAACAATGCAATGAAAGGATACTTAGAAATTTTAAACATTTTGAAAAGTAAATAACAAAAATTGGAAGTAATGCAATCTTAAACATTTCCTAGAAGCTGAAGACATTTTGGACCACAAAACAAAACAAAAAAACAAGTGATTGAATGGAACCACATACAGAGTATTGGAAGTTACCTTAATGCCCTTACAGCAGTGACCCAGCTACCCTCACTTGTTGGAATGAGACCAAGACAAACACGATCAGTAACACCCTGAATGCAGAAAATCAAAAGGAATCAATCAGAGCAGCCCATCTTCTTGTACATTAATGCATGTTTTCATGATAAACTTTTCCTTTTGGACCAGTGTAATATATCAGCCACTGCAAACTAGCTCATTGCATCAGTATTCTATATCAACAAAGGATAGTTTCACAATCTGTTGCGAACCAGCCATAAAAGGTTTCAACCATTGGCCGTGTGCTTCTAAATTTAATTTGAAGCGTCAAAAGATAACACATTCAACTGACACCTCAGAAGATCTCCTTGGACTTTGGCTTAGGCAACTATTAGGTGGGTTGTGGTTGCCTACATCTTAAATTCAGTTTTTGACTTAAAAAAAAAAAAAAAAAAAGAAGAAGCATCTAAGTATAATAATTCGTCTTCCAAATTAGGTTCAAATCAAGCATTTAAAAATGTTCATCAACCTATCAAAATAATAATAATAATGTTCATCAAACATTACACAGCAAAGTTGACAGGACAACATCTATTAACCAGTCATGACCTTCAAATATACATTGTCAGTTAAAATTTCCTCTCTACATCACTAGACAAGAAAATTTTCAGTAACTTAAAATAACCTAATAGGAATTTAATCATGATATGCTAGTGCTACAGCTTGACCATTTAGAATTTATTAACTAACAAAATAAATCAGTGTACGGACGTACTTTAGGTGCTGTAATCCGGTTATCTCCTTCAAGTACGATACAACGGTCACTAACTAAGTAGATTGTGTTGGAGTGCCTCAATGGCATTGGGATTCCATTCGCAAGCATAAACTAGTTTTGCATTGGCCCTGATCAAGGAAGTTTAGCAATCAGGTCACTATTAGTGTACAAATGATCAAGCTGTTGAAATGATTGTAAAAGAGTAGACACCAAAATTTATCAAACACATTGTGAGTAACTCTTTGAAACTTTAAAATTCTAGTTAAAAAAAAAAACCAAATCAGAAACCCGTTCACAAAAAACAAGAAATTACCCAAAAAAAAAAAACAAGAAACACAGATCCATATATAGCTACAATATACAAATTTATGCAAGTTCACAATCTAGACTCACTCAAGCACTTTATCAAACACGTTATGAGCAATACTTTGAAACTTTAAAATTTAAGTAAAAAAAACAACAATCAGATCCAAAACCCCCCCACAAATAACATGTTATTACCCAAATCACAATTAATAAGAAATTACCCAATAAAATCACAATTTTAAGAACATAGTTATTTGATCCAACTCAAAAGAAACCCATGAAACAAAAGGAAAAACAGAGCTTACCTCTGAAAGAAAGACCCAGGCGTGAGAGACGATTGATTGTGAAGAAGTTGTGTGAGACAGAGACGGCGTGAAGTGTGGAAGAAATCGTGTGAGAGAGAGGCAGCGGAGTCTTCAAGGCTGAGAGAGTTGAGAGAAATTTGAGACTGATGAGAGAAATAACGTGAATTTATTTTATAAACATCCAAACAGAGCATTAAGGTTCTCTCTCTGTATCTTTTCTTCCTTAGTTTTCCTGCTGTTTCTTGGGAACCAGACAGAAACCTTGTATCAGCGAGGTTTCTCAGCTTCTCAGTGAAAAGAAAGGGTTTTGTGAGGGTTTTACAGCTAAGCCATAAAGGGCCTCAAAAAACCAAAACAAAAACAAGGGGTTTCAAACGACCTCAGCTTCTTCTTTTTTTGAAAGTGAAACGACTTGTAGCAAACGGCAAACCTCTCAGTCTCATTATTATTATTTTTATTACCACTAGTCTACTACTATATAGACACCTTATAATTTCAAATTTAAAGCCATGATGATTACTCTAGGGGCCAACAGGGAATGGTTCAGTTGGTAAGTTTCGGTCACTTCATTTAACCCATTTAGGTTCGAGTCCTGTTGTTAACAGTCTTTTGTTGGTGGACATCTATAAAGGTTAACTTGCGAGTCTTAACCTAAGCGCCCTCCTCGGAGGCTGGCATAACTTAGCTAATTCCCATTTTTTTAACCAAAAAACAAAAAAGGATGATTACTCTAGGAGTGTGGTGCAGCCAACCCAACGATCCATTAAAATTGTCCTAATCCAACCCAACCTAATGGGATATGTGGACCTTTAAGAGTTGATAGGTTGGGTTAGGTTACCAAAAAAAATTTTTATAATTTGTTGAGTCGGTGTAAGTCAGTAAATTCACAAATCTGTCTAGTCTAATTCATCATACCTATATTTAACATATATTTAAAATATAAGAAATGTTAACGGGCACCGTAAGGTGTCTGTTAAGGATGATATATTGTGAAGTCTACCTAATAAAAAAATTGTATAAATTGATGAAATGAATGAAAATAGTTCTGAAGTGACAAGTGAAATTCAAAAGGTTTTATTTTTAAGCTATACACCCTATAAAATTGGTCAAATTCTGACAATAAGTTAACTTATTGATATAAAGTTGTTTCTTAACTACCCTTAAAATATATATTTTATAATTTTATAATTTAATTATTATATGGTTTGATGCACTAACAAAATAGTTTGTGTTAGTTTTGTAATATGCTAAGGTTTGATTAGTTTATCAAATCGAGATTATAAATCTGCTATTATTTATTTTTGATAATCTTATAAATTTTTTGTTCTAATGTTTAATTTTTTTTAATTAAAAAATGATCAACCGTAAGTTTAACCCGATCAACATGAGTTCGGTTGGGTTCATATTGGAAAAAAAAAATATCCCCAACTCAAACCCATCCACACCCCCTGCTCTAAAGCCAAAACACTAATAGACTCGAACTCTAAACCAAAAACTTTGCTGGTTAAGCTGACTCGAACCGTTCACAACCTCTCATTTGTTAGTAGTTGTGACTTGTGAGTGTCTGGTACAGTAGTGCACCACTCTTTTTAAGTCTTAACAACCCAACACTGACACGATTACAGGCCACACGCCAGAGCCGCGTATCTAGGACCAAGTACATGTACCGTTGGCAAAGAGGGGTACATTCTCGACATTTCAACTCACATGTAACACCTCCACCGACCACAAAAATAATATAAAAAAAACACACTTCGGAGCTCATTACTAAAGCACAGTTGAACAAAAACAAAAGGAGTCACATACAGAGAGGCACCGATTTACTCCCTCGGTGTCTCCGCCTCCCCTTTTTTTCTTTTTCTTTTTTTCAAATCCGTTTCTTTCTCTGAAAAAAGTGAAGAGATCGTTACGGTTCCAAGCAAAGAGGAAAAAACGCGGTCGTTTTGCTCTGGAAATGTCGGCGGTTTCGAATTTCGGTCCGTCCTGTTACGGCGGAGGGAGATCGGTTAGTTTTTCCGGGACGGCGGCGGCGGCAGAGTCGAAGTTCCGGCCCAATATGGCTTTGATTCCGAGGCCTTTTGAGGTACTAATTTCTAGAATTACGCAAAATCACTGTGAATTTATGCTTTGTGAGCCATTGATTTGTTGAGAAAATGTGCGTTATAGCTCATAATTCAAGTAATTTTAAGGACCAACAATATCTTTTACTTTGTTAATGATTGTGACCTAGTATAGTTTGAAGTCAAATTGATTGAGACTCTGAATATTTTTAATTTATTTGGGTTTTTTGTGTGTTACCGAAAAAGCATTGAACTTGATGAATTTTCCAGAGTCATGGGGGTTTTACGTCGAATGGGCACGGCCTCGTTTGAATGTAGTTTATGCCATAAACTTGCAATGGAATTTACAGCTTTGAATTGTCTTATTTTAGTTCTACTGTAATTATGATCTAAATTATGTAAGGTTAAGTCTTGGTAGTCCTATGAGAAATAGGAAAGAACCGTTTTATTACTAACGCCATCATTGAGTTTGCTATTTTAAAAAAAATTAAAAACTGTGAATCCTTAAATACTTTACCCGAAATGAAGGTAATATATGACTTGAAAGTGTAGTAGTTCTGGAGTATTGTGAGAATGAGGCAAATGTTTGTTTATTCTTGTTCATTATGTTTAGAACTGCTATGAGTTAATGACAGCTGTAAAGAACTTGCAAACACTAAGATATGCTTAGCCCGTCAAGGGTGAAAAGCCTCTGGATTACCCAATAATTGGTTGTGACAGGTGGGGTTTGTTGCCTATAAGAGTTTGATTAACAATGAGGATTGTTGTTCAGTATGCTCTGTGACGTGCAACTAATCTATGTAAAGTTTCCCTACATCATTAAAAAAAACACTAAAATATAAAGTTTCAATTTAGCAATATGTAAGAATGATACAATTATGCTACACTAGTTCCAATGTGGCCATGGGTAATGTAACCATGTCATTAATAGTAGTTTTTTCTTTTTTACTCTTGGATGACTGACTGACTGACTTATTACTTAACACTTCCTCATTGTAGAATGACAAGTTCCTCGTATCTCGTTTAGCTCTTCGTCAATCCAGCCGGGCAACTAAAGATTTAACTGTACGTATGGCAATAGTAGATGAGAGGCTTGCTCGTAGGGGAAATGTGGGGAAGACTTCTGAAATCTTGGTAACTGAACTAACTTTTGGACTTGCAATATTAGTTTACAATGATTTTATAAGGTGCAAGTCATCCAGAAGCTTGATGCTTACTGCTGATGTTGTTGTGTAATATACAGTCAATAATTTTAAGATTAATGTTTGTGTCATTTCAACTCATTTGGCATTTCAATGATTTTCTTTGCAGGCTTATGATCTTATTCAAGGAGCACTTGTAAGTCTTCATATGATTACTTTCATAAATAGTTGCCTTTATTGAGCTGTTCCTTCAACTCATTAAAAAAAGGGGTTTTTTTTTTTTGGGGGGGGGGGGGGGGGGGGGGGGGGCGGGGCACAAAAGCTGTTGATTCTATTATGTTTTTTTCAGTTGTTATACATTAGCTCCTACAATTACCATATTGCTCTGATTAGTTCCTAACTTATGATACTTCCTTCATACTTGGTTGCCTCAATATGGTCGGCTGGTACAATTTTATACACTATGGTTTTCTTAATTTATCTTCTTTTATTTATTTATTATATACTTAGGTTATGTTTTTCTTAATGTATCATTGTGAGGGACCTTAAACTAATAAATAGTTGCTTTGAGATTTTTAAAATGGATCTGTAATTATGTTATTCCTCAATAGGTTACATTGTTTCAATCTTGCGTTCACATACAACATTATCGTTTCATTGATTGGGCATTTGATGTGTTTCATTAAAATGCATTAATCAACCACTATCATTTATGGTGTTGTGTTTTCTTTGTGCTATTTTTGGTAATCTTTTCATGGAATGGTTGATTAACTGGAAATATTATGGACAATAATTAGGTTCAGACAAGTATCAGCATGTAAATAATTTGTTAGTTAGAAACTGAGACTTTTCAAATGATCCCTGATCAGAAAGATCCAAGTTTTGCATTTATAAGAAGTGAGAAAAGCTTTTAAGTGTATCTTTTATGCTTCCAGAAAATATCATGTATTTGATAAATTTTCTCAGGTATTTTTCAAAAATTGTAATTTTTTATTATGATGTTATTGGTTTGCAGGTAAGATGGAGTTCTATAATGGACAGGTCATTTCCTGACCCACCAACAGCTGTTTTTCTGCATGGCATTCTAGGTAGCAGGAAGAACTGGGGTGGGTACTTTGTACTTTACATCTGCTATAGATAATTTCATTGGTCCACCTAAATTTGTTCCCAAGCAGAGAGGAACAAAAGGAAAGATTTTTCATTTGACATCTTGATTGGTGGCCAACAACTTGATATGATATTTGGAAACTGTTTGTAAAGTTCCTGTAGAAATTAATGAGTTGCATAATGGCTAATATTTCAGGTACCTTTGCACGGAAATTGGCCAAGGAATTTCCAACATGGCAGGTGCTTTTCTGAAATTGTGCTTGGTTGACATAAATAGAGTACCTTTTACATTTTGCAAAATATGGATAGGTTCCCTTCCACAAAATCTTTTTGTTGAAGTTAGTACTTGTGCATTGCAGAATGTCGAACACCAGTTGTGTTCTGTTCCAATGCCACTTATTTGTAAAGTTGTGAATGTATCATAGTTTTTACCCATCTAAGCACCTTTTTTCCTGTTATGGCCTCTTTGTCATGGTTCTACTAGAACAACTTGGGACTTTCTGATTTCAAGTCAATCTTATTTGTTTCTCATATTCCTTTGGACAGTTTCTTTTAGTAGACTTGCGTTGCCACGGTGATTCAGCATCGATAAAGAAGAGGGGTCCCCATACTGTTGCTTCCACTGCTCTTGATGTCTTAAAGCTAGTAAGTATATTCTGAGTTTTGGCTATGTTTATTATGAAAGACACCTTGTTCCATTTTTTAAATCAGCTAAAACAGAGTCTGATATGTCCTCACTATTGGCATTGCAATTCATTGCTGTTGCACTAATTACTACAGTTCAGGCAGTTGGGCGTATCAGTTTTTCTTTTGGGTGCTATGGTGCTTCAAAATCAACATTCAACATAATCGATAGCTTAATAACAACACCTCCCCCCCCCCCCCCCCCACCAAAAATTTTTTTTTTAATTGTTTTAAGGTTCCACAAGCCAAGTTCAATTGCTAATACATATGTGTGGGAACATGCATGATTTTCTGGATTATGTATACAGTTGTATACATCTCATCTTTCCATATTTTCTACCAGGATGTGTATTCTTTTTTGATCTTCTATAAAATGTAGACAAGCAACTTATTAGGTTAGGTATTTAAACTTTTCGTTTTGATTTTTATTCTTCATCTTTTGGCTAGGTCGGGCAGCTAAGAATGACACCTCGAGTTCTAGTTGGCCATAGTTTTGGAGGGAAAGGTACTTTAATTATACTAACATGGAATATACCTTAATTTGAGAGAAATATACGTGGTAGTGTACTTACATATATTTCAGATGATGGTACTTAGTATGCTCTCTAACTTTTTATGCAGTTGCATTGAGCATGGTAGAGCAAGCTGCAAAACCTCTTGCACGACCAGTCAAAGTAAGCTCTCTGTTCACTGAATTTGTTAAGGGACTTTAATAATTTGGACAAGAAAAATTACTGGAACTAAGAAAGTTCCAAGTACGTTTTTCAGTAGGTTTTGGATCATGTAGAGAATTTATTAGAACTTTTGCTTTGAAGGTAATTGGGGCTATTCGAAACTTGAAATCATTGTTGACATTTGAACCATGACTCTTGGCTAAACTTTAGTGGACCTTGACTGCCAAAGTAATGATATGCTTGTGCTTATTTCTCTTTTTGGTTTTCTAGTTTACATCATCTTCCTTTTCTGTTTACAATTTATTTATATTATAGGTTTGGTCTCTAGATGCTACTCCTGGAAAGCTTCGATCTGGTGGAGATGGAGAGGATCATCCAGAAGAACTAATAGCATTTTTAAGTACATTGCCAAAGGAGGTCAGTATTAAGTCAATTGTTCAAAATTCTCTTTTGGATGCATCATGTATCCTTCCTTGAGACAGGGACCATGCAATTTTATCATTGCTTATATTATGTTTGACTTGAAGAAGTAAATCAACAGGGTAAGCATTCATTGGAAAAGTAAAAGAGGTTAGCAACTTGAGGGATCAATATAAGCTATAGTCCTCCACTTCCTTTCTTTAGTTAAACTTTTACTTTTCAAGAAAGATGAAGTAAGGAGGAAGAGAGAAGGGGGGGGGGGGGGGGGGCGGTTAGCTAGGTTTTTCACCACACTAAGGTTTCTAACCTTGTCACAAACATCTCTTTATATCCTGCTACACACAACTTGAGCCATTTTACCACATCATGGCACCAAGCAAATAATATTTCTTGCATTTATTATATATATATATATATATATATATATATAGACAATAATGTGGTTACCTGAAAGTTGAAGTTCTCAATGAAGGAGATCAAGGAGAAAAAGAGTAAGTATTCATTAGAAAAGTAAAAGAGGTCACCAGACGAGGGGAAAAATTGAGGAAAGTTACCCTACTAACTACTAACTTTCACATGAAGTTACTAAAGTAGAAGATTTAGAGTTTGGCCAGCCATATTATCCTCAAACATATTCTGTTGTTGCCAAGAACAAAAGTCTGGCATTTTATGCTTACTATACGGATTACTTTAAGGAGAGTACCTCCTTTTACTTTCCATTCCTTTTGTAAGAATGATATTAATTATGCTATATCTTTCCTTTAATGAAGGTCTCCTCAAAGCGGGATGTTGTAAATGCTCTCATTCAACAAGGATTTTCGAAAGATGTGGCACAGGTATTTATGAAACATCAATTCTGGCCTTAAAACTCTTATCTGAAGTAAATTAATTTGAAGCTGGAAAAATGAGGCCTTGTTCATAGATAGAATATCTTTCCGTATAATGGTTGACAGTTTTGGTTAATGCTTAATTAAAAGTCTTGTGATCTTGCAATTCTGTCCATTTCTATCCTGTATAAAGAAAATTTTGTAATTCTATTGTTTAAGGGTGTATATAGTATGTCTCCAGGACAATCCTCCATGTACCAGATATTTATTTCATTCTGAATTTAAGAGGTGTAAAAACATATTACAAAGTATTATAGTATTCTGTAGGGTACAGCTCCTTGTGGAAGAGTTCATGCTACTTGCTAACAATACAGCCTTTTTACGTTGAGATTTTTTTCTGGCCAATCACATTTAGTTTCTCTATAATGCAAGTTTATTTTGAAATTTTATTTAATTGTGACAATATGAAATGAGGGAGTCAGTGTATAACAAGCTTTGTAATAGTACCTATATAAAATACTAAAAATAAAGAACAGTTGCATCTTTTTCCTTTATTTGCTTCCTGATTTTTTTATTGCCCTTAGGTTTACTTTTGATGCCTCGATAAATTAATTCCTTACATCTTTTCTCTTGTGCAGTGGGTGGTAACTAACCTTCGAACAAATGGTTCTCCTGGTTCATCATCATCAAGCTTCTCATGGGTGTTTGACCTCAAGGGAATAGCTGAAATGTATCAATCCTATGAAGAAACAAATCTATGGTATTAATCTCTTGTTACTTTCTTAGTAGCATGGATTATATCAAATATTGAGTTGGCCCTCTTGATACATTTTTTTCCCCAATAAGTCTCTTAGATACAAATGCACCTATCCTTCTCATTTGTTTAAGTTATATCCATACCATTGACTTCTTTGGGGGAGTATGGGATGCGCAGGAACTTTGCCATGAATATAAAAATATGTTGTCAATCTCAACGGACATATAGTTGTTAGATACACTGAACTCTAAATTTTTTTTAATCCTTTTGCTTTAACAATTTAGAATTTAAAATAGTAAAGGCAGAAGACAAACTTATGGATTCACTTTTTGGGAAAAATGTAAATAGTTGATCCTAAAATAAGCCTTCTCATCTTCTCTGAATAATTTTAGGAAAATTGTCGAAGATGTGCCTCAAGGTGTGCATGTTAATTTTTTGAAAGCTGAAAGGAGCCTGCACAGGTGGGCTCTTGAAGATCTCCAGAGAATTCATGCTGCTGAGGAAATTGCTGCTGAAGAGGGAGCTGGAGTTGAAATGCATGTCCTTGAAGATGCTGGCCATTGGGTATGTTGTTATCATGTACTTTTATCTGGTGATACGCACAGTATGCTCTAAGTGGTGGGAACAATTGATATCCGTTATTAATGTTTTGGAGGAAAAGGAGAAAGAACTAGAATTTCTTTTTTTAAATTCCATGATTGGGGTCATTATATATTCCATTGCAGCTTCCTTAAAATTAAGGACACACCTTACAACAAATGATGCCCATGTGCTAAAATTGAAATTTCTTTTAATGTTTCCTAGTCGCGGGGTGGCTTCAATGACTTACAGGCCAACATGACAGTGATAGTCCATGAACAACCTTATCAACTAGGGTGAAAAAGTGATAATATTTAATGTTCTCGATTTATTTTGGACAGAAACTTTTAAATTCTCTTAAGCGAATATTTCTCTTTATATGTTCTCCATTGTATTTCGATATGATGGTAATGTCCAAGTTGGGCAGGCTATTGTTCCTTGACAGCATAAAGAAAAATTGTCCTTGGTGCATGCATAAGATTAACTTTAGATGGGGCTTGAAAAGGCAGCATTTGACATGTATTCTTGGAGCCATGTAACTTAAAATTTATGAAAAAAATCACTTGCATATTAACTTTAGATAGGTATCTTATTTGTTCCCGTCTCTTTCCAGTGGTCATAGGCCAGTTTTTGGTGCACATCAACTTTACAGCCAGTGATGTAAAACAAACAGAAAATAAAAATCAATTATATATTTATTTGCTGCTATGTCATAAACAAATAGATGACAAGACTACAAGCACCTCCTCCCCTTAAGAATGGGGCGGTTACCAACAAGTGGTGGTCATTTTAGCTTCTTCGCAAATGTTAAAGATGTGTAATTTTAGCTTAGAGGTTAATTTAATATTTTCACTAGCACACAAGAACTCAACCTGCTACTTTGCAGGCTTGTGTCAGTGTGAGATACATGAATAATATCACCAACTCTAAGCATTGTATAAAATGGAAATGTTGAGTGCAGTTTGTGTACGGGCTTAAGTAATGGGCTACATTTCCTTTTCTTTTTTGAAGTAATGATTACATTTTCAAATGCCTTATTTTAACAGGTACAAGCGGATAACCCAGATGGGCTCTTTAGGATTCTTTCGTCTTCTTTCAAGGGAATAAAAACCTAAGGGATCTCAAGGTTATTGTCACTTTCAGTTCAGAGTTAGTTGGCCTTCAAACACAAGCAGCTGTCACATATATTCCTTTTCCAGCAGGAGGTTATCAGATGATCGTATGTATCTACTGTATTATAACAATTTTGTATATCTCTTTTCATTCTTTGTTTTTCCTTTTCTTTTCTTTTTCCTTAGCCTTTTAGTCCTCCACCCATTTTTCTCATCATCTTTCCAACTGTATTAACAATTTATAATGATCTATTTATCTATCTTTTCTGTATATGGCACTGTGGTTAGTCTACACAGTAGTGATTGCAAAAGAAGGTAAAAGCAGATGATCTGTGAACAATGATATATGTTTTTGGAGGAAAAGAAGAAAGAAATAGAAGAGCTTTTATAATTCCATGATTATGGTCATCTATATATATATATATATATATATATATATATATAAAACCGAACCCTCTGAAGCTCTCACAATTTTCTACATCATCACTATTTTCTATTTCTTTTTATTTTAGGTTTTATACTTTATATAAAATCCACCAGGAAAACAATAGATAAAAGTTTGAATTTTTATTAAGATCAATAATATTAAAAAACGTATACAAACTTGGAGGCCTATTTAAGGGCTCCATAAAACTTGATGGACAAGAAAATATATTCTAAAATAAGCCCTAATTAATACCTAACCATAATAGAAACCAAATTTGACCTAAAAAAACATTAAAAGAACCTAAAAATAAGGAAATAAATCACCTAGACCTAAAGTAACGTTTTTTGCATAAAAATAGCAAAATTAAATAATTACAAAAATTAAATTGTAAATTCTATTCTACATCAACTTATCACAAAAATCATCATCTATATTTATTATTATTATTATTATTATTATTATTATTATTATTATTATTATCATCTACATATATCTATATATAAAACTGAAACCTTTAAATCTCCCACAGTTTTTCACGTTACCATTATTTTCTTTTTCTTTTTATTTTATATTCTTTTTATTCTAGGTTTTATATCTTCTTATATTTATTAGTATTACAATAGTTTAGTTTAAGTAAAACTCTATTAGATATATTTTGTTGGTCTATCACATCATTATTATTATTTATATATAATATAAAATTGAAGATTAAAAATTAATTATAATTTTTTAAGATACCTCACGTTAGAATTAAAAAAAAATGACTCACTTTAGGTTTGAATTTTTTTTTTTAAAAAGGACTCACCAAAAAAAAAAAAAACTTTAGGATTAAGAAAAAAAGAGACAGACTCCTGGTAGGACTCTCTCTTCTCTCCTTAAAACTCTAGCAATTACCATCTCAAAACCCTAAACTCAACTTCATTTTAAGATTAAAAAAATAAGAAGGAGAGAGACTCACGTAAAAAAAAAAAAAAAAAAACGTAGGTTTTGTCTTTTTTATTTGCTTTCATATGTACCTGAAATTTTCATTCTATCTTATTGTTTTATTATGTTTAGAATTGATTTTCTTCTAAGTATTTGGGTTAATCTTTATATTTTGATAGTGTTTTTATGGGTTTGGTTTTTGGGTTGAAATTCTAATAATTATTTTATATTATATATGGCAAATGAAGCATCTCTATTTTTTGGAGAAAAATCAAAACTACAACCTATGCCTTCTAGCCCAAGGTGTGGTAAATTTTTATATGTTCTTACTTTATTGAGAATTTTTGTTTGGGTTCATGTGATTTTTTTTTTTTTTTTATTAAAGTTTTGATTTTTGGTTGATTAATTATTTGTTTAGATTAATTTCAATTAATTATTTGTTTGGATTCAACATAAAAGATAATGGAATTAGGTGTTATAAATTTGATAATGTTCCATATTTTGAATTGTTTATACTATTTAGGCTCCTGGTAGGACTCTCTCTTCTCTCCTTAAAACCCTATCAATTACCATTTTAAAATCCTAAATTTAACTTCACTTTAAAATTAAAAAAATAAGAAGGAGAGAGACTCAACTAAAAATAAAAATAAAAAACGTAGGTTTTGTCATTTTTATTTGTTTTCATATGTGCCTGAAATTTTCATTCTATCTTATTGTTTTGTTATATTTAGAATTTATTTTCTTCTAAATATTTGGGTTAATCTCTATATTTTTATAGTGTTTTTGTGGGTTTGGTTTTTGGGTTAAAATTTCTAATAATTATTTTATATTGTATACGGCAAATGAAGCAGCTCTATTTTTTGGAGAAAAATTAAAGGTGCAACCTATGTTTTCCAACTCAAGGTATGGTAAATTTTTATTTGGTATATTATATATGAATTTTTTGAATTTGAAGGGTTTTATTTGGTTTTGAAGTAGAATTTGGGGATTTTATAAAATTTGAAAGATTTAAGTTTTGAGGTTTTTGGTATTTGCGTTTTAGTAGGTTGATCTTAATTCTTTACCTTATATGTTTTTGCTTTATTGAGAATTTTTATTTTGGGTTCATGTGATTTTTTGTTTTCTTAATTAAAGTTTTGATTTTTTGTTGATTAATTATTTGTTTGGATTAATTTCAATTAATTATTTGTTTAGATTCAACGTAAAAGATAATGGAATTATGTGTTATAAATTTGATAATATTCTATATTTTGAATTGTTTATATTGTTACTAATACGACTAAATAAGATTTGTTTTTATCTTTGTAGTTTATATCAGTTTTGAGTGTGTGTATATATATAACTTTTGGGAATTTTGCTTTATTAATTTAAGAATTGTAAATTATTTTGTACGTTTCAGTAACTATGCACCTGCAGTGAGACATTGACAATATAAGCATATATATATGGTATTAACATTTTATAAAAATCTTTCTTACAACCCAATAACATTCTACATTAGACAACGCTTCTAAATTATAAAAAAGCATAGAAGTTAAATATTTATTCTCATTGTATTTTATTTAATTATGACAGATCCATTTTTTTTTAACGCTAATTAGCAAAATGTCTATAATATGCATATTATTAACCCAATTTTCTATTTCTAAATTTCTTAGATTTTATTATATCAATCTTTTTTTCTTTTAAATTCTTGGTGGACAAATCAGTCTCTCACTAATTCTTTTACCTTAACGTGATGTTGGTTAATTGTCCTTTTATTTAACTATCCCGTGCATCGCACGGGTTAGCGACTAGTTATATATATTCATAGCACTTTCCTTTAATTAAGGACACCTTGCAACAAACGGTAGCAATGTTTTCAAATTGAAAGTTCATTTTAAAGTTTTCTATTCACTGTTTGGCTTTAATGGCTTATAGCTCAACATGACCGTGATAGTCCATGAACAAATTTATCAAATTGAAAGGTGATAATATTTAACATTCTCAATTCATTTTGTACAGAAACTTTTAGATTTGCACCAACAAATTCTTATAAGTGAAGATTTCTTCTTTTATGTTCTCTGCTGGATTCCGAAATGATGGTAATGTCCAAGTTGGGTAGGCTATTGTTCCTTGACAACATAAAAGAAAAATTGTCCTTGCTGCATACATAAGATATTAACTTTAGATGGAGCTTTTTCAAGCTCCATCTGAAGTGTATCTGGGAGCCATGTAACTTATAATTTATGAAGAAATCACTTGCATATTAATGTTAGATATCTTTTTTGTTTCCATCTATCGGGGAGCCCATTGTTTGCTGCTACGACATAAATACCTTTGAAGAACCCATCATGCTACTTATTTTAGTTATTTCACTCTAATCGTTGTATCAAATGAAAATGTTGAGTGCAGTTTGTGTATTTTCAAATGCCTAACCTCGAACTTTTTTGCCCCTAGACCTATAAGCACTTTGTGTACAGAGAAATGCTAATTCAGCTTCAACTAAAATTGCATGACATTGTAACCATCTTTAAATTTGTATGTATGAAGGCCCTTAACTTTAAATCTTTATCTTGAAGTAAACATGCATGCATGAAATTGTAACCCTTTAAGTTTTAATACTTTAAATTGGTTTAAATCTTAAGTTTAACTTGTCTTGCAATTTCCTCCTTAAGATTTGTTTTAAGTATTTTTTTTCCCTCTATAATTGAAACACTTTTTTAAAAAAATTTATATATAATTCCATAGTAACAATAGAAGAAGGGGATTTAAACTTGAATGTTTCCATGAAAAATAACAAAAGGTGCCAACTAGTTGAACTATAAGGGAAAAAAAAAAAAAAGATAATCTATTAAATAATGATAAGTTGATGGTTAAACTTTTTTTATAGAGATAATTACAATATGGAGAGATGTCAATTCAACTACAGGCCTTTGACAATTGAAATTTAAACTTAAAAGTTTAGAAATATATATATATATATATATTTTTTGGGAAAGAGTAAGTGATAAGCTCAAGTTTAGCCAGTGTTTAAACTAAAATTAAATAAATAATTTTGAACTTTTAATATCTAATTCAGCTCATTTACATGCTTATGTGTGCGCGTGTGTGTATATATTTGTTGTAAAGAATTCATGTTTGATTGCAACATAAATATTTTCATAGTAAAATCATTCAAGTTATAGAAAAATCTTTATATATGGAAAATCAAAGTTTGATTAAAAATGAGATTAGTTTATTTAATATAATAAAACATAAAAGCAAAGAATATGGATAGTAAGAATTATGTTGTAATTTTCTTTTTAATAAATTCAATTGTTGCAATTGTACCCTTAGCACTCACTAATCATTTTTTTTAATTGAATAATAGGTGTTTGCACATAAAGGGTCTATTAAGCAAAATTTAGATTAACTTAAAATAAAAAAAATAAAAAGTTTTTATGAGTTATAGTTAGTTTAATTGATAAAGTTTATTATCGTTACAGGCTAAAATTCTATCATATTTATTCAAAAAAGAAAAAAAAATTGTTATTAAAAATAAGTTAGAGGGAGGATTTTGAAAAAAAAATGATGATGGGCCATTAAGTAAAACTTGCTCCTAAATTGATTAATTTTGTTAATAAAATAATCGAAAAGGGAGTGTTTTGAATAATCCTTCCATTTAATAAAAATAAAACCATTTATTTTAAAAATAAATCCTTATGCCAAATAAAATCTAACCTATTTTTTGGAGATTGTAATTATTCTTAATGGCTGATAATAATAATAATAATAACGGAAGTCAAGTCCAGTCTTATTTTGTCTCTCCAGCTCTCGTTCACTCTCAATTTAGTCTCAGCTTAGTCTCACCTTCTCACTCACAGTACCGATTTAGGGCTTTTTTAGTCTCTCCTTTCATTTCACTTCCACACCCTCTTTGTGTCTCTAATCTTGCTCTCTCTTTCTTTCCTCCTTTTCGGTTTGCACTCTCTTCAAGTCTAATATTTGTGAAGAAGCTAAAATTTTCTGAAGAGAGGTATTTTTAGAAATTTTATTTAGGATTTGAAATGTTTAGATTTTCTCAAGTACTTCAAATAATTTATTTATATAATTTTTAAATTTAAAATTTATAAATAGTTTGACATTTTGGTTTTTTTGGAAAAAAGAAATTTTCTATATATATTAAAGAAAAATATAAACAAATGCAATATCTTTGATGATTTATTAATAATAATTATTTCTAAAATGTATCTCTTAATTTATATAAAGTATTAGGATTTTTTTATTATATATTTTTTTTATTATATTTTTGTCATATTAATTATTTCTACTTATATTTGTGTTGACATTTTTAATATACGTGTCTATCTTTGTCATAGATGTTGATGAATGTCACAGTATAAAGACTCCAAAACTTGGTAGACTTAACAATAATGGACTGCAATTGAGTAGATGAGATATTTGCAGTCTATTTTCTGTTTAATCTCTCTTCCTCAACTCCTACTGATAACCCACCGCTACTCAAGGAGACCCCACTCACCCGAACCGATTCCTCTCCCTGATTGTCTACGGGCCCAATTCTTGGGCACAAACCTGACTCATGGACAAACCCACAACCTCCAATCACGTAAGAAGGCTACTCTTGTAAGACTTAATGAGTGAATACTACTTAAAAAGTTGGCGGAATTGGATCGTGACATGGATGCATAACTTATTATAATAGTTAAATTGAAGATACTTTCACTAATCGTGCCAACAATTATTTTATGAATATATATATTACTAACGATGGTGTCTAGAACTTTTTGAGCACCTGACTATTTTCATCGATGTGTGTTATTTTCGGTTCATTCATAAGTCATAACAAGTAATTACAGGCTGAAATCCTTGACCGTGGTCCAAATATGCTCTTTTTGGTTTCAAATTTAGGACCTCTATTATAAACATATTTTAATGATATGGGAAGGCTTGAAATTATGTGTGCATATATATATATAATATATGAATTAACTGCCTTCTTTAGGCACGTTGTACATATACTAACTGCAAGCTAACCATGGTAAGCGGTATTAGCCCAACTGAAGTGATTGCCATGACAAGGAAATAAAAGATAAACCCAGTCAATGTAAAGAGCAATTTAGTATTAAAAAAACAAAATTATAAATCATTTCATACACCAAATAACGCCTTGCCTTAGTTCTCTCTCTCTCTCTCTCTCTCTCTCTCTCTGACACACACACACGCACACCTCCCTACCAATGACCTTTCATAGATTGAGAACTTTGTGCATTGGTTACTGACTTTTTTATTTTATAAAGCATGTGAATCAGACTAGTAGTTACATTTCATAAGAGGGGTTGTGAAAACAAACATGTAATAGATAGCTTTCATATTTGTTAGTTTGTTTTATGGAAGTTATGACCATATCAGATCTACTCTTTTTTCTTTTTCTTCTTGGTGACTATTTTTTAATGTATGTAGGTGAATTCCAACTATGACTATGTAGATGTGAATGATTCTGATGAAAAATTGGACATGGCATCAATGGTAACTACTCCTGAAGGTTCATAACCACTAGCTGCATATAAATTCATAATTTTGAATTGTGCAGGTATTTTCTCTATGAATTTGTTGTATTTTAACTAGTATTTATGTAAGAGGTTTCTTGCCCTTGCTAGTTTCCCTTTTCAAATCTAAAAATAGAGCAGTTTTAGTAGAATTTGAGAGAAATACCTCCTTTTTAAATTTTTTATAAGAGGGAGAATTAGAATCAAGCAGTCAAATTGAATGGAGAAACAAATTTATCTGTAGTGATGAAGCATATATTACGCTCTTTATTGGTCTTTGCAAGTGATCTTTAATTGCCAGCAATTGTATGAGGGGCTGCACAGCAATTTTACTGTTGTCCTTCTCGAATTATAAATGCTTGATGGATATCTATATCCAATTCCAGGTGAGACCTGGCTTTAGCTTACTAATTAGGGGTAAAGCAAGCAGAATTTCCTAGTTGGTTTCACTATGTAACATGGTCCAAAAGAAATGGCCCAAGTCAGTATATCATACGTAAAAGTAGAAAGAACCACATTGAGACTTGGTAGCTTTAAATGTTTAAACTAGCGGTAGATATTCCATAGAGCTGAGGAAGTTTACAAAACATACTCAAATTTGCGCTTGTGATAGGCTAGAATTTGATTATACCAAACTTGGGACCAATTTGAAGCCTGAGCATCACAAGAATACTGTGAAACCCAGCACTCTTCTCTAAATCAAACTTTGAAGGCCACGACCAATTGAGCAAAACCATTAGTTGCCCTTTAAATATTGCCTCAGAATAGCTGTGTCATTATGACATCGATCAAAAATCGGACTTATCCTTCAATCAATTTGGCTCATACCATTGACATAAGCATCAATATCATAGAGATAGCAATAACTTTCTTTTCCATATAAGTAAATTTTAAATCCAAGTGAGACACTTGCATGCTAATAACAACATAAATAATTAGCATTTCAACTTTATTGATATTAATAGTCATAGAAACTTCTTTTTCTGAAAATTATGTCATCTGGAGGTAGCCATTCTTTATTTTCCGTGTTGTGATCCTGCTTCAGCAAGCCTTTTACGCATGGATAAAACTTTAGCTGCACTGCATAGATAAGTAGAAACATGCAAAATCAGCATATATGATATGATGCTAAGTTTCTGAAGATTCAAATACTACAAGAATAGTGACATACCTGCTGAGAGCCTCTCTATTTGTACCTTGATTAGTAGGCTCATGAATTCCAGTATCCAAATTCATTCTCGAGACTGGTTTATCTAATAATTCCTCTCCAACTTTCACCAGATTATCCAAGTTTTCTTTGGTGGCAAAATCCACAGAAGAAATTGTTCTGTTTAATGTATCATCCTGCATTTGTTTTATGTGGTAGGTTAGAATGTAGATAAATATATATAAATATATATATATATATATATAATTAAATTTCTCAAGCTTTTTAAATCTTTTTTTTTTTTCCCCTCTTTTGACATAATTTGTGGCTATATGACAAATGAATAATTAGTAAATACCTGAATTCGAAGATAATATTGTTGAGACTGATAGATGTGAAGGTCAGTCCAAACATCAGAGTTAACTACGGCATTTTTACCTCTCATAATGAAATCCACTAATGGACTTTCACCCATATGGAACAACCATTGCAGCTTAACCCACTTATTCACTTTATTGATGTCATAGGCGTTTTCTATTTTTTGTGAACCAGTTCCTAAGGAAACAACTAGAAAACGAACTTTGGTGATTACTTTGCTAGGAATGATTTCTTTTTTTGCTTCTACAATAGCAAGCTGAGTCTGCAAAGAACAAATACAAATGAATAAATATTTTTATTGCTAGTTTTGAAAACTAAAAATTAAAAATTAAATCTTCAAATTACAGGATTGTTAGCAACAACACCACCATCAATTAGATTAAATTCCCTCACTCCCATTTTGGGATCATTGGTTTCAAAATAGTAAGCTGGAAGAAATGTTGGGGCAGCTGAAGTTCCTATGCATATATCTGAGAGCAAGGCATCCATGCTAGGATCCTTCTTCACCTTATAACCATGAAAAAAGACATTGTTAATATAGACATTGTTAAAATACATTATATTCAAACATTAAAAGAACAATAATAATTGTAATCAAAAAAATTAAAATTTTAATGATATAGACTAACCTTGTAACTAGAGAAGATAGTAGATCTTCTTTTCTTGATATCATAGGTTGGAATCACTACATTTGTTAATGTCTGGTGTAAACGAGTATTGCCTAACTTTTCTTTGAGGATTTTACGTAAATACTGACCATCATATCTTGGACCAAGCAACATTTTGACCACCTTTATCACTCCATTAATTAACCTGTGTTTGTGAGAGAGAAAAATAAATAAAAATATAACTTAATATTATTTTATATTAAAAAAAAAAATACAAAAGCCAAACAGGAGCAAACCCCATAACATTAGTGACGTATATGTTGATGGTTGATATTTTATCATCAAGATTTACCAGTAATGTTGAGGGAAGATTTTAGGGCAGTGATCAAGATAGAAGTTTTTGATATCTTTTGCAGCAAACAAAGGGCGATTGTTTTCATTTGGGGCAGTTAGCATGCTAGTCACAAGTCCACCAGTGCTAGTCCCAGCAATTATATCAAAATAGTCAGCAATTCTTGCTTCCGGCCCATCCAGTTTCTGAACATAGGTTACATAACCAATTGAAAATTTTTTTTAACAAAGAAGAAGAAGAAAACATTAAAATTAGCCTACTTTAAGGGCATTATTATCAGGTATTTTATAAAAAATACCATTTTCACGTGCAAAAAATTTAATTTATTATTTTACCATATTATTTTACAATACACCATTCGTCACATTTTCTATTCTTTGATTATATTATTAAAATAATATATTCATCACGTTAAATAATATATTTACTCAAAACCAGCAATGTATTAACACACAGCTCAGTGGCAGTCACAACCAACCAACAACCAACAACCACCGCCACAAACTACAACTACAATCACCGGATCCTCCAACAAATTCCAAGTCCAAAAACCTCAACAAAAGAGAAGAAAAAAAAAAAAAAAAAAAAAAACTCAAAATCTTCAACAAAACCCCAACCCAACAAATCAATCAATGAGGCAATGGAGGCGGTGAGGGTGAGGGCGGGTGAGAGGATCGGTGAGGGTGAGGGGCTGAACTTTGGTATTTAAAAACAGGTTAAGTTTTTTTTTTTTGAGAGAGAGAGAGAATATAAACAGGTTAAGCTAAACACAAAAGAGATTCAAATCCGGTTTCTACCCAAAAAAAAATATATATATATATATATATATATTTTACTATTTTAAAAACTATTTTATTTATTATATCATACCAGATTATAATACACTAGCATCTTAATTTTATTTTACCATATAATATATTAAAATAATATATCTATATAATAAAATAATAATATAACCTAAAAGTCTAAAACTAAATAAAACCCATCCGAGAAACCCAAAACCACTCATTGTTGCAGAATGGCCTGCACGTTTAACCAGCTTCCCACACACAAGCACATAGGAGGAGAAAATCCATAAACAAAGACCAAGAAACAGGTCCAACTTTCCCATTTATCATGATTGATTAAGCTTGTATCAAATCGAAACCACTTTAATAATCTATTTAATTCTCTGAAATCATTACAAAGAGTATGTGTAGTCTCAAAATTTTAAGTTTGATTAGTTAAACTATTACAGTATATAACTAAAAGAGACATACATTACCTGAAATTCGGATTCTAGGAACTCAATCATAATGCTTGGAATTATCCCTCTTATTCCTCCTCCATCAATGCTAAGAATGGTGATTAGATCTTCATATTCTTCAGGATTAATTTCAAAAATGGGTTGTGTTTGATCCATTGGAACAACACAATGAAAATATAGGGTATTAAACGTTATGTGTATGAGAGGTATCAAAGAGGTATTCAACGTTATTGTTTAGTTCAAGTAAAGGCACTGGTGCATGATAGTGTGAGGCGGTATATATGCTGTATACCTCACAAGGAGGCGGGATCCACACACTGTGGGGCCCACCTCTTTGTGAGGTACCCGGTACGGATATACAAAATCGTAATGCGGTTATTTTATTTTTATTTTTTTGAAAAGAAATGCGGTTAGTATTTATAGATGTGGAATTAGAAGATTTTTTTTTTTTTTTTGGCTAAGCGTGGAATTAGAAGATTTAGTAGGCTATTACAAGTCAAAAAGTTTACTAGTTTGTAGTACCGAAATGAATCTGAGGCTTGGTGGGGGAGCATGTCCTTATCTCCCTATTTCCTTTTCAATTATAGGGTCGGCTGGGATAGAGAGGGTCCTTAGGAAGGGCTACATAATGAGGGTCCCAAAGGAACATTGCAACCAAAAAAGGCAATTCACTGCGTACTGTTTTGTTGGTATTGTTCTGTCCAAAAGGCAGAGGGCGTTAAAAAAGGGAAATTTTGAATAATAAAGCTAGAGCTACAACGCATACAAATCATTTCTCTAATTTTTTGTATTTTACTTTTTTTATTTTTTTTATTTCATCAATTACAATTTATTACGTTTTTATTTGAATTTTTTTATAAAGTAACTAAAGTTTAAAATGAGAAAAAATAAAATCAAACACATGATATACCATGACTGATAAAACATAAAGTAAAAAACAAATAGCGGGACAAAAGATTTACATTCAAGATAAAACCATAGTTTTAAAAACCGGTACAGTCAATGAATCGTTTTTGCATTGAGAGTTTTTGCCAGATCGAAGTAATACCTGATTCACAATTAAACTGGTTTGACTAGTTGGTCCGGTCCAATTTTTAAAACTATGGATAAAACAAAAGTTCACAAGAATTATACTACGTTCTTAAATTAACCTACTAGTCTACTACCTTACACACGTACACCACAATGTGTAATCTAATTTTTTAATGTCAAATTAAGAATGTTGTGAAATTAGTATGAATTTTTATTGTATCCTAGCAAGAAGAGTAGATGGTTCTTTAGACCTCAATAGGAATATACACGTGGGCTCTCAAAATGAAACGATAGAAAGGAAAATGTTACTCATCTGTTCAGGAGATGTTCTGCTCTAGTGCAGTGGACGAAAGTCAGTCTTACCAAGGATACTACAATTTTCATCAAAAGTCCTACTTTAGCACTATATTTGGGCCTACAAATACGTGATTGTAGTAGTAACATAGTGACAAGTGGATGGCAGCCATGGTTCCTCACCCTTTAGTGGGTGGGTCTTTTCGGCTACGAGTCTATGCGACCCTGTATGACAAGGGCAATTTCCCACAGGAATACCGAATAGGGACCCTTTTGACTCAAGCATGCATAGAGACAATCTAACATCGTAGTCATAAAAACGTGTAGAAAATTCAACAAAAATGAAGTTTTTTGACATGAATAGCAAAAAAAACAAAAATTATGTCAGACAAAGTAAAGAATATTTGTGGTTAACGGGCACCGTGGGGTGCCCGTTAACACAACCCTTTGTTTAAATCTCTTTTCATAATACTTTTGAGTTTTTGACCCCCCAAAAAAATTTGAGTGCCCAGATTCTTTTCTTCTCGAAAGAAATGCATGTAAACCAAACTTGGAGGAGCACTAGCCTAGCCCACAGAAGCTGACAAGTAACTCAGATTGTTAATTTACAACAAAGAGAGAGAGAGAGACTATGGCCTTGTTTGGCTGTATCTGGGATAAGGAAAGAGAAGGAGAAAATATCATTAATGACAAGTAACTAGTACTTAACGATGTTAGTACTAGTACCACCGAGCAATGAAACAAATTAGGACTACTTATAAAAAAAATTAAAACAAAAATTAAAAAATTAAAAAAAAAAAGTAGAAAGTTTCTTAACTATACATGATTTGCAGAACAAACATTTTGTTTCCTTGCTAAATAATGAAAGATTGGAGATGCAATTCTCCTCCTGAAATATCAAAAAGTTCCCTTGACAAATTAGAAATGATGCATATTGATAAGGGTAAAATTGTGAATGTGAATACTCATCAATATAGTATCATGAAGCGACGTTCAAAATAGATCCATCGGCCTCACTTGTCATAAATGGCAGTCAAACAGTTTTAGGAAGACGGGGTTAACTTATAGAAAGCTGACACTACTAAGCTAAAGGGAATAGGTGAAGCTGACGACTCTAACTAAGCTGAAGAGAGTAGGCGAAGCTGACTACCCTGACTAAGCTGAAGGGAGTAGGCGAAGCTAACGACCCTAACGAGGGAGTAGGCGAAACTGATGACCCCGACGAGGGAAGCTGATGACCCCGACTAAGTTGAAGGGAGTGGTCAAAACTGATGACCCTAACGAGGGAGTAGGCAAAGCTGACGACCCTAAAGCTGACGGCTCCAATGTACCCTTGACTTGGCCACCACGCATGAGTATATAAGGAAATGTCTTGTATCCCACGCTTAGTGTTAGTCTCCTACAAGGAAAGGATTCCGCAATATACACTCATAAGGATTCCTATAAGGAAAAGACTTCTAGCCCAAGGAAGAGAGGTCAACCATCTACTACTATAAAAGCCCCAATACCCTCATAAATCAAGGTACGCATAATTCACCCTAACTCTGGTACTCTAAAGTTGTGAATAAGAGAATTCTCTAACTTGACCGTCAGAGGATATTTGGCCAGTACTACATCGGTACTTCTCTTAAGATCTTCAGCTTTTGTGTTGTGCAGGTGCTGTTTCGAGTGTGCGAGAACCGTGTGGCTTACTGGTGATTTTTTCGACATCATCACATATGATTGTTGAAATATGAAATTTCCAACAACAAAAAAATGGTTACTGTGCGCACCGTAGGTGAGACCACTTGGCTGGGACTCACTTGGGCTGACAACTTATTTATATAGTGGGCTTAGATTTCCTACACTGGGTCATTCTCAACACTGAGACTCAATGAGATCACTTTTCTCTTTTCCACTGCCTGAATCACTCTTCTCTTTGCCCTCTCTCTCTCTCTCTCTCTCTCTCTTGCTCTCTCACTCTTTTTATCTTTCTCTTCGTGAACTTCAACAACCCCTTACGTTCCTGTGTTCCTTATATTTATAGCTCGAATTTAGTGGAGAGGCTATGATTATCTTTAGGTTTAGTGCAACAGGCGGTCCAATATCATTGATCATAAGTGGGAGGTTAGGTGAGAGTAGAGTGCAATGTGAGTGGCCTTGGAACTTGGTTTTCATTTCTACGGGTGTTCTCGGAAGCGACGTTTCCTTTGGTACTGCCGAACAGAAAAGGGACGGCGTGTTTGAATATACGCTCTTCAATGCTCGGGAAAGCGTTGCCAAGCAAGAGGAAGATGGCGAAACCTGGGCCTGTAGCTTGTGTGGGCTTAGGGTAGGCTCCCGAGCAGAGAAGGGTTAGGTTCATGGGCCATATCTCCATGTCAGAGTTCCAGGCCCAAATGGGCTCGGGCACAGGGGCAGTACAGTTACTTAAAAAAATAATGTCCAAGCAAGATATCAAAGAATATAAATTTTGGACAAGTTCATAAGACAAAAAAAATGCCCTTCAAAATTAACAAAATTAATTAAAAAAAATAGTGAAAAAAAAAAATATAAGGGAGATGTTAAAGAAAAAAAAAATACAAAACCCCACACTCACTTCACGTGAGTGGGGTTGTTTAAGGCAGTACTGCCACAATGTCACATCCTTGTAAAAAACAAAAAAAATAAAAATTAAATAAGATGAAAGTGGGACGTGTGGCTGGGTAACTTCCTGCCACACGCACCACTCAACAATTTCCAAAAAGCAAACGTACCTGAAATTCAGCCACAATCCTCACCAGCTGTACCCGAAATATGCTAGTGCAGTATTGCACTTTATTTGCAGTTTTGGCCCATGAACTGATCAGTTAAGAGGAAAAAAAAAAAAAAAAAAGGGAAAACTGCTTTTCAATTCCTCTATAAATTAGACAGGAACACGCACAAGAAAAAAAAGAGAATGTCGGAAACACAAAAAGAGAGCAATTACACGCACACAGCAAAGATAGAGAGAAGAAAAAAAAGAGAGGCACGGACGGAGAAGAGCATAGGTTTGTATATGAGATTTCATCAGTCCTTTTCTTATCAAAATCTCTCTCTCCTTCATTCTCAAATCCGAATTTTTGCTTGGTAATGCAAATAGGCTCGGGTTTCGTGGGGAGTTCCTAACTCCAAGCATTTTTCTTAAATACGAGTCTTTGACTCGTAACTCCTATTTGTACATTACTAAATAAAAATTCTCTCAAGTTGTGATGTAATGTCCATTTTAATTGGAGTTATTGACTCTACCTTATCAATGGAGTCCTTAACTCTATCCCATTATTGGAGTCCTTGACTCTACGCCACTAATAGAGTCCTTGACTCTACCCCATTAATGGAGTCCTTAACTCTACCATTTTAATTGAGTCCTTGACTCCATCAAATTAATGGAGACATTAACTCTACCAAATTAATCGTGACTAATTCTTTGGACTTATTAATTCCTTAAACAAGATTAGAGTTAATAATTCTTAAAATAAAATGACCATAAAATTGGGTTGGGGAAATTTTCCAATTCCAAATATGTTCACAATGATTAAATTGCTTCAAAGGAATTTTCTCTCCCTTAATTAAATTTGGGAATTTCAATCAAAATATTATTGAAATTCCGACAAATAAGCAAATGGAAGAAAGAGAAATTTATTTCTCAAAAAAAGAAAAAAAAAAAGAGAGAAAGAGAAATTTGTTCGATTGCCATAAAAGCATGATCCTTGAGACTAAAATCAATCATCTCAAATATAAAATTATGTCAATACTTAATTAAACACCGAGTATTGACTTAAAGATAGATCCATCATTTAAAGTTGGACAAGACCATATTTGACACTTTAAATCTAAAACCTCAATTTAAGAACTATGAAGTGGCTTGATGCCCGCCAAGGGTACGTAGGCAATCTAAACAAATCATTAAGTGCAGTCACAAATAAATAAAAACACATATCCCCTTAAACATAAAAATAAATTAACTTATGTACAAAGACGACATGGTTGGAATCAAAGAGTCTTCCCTTGAAATAAGGAATTGTAATTAAGAGATACATTATCTTGAATGGGTACTACTCACATCAATAAAACTCATACGCTAAAAGGCCTATGAGTGAAATTATGTTTGACAAATTTTACTAATTTGACAATGTTTGTTAAACATAATTTAACAATATTAGTTAAACATAATTTGACGATGTTTGTTAAACATAAGTTGACAATTATTGTTAAACATTGGTTAACAATTTTCGTCAACAATGATAGTTTCTAAAGCTTATTTGTTTTCGTAGGTAGAGTGATAGATAGTGGGGAGGGCAAGTTGGGGTTTGAACTTGAACCACGTATATGAGATATCATAAAAGATATTATTACCATAAAGTTGTTACTTGAATAAACCCCATATGAAGCTTATTAAAGTGTGCTTGATAATAATTTAATTTATAAATAGATAAGGGTAAAATTTATGTGCATTTCCTTGGGTGTTTGTATATTAGGTCCTTGATCAAATTCAATCAAGTGATTGCATTGACCAATGAATCATATAGCTAAATTAATTGTTGTTCAAAATTAAGCAATTAAATTTAATTGGAAAACCCAAGTACAATAACTAAGAAATTATACATAATTTTTGCCCGTAATAAATTTTATTCATTTAATTTGTTGCTTTTAAAATTATGGGATTTGATTTGTTTTTAGTACCTTTCAAAAATTTTGTAGAAACACCAAAAGAAGGAAGTTATTATTCAATCTTTATTGTATTAGAATAGTAGCCATCTACTTCACATGTATAGATTATAGAATACTCATTATTTTTTTCTTTTGCAAAATCATCACCGAATCATTCTCAATCTCACAAATCCCACAATTATGAGAAAAATAGAACTATAACCCTCCTTTATTTGAAAATAAAAAAATCACTAAAGTTCAAGATTAATGTTATATAAATATATCAAATAATTTTAGGAATGATCTTGAATTGACATTACAATTATACCTTTTTTGAATAAACTATACTAGAAAATTCGATCTTCATTGCATTGGTTCATAAAACACCTGAAGTCACAAAAACCCATTATGTAGCTAGCTTCCATTTTTGAGTGGGTAACAATTAAGCATACACCATGGTTGAAGATGTTATTGGCTAATAGGTTTAAGTAACTCTTTGTTGTTATTGGCTTGGACACAAATAAAACCCTTCATTCACGTCAATATCTACACTTTTGAGGGCACCAACTCAGGAGCATATATCACCCAACAACCGAATAAAAATCCTGTCTTATTCGTAATATTCCACTTGTTGCGCTTCACAACTTACAGTACCGCATCACGCGTAAGGGGTTTTTTTTTTTTTTTTTCTATAATTTTAAACTTTATTATTATATTTAAAAAATGAAGTATTACAAATTGTGATGAATGAAATATAAAGTGAAATGCTCAAAACGAGAATAGTGACATACCTGCTGAGAGCCTCTCTATTTGTACCTTGATTAGTAGGCTCAAGAATTCCAGTATCCAAATTCACCCTCGAAACTGGTTTATCTAATAATTCCTCTCCAACTTTCACAATATTATCCAAGTTTTCTTTGATGGCAATATCCACAGAAGAAATTGTTCTGTTTAATGTATCATCCTGCATTGTTTTATGTGGTAGGTTAGAATTTAGATAAATAAATAAATAAATATATATATATATATATATATATAGATAAAATTAAATTTCTCAAGCTTTTTAAATCTTTTTTTTTTCCCCCTTTTGACATAATTTGTGGCTATATGACAAATGGATGATTAGTAAATACCTAAATTCGAAGATAATATTGTTGAGACTGAAAGACTTGAAGGTCAGTCCAAAGATAACCGTCCATTGTGTCTTTATTAGCTTCCATAAGTGTATCCACTGATGGACTGTCACCCTTGTGGGTCAACCATTGATGCAAAGCCCACTTAGCCACTTCATTGGCATCATAGGTATTTTCTATTTTTTGTGAACCAGTTCCTAAGGAAACAACTAGAAAACGAACTTTGGCGATTACTTTGCTAGGAATGATTTCTTTTATTGCTTCTCCAATAGCAAGCTTAGTCTGCAAAGAACAAATACAAATGAATAAATATTTTTATTGCTAGTTTTGAAAACTAAAAATTAAAAATTAAATCTTCAAATTACCGGATAGTTAGCAGCAACACCACCATCAATTAGATTAAATTCCCTCACTCCCATTTTGGGATCATTGGTTTCAAAATAGTAAGCTGGAAGAAATGTTGGGGCAGCTGAAGTTCCTATGCATATATCTGAGAGCAAGGCATCCATGCTAGGATTCTTCTTCACCTTATAACCATGAAAAAAGACACTGTTAATATAGACATTGTTAAAAGACATTACACTCAAACATGAAAAGAACAATAATAATTGTAATAAAAAATAAAATAAAATTTTAATGATATAGACTAACCTTGTAACTAGAGACGATAGTAGGATGTCTTAGCTTGATATCATAGGTTGGAATCACTACATTTGTCAATGTCTAGTGTAAATGGGTATCGCCTAACTTTTCTTTGAGGATTATGTAAATACTGGCCGTCATATTTTGGACCAGTCAAAATTTTGACAATCTCTACTGCTTCAGTAATTACCCTGTTGCTCAAGGAAATATATAGAAGATTAGATCAATAACTTAAAAGATATACGTGTGTATGAGAAAAAAATAATAAAAATATAACTTAACATTATTTTCTATAAAAAAAAAAAAAAAAAAAAACAAAAAAACAAAAACAAAAACAAAAGCAAAAGCAAAAACAAACAAGCAAACCCCATAACATACATGGCATAGGTGTTGATGGTTGATATTTTATCATCAAGATTTACCTGCTATGTTGAGGGAAGATTTTAGGGCAGTGATCAAGATAGAAGTTTTTGATATCTTTTGCAGCAAACAAAGGGCGATTGTTTTAATTTGGGGCAGTTAGCATGCTAGTCACAAGGCCACCAGTGTTAGTCCCAGCAATTATATCAAAATAGTCAGCAATTCTTGCATCCGGCCCATCCAATTTCTGAACATAACCAATTGAAAAAAAATAATAATAAAAATTTACCAATCATCAATATCAATATATATATATAAAAGTAGAAACCTCATGCTAGAGAGTGTTAACAATATAAAGTGAGAGGAAAACTAAATAGTCTGTATATTAATGTGTGTAAAATAATGTACAAAAGAGAGCCTTATATAGGTTAGGTATGTGTGCAATACAAGTAATATAAGTACAGTACAAGTAAGGTATACTGGGCTAAGCCCAATGGGCTAATCTAGCCTAATCTATACACTAACATCCCCCCTCAAACTCGAGGTGGCAAGGAGGAAGCCAACTGGAAGATCTCAAAGACGACGAGGCAGGTGAGACTTGGTGAAGATATCAGCAGGCTGGTCAGTAGAGGAGCTGGAGAACAACTTGAGATTGCCTTTCTTGAGATGCTGGCAAGTGATGCGACAGTCGATCTCAATGTGCTTGGTGTGTTCGTGGAAGACATCATTATGAGCAATGTAGATAGCACTACGATTGTCACAATAAAGAGGAGTAGCAGTGAGCTGTGGAGCATCCATGTCAGCCAAGAGCCAGCAAAGTCAGACAAGCTCACAGGTGGTGTCGGCAAAGGCACGATACTCAGCCTCAGTACTGGAACGGGAAACAACATCTTGCATCTTGCTACGCCACGAGACAAGAGAAGTACCCAACAAGAAACAAAAACCTGTGATAGAGCATCGATCAGTCGGATCACCTGCCCAGTCTGCATCTAAATAAGCATGAACCTCAAGAGAAGACCGAAAGGAGTAGTGTAGACCATGATAAAGTGTGCCCTTGACATATTGGAGAATCCGAAGAACAACAGCATAGTGGATAGAACGAGAGGCATCCATGAACTTACTAACCATACCCACGACATGTGAAATATCCGGACGAGTAACAGTGAGATAGATCAGACTACCAACCAACTGACGATAGCGAGTAGTATCGGATATAGGTTCACCATCCAAGGGTGTGAGCTTTGCATTGTATTCCAATGGAGTGGAAACAGTCTTGTTGTCAGAGGATGAGGTAATCTCAAAAGCATATTTAGTTTGGAAAAGATAGTATCCATCAGAGGATGAGGTAATCTCAAGCCCAAGAAAATAACTGAGAGTGCCCAGATCTTTCATATCAAAATGCTAACTAAGGAAGTGCTGAAGAGAGCGGATACCTGTAGAATCATCTCCAGTAATAATCATATCATCAACATAAAGAAGAATAAGAGTGATACCAGCAGAGGATCTTCGGACAAAGAGAGCAGTGTCATGAGGACTCGAAGTGAAACCCTGCTGAGCAACAACTAAACTAAACTTTTCAAACCAAGCTCAAGGAGCCTGCTTAAGGCCATAAAGAGCACAGCGAAGGCGACAAACTTGATTAACTGAGTGTGGATAGCCAAGGGGTGGATGCATGTATACTTCTTCTTGGAGGTCTCCATTGAGGAAAGCATTCTTCACATCCATTTAATAAAGAGGCCAACGGCGAACAGCAACCATAGCAATGAGACATCTGATAGATGTAAGGCGAGTAACAGGAGCAAATGTTTTCTCATAGTCAATGCCATACTCCTGAGTAAAGCCCTTGGCAACTAGGCGAGTCTTGTATCGTTCAACAGATCCATCAGCCTTGGTCCTTATCTTGTAAACCCATCTACAACCTACTACAGACTGACTAGGAGACAAATCAACCATGTCCCAAGTGTGATTTTTATGAAGGGCATCTAGTTCTTCGTTCATAGCTTGCTGCCAAAGAGGGTCAATATGGACCTCACAATAGGTGTGAGGTTCATAGAGGGTGGCAAGAGCAAAAGAGTAGTGATAATCAGTGAGATAAGGGGGAGGAATGCTTACCCGAGTGGAAGGACGAAGTTCAGGACCAACAGGAGGTTCAGGAAAGGGTGGTGCCATAGGATCCAAGACAGGCGGGTCATATGCCAGGAACAGAACCGGAGATGAGTCGTCTAGAGAGGCAGCCAATGTCGAAAAATCCTCAACAAGTTCAGGATAGAGAGGGAGGAAAAGATCAGTAAAAATTGGAGACTCTGAGGAAAAAGATGTAGGAAACTGTTGAAGACTTGTGAAAGGATGATGTTCCCAAAACTCAACATGACAGGAGGCACGAAGGCGACGAGAAATGGGATTATAGCAACGAAACCCCTTTTAAGATACACCATAACCAAGGAAACAACAAAGACGAGCACAAGGCTGGAGTTTTGTTCGTTCATGAGGAGGAAGAGAGACAAAGCAAGCACAACCAAAAACTCAAAGAGAGGAGTAGTCAAGAGTTTGACCATAGAGAAGCTCGAATGGAGATTTCTTATGTGTAGTTGGTGAAGGAATACGATTAATGGTGTACATAACAGTGAGTGCAACCTCACCCCAAAAACGCTCAGGAAGAGAGGCAAAAATGAGAAGGGTACAGATAACATCAAGAATGTGACGATGTTTTCGTTCTGCACGACCATTTTGTTGAGAGATGTAAGGACGAGACCGCTGAGGAAGGGTACCATGACTGTCTAAAAAGGATAGGAAAGATTTATCATTATATTCTTGAGCATTATCTGATCGAAAGACTTAGACGGTACGATTAAACTGTGTTTCAATCATTTTATGAAATGTTTGGTAAATAGACACAAGTTCAAACCTATAGTGAAGTAGATAAATTTAAGTATATCGAGAAAAATCATCCAAAAATATAACAAAATATCTAGATTTCCCTTCAGTGGGAATAGGTGCAGGACCCCAAATATCATAATGTATAAGATTAAAAGGTGCAGAAGAAAATGAGTTACTATTATTAAAGGGCAATTTAGTTTGTTTGCCAAAATGACATGAAGTACAATCAAATTTTTGAAATTAAACTGAACCTAAATAACCTTGAGAAGCTAACAACTAAAGACCAGATAAGGATGGATAACCAAGATGAGTATGCCATAAATCAGGTGAGAGGGTGGCAGTGGTAGTAACTGTAGAAATAACTTGTGAATGAATCTTCAAGTCATGAACCTCAAACATGCGACCAACCTTACGGCCTGTCCCAAGCACTTGACCTGTCTAGGGATCCTGCACATCCACACCATGATTAGTAAATAGAAGATCTACGCCTAATTCACAAAGTTGACCAACAGAAAGCAAATTGAGGGATAACTTTGGGATATGAAAAGTGTCACTAAGGGACAAACAAGGAGAAGAGATTGTTCCTTTATGACTAACAGGCATAGGAGTTCCATCGGCAGTGTAAATGGTGATTGGATGTTCTAAGAGTGCCTTATCAGAAAATTGGGATTCATCAGGAGTCATACAGTTACAACATGCAGTATCAAAAAACCAAGGTTGTTTACCTGAGGTGACAGAAAAGGCAGTGGAAGTGCGGGATAAAACCTGTTGAACAACTGTCTCAATATCAGCCGTAGTAGGTAAGGAAGCCAAAGATGGACCTGTAGGAACCGATGGATCTGAAGGACATACAGCAGCTGCTCGAGGAAAAGAAGCTTTATTCTGCTCTTGCACAAATTTCTGCAGTTTGCGACAAACTAAGATGTCATGGCCTTTAGCATGGCAAAACTTGCAGTGAGTACCTTTGGAAGACTAAGAGGTAGGACGCCGAGAGTTTATTCGTGGAGGAGCAGTGAATGCAGCAATGGGAGGCTGTGGAGATAGTGTAGCCAATACATGATCAGATGATGACATGTGATGAGTAGGCCGATGGTTCTCCTCAGAAATGAGCTCCTTGACTGCAGTATCAAAAGAAGGAGTAGGAGACCGGCTAAGCAGAGAAGCCCTAGTAGGCTCAAAATCCTCACATAAACCCATCATGAAGTGCATAAATTTACGGCGATCCCGATATTTGACAAATAGCTTAATGTCCTTAGAACACACTAGTGGAGGATCTGCAGCAGAGAGTTGTTCCCACATAGTAGAAGTCTTAGAATAAAAATCAGAAATAGACTGACCTGGCTCTTGGCACATTTGATAAAGTTTTGATTCAATGTGGAACTCCAAGCTTGAATCATTTGTACAATTATAACGATCGGCCAAAAATTTCTAAGTAGCCTTAGCAGTTTCAAGACAAGGAAGAAGATTATGAATGGAGGGAATAGATGTATTAATAAACCAAGACAAGATCTTACTCTGAATACTCTCCCATTCCTCTAGGCGTTCTTCATAATCATCAACAATCTTGGAGGCATCTTCAGCAGCTGTGGCTTTCGACTTAGGGTTTGGTACTGGCTTAGGAATTGAACCAGTCACATATCTCCACAGTTTACGACCCTTGAGAACGACAGTCATATTCTGAGACCATGCATGATAGCTAGTAGGACCATCCAACATAATAGTGATAGGACAAATGATATCTTGTTCGTTTTGTTGAGCCATAATGAAGAAAATGATCATTCCTACTTGCACTAGTAGTCTAGGGTTTAGTCGCCTATATATACTCATGTTAGGGTTCATTGTAACATAGGTTATTGTACTACACTCTTATACAATAAAGATGTAACCATTAAGGGATTCCTCTGTGGATGTAGGCCGACAAGGCTGAACCACGTAACCCTCGTGTTCTCGTTGTTCCTATTCTATGCTTCCTCTTCCGCATCCACTCTAGCATACACAACATAGTATAACACATCGCGTTGCTAATAATGTTATTTAACAGAGAGCATGGAGTTGTGCCAAGTTGCGCATTTCTTAAAGTTCTTTTTATTTAGGCTTCTACTTCAAAGAATTTGCATTTATATTAAATTATTAGTTCATTGAATCAGCTAATAGAGTAAATATATATACTAATTATCTATAGTTGTGTGTAGGGTCACGTTTTGTAGCCCAAGCCCAAAAGTTATGGGATTTGAGTCTAAAGAGCCCAATACAATAAATTTGTAGAGAGTGGATGAAAGAACTGGGTTATTTGTGAATTGGACAACGGCTAGTAAGGATTTTAAAAGACAAATAAGCACAAAAACATACTTAAAACTTGATCAAACTGGTGTCCGAGAAGATGAATTATGAACCAAAACTACTGTTCCTGAAAATTAATGCAGTCCTTAGTGCTACAGTAAATCTTCTTCCCTTCTATTTTTCTATATCCTTCGATCCCCCTCTTATAGGAGGTCTTTTACATTATATAACTTCCTTTTAGACCATCTTGATCGTACACTTGTTCATCATCTAAGCTTTCACTTGAGTATATGTCCTATCAGGCATCTTCTTTGGCTCTTTGTGAATGGTGGTAGTTGAGACTGCACTGTTCAGGGGTCTTCTCCACATAAATGCGGCCAGAAAAGTTGTTGCAGTGCATTTAATGCGGTGGTCACTTGAGTATATGTCCTATTAGGCATCTTCTTTGGCTCTTTGTGAATGGTGGTGGTTGAGACTGCACTGTTCAGGGGTCTTCTCCACATAAATGCGGTCAGAAAAGTTGCTGCAGTGCATTTAATGCGGTGGTAGCAGCTTTTCTTTTAGATATTTCTCTATTCTTATCATCTTTGTACGTGCCTGAAGTTCATCCTTATCGTTGGAACTTCCTGGAAGGTCATCTAAATCGCCGTAGTACTTGCTTAACCGATATTCATTCTATCCGAGAAGGACAACCTCCTCGGACTATATTCCTCTATCCTTTCCTTGCATGATCCTCCATTCCGTGGCCTCTCCCAATCATTTACTCCTCCTCGGATGTATCCACATCCTCGAATAGGGCCCAAAGTCCAGTATACAAATTTGGACTCTTACTCCCACATTGTGCATTAATTATTTTTAGCAAAAAAAAAAAAAAGTTGTGCATTAATTATTTATATTAAATGAATTTATAAGATTATTTTTATAAACTTTATTTAAGAAATAGTTTTTAGTTGGAATAATAATATTAGATTTACAATATGATATTGTTCCTCATGTTTAGTTGCTTTGACAAAAATTGACACAAAAACTATATAAAAAAAAAAAAAAAATTAAACATTTGTGAATTCACTAAAAATTAATCTTAACTCTTTAAATTTCCTGATTCCTTTTAGTGACGTGTGATGTGTGTGTGTGTGGAACTAACATTGTGTTATTTATTTTATGTAATTAGAAAGATAACTAATAGAATGAATATATTTATTTTGTTATATTAATTATTTTAAGCATACTGAAATTTTAATATCACTATTCTAAGATTTATACGAGAAACAATTAATTTTTTTTTTTTTTTAATGTGAGAAACAATTGATTTGAAATATAGTATTCTTACTAAAATTTTAGTTGTCTTCGCAAATATTGAAACAATGTCCAACAAAAAAAAAAAAAAAAAAAAAAAAAAAAAAAACACTTTACTAACACAAAATCCAGAATGTAAAAAAAAATAATTAAAGGATATTTGCATTTTTTATGCGCATGAAACATGCCAATTTATATGACCCAATATATCATGCAATTTTCAATTTAAAAACACATATATATACTATGATCAAATCACTACATTATTCTTAATGTCTTTCTATTTTGTCTATAAAATAACTAAAGATTACATTTTTTTACAAGGAAAGTTATTGAAATTTTTATATATATACATTGATAGTTGAGGGTGAGATATCTAAATCTGAATGTCTCTATTAGAAATTAAGATGCCAACCAGTTAAACTAAATCTTATTGAAATATTGGAGAAAACTAAAATGAGTTGAATCGCATATCGTGCGAGAACTCAGCTAGTTACAAGAAGAAATATAATGCCCATCAATGGGATACATGCAAGCTAGAAAATAATGACACAGCTAGAACATGCAAAGAGATACATACAAGTAAAAAAAAACGTGACATATATAGATGATTTTGACTTGTACGTATTCGGGAATGGGTAAGTTGAACTTTATTCACACACCAAAAAGAAAAGAAGGAAATCAATTGAACTTTTACAACACCCTATATTATTGTCTACCATAACTACTAAAAATTGTACCAAATAAATACTAGGAACTAAAGGAAGACAGTTGACATATTGACGAGTAAATTATCTAACCCATCTCAATCCTAGTAGACCAACTTTGAGTTTTTTAAAAAAGTTTGGGGTAACAGTTTAAAATTTGATAGGGTAGACCAGATTTGAGTTTTCTAAAACAATAATTGTAGGCTACATAATTTTCTACAATATTTTTCACAACTATTTAATTAAAGTATTGTGATTGATTAAGCTTGTATCAAAACCAAACGACTTTAATAATCTATTTAATTTTCTAAAATCATTACAAAGAAAGTCATTGGTCTAATTTTTTTTTTTTTTAACCAAGTCTTAGTCTCAAAATTTTAAGGTTGATTAGTTAAACTGTTATACAATTAAAAGAGACATAAATTACCTGAATTTCAGATTCTAGGAACTCAATCATAATACTTGGAATTATCCCTCTTATTCCTCCTCCATCAATGCTAAGAATGGTGATTAGATCTCCATATTCTTCAGGATTAATTTCAAAAAGGGGTTGTGTTTGATCCATTGGAACAATAAAATGAAAATATAGGGTTCTAAACGTTGTGTGTATGAGAGTTATCAAAGGCTGTGTATGAGAATAGACCGTAAAGAATACTTAATGTAACTATGTGATTGAAGTTCCTCCTATAGATATATACTAGTAATAATTGTACGTCGGTAATAAATTTTTAGCTATGCGTGTGACATTATTGCAACTTCTTGTAATATTGTCACATGCATATCAATGTTACAACATATTGTAATGTTGTCATGCTTATCTGAAAAAAAAAAGCTATTGAATATTAAGCTAGAAAAAAGAGAGTGATGAAAAGAGATATGCATTACAACGTACTGTTTGTTAATTAACCTAGAAAAGAAAAACTAGGGTTATAATTTTGAGTGTTTTCTAGCTTTAAAAGGATTCCTGTATTTAATTGGAAAGCCTGACCCATAAAGCGATGGCATCCCAACGGGCCACTCTCAATCCTGAAGCCCAAATCACCCATGGCCCAATGTGAGTCCTCGGTCGTGACAATCATGCAAATATGCATGGCAATCAAATTGGACAAATTCGCATCACCCACCTAGTTAGCCAATCATTCATGCGTTTTCAAATTTAATATCATTGAGCTTGAGGTTAACAATTGAGCTACTTAAGATTATAATTATTAAATCTAGACCGACCGAAACGATTGGATTGATGAATTGATAATTTGGTACTTAAATTGGTCCGGGTTTTTAATTAACTGGACCATTTAAGCATATTATTAAGTCAAATTCAATGAGTTCTTTAGAACTCATTTAGATGGATTCTTAATAATGTTTAAATTTTCTCAAGTAGTACTTCAAATAATTTATTTATATAATTTTTAAATTTAAAATTTATAAATATTTTGACATTTTGGTTTTTTGGAAAAAGAAATTTTATATTCATTATATTTTTGTCGTATTAATTATTTCTACTTATATTTGTGTTGACATTTTTAATATATGTCTATCTTTGTCATAGTTGTGTGTGTGTGTGTGTATTTATATATCTCTCTCTAATAAGTTAAGAGCCTGTTTGGAATGTGATACAAGCTTCGGCTTATTTGAATTTTTAGCTTTTTTTTATACTATTTATAGATTTTATTATACCATTCAACTAGCTTTTAACTTTTTTTTTTTACACTTTTAGCAAAAAAATTTCAATTTCAACTAAATAAACTTAATATTCTTATATGTTGAATAACCTTATAGCTAGCTATTTTTTTTAATATTGACTATAGTCTATATCTATTTATATACTGTAACTTAAAAGGGTTGAGGAATTCCAATGTAGGAGAGGGAGAGTGTTGAAGAGCCTGAATTTCTAATTTATAATCAAATCTGTCATTCACAATATAAGATGATGACCGATCTCTCAAGGTGACCCTAGTTACAAAAGAGACTAACATTTTTAGGCAAAGTATTCATATGAAAGTAAAGTTCCATGTACCTTAACAAACCAATTCTTAGTTCATTTTTTTTTTTTTAATAAAAAGATTACGTGATAGATTTTGATATCATATTTAACATTTTTTTCAATTTGAATTATTAGTAGGTAGCCTTTTTTTTTCCCCTAATGGAAGAAGGGGTTAGTAGGTAGCTTTCATCTTCAAGTTAGGACTTAGGACCACTTTATCTTTTTACATTACACCAACTCTATTGAACATGTCACTCCAATGGATGGCTAGTCTTCTTATATATGGATGAAACCAATGTGTAAGGCATTTTTTTCCCTTTGATATTGGAATACATTCTAAAGGGTAGGTAACAACCTTCAATCATGCAAGAAAGTCTCTCTTTTAAGAACTTAATGAGTGAATACCGCATAAAAAGTTGGTAGGGCCATTTTTTGCAAAAAGTATAAAAATATATCATATGGTATTTATTCACTGCACCATTACACAAATGCATGACTTAGTATAATAAATAGACAAGTTACTTTCTCTAATCTTGCCACCAATTATTTGTGGAATAAATTCTTTTACTAATGAGGGTGTTTAGTCAGTTTAGAGCTCTTCTACCAATTGATCGTTCTTTTAGGTGTGTTATTTTTAGTCCACGCTCACCAGTTAATTACAAAGAGAAATCTCTTAACCACAGCCCAAGATGTTCGTTTTTCGTTTCAAAACCAAGACGCTAGTTTTTTGTACCAAAACCAAGACCTCAATTTGAAACATATATTAATGATACAGTGTTACCTCAAATCTAAATATATAATAACATAATATGGGAAAGATTGGAATTATGTGTATATATATATATATATATATATATATATAAAAGATAGGAATTAACTGCCTTCGATCGATAGGCACATTGTACATATACTAACACACTGCAAGCTCTTGTATTATGAGCTATGACCCTAGAATTGATACTCAAATGACACACAAGTTACAAAATTAGTGCTTCAAAAGAGAATCAGCTTCGCACTGGGGTCTTCCTAGCTTGAGTCTCATCAGCCGCAGTAAATTTTGTAACAAAACTCATTCACCAATATATGGCGCAGACAATAATACTACTAACATATATATGGTACCAGCCTAAGTAGAGTATCAAAATTGTGGAAGGCAAAAACGTGTTGAGGTCCTGCAAAATCCTTAGGTGACTACTACAGCAGGAGAAGCATTAACATGTAAGCGTGATTCACTGGCTTGCCTAAACGACAAGGTTGAAAGTTTGTTTATGGATTCATCATCAGGACTAGACGACCTCTCACTTGAACCTGACCATTTCATTTGCATGAAGCTTCTCTTTCTCCAAGGACCCATATGGATTTTCTTTTCCTTCATCGACTTCTTGGCTGCATCACACACAACTCGAACAATGGCGTTGAGGTAGTCAGGTTTCCCTATGTAATATTCTGGTAACTGGCTGGTAAGTTTGTGGTACTCATCACATGCTTTTGCAATCTTGAATTGGTCACGGAACTCCAACTCAATCAGGAATGATATTTGTTTCTTTCGAGAGGCTGTGCTTGCTATCACTTCAATATACTCATGTGAACCTATATTCCAAGATAACAAAAGCACCAAGAAAGCACTGTTTTGAGTTTTGGTCATAATTTTAAAGCACATACATTAAGGCAAAGGAAACAAATGTCTAGCATGATGTTCTACTAAAATATTAAGTTATGCAAATTGAGCATAATTTAAACCACGGATGATTCATTTTTTAAAGAGGAAATAGAGGTTTTACCTCCTGGAAACTTTTTGGTGTGTCTCCATCTTGAGGTGCAGAGAGTGGCCCTGAACCCTTTTTCACAAAGCAAAGTGACGACGCCACGTCTAAGGCAGTGGATGCAACCATCGAAGCTTGGCTTTGAGCACTTGCAATAGTCCGACTCTTTGGCAAGCTCTATGACTCGGCTAAGCTCTTGTCTCAACCTAGATGCTGTTAAACTATAGTTCTCCAAAATCTCCTGAAAAATATAACATAATTAAAAACACAATCATTTTTAGCCTAAGCAATTTGATAGAAACTTGACAACCCATTTGTTCCATAAGATATAAACAAATTATAATCACCTCCTTTTTTTTTCCATTAATTTTTTTATTGATTTTTTTTTTTTTCTGTTTAATCAATTTGTTTACTGATAAAAATAATAATCTAGTTATGTGGCTGAAAATAATTGATGCTCTAAAGCTAAATTTTCCAGACATTTAAAACATAAGTATATTTGGATTTAATAATGATGGTGATTTAAGAAAGAAAAAAAGACAAAAAAGATGTAGCAATGCAATAAGACACGTGTATAGCCAATTATTGTCACAAACAATAACCTCTCTATGTCGTGCCAAATTAACCACAAACAAATGAGTGTTTTCCAGACACTTGAACCTGATATTTTATTTTCACTACCTTAATTCTGAAATAACAAAAATAACTATTCCAACTGTTACTTTTACGAAAAAACAAAATATTAAACCTAAATATCACTTATAATTAATCAAACAGAAAATATCAATATGAACACCATATGGATTTTTGGTAGAGTAGTTTGCGTAATATTATTGGTAATTTTTTTAAATATGTATAAAAAAAAAAGTGTGTAAAAATATATATAATATTATTTAAAATGTAAAAATGTGAGTTTGATATAGAAAAATAATCAAGCCCATAATACCATTCTTTCTTTCAAAAAAAAAATTTCATAGTATCATACACTTTTTTTGTTTTTTGGTTTTCTTTCAATTAATTAATGTCGGTGCTAGAGCCTTGAATCAGCAAGCTGCAGCCGTGTATTAATCACCGCATAAATATCTCAGCTTTCAATTACTTCCTATTTTGTTTGCACCTATCTAAAGTTTCAATTTTATTTTTTTAAATGGAAATAATTCAACTTTGCGTTTGTGTATAAATATATATATATATATATATATATATATATATATATATATAAAAGGTCGATCGAGGACAATAAGCAGAAAAATATCATTTTTTTTCCCTATTTTTCATTCTAGTTAGGCTATGCTAGTTGCTACACGAACACAAGAACATAATTTCAGAAAGAAGAAAAAATCACCAATTTTTTTTTTTTTAATTTTTACTTTTCCTTTATATCAAAATATTATGAAACACCAAAAAGAAACAATAAAAGGAATCTCCAACCTTTCTCTCATGCTTTTGCGAAAGAGAAGAATATATACGTAATATGAAAGATTGTGTTAATTAATGATATGTACCTGGAGTAAAACCTCTTGTGTTTCCCAGTACAAGTTTCTCTCAACTGGATCATCATGGGAGTCATTGCCATCGAATTCATATCCATCATGTTGGTCTTCCAAAGTGGAGTTTGAATCGTTACCATCTTCGCCAAAAAACTCAGAAACTTTCTCCTCGAGGCCGTCCATGCCCTGAATATTGTCTCCTAAAGCCTTCCCTTCAAGAAGAATACCCATCTTCTTGTAAGCAACGAAGAGAGAGAGAGAGAGAGAGAGAGAGAGAGAGATTGAGAAAAAAAAATGGTTGGTGCGTGATGAGAGTGCTGTTGAAAGAAAATTGAGCATGAGGCCGAGGGGGTTTATATAGGGTTTGCCACGTCAGAAATGAGAAAAATATTGTGAGTTCTAGACTTGGTAGTATGCTATTATTGGAGCCTGGAGGCTTATGGACTATTGTGGAGAAGTGCAGAATTTTGTGCAAAGGAAAAAAAATATATATATATATGAAATGGCCTTTTATAGCATTGTTATTAATACCGTTTTGGACCCTGTTTCGGTTTGTCCAGTGGAATAGAATATTTCGGTACCGGCCGATTTCGGCGTACCGTTTCAGGATATTTCGGGGTTCTTAAAAAATAATTTATATATATTCTTGTTGAACATAAAATTGTCAATTCTAATAAATAAATAACTAAATATCAAATAATACAAATCATTTAGTCTTAACTCTTAAGTTTTAAATATCAATTTAATATCACACAATAAGAAGATTTACAAGACAATAACTAAATATCAAAAAATACAAAATTTACTCCTCCTCCTCATCATCATCCATGAGAGAAGGATCAAATTCATCATCAAAAGAACTCCCAAGAACTTCTAGCACCCATTGGAACTTTACTCTTTCTTTTTTTTTTTTCTTTTTTTTCTTTTTTTTTTTTAATAATAGGCAAAATCCGGTACCCACCGAAATTTGCATCTCGGTCGAAATTGGCCGGAATTGACCGGAATGGTCCAGAATTTGACCCAAGGTGGAACATAAGTATTCCGGTACCGGTTTGCATACCGGTACGAAAAATTCCGGCCGTTCCGGCCGGAACGGAACGGAATCAATAACAAGGTTTTATAGTAAGTTACTAATTGTTTAATTTAGAAAAATTGTAAAGTTAATTATTGTGAATTTTACCAGGTTTACAACTTGATGGATAAACATGGTTGATGCCACGTCAAAAATATATACAAATTCGTGATTTTTTTTTTTTTTTTGAAAGTTGATAATGATATGTACAGTTTATAAGATTTCAATAAAATAAAAATTTATAATTATTGTAATATCACTTGTTTAGTATATAATAAAGTAGTGTTTCAATAAAAATAAAAATTATAATTATTGCAATGATCACTCTTTTAGTTTATAATAAAGCCACCATTAGTTTTATATGCTGGCATTGATAAAATCTCCATTATTTATGAGAAATTTTATCACTATCTTGTAATCCTCTTTGTGTTTTGAGGAAATTAGGGCGGGGGGGGGGGGAGGGGGGAGTATCGAGTTTTCTAAATTGCAAAAAGCCAATAATGACAAGAAATAATGCGTTTTCAAGGAATTGAGGGAAGAGTGAACCCGGTCTTTCTTCAGCTGCAAGTTTGACTAGAGAAGAAAAAAAATCCTAATATAGTAAATTCTTGTGTCAAAGCTTATCTGATTCCTCTTAGTATTTGTTTGGCAAAGATTATTTTTGTCAATTTATTTTATTATTCAACTTATTTTTGTTATTATTTATGAGTCTCATTACATTTTTTGGTACTATTTATGAGTCTCACTATACTATTTCAGCTAACTTTTACCGTTATCTATAGTACTTTTAATAAAAAAAATTTAATTTTAATAAAATAAGCTGATCTTAAACAGAATCTTGATAAGAAGATATGTATCATATTTATCCAAAGCGTAGAAGGAAAAACACTTGAAAGGGAGAGATAATTAGGTTAGCACGTAAACACATACAAATCAAATCCTTTACGCTTGGTCTTCGTGTTCCACCCCATCACATCATGTGTTTGATTTTTTTTTTTAAATTGACTATTATACCCTTATTACATAATAGAACAATATAACAAAGAGTGAGAGCTGTTGACTATCCTAATATAGTCAATTATTGACTATAAATTGACTATTATACATTTATTACATAATAGGTAAGAAATAGATTTATTTGTACTCATTAAATAATATAAAATTTATCAACAATTATATTTTTCAATGAGAAATGTTACTTTCACAACGTTTTTTGCAATACTTTCACAACAAAATTTATGTGGAAAGTTGTTACTAGTTCTAATTTGAATCCACCATTAAAATTATTTTTTTACTTATTAATATTAACTAATAACAATCTGTTACTTAAAATTTATTATAAAAATATTGTAAAAATATTATAGTAACATTTCTCAATTAGGATTTTTTATTCTTTATATTATTTCTCATTTCTCCATTTCATTTCATCCATACGTTTTTTTCTTGTCTTTTTTTCTTCTTTTTCTCCTCCACACACGTTGTCCTTATCTTATCCCCCCTTCTTTTCTTTATTTTTCTCCCTTATTCAAGAACATTCCAGCACTTAGCTGCTCTCATTCATTCTTTTTTTTCTCCAGCTCTCACTCTCTGTTGTAATGTTCTATGGGCCTTTCCTCTTTTGAAACCGCCATTTATTTCATCAATTGTTCAATTCTTTATTGTATATGTCTTTCCTTTTTTTTTTAGCGGCTCTCATTCTTTCTTTCTTTTTCTCCAACTCTCTCTCTCTTTTTTTTTTTTTTTTTTATTTGAGAAGAAAAATGTAGGTGAGAAGGCCATCAAGTCATGAATTGGAGTAGGTGAGAGAGGACATAAAATGAAACTGAGACAAAATCACAAAAGTAGTCTATTCTTGATATTTAAGTTGTTATATCAAATGTTTTCAAAAAAAAAAAAAATTGTTGTATCAAATAAAAAAATTTGTCTTAAAAAATAAAATAATTACTTAAAAAACAATTCAGCCCATATATGTCTACTATAATGTGGTGAATTTGAAAGTGAGACCTACCTCAAATATATCCTACTTTTGAATTACCTAAAATTTATGCTGTGAATTATATGCTCTCATAGTCTCATTGATAAATCTCCATTTTAGTTATGAGAAATTTATCATTATCCTGTAATCCTCTTGCAAAAAGCCAATAATGACAAGAAGTAATTTGTTTTCAAGGAATTGAGGGATGAGTGAAATGGGTATTTCTTCGATTGCAAGTTTGACTAGAGAAGGAAAAAAATGTTAATATAGTAAATTCTTGTGGTCATATATAGCTTATCCCTCTTAATAATAAGAAGTGTATAATCCAAAACCTAGAAGAAGGAAAAAAAAAAATCTTGGAAGTGAAGGATAATAAGGTAAGCAAGTAAAGATAAGGCTTTATGTTCCACGACATATCAGGGATATTTTGATCTGGTAATAAAGAATTATGATCAGGAATTGACGTCATATGTTGAAACTCTCGTAAGAAAAATATTATAAAAAATTAAAATAAAAAGTTTTTTTGAATAAACAAAAATAAATAAGTTGGGCACGAAATAGCTCAACTAAAATAAAGACATCATCCTTTTTTTTTTCTTTTTTCTCTCTTTTTTTCTTTTTTCAATAAGGACATCCTTTTAGCTCCATTTATTTGACTTAGTGCTAATTAATTTTATTTATCTTCATGATTAAACAAAGGGAACCTGCTTGTGTTGTCATTTTCATGATGGGGCCATGGGGAAGTATAATTCACAGCGTTTTTAGGTAATTCAAATGTAGGAAAGATTTTTATTATTTTATTAAAAAATAAAGATGTATGACATACAATAATTTGTGTAACATAAAATGAAACTATGAAATCTTTCTTTCTTTTTTTAATAAGAAAAAACTATGAAATCTTATCCAGGCAAAGATCATATTGTAGCCTATTCTTTTTTAAATTTAATAAAACGACAGAATTAGTCTCTATTATTCTTGATATTTAAGATGTCTTAAAAAAATAAAAGAATTACTTAAAAAAAATATTCTGCCCTTATAGGTTTATTATAATGTGGTGAATTTGAAAGTAATTAAGACCTACTCCTCTCAAATCTTTCCTACATTTGAATTACCTAAAATGTATGTTGTGAATTCACTACAAAAAACTAGACCTATAGTGGCATTTGTAAAAAACGCCATTATAGGCATATCTATAGTTGCGTTTGGAGTATTCTATAGTGGCGTTTTAAAAAATGGGTCTATAGCAGCGTTTCCAACGGCTTATAGTGGCGTTTTTTGCCACTATAGGTCATGGTCTTACAAGGGCCTATATTGGCATTTGTCAAATGCCACTATAGGCATTTTTTTTTGTTTTTGGTTGGTTAGGGCCTATAGTGGCGTTTGCCAAACGCCACTATAGGCCCTTGTAACAGTAAGACCTATAGTGGCGTTTGGCAAACGCCACTATAGGCCCTTCTTTTTTTCTTTTCTTTTCTTCCTGTTGGATAGGGCCTATAGTGGCAATTGACAAACGCTACTATAGGCATTTGTAAGAGTATGACCTATAGTGGCGTTTTGCAAACGCCACTATAGCCCAACAAAAAAAAAAAAAAAAGACTGAATGAGTGGTAAAGAAAACTATGGAATATGCCTAGAATATTCTATGGTATATTCCTAAATATTTGAATCTAATATATATATATATATATATATTTATTTATTTATTTATTTATTTATTTAAATGTATATATTATTATATATTTATATTTAAATGAGAAATGCTATGTCCACAATATTTTCACAACAAATCAAAGGTGGTTAGTTGTTACTGGTTCAAATTTGAACCTAGCACTAAGATTTCTTTTTTGCCTTAACAATTACAACCAATAGCAATCTGCCACTTAATACTAAGATTACTTTTTTACCCTAATAATAACAATTAGTAACAATCTCTGTTATTAAAAATTTATTGTGAAAATATTGTGGATATATCATTTATATATATATATATATATATATATATGCACACATACATACTTATCATTTGTATAAATATATATATATATATATAAATTTAAAAAAACATTAAACCCCCCCCCCCCCCCACCTACCCCCACTCTCCCATATCTCTCCCTTATCTGCACGCCAAGCCTCAAACTAATTCCTTTTTCTTTTGGTTTTTTTTTTTTTTTCTTTCTTTCTTTATTTTTCTCCCTTATCTCTCCACGCCAAGTCTCAGACTTCCTTAATTTCTCTTTTGTTTTTTTTTTTTTTTCCTTCTTTTTTCTCCCTTGTCTCCACTCCTCCATCTTTCTTCTTTTCTTTTTCTTTCACTCTTTCTTTCACTTCATACCTGAATTGATACTTTTCTCGTCCTCTCCATTTTGATTTTATTTCTTTTGTTTTATTTGTGGTGGTGTTAATGTTTGTGGGTTTTGGATTTGCAAATGGTGTTGCAGCTTGTTGGTTTTGTTCAAATTTGTAGATGGTGTTTGAAGCCATTGGTTGTATTGTTGCAGATAAGAATTTTAAAAAAAAAAAAGCAATTTATTATTGTTTTGGTCTATTTATATTTTGATAATAGTTTTGGTTTATTACTTGTTTGCTGTCAACTTTGGTTCATGGGTCTATGAGTGATTAATTTTTGTTAAATTCAAAATTTAAAAGTTTTGGTCTGTGGAGTTGCTATTTTTTTTTTTTTTAAATTGTTGGATGTGAGCATGTTGTGTTTGATTTTGAATTTTTTTAGGTGGGTTTGTGTTTTCATTTTGAATTTGCTGGGATAGCTATAGTGTTTGTATTTGGAGTTGCTATTTTTTTTTTTTTTTTAATTTTTGGATGTGAGCATGTTGTGTTTGATTTTGAATTTTTGTAAGTGGGTTTGTGTTTCATTTTGAATTTTCTGGGATTGCTATAGTGTTTGTATTTTGTTTTGTATCTTTTAATTTAATTAAATTTGTAATATTAATTTAGTTACAATCTTAATTCAATTAGGAAAAAAAATTTTCACGTCAAAAAAAAAAAAAAATTTCTTTTGATTACCAAAAATTAATTTTTGGTAATCAAAAGAATTTTTTTTTGGTGGTTTTTTGGCTATAGTGGCATTTGTAGTCTATAGTAGCGTTTCACAAATGCCACTATTGTACCGTCACTATAGACCTATAGTGGCGTTTGCAAATGCCACTATAGACCAATTTTTTTTTTTTTGAAAAAGGCTATAGTGGTGATTGTCGTCCTATAGTGGCGTTTTTGTAAAACGCCACTATAGGTCTATAATGGCGGTACAAAAGTGGTGTTTGTAAACGCCACTATAGCCAAAATGGGCCTATAGTGGCGTTTTTAGTATCTATAGTGGCGTTTCACAAACGCCACTATAGGTCCAATTTTTTGTAGTGATTATACTTCCCTATAGCCCCATCATTAAAACGACAACACAAGCAGGTTCCCTTTGTTTAATCATGAAGATAAATAAAATTAAATAGTACTAAGTCAGTAAATGGAGCTAAAAGGATGTCCTTACTGAAAAAAGAAAAAAAAGTGAAAAGAAAAAGAAAAAAGGGTGATGTCTTTATTTCAATCGAGTTATTTCTGTGCCCAACTTATTTATTTTTGTTTATTCAAAAAAAACATTTTATTTTAATTTTTTTTTTTTTGCAAGAGTTTCAACCTATGACATCCATTCCTGATCATAACTCTTTATCATTAGACCAAAACACCAATCGATTTTTGGTGTAGGCGGGGATTGAATATCAGATTTCTTATTCAATTATCAAAAACTTTATCAGTTCAATTAACTAGAATCCTTTTATTTTTTTAATATTTCTAATACAAGATAGAATTCTACTATAACTTAATCTAAGTGTATATGTGTGTGAAGTTCCCTCCTGGAGACTTGAACCCCAACCCTTGCCCCCCCACACCACATAAGCACTTATACTTGTGGAGTGATCATCGTATATAATGTGGTGAATTTGAAAGTAAGACCTACCCTTCTCAAAAAAAAAAAAAAAAAAAAATCCAGACCTACCTCAAATCTTTCCTACATTTGAATTACCTAAAATGTATGCTGTGAATTATACTTCACCATGGCCCCATCATTAAAATGACAACACAAGTAGATTCCCTTTGTTTAATCATGAAGATAAATAAAATTAAATAGTACTAAGTCAGTAAATGGAGCTAAAAGGATGTCCTTACTTAAAAAAGAGAAAAAGCAAAAGAAAAAAGGGTGATGTCTTTATTTCAGTCAAGCTGTTTCCGTGCCCAACTTATTTATATTTGTTTATTGAAAAAAAAAACTTTTTATTTTAATTTTTTATAATATTTTTTTGCGAGAGTTTCAACCTATGGCGTTCATTTCTAATCATAACTCTTTATCATCAAACCAAAACACCAATAAATTTTTGGTGTAGGCGGGGATTAAATCTCAGATTTCTTATTTAATTATAAGAAACTTTACCAGTTGAGTTAACTAGAATCCTTTTATTTTTTTAATATTTTTGATACAAGATAGAATTCTACTCTAATCTAATCTAAATGTATATGTGTGTGAAATTCCCTCCTGGAGACTTGAACCCTGGCCTTTGCCCCCCACACCCCACACTCCACAAGCACTTATACTTGTAGAGTGACCACCGTATATAATGTGGTGAATTTGAAAGTGAGACCTACTCTTCTCAAAAAAAAAAATGCGAGACCTACCTCAAATCTTTCCTACATTTGAATTACCTAAAATGTATGCTGTGAATTATACTTCCCTATGGCCCCATCATTAAAATTAGGGATGGCAATTTTTACCCGATCCGCGGGTACCCGGTCCGGCCCGACCCTAATGGGCCGGATTTTACCCGGTCCGATTAGAAATAGGGCCGGGTATGGGTTTTAAAAAAAAAAACCCCGAAACGGGTCCAGGTCGAGTCCGGGTTTTATAAAAAAAATCCGAAACCCGACCCGGATATAACCCAGTTACTATAAAATTACAAAAAACCCCCTATATATATAGCTATAACTAACCCTATCCCTCATTTTTTCCACAGCAGAGCTCACGCCTCCCTCAGTCTCTCCTCACCCTCATTTCATTTCACCTCACAGCCTCACACCTTCGCCTCTCATCTCCAGCTCACAATCTCACTCACTCTATCTTAGCTCTCTCACTCACTCACTGTCACTGTCTCACACAGCCACCTTTCCCTCTTCATCTCTCAGCTCTCACACTAACACGGAGCGCACAAGCAGTCAAGCATAGGCTGTCAGGCACAGATCTCAACTCCATTTCGTGTCGATCTCACACTGAAACCCAGCCCTCTGCCATTCTTATCTTCCTCGCCCATGGCCTCACAGCGTCACCCCACCTCGATCTCCATTTTTTTTCTTTTTTTCTTTTCTGGGTTCAGTTCGTTTTTTCTTTTTCTTTTTTTCTGGGTTCGGTTCTTTTTTTTTTTTTTTTTTTTCTGGGTTCAGTTTCGTTTTTTCTTTTTTCTTTTTTTTTTTTCTGGGTTCGGTTCGTCTTAATGTGAGTTTGTGTTTGTGTTTGGTTTGTGATTTTGAAAGGGAAAATCACAGATCTAAATTTGTGTTTGGTTTGTGATTTTGAAAGGAAAAATCACAAATTTGATCGTGTTTGGTCTGTGTTTATGTTTATGTTTGTGATTTTGGGCCTAAAAATAAGTTTGTGGTTCTGATTTTGGGCTTGGCTGAGCATGAGGGGACGGGGCCCGCGGGGCCCGCGGAGGCCTGACGGGGTGGGTTCAGGATTAAGATAAAAACCCGTTTAATAAACGGGCCAGGTCCGGGTTTCTAAGAAAGACCCGCGGGTCGGGTCCGAGCATGAAAAAACCCGGCCCGAACCCGACCCGTTGCCATTCCTAATTAAAATGACAATACAAGCAAGTTCTCTTTGTTTAATCATGAAGATAAATAAAATTAAATAGCACTAAGTCAGTAAATGGAGCTAAAAGGATGTCCTTACTGAAAAAAAGAAAAAAAGAGAAAAAAAAAAGGGTGATGCCTTTATTTCAATTGAGCTGTTTCTATGCCCAACTTATTTATTTTTGTTTGTTCAAAAAAAAAATTTAATATTTTTTTGCGAGAGTTTCAATCTATAACGTTCATTCCTGATCATAACTCTTTATCATCAGACCAAAACACCAATCGATTTTTGGTATAGGTGGAGATTGAATCTCAGATCTCTTATTTAACTATCAAAAACTTTACTAGTTGAATTAACTAGAATCCTTTTATTTTTTTTAATATTTCTGATACAAGATAGAATTCTACTCTAATATAATCTAAATGTATATGTGTGTGAAATTCCTTCCTAGAGACTTGAACCCTGGCTTTTGCCCCTCACACCCCACAAGCACTTATACTTGTAGAGTGACCACCGCATATAATGTGGTGAATTTGAAAGTGGGACCTACTCTTCTCAAAAAAAAAAAAAAAAAAAAACTGAGACCTACCTCAAATCTTTCCTACATTTGAATTACCTAAAATGTATAATGGTGAGAACCAAAATCTTGCGGGTTTGGCTCCCCAAAGAGGACAATAAGCTTGCAGGGGTTGGAACAAAATCCTCCCTTACATGTATACTGTGAATTATACTTCCCCATGGCCCCATCATTAAAATGACAATACAAGCAGGTTCCCTTTGTTTAATCATGAAGAAAAATAAAATTAAATAGTACTAAGTCAGTAAATTGAGCTAAAAGGATGTCCTTACTGGGAAAAAAAGAAAAGGGTGATGTCTTTATTTCAGTCGGGCTGTTTCCGTGCCCAACTTATTTATTTTTGTTTATTCAAAAAAAAATTTATTTTAATTTTTTATAATATTTTTTTTGTGAGAGTTTTAACCTATAGCGTCTATTTGTAATCGTAACTCTTTATCATCAGACCAAAACACCAATTGATTTTTGGTGTAGGCGAGAATTAAATCTCAGATCTCTTATGCAACTATCAGAAACTTTACCAGTTGAATTAATTAAAATCCTTTTATTTTTTTAATATCTCTGATACAAAATAAAATTCTACTCTAACCTAATTTAAGTGTATATGTGTGTGAAATTTCCTCTTGGAGACTTGAACCCCGGCCCTTACCCTTCCACACCTTACAAGCACTTATACTTATAGAGTGACTATCATACCAAAGGTGTACAATGGTTATTTTTTTTAATATTTAAAGCTAATTATTTAATTAACCTTGCTTTTAATTATTTGACCAATCACCATCAACCTTATTGGCCGTTTCATTTATTTCATAGTCCAAACTCCATAGTAGGTTTTTGGACATAGTCAATAGTCTATACACTATTAAATTTATTAAATAAAATTTGAACTGTCAAATGGACGAAATGGATAAAAAACTGCAAAGTTCTTGGTATATATATTATATTTCTTCTTCTTCTTCTTTAACTGGATACTTTAGGTTTGTTTAATTAAAAGGCAGAAATTAAAAATAAAGTGTGGGGGTCTTTTTTGTGTTTGGGCTAGGCTGCCTCCTGCGGTGATGGGCCCTAATGTGTTCTGAGTAGGGAAGTTGAGACCGGCCCAACTGCAACTCACTTTGGGCCGGTTTACGCACAAACTTAGCCTAATCTGCCAGAAATACCCTTACGGCAAGCAGAGCTATTACAATAAGATTACGGCAGGTAGTATAATAATAATAAAAGAAAAACAGAGTGCAACAGCTTTTTGTTAACAACAAGGACCAAATAACACAGCAGTGATAAGGACAATGATAATAATGGTTTTTATAAGAGAGAACAATCGATTGAATGATGAGTTAATCAAAATAAACGTCAAAGCCAAAACCGGGTCCGTTTGGCAGACATCAAAGAGGGAGAACGTTTCCTCTCAATGAAACTAACCTCCCCGGAGAATATCCTGCCGTGGGGATTAATGACTTTGAGGGAATCGGACCTAAATGATAAATGCCCGAAGAAAGTTCTCGATTCTTAATCGTTCCTTAGAGAGTGGGATTTTGAGGGGGAGAGAAAAGAAAAGATCTATTGATGCATGCCCGTTATCCTCACTATTTGTTTTCTTATCTTTTCTTCCTTTCTTTTCTTTTTCCTTTTAATTTTCTTTCTATGTATTTCTTCCTCTGTTTTTCGGTCCTTTTTACAGGGCACGGTGAGGCTCCTTTTATAGGGCCTGTCGCGATCGTTCTTTTACCATTTTACCCCCTAACGGCCTTTGTTTGGTCTGGGCATGCTTGCCGACCACCTTCTGCGCATTGCTCACCCTCGCCAAACAAAGACAGGTTTGTGTTGTTTCTGTCCGCCGTGGCACTGCTCTATGCCGTGGATTTAAATGCTCTCTCTCTCTTTCTATGGCATGCACCCAACATTCCCTCTCCAATCTTACCTCTTTTGGGCGGTCTGTCATCCCAACAGGATGTACCTCCAAAAAGGTTTGGACAGGGAACATAAAATAAATCTTTTCCCCCCTCCCCACCACCAAACCACACCCCCCTTACCTCTTACCACTGACCCATGGCCCCACCACGACCCATATTGGCTGGGTACAGGCTGGTGGCACCTGGGCTTTGCGCATGCTCTCCTGTTACGTACGTTCAAAGCCTGTCTGCGGCTCATGGAGCTTTGTTTGCATTCGTCTGCCATACTTCTTGGTTCTTGCATGTGGGCCGCTTTGTACTTTTACTGCTTCCCTTTGGGATTGGGCTTTTCTTAATACATCTCTCTTGGCCCATTTCTCAGTTTATGTTTATGTCTTGTTTCATTATTTGGCTTTTCCTACTATGATAACATGTTCCTACTAGGCCTCTTTCAAACCTGCCGTTTCACTTCTTCCCCCAGTGACTTTAGAAGAGTCTGCTGGTGTTCTTACTTATGGGCTCCATTGTCCCTTTCTTTTTTTCCTTTGGGCCTGCGGCCCTTTTACTTTCCTCGGGCTTCTTCGGCCCATTTACTGACTTTGTGTTCTCATGGGCTTTTACTAAATTGATTGGGCTTCCCCGGCCCAATCTCCTCATTCTCATCCTTGGGATTCATGAGCTTGCCATCAACCCCTACTTTCTTTGTTTACATTGCTTGGGCCTGCCGCGGCCCATTCTCACTTTTTCATACCATACATTGCCCATGGTTGTCATTTCTCTCTTTCTGGGCCGTTTGGGCCCATTTGCTTCCTCAAGACCCATTTTCTCATGTTATGGGCCTGTGTTCTGTTATTCCTGCCACTCAAGCCTGATAGTTTTATTCTGTGCCTGCCACCCTTATTACCTGCTTTGCTGGGTTGGGCTGACTTTACGAAAATGACCCTTAACAGAGGGAAGATTACCTTTTACTGTTTGAACTTACTCTGCTTCATTATTTCAATTAAAATGCATATATAAAAAATATATTAAAAAAATCGAAATGAATTCTTTTACATTTGAATTTTAGTTAGCTTAATAGTTAAAATCTATTAACATCAAATAAAAGATAAAAAATATTCTTGTATCACATTTCATTTACATTGATATGGTCGGGATACAATGAAGCATTCAAAAGATAGCTTTGAAATTGATTACCTAAATAATTTTTAAGGGGAATAACGGTATGATTGTAACTTGGATATATAATCTAAAATGAAGAATTTTGTCAACTAAGGTTGCATTTGGCATTGACTTAAAAAACCAGTTTTTTTTTACTATTTAGTTTATTTTGCTATTATTCAGCTTATTTTTTGTACTATTCATGAGTCTCACTGTACTATTTCAGCTACTTTTTAACTTTTTTTACAATACTTTCAATAAACAAAATTCAATTTAAGCTAAATAAACTGTTCCCAAACAAACTCTAAGAATCAATATTATGTGTAGGAGTGATTATCAACGTGCTGAACAGCAAAGGTCCCTCTCTTGTTGCCTATGGCCACTTGGTAGAAGTGGTGAAGTCCTTAGCAAATTTTTTTTGTTGCTGTTGAGTTTCTCTGTATTAGATGGCTGGTATAATTTTGTTGCTTGTAACATTACTAGACATGTTAGCAAGACCTTAGTGTAAATGAAGGATATTCCTCTACACCTCCATAATGTTGTTTTAGCCAATGCGGTTGTTCTTTTTTAATACTACAGTCTTCTTCTAAAAAATATATATATATATATATATATATATATATATATGTAGGGACACAAATTGAGGCCCAAGCCCAAAGAAGAATTGGGTATTGGCCTTATAAGCCCACAACAATAAATTTATAGAGAGTAGGTTGAAGAGCTAGGTTCAAACAAGATGACCAACAGCTAGAATGGTTTTGGCAAAAGATCACATAAGGATTATACACTCAAGATTGGATAAATGCCGGGTCCAAGGAGGACATCCTTTATCTAATTCAATACCAAGGATTACAAAAGCAGTTCTAATTACCATTTTTCCTCTCCCTTTCTTTCTCTTTCCTTTCTTCTTATATAGGTCTTTTCTGATGATCCTAGCCTTACACTTGTTGATCATTCGGACCTCTACTTGAGTGCTTGTCCTATCAAGCACTCCTTTTGGCCTTTTGTGAGTCACGGTGGCTAAGGAAGCACTGTTCAGAGGCCTTCTCCACATAAATGCGGCCAGAAAAGCAACTACAACACATTTAATGCGGAGGTAACAGCCTGTCCTCTGGGTATTTTTTTGTCTCCTTCATTCTTGTGAGCTCATGTGACGTGCCCTGGGGGTGCTCTTGGCATTGGCATCCCCATTAAATTTACTCTAGATGCTAGGATGTATAAAGGAACGATACTAACATAGTTCGAGGAGGTCCTTGTCCTCTAAACATCCATTTTTCCCTTTCCTATTTGTGAGGTGCTGAGTTGGATTGCCCCTTCATCTTTTTGTATCTCCTCGGATGCACAACGATTCGGGGTAAGGCCCAAGGCCTAGTACACTGTCTTCGGGCCTTGTCCCCACAATATATATATATATATATATATATATATATATATATATATATATATATATTTATATATTATGTGTAGGAGTAGGACTAGCAAATGTGGCAGAGACAAATAGGTTGATTCTCCATCTCTATCCTTAGAGCATTCACAGCAGTGGTACTATATAGGTATAATGCTATTTTTTTAGCTCTCAACCACAAAAAACATCACACAGCAGTGGAGCTAAATCTAAAAGATTTAGCTCCTTAGCTACAGTGCACATCTACCTCACATCTAAAAAAAAAAAAATTATTTTATTACACTCTCTCTCTTCTCTCATTAAATAAATGTTTTCCATTCTCTTTCTCTCTCCGGCTTCTTCTCTTCTTTCTTCTTTCTTCCTCCACTTTCCTCATCTTCTCTCTTCTTCCTCCACTGCCAGCCCGATCTCACAGCCCAGCCGCCAACCCAGATTCGACCCATCACCGACGCCAACCCATCTTGCCGATCTCCCTACCCATTTCGCCAAAAAACCCATCTCGCCGATCAGACCCAAGCTTTGGATTTCATCATTGAAGCCGTCGATCAGACCTAAGCTCTGGGTTTCATTTGTCGATCCAAGCTCTGGGTTTCATCATTGAAGCCGCCGCTTTCTTCCTCCGCCCAATGCTTTGGTTTTCCATCGATCCAAGCTTTGGGTTTTTTTTTTTTTTTGCATTGCATTGCGTGAATTTGATTGTCGTGGTGTGGGTGTTGCCTGGTGGGTCGGGTGGGTGTGGGTTTGGTTGATTTTTTTTTCTTTGTTATGGGTTGTGGTGGTGGTGGTGGTTGTTGTGGGTGTGGCTGATGGTAGAATGGGTTTGTTTTGTGGTGCTGTGTTGGCAGTGGTTGTGCCGTGCTTTGTGGTGCTGTGGTTTTTTTTTTTTTTTTTTTCTCTGCTGTGGACTAGTGGTGGTGGTGGTGGTGGCTGTGGCTGTGGCTGTGGCTGAAGGTAGAGTGGTTGTGGTTGGTACTTTGGTTGTTATTTTTGGGTAGTAGGGTATATTATTTTATTGTAGTGATTATATATTATTTTATTGTAATGTGTATATTATTTTATTATGTTGAAAGCTAAAATAGATCAACTGCTGCAGCATGTGTGTAGGTAAAATAGATAAAGTGACTTTTTGTGTAGTTAAATAGCTAAAATTTTGCCTCCACTACTGTGAATGCTGTTAAATAGATAAGATAAATAACTCCTATCCTTGCTCTATATATATATATATATTTCAATACCCACCTTTAACCTATTCAGCAATTCTGAGCGAACAAAACCAAGTAATTTTAAAAAAGAAATAAGTTCAAAAAACATAAGGGATGACAAAATTGGTCTTCACTCCAAATTCTAGATAGTTTAGACTTAATTACAACCTCCATAACTGTGTCTCCCCTAATTTGTCAAAGTCCCTAAGTACCTGTTATCTTCCTATTGCCTTTTCTAGCTCTTACTTCAACTTGAGTCTAACTTGTGCTTAATTCGAGTTAACTTCTTATTATTATCAAATTAATTAGGTATAAATTAGGTCCATTGGCTTGGATTGCAATAATTGATTATTGATCTTCTAATTTTGATTTCATTCATATGGCATCTTTTTTCAATATATATACTGAAAAGCACATTTCAAATACAATGTCAACAAATGGAAGCTTAACAAATATGCTAGCATCAAAGAGTGATGAACATGTAAAAATGTATAAATTTTTTGTACGGCCATTTTCAATCATAAAAATCAAAGCTTATAAAAAGGGTTTTACAAGGTTGGTAAGATTGCCCACAGGACGTACATTGATTTTAGAGATAATTCAAAGGGATGGAAACCAGCTAATAAAGTAAGACAAAAGGATAACATACAATACTAAAATGTATAATATTTTTTAAATAAATCAGCTTCATGCCTAACCCTGCCTAACCTTTACTGTGATGTGTCTCAATCTATCATATTCATTATGACTTAATAACACACTATAATTTCCCAAAAACGAGCCTGACTTTTCTTTTCACTTGTTACCTTACAATATATTTGAATATTAGATGTCAATTTTGAGGCAAGTCATGGTAGAGGCGTATCTAGAATTTCAAGCTAGTTAGGGGAGGTCGAAGTATAAGAAGGAAAAAAAAATTCAAATAAGTATTCATATAGTACTAACAAACTATCAACTAAAATCAATACATAAAATTATTATTTCTTAATACATTAAAATACAATTATTTACCAACAAATACAAAATAATATTGTTTCTTAAGAGCATCAACTGTTACAAAAAAAAAATTATTTTTACAAACAAAAACTTACTTTTGCTACTTTAATATAATATTTGAAATGTCTCGTAAGTAGTGTTTTTAGTATTCGGTGTTCTAAATACTAAATATTTACCATTTAAAACACTTAATGCTAGTACTCTAATACTGAGCTGACTAAGATTTTTTATTTTTTATTTCAAAATTTTGTTTTAGTTAATTTTTTTTTTTTTGAGTTAGGTAGTTGTTAGTTAGGCTAGGCTAATTAAAAGAAAACAAGTCTAAATTTTTAGAAGAGTAAGGCACAACTCTAGAAATAATATATATATATATATATATATATATATATATATAATCATTAAAAAAAAAATTTAATCTTTGGGCCGGGGGCCCCGGGCCCTCGTGGCCCCCCTGTGGGTCTGTCCCTGGTCATGGGGAAAAACGAAAAAAGAAAAGGAAAGAACAAATATTTATATGAGAGTTATCCAATACATCTATTCCACACCCCCCACCCCCCCCCCCCCCCCCCCCTTTTCTTTTTTTGTCTTTATAGTTTTTTTTTCCCTAAACCATCTAACTCTAGTGAAAGTGAGGGTTAGGAACAGATATTTTTCATATAATTGACAATAATAGATTTATTAATAGGAACTTAGCTTTTTAATTTGTTATTTTTATGCTTAATCAACTTGATGTGATAAGCAGGAATGAAATGCACTGGCGTAAGATTGAATCATCAGTATCTCTCGCTCCTTCTTTTAGATTAGAAAACCTTGGTAGGGTAGGTTGAAGTGACGTGGAGTGAAAGCATTTAGTCATCTCTAAATTTCTAATGATCAATGGTTCCAACACTCATAAATGAGAAAGGAGAGGAGCGGTAGTAATAGTATTGATAGTAAAAGATAAAATGTTTTGAAATAGTAAAAGTGTGTATATATATATATATATATATATATATATATATATATATATATATATATAAAATAAAAAATACAAACAGTCGGATGGGATATTTTACCATACATAAATATAAGAAAATACAACCATAAACGCTCGAGGGTTTAATATAACTATAAACGCTCCCATTTTTCTTAATCAAAAAAAAAAAAAAATACATTTACTATGAAATTTTGAGTAGAATTTACCTTGTTAGTTGGAATATAATTCTTGAGAAGACTTTGAAGTTTTAATATAATATATAGGAACTCCACTTAATTAAAAAAAAAAAAAAATACAAGTCTATGGTTTTGGGTCTAATTATATTAAATTAGATGATGTCCCACGTGATGCACAGTCTTTTTTACAATTTCATTTAAAATCATTTTTATGTGTATTAAGATCTACATATTATACTTATTTTGTTCTATAATATTTATATTTGCCCACAATATTGTTGAATATATTGAAACTTGATTTTCTTAATTCATATTTGTAGGGGCCTTTTTTGTGTTTTGGGTTGGACTGGGCTGCCTCCTGCGGTAATGGGCCCGAGTATTTTTCTGAGTAGGAGAGTTAAGACCGGCCCAACTGTAACTCACTTTGGGTCAGCTTGTGCACAAACTGAGCCTTGTCTACCAAGAACGTTCTCACGGCAAGCAGAGTTATTACAAAAAGGTTACGACAGGCAGATATAATAACAATAAAGAAAAATAGAGTACAGTGGCTTTTTCTTAATAACAAAGACCGAATATTTCTATGGCAATCACAGTAATAATGGTAATGATAATAACGGCTTTCATAGAAAAGGATAACTGATTGAACGATGATGGAAGTTAATCAGAAAATAAACGTCAAGTCAAGTTTGAGTCTGTAGTGGCAAAGAATCAAAGAGGAAGAATGCTTCCTCTCAATGAAACTAATCTCACAGGAGAATATCCTGCCGCAGGGATTAATGACTTTGAGGGAATCGGACCTAAGTGATAAATGCCTAAAGAAATTCCTATTACTTAATTGTTTCTTAGAGAGTGGGATGTTGAGGGGGGAAGAAGAGAACTGATCTATTGGTGCATGCCCATTACCCTTGCTCTTTGTTTTCTCATCTTTTCTTCTTTCCTTTCTTTTTCTTTTTGTTTTCCTTATCTTTTTTCCTTCTTCTGTTTTTCCGTCCCCTTTACAGGGCATGGCAAGGATCCTTTTATAGGGTCTGCCGTGATTGGTTTTTACCACTTTCCCCTCCAACGGCTTTTGTCTGGTCTGGGCATACTTACCGACCACCGTCTGTGTACTACTTACCATCGCCAAACAAAGATAGGTTTGTGTTGTTTCTTAGTCCGCTGTGGCACTTTCTCCTGCCGTGGCATAAATGCTCTCTCTCTCTCTCTCCCTATGACATGCACCTAACGTTCCCCCCAACCTTACCTCTTTTGGATGGTCTGTCATCCCAGCAGGACGTACCTCCCAAAAGGGCTTGGACAGGAAACGCAAAATAGATCTTTTCCCCTCTTCCCACCACCAAACCACACCCCCCCTTACCTCTTACCACTGACCCATGACCCCACCACGTCCCATATTGGTTGAGTACAAGCTGGTGGCGTCTGGGCCTTGTGCGTGCTTTCCTGTTATGTTTGTTCAAAATCTGCTTGCGGCTTATGTGTTTGCTGTGATCTGGAGCTTTGTTTGCATCGTCTGCCATGCTTCTTTGTACTTTCATGTGAGTCGTTCTGTACATTTCACTGCTTCCCTTTGGGATTGGGCTTCTCTTAATACTTGGTTTTACATTTCTCTTGGCCCATTTCTTAGTTACACTCATGTCTTGTTTTATTACTTGGAATTTCCTGTCATGACGATATGTTCCTGCTAGCCCTCTTTTCAAGCCTGCCGTTTCATTCCTTCCCCTAGTGACTTAACAGAGCCACTGGTGTTCTTACTCATGGGCTTCATTGTCCTTTTCTTTTTCCCTTGGGCCGCAGGCCCATTTACTTCCTTTAGGCTTCCTCGGCCCATTTACTAACTTTGCATTCCCATGAGCTTTTACTAACTTGATTGGGCTTCCCCGGCCCAATCTCCTCATTCTCATCATTGGGGTTCATGGGCTTGCCATCAACCCCTACTTTCTTTGTTTATATTGCTTTGGGCCTGTCGTGACCCATTCTCACTTTTCCATACCATATACTGCCCATGGGTGCCATTTCTCTCTTTCCGGGCCCTTTGGACCCATTTGCTTCCTCAAGACCCATTTATTCCTGTTATGGGCCTGTGATCTATTACTCCTGCCGCTTGGGTTTAATAGTCTTATTCTATGCTTACCACTCTTATTGCCTACTTTGCTGAGTTCGGCCTGCTTTACAAAAATGACCCTCAACAATATTTTATTAAAAAAAATTGTATAACACTATAAGACGTTATAATATTTACTGTTACTAAAAAGTAGATTTTATTTTTTAAACAAATTAAATGATTTTGAAATTTATAAATAATAATTTAAAGCATAAAATACTTTTATATCCTAAAATTATATAAATTTAAGTAACCTCCCAAACACTTTATTAACCACTCTATTTTCACAACTAAATATGGAGACCTCAATCACAATTAAATAAGAACTTAGCTTTTTAATTTGTTATTTTTGTGCTTAATCAACTTGATGTGATAAGTAGGAATGAAAATGCACTAGACTAAGATCAAATCATGGTCTCATTCCTTCTTTTAGGTTAGAAAACCCTCGCAGGGTAGATTAAAGTGGATAGAGTGAAATTGTGAAAGCATTTAGTCATCTCTAAATTTCTAATGATCAGTGGTTCCAACTACTCATAAATGAGAAAGGAGAGGAGTGGTAGTAATGGTATTGATATTAAAAGACAAAGTGTTTTGAGATGGTAAAAAAAAATACACACACACAAATATATAATACACAATCGGATAGGATATTTTACCATGCATAAATATTAGAAAATACATTTGCAATGAAATTTTGGGTAGAATTTACGAAGTTAGTTAGAATATACTTCTTGGAGACAACTTTGAAGTTTAAATATAATATACAGGAATACCACTTAATTAAAAAAATATATATATATAAGTATATGATTTTGGGTCTAACAATGTTAAATTAATCACTCAATTTCTTTATCTTTGTCGTTAAAACTTTTACTCACACGTGTATATAATATATACTCAATGGTATCATCTATTTGCCAAAAACAAGAACTTTCTTACGCAGGAGGAACTTATAATAAATCTGGTAGTCTGGTGGATCTCCTTCAATTAGAATCATACATGTGACTCAGACTCTCAGAGTGCTCTTATTTGTTTTATTTGAGGAACATCGAATAATCACATGGCAAACTAATGGAAAACAAAAATACATCACTAAGCACTTTCTTCGAAAGCAGTTACTCCTTTCTTTTCGATCGCTTGCAAAAACCTAATTGGCATGTGCTTAATTCTTTCCACTTTATAAACTTAATCTGTGCATGTTCCACGTTTTAATTCTTCTTTTCACCATTGACACCAAAAAGAAAGTCTCCCACTCCCATTTGGAGCTATTTTCTTACAAGTTGCAATCATTTTAAAGTCCAGGAAACACTTTTCTGGATAACCTTGGGAGTAGTGGTGGTACCTTATAAATATGGTCATCACTGCATTGATAGCCAGAAAGAATATCCAAAGCTGCCTTGAGAATCAAAATAGAATATCCAAAAGTGTTTCTTTTGGTATGTTTGGTTTACCACCACACGGAGGGAAAAAGCAAGAGAAAAAAATCTACCTGTCTTTTTCTTTTTAATTGTTTGGTTAGTAAATGAGAAAATAAAAAAAGGAAAGGGACAACATGATTTAAAATTCTCCTCCAAGGCCCACTAACAATGACATTCTCTCCAAATGTGAGATTTGAAGATAAAATTGGTTAAGCATTAGGATTGGCCCCAGATTGATATTTTAGCAATACACTTGCTCAAATTGTGTTTTTCCTGAGTATGTATTATTAAAAAAATTTAACAACTATGAATAATGTGTATATATACAAATTACTGTAATTAGATGGTAAAACTAATATATTTTATTTTATTGTCTCTATCTTCTGATAAATAATTATTAACCTTTTAATCATTTTCTCTCTCTCTTCATACTCTCTTTCTCTCAAGTAAATGGTAAATAAAAAAAATATTTAAATAAAGTGGTGAAAGAATAAATATTGAAATGTGATGTATTGTAAAGTAGAATCATATAATAAATAAAGTAGACTTTTAGATGAAAATGTTGGGTGCATAAAGCATATGGTCCAGCCCACAAAGTAAAAGCCCACCTATGGGTTTCTATTTTTATTCCGTGGCCAACTAGTATTCCTAGTTCAAGTGGATTCTTTATTTGTGTAATACAAGGATGGCGTGGCGGCTAGAGGACCAGCTTAAGTGCTTAACACCTCCTTCATGTAGCTTAGTATTCCCATATTTTGCAATGAGACATTGCTTTGCCTATTGTCGTAGGATTTGTGTTGAAAGATTTAATTAATTCAAAGATTACTATTTGGAATTTTTTTTTATAAGTATTTGGAAAATCTTTGGAGAGAAGTAATATTCCTCCATATATGAATTATATGAATTTTAAAGCATTCGCATCAATTCGTGTAAAAAAAAAAAAAAAAAAAATCTATTTTAACATAAAATCTTACCTTTTTTCTATTTTACACAATCATTTTTTTAAAAACCTCACACCAGATTATATCGATTTTACATTACATTTTATTAAAATATTATTTCTTTATCAACCAAGAAAGAGGGGAGGGGGGAGAGAGAGAGATGAGAAATGACTAAAAAATTAAATATATAGCTACACTATAGCAATTTTGTAATTTTATACATTTTTTACTTGACTAATGTGTGTGATTTTAAAACTCCAACGTTTAAAATTGAGTCATTTTTATATTTTGTATTGTCAAATGCTCTTAGTTGCTTCTATCATGATATTATAAAGAAATAATACAATAATCGGGCATCAAAGCAAGCGGATTATGATCAATTAACTCTTACACTAGTTAAGTGCAGCAACATTAATTAACTCTTGACGATGATAATACAAGAGGTTAAGTGAAGGAGCATTTTTTCCCCTGACTTGACAGCGTAAACACTAAACATATATGATAGCCTTTTGATATTAGTGTCAAATCTAGCCAAAGTGGTCTAGGAGTATAGGACGTTCTTGGTTGTAATTTTGTATAACTGATATACCGTGTGGAAGCCACTCTTGGTTGTTTCCTCACAGGAAACAATTATGTGTATGATTTGCTTTTCAGAAAGTACAGCATACTTATCCAGTTTTTGTAGTTTTCTCAGGAGCTCTTGGAGTTTCTTTCTTGCTTTTCAGAAAGTACAGCATACTTATCCAGTTTTTGTAGTTTTCTCAGGAGCTCTCGGAGTTTCTTTCTTATCCTAATTAAAGGGAATTCTGATTGATAAAACATAAAGCATGGCACTAGCACTACTGACAGTGGTGTTAAAGTAAAGCCTTATGAAAAGATGGATAACCCATGGGGGCATAGACATTGTTAAAAAATAGAGTGTCATCTAGAAATTGATGTGATTCATGGACCCCCAAAACCAAAAGATAACCCATCTTATTTCTCACTAAAACGTGATGATTTAGAAAGCTTGACAACTTGGCTGGATTTTGTTGGCTCTCCCAGCTTATCCGATTGAACTTCAGATTCAAAATGGGAAAACCCAAATTGAGCTGAAAAAATTGTGGAAAACTTTTTGTACATTTTTAGAAATTTGGCTTGGAAAAGAAAAGAGCAACTAGTCACAGCATGAGGTAAAAGGCCCCCAAAATTGTGTATTACAAAAGAGAGAGATCAGTTTAATATAAGTTACTGTAAGCCTTTATTTTTTATTTTTTATTTTTTTGAAACTAAGCCTTTATTTGATTTAGAACTATAATTTCTAAGTATGCCTTTTCTTTTCCTTAGAGATTTCATGGACTTAAAGCCCTATAACAACCATACATAAAGACCCATGCTTTTCTATGGAGAAATTGACCTATAAAAGAAGTAAAGCAAAATTTCAGCAAAATAAATAGATAAATAAAAGCAAAAAATCAGTCTCCATAAAAATAAAATTAAAAGCAAAAAGAAAAGGAACAATACCAAATAAAAGGAAGGAAAACGGTCCACCCGATTTTATTAAAGGGTACATGGGTTTGGAAAGAGCCCAAAAAACAGCTGTCATTGTGAGAGGCCCGCTCAATGTGGGCCGACATGAAAAAATATAGCTGGGTTGTTTGACGCCCAATCTCTTCTTTATCTTCGATGAATTAGCTCTTTTTGGGCTGCCATAACTTCTTCCTCTCAGTCAGTGTATGTGTCACATGAAAAGCACTCTATAATATTCTCTATTCTTGATTGATAGGATAAATCGCAGCATATGCACTATTATAGTAACCTATGATTTTGTAGTTAGTACCTCTGTTCATCACATTCAGTCTAATACTATTGGGCCTAGAAGAACCAATCTTAGTTTCTGACCCAATGCCAACAACCTTTTTCTTTTCTTTTTTGAACAACGGACCTCTCTTCTTTAAGGACCATGGACCTAAGGTAGTATTCCCCCCAGTGGTGTCCTAGTTTTGGGAGGACTATTCCACTCTGAAAGCTTTTCTCCAAATCCATTAAATAGCGGGTTGGAAAGATTATTCACAATTTCACGATAGGATTGAGGATTGAGCGAGTTATATAGCTTGTTTAAATAATATGTATGGATGGTCTTATGAATCATCACAAAGTGGATCAAAGAAAAATTCTTCCAAATCAATTTGAAAGAAAATTTTGTCCATTTACGCCTTGAAAATCTTATCAATTGATACCATAAAGTTCTAAACCAATGAATCTATGAAAAGTATGATGTATCTTTGTAAGTCTATAGAAAGGATTTGAGTTAGGTCTAGTCTGTCCAGTGCATTGGACCCGTTAATATGATGACATGTAGTCAAAAGTGCATACATATCACCATTTCAACAAGTACAGTACAACTAAACACTAGATCCAAGCTTTGGCCAGTGCAAAACTCTCCATCCAGTGTGCTCAAACTAAGTCACTAACCACAAAGCTAAGAGAACTCCCGTTGGCAATTGTAAATGGAAAATGTTGGGGAAATTTAACATCAAGGCACAAAAAGAGCCTAGCAGCCAGACTTGTAAAATCTGAGAATTGCAAATTTTTTTTGCAATTGAGCTATAGTGCCATCCTAAATGTAGGATGACATTGTAGCACAATTGTAAAAATCATAATATATTTTAATTTCAAAAGATCATTGTAGCACTATAGCAGTAGCACAAAAATTATATATTATATTATTTTAGTGGGCAATATATATTATTTTAATGAGTAGAATAAAAAAATAAAAGCTGAGATGTTAGTTATATTGTAGTATAATATAATTAATAAAATAACATTTTAAGATGGTAAAAATTAAAATATAATAAGATGGAAGTTGCAGATGCGGATATATAATGCTCTAATAATTACTAGTTAGTAGTAATAGCATATAAAAATGTGGTTGACATCACCATATCCACTTCCATAGGAGTGTGGCTATCATCAAGCCATGACACTCCCTCTTCTCCTCTCTTTCACACACACACACACACTTTTCCAGTATTTTCCTTCTCTTCCTCAAACAGAAAAACAACTCCTCACATCACATGTGACATGGCCACCACAACCACCACCACACCCTTCAACCTCACTTCCCCATTAGCCCCCACATTCCACCGTAATTACTTCCTCACCCCTCTCTCCCTCCCTCACCACCACCACTTCTTCACACTCCGATATGACCAGTTTTCCCCTCCGCCCATTCGGAAGAGACTCCCCACATGCAAGGCCACGGAAGTCTCAGTGGCAGAAGAACCATCACCCTCTGGAGGCGGAGGAGGAGGAGGAGAGAAGTGGGTGCCGGTGGTGCCACTGGGAGCACTGCCGCGTGGGGAGAGGCGCGTGATAATTCAGGAAGGCGAGACCATACTGCTGCTGTGGTATAAGGATGAAGTGTTCGCTATAGAAAACAGGTCCCCTGCTGAAGGTGCCTACAGCGAAGGCTTGATCAATGCCAAGCTCACTAAGGTTACTCTCAACTTCATTGTTTACAACCTCTTTTCCTTTTCTTTTTACTAGTGTTCCTTGTATAACTTATTTCATGACACAAATGGGGATTGTCTTCACATTTTCCTACTCACATAACATTGACACAGAACACACAACATTTGAGATAGTGCTTGACTAGGCACATCACAACACAAAAACACAGGGATGGTGTGTGAAAAAGTTGGTGAAACTCTTTCCTTTATCATGCACTAATCACAACATGCCATTAAGCAATTGTAAAATAAAAATGGTGAAAATTTTTGTGCTAGTATACTTATTGTTTTATTAAAATTTACATGTTAAGGAAATTGTGCAATTATGAGTTGGTATACCCTATTACATGTTTCCTTTCATGTAGGATTTGTCTTTGGTTTTTGGAAAATGTTGAAGAAAAGAAACATTTAACAGGGTGTCACTATATTTTTACATTTTCGTTAATAAGCATGTATTTGAAAAATTCACTTATTTGATAATCATTTTTATTTGGATTTGAGAAAGGAACTTGAGTATACATACCCATTTATATGACTAGCTTCTTAGTGTGCATGCACGTTTATGTATTCTGATGCTAAAAATTAAAAACATAGTGAGTGAAGTCAGTACTATCTTATTGGAGGAAAATGTCCCATTGAGAAATGTGTTCTTAGAGATTGTCTTAAGTTTCTAGTATGAGAGGGATATTGTAATTGTGCCCAGTGCTTGAATTTGATGCTAACTGCTATGCATTGGAATGTCACTCCTACATTGTTCAGAATTTAGATATGAGAAAATTCTGCCACCCCAACAATGAATAATATTTAGAGCAATTGGATCAATGATTTTGTAAATGTTTTATTTTCCATTGCTCTACCCTCCCTCTAGTACTGGTGGAAGTAATATTAACTATGCAGAAACTAACTTTCATTTTATGTATTGATGGCTGATGGGAAGAGTTTGAGTATCTTTTTATTTCTAAACCTTGTTTAAAGAGCTGTTACAGTATCCTCGATTTCAATTCTTTCTCAAACAATTGCAAACAAACATTTTAAGGATAAGGAGAATTATAGTTGGCCAATGCATTGCATTAAATGGTTCCTTTCCATCTCTAGATGTCATATCTCAATTCCCATGGCCAATAGAGGTTTTAGCCTTAATAATTCTAAATTGGATTCTGCTTTTTTTAGGACACTTGAAAATGTTTATTCAGCAGTATTAACTCTATGAACTCTATCAATGTCATTGCAAACTTCTATAAGATACATGTGCGGACTCATATTTGTGTCGAAATATGCCATGAACTGTCTTTGTGATATTGTTCTAAAATAAAATCATGGGAAGCAAAAAGGGCTGATTGTGTTTTCCTTTTTCCTTTTATTGAAAGGATGGCTGTATAGTTTGTCCAACAACTGATAGCACATTTGATCTCCGAACTGGAGCATTGAAGGAATGGTATCCAAAAAATCCTGTGCTGAGAGCCCTTACTCCTGCTTTAAGGAATCTCTTTGTTTATCCTGTGAAAACCGATGAAGAAAATATTTACATCAGCATGAGAGGAGGCCTAAGTTCTGATGCATCGGCTGAGATTGTCTTCAGTGGGAAGGCTCAACCTGGTATAACTGCAACTGATGTCAATGTGGATGAGGTAAATGAACCTTTTTTATTTATTTATTTTTTAAATGTGGGTGTCCAGTCATCTTAGAGCACCTGGCTAATCCCCAGGTGTATGCAGTCCCCGTCTCACACATACCGGATAATTACAGTAAGTAATCTCTTAGGGGTGGCCCCAATGTGTAGTCTAGGAGACTTGTACCAAAGACCTCGTGAAACTACTAACTAATTATCTGTAATAAGAGGGAAAGGAAAAAAATAAAGAACTACAGCCCACTTGTAGGAATTAAAATCTACGGACCCCTTGAAGCAAGAAAGCAGTTTGTTACTTTCAATTCTATAATTCTGATTTGTTTACTCTATATGTGTTTTAGATAAGAATGGTGGTTGATGAGGGTCAACAGGGTTTCGGTTTTATCAAGAAGAATGAAATTATCAATGGAAAGGCAGCTGTAATTGGCTTCCTGCTATTGTTAGATTTTGAACTTTTGACTGGTAAAGGTCTTCTCAAGGGAACTGGTTTCTTGGACTTTCTATATGCTGCCTCTAAAGCTTTCAAGTAGATGTGTCAACTTGTCATGGTTCTTTCAGGAATAAAGATTTTATCTTTCCCAGCATTCACAAGGGGGAATTAAATGAAAAAACAAAAATGCTAAAGAAGTCTGTCTGATTCATAGGAAAGTTTACCTGTTTTTTGTTCTTCACATTTTGATGTTTGTCTCTTTGATAGTTTAGACATGTTTGTTTGTAATTGTATATTCTCTAGAAATTAGACCATGTTGTTTGATCCTTGTTCATGTCAAGCAGTTGATAACTTTAATCAATTTGTACACTAAATACAAATTTTCAAATTGAAGGATATTGCAAATGCTTTGCTACATTATAAATATTGGCAAATTTGTTTCTGAAAGGTGTATTCAGAGACTTCTATGGTGCCTAAGGTAAATATATTTGATGTTTTGTCAATGGAGATTATAATGGGCCGAATGGCCCTTTTGTTTTGGGCAATTTTGGGCTTATCTTTCAGGCAAAACAGCTCCAATAGTTTCTGAGGTTCAGTTTTCTTGATGGGTTGGGCCTCAGCGTTGAAATAGATGGACCAGTGTTCAATAAGCCACTAAAATCCTAAAATCACGATATTATTATTATTATTATTATTATTTTTTTTTTTTTGAGAATCCTAAAATCACGGTATTATGTTGTTCAGAAAGTATGTGCTACAAGTCGTTAGTGGAGGAAAATATCCGAAAGTATGTGCGATAGCCGACAAGTCGTTAGTGGAAAGAAAAGGAAAAAGAGGAAAAGAAACATTGGTACTTTGTAAAGTCATTTCTCATCTCACACAAAAATGATAAAATGTCAAAAGACATGTCCTACATGTTGTGGTTATATCATATGGATGCCCTCTCATTTTTTTTCTTCTTTTACTCTCTGAGCCCATGTAAAAAGTTCTTTTTACCCTTTTATTCTATAAACTTTTTTATCAGTTTTTTTTTTTTCTTTCCTTTGTAAATATGACAAGATTTGAACTTATAACTTTCGTTTTGTGATAATTGTTTTTAACTAAAAAAAAAAAAAAAAAAAAACCAATTAATTTTAGTGAAGCCAATATTTTGATTTATTTTGCATACTTCAAGAAAAAAAAAACTTTTTATCTCAACTAATAAAAAAAAGTATACATCATTATAAAGTTAATCTTACTCTAACAAAAAATTTATTACCAAAGTTTCTATCTACAAAAATTTATTATATTTATAAAATGTTACATAGTGAAAATATGTGGTACTTTTTGTAACACTCATTGTATGTTCCAGTTAACTCAACTGGTAAAATTTCTGATAATTATATGAGAGATCTGATTATTTCTAGAATTTTAATGGAATAAAGTCAATAAACCCTCCAAAAGTAAAAATAAAGAGAGAAGAGGATTGAAATGTTGTGTTAAATTTGTGATTAATTTTATTTCCACAAATAAAATATAGATTATATGATTATATAAAGTGTTAATTTAGCACCAACTTATTTAACAATTTGCAAATTATTTTCTCCTTAATGTGGATAAAAATATTCTAGTATTTGGAAAAAAAAAAGTGATGTATTTTTTTAACCCAAAAAAAAAAATATATATATATATATATATAGCGTAATCATAATTCTTTTGATTATTGTCGTTATGATTATTTTTAGCAAAAAAATATCCTCGTTATGATTATTATTATTAATTTATTAGGCTGATAATAATCCAAATGATCACGCTTATCAAAAATATTCAAATAAGACAAACCAAAATTGCCTTATGTTTTCTACTTTGCCTTCTATCGAATGGTCTGGTCAATTAATTTCTTAGAAGTTAGACCTGTGAGCTGTGGGTGAAGATTGAGTTATTCATCGAGAAAGTACGGTCTTTCGGATTCAGCCATTCAGGAAAGGCAACGCTGAAATTGTCCTCCTATTTACTAGTTGCAGCTTTAAAAATATTTACTTTTACGGAGTCAAAATGTCATTCATTTTTTTTTTTTTTTAATCCTTGCAGATTATAATGATAACTTTTTATTTTCTAGAATTACTTATAATAGTGACTTTTTTTTTTTTGAGAAATTACTTACAATTTTTTTTAAGAAGAATTTTTTTTGAGAAGAATAAAAAATAAATAAATAAATTACTGGTTAAGTGAAGTAGTGTTAGGTGTTACTGTCTATTTCTATGTATCCTTTCCTTAACAAGATTCGAAATTTCGAGCATACATAATAAAATACTATCACATATTAAATAAAATTATAAAAAAAAATTAAAATAAAAAAGCCTAACCATAAGAGTTTCTTGTAATGTGTGGATTTGACAATACCTTCAAAAGGTATCAAACATAATTTTTAGAAGTCAACTACAAATGTTAAGAATCAAGTTAGGAAAAGAGGGAGGGTGGGGGACGACTATAATCAAAAGGCATCAGCTAGAATAGTTGAAAATTATTTTTGAAATTTTATAATATATATATATATATATATACTATTGATTCCTTTTTTTTAAAAAATGTTTTATGGACCTTTTAAAATATTAATAAAAGAATAGAAAAAATTCGGAAGATATAGGAATTATGATTTAAAAATATAAAGAGCATTTTGACAACTTACTTTAGGTTTCATGCATAACCTTACAAACAGATAGGGAATATTGCTTGCTAGCTCATTAGAGGTACATAGCCCAATTAACTATGTTACATTAATTATCTCACTTACCTATTAAATAAAAGCTCACACTATCTACTATTCAATTTTGCTAATCTAAAAGCCACTCCATTCCCTTTATGGTAACAAACCAAATTAAGCAAGCTTAACCATATTGTCTTTAATTACAAAACCAAACCATTCTAATCTTCTATGAAACTCATTACCCCCACGCAGGACATTTTTTTTCTTAAAGCCCTCTCATCATATAAAGGAGAAAAATGAATTATGTATCTGGTGTATGATTCCTTCTTCTCACATATAAGTAGATCCCACATGTGTGAGGTTCATCTCATGTGAGAGGAATGATACATACACCAGATGCATGATATAGCTCTTCTTTATAAAGGGGAAATGAGAAGAAAATGATAGATATCAATATCCATAACCAAAAAATAAATAAATAAATAAATCTCATAATAATCTGGTAAATTATTTGAAAGTCAACACCCCAAATATTAAGAAGTTAGGAAAAACAAGAAAGAAAACATCAACAAGATTATTTGAGAGTCAACCACAAATGTCAACTTAAGAAAGTTAGGAATCTCCCAAAGGGATGTGTTTTTATGGGTTAATGTACTAATTATGTCTTTCCACTTAGTAGTTCAAAGTTTAATTAGATGCCCTAACATTGAATCAGAATCTTGAACTCTATGGCATACACAACATTTTTTTTTTTTTTTTTTTTTAATTTTAACGTTGAAAAGTTAACTAACTCATGCATGCATGTTTTAGGCCAGAATCAAAATTTTCCAATACACATTAGAATTTTCCTTTGACATTGTCATTATTATAACCACTTTCAAATTTCTTTCAATCCATCTTTAAACCATAGTCATATTTCTATATATTTGAATTCTTCCTTGTGATGCTTGAGCATAATTAAACCGCCCCTTAAAATTTATGCTTTCAGCATTCATACTAATAGAATTTCAATTTTGTTTCTCAAAAAAATAAAAAATAAAAAAATTTTAATCAATTTTGCAGCATACATTTTTACACACACTTTGTCATAACTGTTTTATAAAGCAATTATGATTAGCTTTCTGTTATTATCCATAGACCTATAATTTTTTTTCGCATCAATCACAAACTATATAGGATGGTAATGACAAAATGTATATAAAAATGTGCAAGTTAGGGTCTCCAGGCGACGCGGGCATTAACTAGGAATGCCTTGTCAAAAAAAAAAAAAAAAGTGTGATAATTATTGATAGAATTTCTACCCTAAGAAATTTTAACCAGTTGCATGTTTTGGATAATGACTTATTTTTACTATTTTCTATGAAAGTATTTTATTTATTTATTTATTTATTTTAATTTTGAAAAGTTAACCAACTCATGCATGGTTTAAACGAGATTCAAAAAATTTCCAAATACACATTAAATTTTCCTATGACATTGTCATTATTATAACCACTTTCAAATTTCTTTTGTCAAATGCGTTATAACTGAATTGGCACCTCCCCATGTACAAAGTGCTGGGGGGTTTAGGGGGGAAAGAGTTCGAACTGTAGAGTTAGCAACATGTTATAATTATTTCTCAAAAAAAAAATTTTCAAATTTCTTTCAATCCACCATTAAACCACAGTCATATTCATATATATATATATATATATATATATATATATATATATATTAATTTTTCATTGTGATACTTGAGTATAATTAGACCACCCCTTAAAATTCATGCATTCGACCGTCACACTAATAGAATTTCAATAATATTTGTACCACACATTTTCATATACATATTTTATTATAACTATTTTACAAAACAGATTATAATTAGCTGTCTGTCACTATTAGTCTATCACATAGACTTACAAATTTTTTTTCCCATTAATCACAAACTGTATAGAATATTAATGACAAAATGTATATAAAAATGTGTGAGTTAGGCCTCCAGGCGGCGCCAGCTTCAGCGAGGAATGCCTAAAAAAAAAAGGTGATAATTATTGATAGAATTTCTACCCTAAGAAATTTTAACTAGTTGCACGTTTTGGATGACGACTCCATTTTACCATTTTCTATGACTTTCTACTATATGATAAATCAAATGTCACCTTTTTTCCTGTAGGATGATTCTTTTAGAGGAGTGACTAGACTGAGTTCAAGAGACATTGACTTGCCACTTGTGTGTTATGACATCATTCCTGAGGTGTCAAAAATAGACTTCTCCGACCATACAACAACATTAAATTTATATTATTATAACCGACTAATATACAATTAAATGTACATATTTAGTATTTTCATGTGGGATGTGATCGGTCGAGATCGGAAATGTTTTAATAAAAGCGGAGTGATCCTCTAAAATTATTGGATTTTGCTAACACATAATAAATTATTTTAGAAATTTTTCAAAAATAAAAAATAAAAAAAAAACTTTTTTTAGATAATTTTTTTTCAATTTCTCATAATTTTTTTAAAATGATTAATTAATAGACGTCCTAAGAGCATTCATTAATTAGACCTTAAATAATTTATTATTTTAGCAAATTACGAAGAAATATTTAAAAAATTAGGTTAAAATTCAACTCATTCTCTTAATTTTTACTTTAATTTTTAAATTAGTTCTTAATTTTTATCTCCGCCTTGTTAAAATGATCCAATTTGGTCATTCTAAATAAATCTGTAAGCAAAAAAACCATTCAAATATGTGTGTGTGTGTATATATATATATATATATATAGTACTCATTATATATATATATATATATATATATATATAGTACTCATTAAACAAGAAGACCTATTTACCTTGTGAATATTTTCAATTAAATCATAAAAAAAATATTCAAACTTTGTTTACTAATAAAGTTGGACAAAAAGATTTGATTAGCTCATTTTGACAAATTAAGAGACCAAATTGACAAAATTAAACCTTACAAACTAATTTCACAATTACAATAAAAGTCAAAAAGAAAGAAGGACCAAATTGAATTTTGACCCAAAAAAAATGTAACATACTCGTATGAATTTATTATATTATTATTTGACCAGATAGTTTGAATGTATATTTTTTTGGTAATGTGCATAAACGGCAAGAATAAATATGGCATGTGCCAAAATTATCTAGAATCCGAGTCTTCGCGGTGGGGTTTTTAGTCTATTATTATTTGACCAGATAGTTTGAATGTGTTAGAGATATATATTAGTCATATTAGCCCAATGTAATAGGCCCAAGTCTAATTCTACTTTGTGTGCAAGCTAAGTCTCCTACTTGTACTAGAAGTCTATTAGTCTAGGGTTTAGTCTATTATATATACTCATGTTATGGTTCATTGTAACACAGGTTATTGTACTACACTCTCATATAATAAAGATGTAGCCCTTAAGGGATTCCTCCGTGGATGTAGGCCGTCAAGGCTGAACCACGTAATCCTCGTGTTCTCAGTGTTCCCATTCTATACTTCCTCTTCCGCATCCACTCTAGCATACATAACATGGTATAACACATCGCATTGCTGATAATATTGTCCATTTAACATGGTATCAGAGCTAATATTCAACATGGTATCAGAGCCAAACTCCGTTCTTGGCATCAAACAAAATCTCTAACAAGCAAAGAAGATTTTAATGTGCACATCACCATCAGAAGTCACACATGCTTCTCTGCTGAATCTAGACTCCATGGCATCTTGCAGCCACGGTGGCTCAGTGCTGTGTTTAAGATCTACAAACTCAAGCAAAGCCGTGACTCAACTTCTCAGATCTGTGCAAATCCAAGCCTCGCCTGATGAAACCAACACCACAGACGTGATCCACGACCTCCCGCGACCAAAACCCAGGAACTCGGCCACCAAAGGAAGCCCCACGCGCCGCCAACAGCTCCGAAACCTCCCACACGCGCCGCCTCAGATTCCTGACATCCAGATCGTTTTCATGGTACACGCGCCGCCCTGACGGCCTCCTCGTCCACCGATCTGCCAAATCCCGAAGTCCGAGCATCAATCTCAGTCGCACGCGCTCGCACGCGCCTTCCGGAGTTCTCCACGCGCCGGTGATTACAATCACGAGCCACACGCGCCTGAAGTCTGCTACTGACGTCATCTTGCCACGTCAGCACCAGCAAGCCTTTGCCACGTCAGCCCTAATCCCGGTTATCACCACGTCATCAGCCACGTCGCTAGCCACGTCAGCAGTGTCGCCTCGTCAGCACCACGTCACCTAGCTGATCATTGACAGGACCGACCCGACCCGGACCACCCGGATCTGACCCGTGAAGCACTGACCGTTGACTTTGACCCTGGACAGTTGACTTTGACTTTTGCGTTGACTTTTGACCAAAATCAAAAATTTCCAAAAAGGCCTATCTTGCTCAGTTTTTCGCATAGATTCCAATTTTGGACTCCGTTTCTTCATTTGAAACTCCAAAATTGGTTAATTGGCATATTATTCATTTTGGTTTCTTCAAAGGCATTCTTCAAGGTATCTCCAAGTGATCTTCTCATACTTATCCAACCTCAAGCCTTCATCGAGCTTCCACCTTGAGTTTGAGGGAGGGTGTTAGAGATATATATTAGTCATATTAGCCCAATGTAATAGGCCCAAGTCTAATTCTACTTTGTGTGCAAGCTAAGTCTCCTACTTGTACTAGAAGTCTATTAGTCTAGGGTTTAGTCTATTATATATACCCATGTTATGGTTCATTGTAACACAGGTTATTGTACTACACTCTCATATAATAAAGATGTAGCCCTTAAGGGATTCCTCCGTGGATGTAGGCCGTCAAGGCTGAACCACGTAATCCTCGTGTTCTCAGTGTTCCCATTCTATGCTTCCTCTTCCGCATCCACTCTAGCATACATAACATGGTATAACACATCGCATTGCTGATAATATTGTCCATTTAACATGGTATCAGAGCTAATATTCAACAGAATGTATATTTTTTTGGTAATGTGCATAAACAGCAAGAATAAATATGGCATGTGCCAAAAGTATCTAGAATCCGAGTCTTCGCGGTGGGGTTTTTAGTTTGCGACTATAAATGTTGCAAGTTGCAACACGTTTTTGCCGCCTAAAGCCACACCAAACCACACCTTTTGTAATTTATAAATCAAACCTCAAATTAAAGATTTCCAACTGTATTTTTGTATGGAGAATGTTAATAAGCACCGGAGGGTGCTTGTTAAGGTTCTCCTTAGTGGGTCTCACATACAGTGGCAATGCTTGTTAAGGTTCTCCTTAGTGGGTCTCACATACAGTGGCAATGCCACCTTGGGTTCAGGGTGTTCTCAGGAACATCCTGACCTGAAAAAAAAAAATTTATATATAAAAATTTAAATTTTATTATTTGTTTACCCATTAAAAAAAAAAAAAAAAAAAAGGAACACCCTCAGCAAAATCAAGAACACCCTCCACATTTTTATGACAAACAAATTTTGAACTAAAATCTTAAAAAAAAAGGTTACAGAGCAAGCCCAAAAAACAAAAAAGCCCAACATCAATCCTAAACAAAACCAACCCCAACTAGATTTTTAAATCAAAATACATTATTAACTAAATACCCAACAGGCCCAGCCCAACCCAAACGTATTCTCAAAAAAAAAAAAAAAAAAAAAAAAAAAAAGCCAACCAACCAAAACCCAATACGAATACGCGTTCGCCGATTAAAATCAGAAATCTAAAATCAAAAACTTAACTAACCTAAAATCAGAAACCACCTAAAGAAAAAAAACCTTAACAACACCTTAAGCCTCTGCGTGGACTGCCTGAAACCTCATCATCAAGCACATAGGCACGACGCGGCGACGGCACCTCCACTTGAAACTCGAGTAACTGAGATCGGAGATTGGTCCGATCAAATCAGAGCTTGCGACGCCGATGCTTGGCCTCGAATCCTTCCTCGCCTCCAACGCCTCAACGTACTGCCGTGGCCCGCGACTCCGCCCCTCAAGCCTCCCTCAAGGTATTTTACACTTTACTTCTCTCTCTTTTCTCTCTTAATCTTTGGGTTTTGCTGTGGAGTGGACTGTGCCACTGTGATCTGAGAGAGAACTCTTATAATTATTCAAGTCTTGTAGTCTTTAGTCTTTAAGTCTGATTCTCTCTCTTTAGCCTTTAAGTCCTTATAATTATTCAATTTTTTTGTCCTTTTTTTTTTTTTTTGACTTTATCCTGTGTCATTGTGTTGGTGGTGTTGGTGAGTTTGTTTTTTAGTGTATTGTGATTTGTGAATTTATCTAATTGGCTCCTCTTGTGTGAATCTTGTCTGTTGAGTGGGGGGGGGGGGGGGTAGATGGGGCTATGGGGCCGTGTGGTGTGGGGTGAGATATTAAAAAAAATTAATGAAGCAACTAAACACTAATAATTAATAATTTAATTAAATAATACATTATAAAAGACAAATAAATTAAATTATGTAAGGCTAAATAACAATTAATAATTTTATAATTAATTAAACAACAATACAATAAATTATAGTTTATAAAAGACAAACAAATTAATAAAACAACTAAATAACTATAATTAATAATTTTATTAATATTTCAAATAAACTTATAGTTTATTGCACAGGTACATTTGTTCATTTCTTTTCTTTTCTTTTTTTTTTTTTTTTTTTTTCCTTTTGAGGTTTTTTGGTGTAAAGAATGAAAATTTGTTTTGGTTTTAAGAACATTTTTTTTTTTTTTTTTTTAAGCACAAACTTCATGCCGGCCAAATCTTGAATTTCGGACTGTATTTACCGAAATGTCCCGAAACACCCTAAATAGACCGAAATGACCCGAAATTTGTTCAAAGTGGAATAGGATAGGTTACTGTTCTGGTTTGTCTAGGAACACCCTGAACAAAATTCCTAGAGTCGCCACTGCTCACATAAATAAAAAAATAAAGTAAGAGCATCTATAGTAGTGGAGTTAAAAATTTAGTTATTTGGCATCACAAAAAGTTACTTTATCTATTTTACCTACACACATGCTACAGCAGTAGATCTATTTTAGCTTTCAATACAATAAAATAATATAAACATCATAATAAAATAAGATATCTACTACAATAAAATAATATATCCACTACACATAACCATCACAGCCACACACACAACCATGCAGGGAATAATTTTTTTTTTTTTTTTTTTTAGTTCTAAGCTATAGTGCACATCTATAGATAGATGTGCACTATAGCAATGAAGCTAAAAAAAATAGCTTTAGCTCCACTGCTGTATTGTTATTTTTGTATTTTGGTGGAGCAAAAATAGCTATATAGCTTTTTAGCTCCATTGCTACAAGTGCTCTAAATTAGAGAAAAAGCATGACATGACTTGTAAGGAAAAATTGGACAAATTTGCCCTCTTAATATGGGACATGGTTGGCACTGGCTAAGGGCTCTTTTTTCTTTGGACAAAATTGCCCTTTTAACACATTTCCATCCCTTTCACTTTTTATTTCCTACCAAATCTTATTTTACCAATATTTTGCCATCCACTTTCTTTCACTTTACCAATATCAAACTAAATTTCTTCCCCTTTACCAATATCAAAGAGAAGAAGAGATGAAGAAATGTCAATAAAAGATTGAGGAATAATTAAACAAGTTACCATTATTGTATTTTAGTTGATTCATAATTATTTTTAAAAAAATTGGTTAAAATTAATATGTTGTTAATTTTTATTTTTGGTACATGAATATTGTAGCACTAATGGATGGGGATGTAGTTGCAAAAAATTGCTTTAACTTAAATGAACCACTTCATGAAGGTATTGTAATTTTATTTTAGTTGTGATTTACGTTTCATTTATCATAGAATATTTTTAAACTCTTGTTTTTATATAGCACCAAAATTAATATGATGTTAATTTTTATTTCTAATACATGCATTATAGCATCAATGGATGTGAATGTAGTTGCAAGTGAAAGTCACTACTTTACTCCAAAATATTGTTTTGACTTAAATGAACCCCTTCAAAAAGGTATTATAATTTTATTTTATTTATAAATGTACATTTCATTTATCATAGAATATGATGTTTATATTTGAAACTCTTGTTTTAATATAGCACCAATGGATGACAATGTAGATGCAAGTGAGGCTCATCAATTTGTTCCAATATGGATTGTTTTGACTTAAATGAATTGTCTCAAGAAAGTATTATTATTTTCCTTTTATTTGTAATATATAATTTACATATCACATAATATGATGTTGATTGTTTTTTTAATTTTTGTTTTGATATAACACAAGTTGATGATGATTTGATTGCAAGTGAGGTTCATGGAAGTGTTTCAAAGAAGTCATTATTTACCATTGATTTCTTTTGTTGTATAAATTTTTTTTTTTTTGGTTAATATTTGTAGTCTTCATGTGTCATACATAAGTCTTTAATTTATTTTAATATTTGTAATTTTAGGTTGATCTTGCCTTTGAAGATATTGAGCAAACACAATCACATGATACGATGTTGGAGACATATAGAGGTTCTTCTTTAAGATCAATGTCACTGTTAGAAGACTAAGCACATAGTGTTTTGACGCCCTATGCTTTCAAGATTTTTCAAGAGGAATTTGGGAGAGCAACACAATATTCGGTGCTTCAAGAAAATGGTATTGAATTTGTGCTATAATATTATAAAGATGAAACTAGTTAAAGGCACAAAGTATTATGGGATGGTAAGATGACAGATTGTAGTTGCAAAAGTTTTGAATTTTGGGGGTATACTTTGTCGTCATGTACTTAGTGTATTCCTTCATAAAGATTGTTACCAAATTCCATCTTTGTATTTACCACCATGTTGGTGTCGTGAAGCATCATTAAGTGAAAAAGAATTGCTAGTGGAGGATGATGAAAATTTATTGGACAAGGAAAATATGGTTGATGCTAATGTTAATGATATGATTGATGGAGATTACTTTATTAATTGTCCTTGGCACATAGTGTTTTGACGCCCTATGCTTTCAAGATTTTTCAAGAGGAATTTGGGAGAGCAACACAATATTCGGTGCTTCAAGAAAATGGTATTGAATTTGTGCTATAATATTATAAAGATGAAACTAGTTAAAGGCACAAAGTATTATGGGATGGTAAGATGACAGATTGTAGTTGCAAAAGTTTTGAATTTTGGGGGTATACTTTGTCGTCATGTACTTAGTGTATTCCTTCATAAAGATTGTTACCAAATTCCATCTTTGTATTTACCACCATGTTGGTGTCGTGAAGCATCATTAAGTGAAAAAGAATTGCTAGTGGAGGATGATGAAAATTTATTGGACAAGGAAAATATGGTTGATGCTAATGTTAATGATATGATTGATGGAGATTACTTTATTAATTGTCCTTGGCACATAGTGTTTTGACGCCCTATGCTTTCAAGATTTTTCAAGAGGAATTTGGGAGAGCAACACAATATTCGGTGCTTCAAGAAAATGGTATTGAATTTGTGCTATAATATTATAAAGATGAAACTAGTTAAAGGCACAAAGTATTATGGGATGGTAAGATGACAGATTGTAGTTGCAAAAGTTTTGAATTTTGGGGGTATACTTTGTCGTCATGTACTTAGTGTATTCCTTCATAAAGATTGTTACCAAATTCCATCTTTGTATTTACCACCATGTTGGTGTCGTGAAGCATCATTAAGTGAAAAAGAATTGCTAGTGGAGGATGATGAAAATTTATTGGACAAGGAAAATATGGTTGATGCTAATGTTAATGATATGATTGATGGAGATTACTTTATTAATTGTCCTTGGCTCTCAAAGACAAAAGGTCGTCCGAAGCAAAAATGAATGAAAGGTGGAAGAGAATTAGATAAGAAAAAGAAGTCTTGTGGCCTTTGTAAGCATGTTGGCTATAACATCTCAACATGTCCATAGAAAGATAATTGTACTTCCTCAAATGGTGCCAAAAAAAGAAAAAAAATGTACTTCAAGTGAAATTGGATTGAATCCAATATTTTCTTTGAAATGTTAGGTATAAACTCTTGAGCTTGTAAAAGAAAAAAATTATGACAATATTGTGTTTGTTAATTTTGACAATATTATGTCATTGGGCAATATTAATTTTGACAATATAATGCCTTTGTTAATTTTGACACCTTTTTTTTTAATTTTTTTTTATTTACATTTCCATTTTGACAATATTATGCTAGTGAATATTCATATTATCATTTTCAATATTATGTCATTTTACTAAAACACTTCTTTCTACCTTTTTTTTTTTTTAATAATGAATTTACTTAAATTTTTATGAGGGATTCAATAAATACTAATTTAAGTTAAATATTCTTGAAGAAATTTAAATCATGCTTAAATTGCCCTTTTATAAGGGATTCAAACCTAAACTCTAATCCATGCTGATATTACATTGTTAGTCCCTAATATTTATCTACCAGTGCTTTAGTCCCTAAAGTATCAAGTGAATGTTACTGGTCTTTAAAGTATCAACTTTGACAATTTAATGTTTTTGTTATTGTTTTAACTTTCTTTTTTGGTGTACCCATAGCATAAACAATTCAATCAAAATTAATATTTTTCTTTGGGATGAGGAGTATTTTCAATTCTACCCACCATAGTCAGGTTGAAAAAAGATCTAACCCAACCTAGCCCACCTAGATCAGGTTGGAATTAAAAAAAAAAAAAATTGATTGAGCATTCAAACAATACCAATACAAACAACACCCATACAAATAAGAGAAAATTTATAACCTAATAAGCCTAAGCCTACTACCAAACTAACACAAACTATTTTATTAGTGCTTCAAAGTTAGTATGATATCATACAGCTCTATCCTAACTCGGTTGATAAACAAAAGAATAAATAATAAAATCACATAATATTTTTTTAAAATATATATTAAATATAGGTGGATCGGGTTAGGCAAATTTACTGACTCACCAACCTCTAAAAACTGACCCAAACCGATAGGTTAGGTTGAATTAGTTTGGTTTTGGCGGATCAACGACTTGGTTGACACCCCTAGCCTCTTATAGTAGAATAAATAAAGGGTAAAGAGTTGAAAAATAAAATTTAAAATTTGAGTTCCCTTTAATGCGCTTGTGAATTTATGTTCTCTTTTCCTTCCTTATTTGTTTGGTTACAAATCTTCTTCTTCTTTTTTTGTCTTTTAATTTCTTAATGTGTATTTGGAAATTTTTAATGAGATTCATGTCATGCAGTTAATAACTTTAATCAATTTGTACACTAAATACAAATTTTCAAATTGAAGGATATTGCAAATGCTTTACTACATTATAAATATTGGCAAATTTGTTTCTGAAAGGTGTATTCAGAGACTTCTATGGTGCCTAAGGTAAATATATTTGATGTTTTGTCAATGGAGATTATAATGGGCCGAATGGCCCTTTTGTTTTGGGCGATGTTGGGCTTACCTTTCGGGCACAACAGCTCCCATAGTTTCTGAGGTTCAGTTTTCTTGATGGGTTGGGCTTCAGTGTTGAAATAGATGGACTAGTGTTCAATAAGCCATTAAAATCACGGTATTATGTTGTTCAGAAAGTATGTGCTACAAGTCGTTAGTGGAGGAAAATATCCGAAAATATGTGCGACAGGCCGACAGCCGACAAGTCGTTAGTGGAAAGAAAGGGACAAAAAGAGGAAACGAAACACTGGTACTTTGTAAACTCATTTCTCATCTCACACAAAAATGATAAAATGTCAAAAGACGTGTCCTCCATGCGGTGGTTATATCATATGGATGCCCTCTCATATTTTTCCTTCTTTTACTCTCTTATAGCCCATGTGAAAAGTTCTTTGTACCCTTTTATTCTAAACTTTTTATCGGTGTTCTTTTTCTTTTTCTTTCCTTTGTAAATATGATAGGATTTGAACTTATAACTTTCGTTTTATGATAGTTGTTTTTAACTAAACAAAAAAAAAAGCAATTAATTTTAGTGAAGCCTACATTTGATTTATTTTGCATACTTAAAGAAAAAAAAACTTCTTATCTCAGCTAATAAAAAAAAGTATACATCATTATAAAGTTAATCTTACTCTAACAAAAAATTTATTACCAAAGTTTCTATCTACAAAAATTTATTATATTTATAAAATATTACATAGTGAAAATATGTGGTACTTTTTGTAACACTTACATTACATGGTGTAAACAAGCTTATAAAACACATCTTTATTATATTAACCATGATATAATATTTTGAGATGTATTTCTTCTTTTCCCCCCTCCTTTTTCTTTCTGTTAAAAAAATAAAACTTTGGAGCCCACTTACATCACCTTAATCATTCATAACCTCCTTTTTCAAAATTTTATTATTTACAATAATTTATACATAATAAATGAAAATAAGGCAATTAACTCCCATAAAAAAAAAAAAAGAAATGTTAAAGGATGCCCAGAGGGCATTGGTTTATAAACTATTTTAAACAACTTTTTATGTATAAAAAAAAATAATAATTGTTTTGACAGTTTTTTATATTTTCTATGAAAGTGGTGTTAAAATTTTCTTAAAATTGTTTGTTAACAATTATCCTAAGGGTACCCTTTAAGAGGACCCTAAAAATAAGGAAGAAATTAAATAAGATAATTAAAATATGAGCAAAATTTAGGTGTAGTATATTTAGGTTCTTAATTTAATTCAAACACATGATTGTATTAAGTATTAACTAATAAAACACAAATAGTGTAATTAATTTTTTGTTTTGTTTGTTTTTTGAGAAACATAGTGTTATTAAATTCAAGACCAATTAATTGAAATTAAACAATTAGGTGCTAATTGGAGATTTTCATACACTGACCTAAAGTATTGTACCTTTATTTTTTTTAATTAAAAAGTATTGTTAGAGTATGAAATGTAGAACTCAAGCATTACACGGGCTGCTATATATAATAGGGTGTGACTTGTGTCTAGTGGCCAGTTCCACTGGACATGTTAGGATACAAACGCGTGTTTGCATCTTAACGTGTTCAGTGAAACTAGTCACTGGACACAAGCCCAACTCTATATAATATATCTTCTATTTTAGGAAGTAGAAAGTCGACTTCAAATCATTTTTCCTTTATTTCTCATTAAAAAATTGAAATTTCTTTAATTGCAATAAATGAAAGGTTGAAATTCTAGTCCATTTGGTAGCTGCCATCGTCCACAAATTGGTCAAAGAGAAAAAAAAAGTTGCCATAATAATAATATAATTTATCCATTTAACCATTTTTTTTTTTGGTGGGAATAGTGGAATACATGCTCAAGCTTTTTTTTTGTTCATACAGTGATTCTCCGTATGTTGTGATTAGTCTACCGACTATGATGATCAATCACGTGATTAATGAGTCCAATAAGTTTCTAATTCTGTAAATTATATAAAAAAATACATGACCATATAAAAAAATTCATTGACTTCAGGGTGACTTCTTAGTGTACTTGAGAAATCTATGGATATGTTAATCAATTTGTAAATGCTCATAGTTTTCACAAATCACAAGTGGTTTTGGTGGATTGACAATTGACATGCTATTACTTTTTGAAAAATATATCCCCACATGCTTTATATATATATATATATATATATATATATATAAAGAGTAAAATTTTAATGGAATAAAGTCAATAAACCCTCCAAAAGTAAAAATAAAGAGAGAAGACAATTGAAATGTTGTGTCAAATTTGTGGTTAATTTTATTTCCACAAATAAAATATAGACTATGAGTCCGTTTGGATTGAACTTATTGTTGCTGAAACTAAAAACTGAAAACTGAAAACTGAAAACACTGTAGCAAAATAATTTTTAAATGTGTAAATAGTACCGTGGGACCATTTTTAATATTTTTTATTGCATAAACAGTGCATGCACAGTGCATAAACAGTGTACGCACTGTTCATGTATAGTGTTTTTTTGTCTCCCAAGTCAACATAAGCGGCTGGAAAAAAAAAAAAAAAAAAAAAAAAAAAAAAAACCAAAACGCGAAACGCGAAATGCAGACGTTGAATCCAAACGGGCACTATATGATTATATAAAGTGTTAGTTTAGCACCAACTTATTTAACAATTTACAAATTATTTTCTCCTTAATGTGGATTAAAATATTCTAGTATTTGGAAAAAAAGTGATGTATTTTTTTAACCAAAAAAAAAAAAATATATATATATATATATATATAGCGTAATCATAATTCTTTTGATTATTGTCGCTATGATTATTTTTAGCAAAAAAATACCCTCGTTATGATTATTATTATTAATTTATTAGGCTGATAATAGTCCAAATGATCACGCTTATCAAAAATATTCAAATAAGACAAACCAAAATTGCCTTATGTTTTCTACTTTGCCTTCTATAGAATGGTCTGGTCAATTAATTTCTTAGAAGTTAGACCTGTGAGCTGTGGGTGAAGAATGAAGATTGAGTTATTCATCGAGAAAGTACGGTCTTTTGGATTCAGGAAAGGCAACGCTGAAATTGTCCTCCTATTTACTTTTTACAGCTTTAAAAATATTTACTTTTACCAAGTCAAAATGTCCTTCATTTTTTTTTTTTTTTTTAATCCTTGTAGATTATAATGGTAACTTTTTATTTTCTAGAATTACTTATTATAGTGACCTTTTTTTTTGTTGAGAAATTACTCATAATAGTGACTTGGTAAGACGAAAGCACAAATGAATCAGGTGAGAAATTACTTGATACGATTTGTGCCATTCGAAGTTCAAAGAATATATGTACATAAGAAAAAAATTACTTTTTTAAGAAGAATTTTATTTGAGAAGAATAATAAATAAATAAATAAATTACTGGTTAAGTGAAGTAGTGTTAGGTGTTACTGTCTATTTCTATGTATCCTTTTCTTAGCAAGATTCAAAATTTCGAGCATACATAATAAAATACTATCACATCTCAAATAAAATTTATAAAAAATAAAATAAAAAAAAAGCCTAACCATAAGAGTTTCTTGTAATGTGTGGATTTGACAATACCTCTCCAAAGGTATCAAACATAATTTTTAGAAGTCAACTACAAATGTTAAGAATCAAGTTAGGAAAAGAGGGAGGGTGGGCGGCGACTATAATCAAAAGGCATCAGCTAGAATAGTTGAAAATTATTGTTGAAATGTTTACCAAAAAGAAAATTATTGTTGAAATTAATATAAAATATATATATATATATATATATACACACACTATATACACTATTGATTCTTTTTTTTTTTTTAATAAATGTTTTATGGACCTTTTAAAATATCAATAAAAGAATAGAAAAAATTCGGAAGATATAGGAATTATGATTTAAAAATATAAAGAGCATTTTGACAACTTACTTTAGGTTTCATGCATAACCTTACAAACAGATAGGGAATATTGCTTGCCAGCTCATTAGAGGTACATAGCTCAATTAACTATGTTACATTAATTGTCTCACTTACCTATTGAATAAAAGATCACACTATCAGTTTCAAAAAAAAAAAGAAAAAAGATCACACTATCTACTATTCAATTTTGCTAATCTAAAAGCCACACCATTCCCTTTATGGTAACAAACCAAATTAAGCAAGCTTAACCATATTGTCTTTAATTACAAAACCAAACCATTCTAATCTTCCATGAAACTCGTTAACCCCGTGCAAGACATTTTTTTTCTTAAAGCCCTCTCTTCATATAAAGGAGAAAAATGCATTATGTATCTAGTGTATGTTTCCTTCTTCTCACATATAAGTAGATCCCACATGTGTGGGGTCCACTTCATGTGAGAGGAAGGATACATACACTAAATGCATGGTATACCTCTTTTATATAAAGGAAAAATGAGAAGAAAACGATAAATAGCAATATCCATAACCCAAAAAAAAAAAAATTTAATTCTCATATATAATCGGGTAAATTATTTGAAAGTCAACACCACAAATATTAAGAAGTTAGGAAAAACAAGAAAGAAAACATCAACAAGATTATTTGAAAATCAACCACAAATGTCAACTTAAGAAAGTTAGGAATCTCCCATAGGGATGTGTTTAGTTTTGGGTTAATGTACTAATTATGTCTTTCCTCGTAGTAGTTCAAAGTTTAATTAGATGCCCTAACATTGAATCAGAATCTTGAACTCTATGGCATACACAATTACACATGCTAAATTCGTTTTTCTTTGTTTATTTTAACTTTGAAAAGTTAACTAATTCATGCATGCATGTTTTAGGCCAGACTCAAAATTTTCCAATACACATTAGAATTTTCCTTTGACATTGTCATTATTATAACCACTTTCAAATTTCTTTCAATCCACCTTTAAACCATAGTCATATTTTGAATTCTTCCTTGTGATGCTTGAGCATAATTAGACCGCCCCTTAAAATTTATGCATTCAGCAGTCATACTAATAGAATTTTAGTTTTGTTTCTCAAAAAAATAAAAAATAAAAAAATTTCAGTCAATTTTGCAGCATATATTTTCACACACACTTTGTCATAACTGTTTTATAAATCAATTATGATTAGTTGTCTGTTACTATCCATAGACCTACAATTTTTTTTTTTTTCGCATAAATCACAAATTGTATAAGCTAGTAATGACAAAATGTATATAAAAATGTGTAAGTTAGGGCCTCCAAGCGGCGTTGTCATCAACGAGGAATGCCTTGTAAAAAAAAATGTGTGATAATTATGGATAGAATTTCTACCCTAAGAAATTTTAACCAGTTGCATGTTTTGGATAATGACTTATTTTTACTATTTTCTAGGAAAACGTTTTATTTATTTATTTATTTTAACTTTGAAAAGTTAACCAACACATGCATGGTTTAAACCAGATTCAAAAATTTCCAAATACACATTAAATTTTCCTTTGACATTGTCATTATTATAACCACTTTCAAATTTCTTTCAATCCACCATTAAACCATAGTCATATTCATATATATTTTAATTGAGTTTACATTGTGTCCGGATGTAGCGTAAACCCTTTGGTTTACGCCTTCCAATAATAGGACGCCACATCATCAATTATTAAAAAATTGAATACAACTTGCAAGAAACCAACACCATTTCACATAACAAAATCCCATCTCCTCCTTTCTAATTTCTATCATTCAAGTCAAAATAAAATATCATCTCTTCCTCACAAGAAACGCCAATCCAGCAACCGCCACACACATTCTAGAGTTGCTGCCTTCACTATCACCTAATCTTCTCTCCCTTTCTCTGCAACAAATTTGAACCAACATTAAATTAAATTTGTAAATAGTACCCAATCAATTTTCAGCACACAATAATCTCAAAAGTTGGAATGAAACCTAAAAAACTCCACAAGAAGGAACTTTGAAGTTTGAACACCAATTTTATATACCAATAATGAAATTTACAAAACCCATTTCATGAAACCCCCAAAATACAACAAAAATACAATAAACCCACCTAAATTTCCTCTAGAATAGAGCAATTCAAAAGTGATCCAACTGAAAAATCGTACAAGTCATTTTAAATAAACCATAAGTCTTGGATATCATCAAACCCTAAAGTCATCATCCTAATCTCCATTTTTGTGCACACACAATGAACCACCAAGTCACCAATCCATTGCCACAGAAAATCCTTAAAACCCACAAAAAGCCCATACCCTTAAATCCGAATCAAACCATATACAACATATGTTTTTGTGGTGAGTGGGATAGCAGATAGGACAACGACAATCGCAGCAAATTTTGTGGCTTGTGGTGGCAAATGGCAGCATAGGTGGTAGGGTGCTGGCTTCTCTGTTCTTGAAGACTTGAATGATGGAAAGGTGAGAATTTGAGATTTTGATTTCTGAAATAGGATTGAGTGTGTAGAAAATTGTATTTAATTTTTTTATTAAATGCTGACGTGGCGTTGTATTATTGGTGGCATAATCCAAGGGGTTTATGCCACATCCGGATAGAATTTAAACTCATTTTAATTCTTCATTGTGATACTTTAGCATAATTAGATCGCCCCTTAAAATTCATGCATTCGGCAGTCATACTAATAGAATTTCAATAATGTTTGTGCTACACATTTTCATATACACATTTATTATAATTGTTTTATAAAGCAGATTATACTTAGCTTTCTGTCACTATTAGTCTATCACATAGTCTTACAAATTTTTATTCTCATCAATCACAAACTAAATAGAATAGTAATGACAAAATGTATATAAAAATGTGCAAATTAGGGCCTCCAGGCGGCGCTGGCATCAACGAGGAATGCCTTATAAAAAAAAAATGTGTAATAATTATTGATAGAATTTCCTACCCTAAGAAATTTTAACTATTTGCACGTTTTGGATAATGACACCTTTTTACCATTTTTTATGAGTTTTTACTATAATCCTCCCCTGGTCCCTATACGAGTTGGTATACCCTATTACATGTTTCTTTTCATGTAGGATTTGTCTTTGGTTTTTGGAAAATGTTGAAGAAAAGAAACATTTAACAGGGTATATATCATTATATTTTTACATTTTCATTAATAAGCATGTATTTGAACAATTCATTTATTTGATAATCATGTTTATTTGGATTGAGAAAGGAACTTGAGTATACATACCCATTTATATGACTAGCTTCTTAGTGTGCACGCACGTTTATGTATTCTGATGCGAAAAATTAAAAACATAGTGGAAGAAAATGTCGGAGAGGGATATTGTAATTGTGCCCAATGCTTGAATTTGATGCTAACTGCTATGCATTGGAATGTCACTCCTACATTGTTCAGAATTTAGATTTGAGAAAATTCTGCCACCCCAACAAAGAATAATATTTAGAACAGTTGGATCAATGATTTTGTAAATGCTCTATTTTCCATTGCTCCACCCTCCCTCTAGTACTGGTGGAAGTAATATTAACTATGCGGAAAAGAAACTTTCATTTTATGTATTGATAGCTGATGGGAAGCGTTTGAGTATCCTTTCATTTCTAAACCTTGTTTTAAGAGCTGTTACAGTATCCTTGCGACTTGGAGGACATAAGACTTCTTGGTCAAGCCAATTTAAACTCTTTCTCGAACAATTGCAAACAAACATTTTAAGGATAAGGAGAATTATAGTTGGCCAATGCGTTGCATTAAATGGTTCCTTTCCATCTCTAAATTGGATTCTGCTGTTTTTAGGACATTTGAAAATGTTTATTCAGCAGTATTAACTCCATGAACTATATCAATGTCATTGCAAACTTCTATAAGATACATGTGCGGACTCATATTTGTGTTGAAATATGCCATGAACTGTCTTTGAGATATTGTTCTAAAATAAAAGGGTAAACTGCAAATTACACCTTTAAAGTTTGGGAGTGACTGAATTTTACACCCTGAAGTTTCAAAATTTAGATTTTACCCCCTGAAATTTGGTGATATTTGGATTTCACACCCTAACGTTTTAGAACTTGGATTTTACCCTCTATATTTTAGAAGTTTTTGGATTTTACTCCCTAAAGTTTTGGGGTGTTTGGATTTTACACCCTTAAGTTTCAGAATTTTTGAGTGTAAAATCCATACAACCTAAACTTTAGGGGTTAAAATCTAAATTCTAAAACGTTAGGGTGTAAAATCCAAACACCCCAAACTTCAGGAGGTAAAATCTAAATTCTAAAATTTCAGGGTGTAAAATTCAATCACCCTCAAACATTAGGGGTGTAAATTGCAATTTACCCAAAATAAAATGATGGGAAGCAAAAAAGGCTAATTGTGTTTTCCTTTTTCCTTTTATTGAAAGCTGTATAGTTTGTCCAACAACTGAATCACTGATAGCACATTTGATCTCCGAACTGGAGCACTGAAGGAATGGTATCCAAAAAATCCTGTGCTGAGAGCCCTTACTCCTGCTTTAAGGAATCTCTTTGTTTATCCTGTGAAAACCGATGAAGAAAATATTTACATCAGCATGAGTGGAGGCCTAAGTTCTGATGCATCGGCTGAGATTGTCTTCAGTGGGAAGGCTCAACCTGGTATAACTGCAACTGATGTCAATGTGGATGAGGTAACTGAACCTTCTCTTTATTTATTTTTTAAATGTGGGTGTCCAGTCGTCTTAGAGCACCTGGCTAACCCCAGATGCATGTAGTCCCCTGTCTCACACATACCGGATAATTACAGTAAGTAATCTCTTTGGGGTGGCCCCAGTGTGTAGTCTAGGAGACTTGTACCAAAGACCTCATGAAACTACTACCTAATTACCTGTAATAAGAGGGAAAGGAAAAAAAAAAGAACTACAGCCTACTCGTAGGAATTAAAATCTCTGGACCCCTTGAAGCAAGAAAGCAGTTTGTTACTTTCAATTCTATAATTCTGATGAGGGTCAACAGGGGTTCGGTTTCATCAAGAAGAATGAAATTATCATTGGAAAGGCAGCTGTAATTGGCTTCCTGCTATTGTTAGATTTTGAACTTTTGACTGGTAAAGGCCTTCTCGAGGGAACTGGTTTCTTGGACTTTCTATATGCTGCCTCCAAAGCTTTCAAGTAGATGTGTCAACTTGTCATGGTTCTTTCAGGAAGAAAGAGTTTGTCTTTCCCAGCATTCACAAGGGGGAATTAAATGAAAAAACAAAAATGCTAAAGAAGTCTGTCTGATTCATAGGAAAGTTTACCTGTTTTTTCTTTCTTCACATTTTGATGTTTGTCTCTTTGATAGTTTAGACATGTTTGTTTGTAATTGTATATTCTCTAGAAATTAGACCATGTTGTTTGATCCTTGTTCATGTCATGCAGTTGATAACTTTAATCAATTTGTACACTAAATACAAATTTTCAAATTGAAGGACATTGCAAATGCTTTAATACATTATAAATATTGGCAAATTTGTTTCTGAAAGGTGTATTCAGAGACTTCTATGGTGCCTAAGGTAGATATATTGATGTTTTGTCAATGGAGATTATAATGGGCCGAATGGCCCTTTTGCTTCGGGCAATGTTGGGCTTATCTTTGGGGCACAACAGCTCCCATAGTTTCTGTGGTTCAATTTTCTTGATGGGTTGGGCCTCAGTGTTGAATTAGATGGACCAGTGTTCAATAAGCCACTAAAATCCCGGTATTATGTTGTACAGAAAGTATGTGCTACAAGTCGTTAGTGGAGGAAAATATCCGAAAATATGTGCGACAGCCGACAAGAAACTTTTTTTTTGGTAAACAGAAACATTGGTACTTTGTAAAGGCATCTCTCATCTCACACAAAAATGATAAAATGTCAAAAGACATGTCCTACATGTTGTGGTTCTATCATATGGATGCCCTCTCATGTTTTTCTTCTTTTACTCTCTTAGCCCATGTGAAATGTTCTTTTTACCCTTTTCTTTTATAAACTTTTTATCACTTTTTTTCCCTTTTTTTTTTAAATATGATAAGATTTGAACTTATAGCTTTCATTTTATGATAGTTGTTTTTAACTATAAATAAAAATAAAAAAATAAATAAATAAAAAGACCAATTAATTTTAGTGAAGCCTACATTTGATTTATTTTGCATACTTCAAGAAAAAAAAAACTTTTTATCTCAACTAATAAAAAAAAGTGTACATCATTATAAAGTTAATCTTACTCTAACAAAAAATTTATTACCAAAGTTTCTATCTACAAAAATTTATTATATTTATAAAATATTACATAGTGAAAATATGTGGTACTTTTTGTAACACTTACATTACATGTTGTAAACAAGCTTATAAAACTCATCTTTATTATATTAACCATGATATAATATTTTGTGATGTATTTCTTCTTCTTCTCCCCCCTCCTTTTTCTTTCTGTTAAAAAAAATAAAACTTTGGAGCCCACTTACATCACCTTAATCATTCATAACCTCCTTTTTCAAAATTTTATTTTTTTACAATAATTTATACATAATAAATGAAAAGAAGGTAATTAACTCCCATAAAAAAAATGAAATGTTAAAGGATGCCCAGAGAGCATTGGTTTATAAACTATTTTAAACAACTTTTTATGGAAAAAAAAAATAATTTTTTTGACAGTTTTTTATATTTTCTATGAAAGTGGTGTCAAAATTTTCCTAAAATGGTTTGTTAACAATTATCCTAAAGATACCCTTTAAGAGGACCCTAAAAATAAGGAAGAAATTAAATAAGATAATTAAAATAGGAGCAAAATTTAGGTGTAGTATATTAGGTTCTTAATTTAATTCAAACACATGATTGTATTAAGTATTAACTAATAAAACACAAATAGTGTAATTAATTTTTTGTTTTGTTTGTTTTTTGAGAAACATAGTGTTATTAAATTCAAGAACAATTAAATTTTTTTTTTGAACAAATGGTAGAAGAACAATTAATTGAAATTAAAGAATTAGGTGCTAATTGGAGATTTTCATACACTGACCTACCTTTTTTTTTTTAATTAAAAAATAATGTTAGAGTATGAAATGCAAGACCCAAGCATTACACGGGCTACTATACATAATATGGTGCGGCTTGTGTCTAGTGATCAGTTTCATTGGACACACTAGGATACAGATGCGTGTCTACATCTTAATATGTTCAATGAAACTAGTCACTAGACACAAGTCTAACTTTATATAATATATACTCTATTTTAGAAAGTAAAAAGTCGACTTCAAATCATTTTCCCTTTATTTCGCTTAAAAAAATTCAAATTTCTTTAATTGCAATAAATGAAAGGTTGAAATTCTAGTCGATTTGGTAGCTGCCATCGTCCACAAATTGGTCAAAGAGAAAAAAAAAAAAATTTGCCATAATAATAATATAATTTATCCATTTGACCCTTTTTTTTATTGGTGGGAATAGTGGAACACATGCTCTAGGTTTTTTTTTTTTTTTTTTTTTTTTTTTTTTTCATACAGTGATTCTCCGTATGTTGTGATTAGTCTACCGACTATGATGACCAAGCACGTGATAAATGAGTCCAATAAATTTCTAATTCTGTAAATTATATATATAAAAAAAAAAAATACATGACCATATAAAAAAATTCATTGACTTCAGGGTGACTTCTTAGTGTACTTGAGAAATCTATGGATATGTTAATCAATTTGTAAATGCTCGTAGTTTTCACAAGTGGTTTTGGTGGATTGACAAATGACATGCAATTACTTTTTGAAAAATATATCCCCACATGTTATAATTTGGGATAAAGTCAATAAACCCCCCAAAAATAAAAATAAAGAGAGAAGAAAATTGAAATGTTGTGTCAAATTTGTGATTAATTTATTTTCACAAATAAAAGATAGATTATATGATTATATAAAGTGTTAGTTTAGCACCAACTTATTTAACAATTTACAAATTATTTTCTCCTTAATGTGGATTAAAATATTCTAGTATTTGGAAAAAAAAGTGATGTATTTTTTTAACAAAATATATATATATATATAGCGTAATCATAATTCTTTTGATTATTGTCCTTATGATTATTTCTAGCCAAAAAAAAAATCCTCGTTATGATTATTATTAATTTATTAGGCTGATAATAGTCCAAAGGATCACGCTTATCAAAAATATTCAAATAAGACAAACCAAAATTGCACCTTTTTTCTCCTGGCAATGGCTTATGTTTTCAACTTTGCCTTCTTTTCTATAGATGGACTGGTCAATTAATTTCTAATAAGTTAGACCTGTGAGCTGTACGGTCTTCTGGATTCAGGAAAGGCAACGCTGAAATTGTCCTCCTACTTAGTGTTTACAGCTTTAAAAATATTTACTTTTACCCAGTCAAAATGTCCTCCATTTTTTTTTTATCCTTGTAGATTATAATGGTAACTTTTTACTTTCTAGAATTACTTATAATAGTGACTTTTTTTTTTTTTTTTTGAGAAATTACTTATAATAGTGACTTGGTAAGACGAAAGCACAAATGGATCAGGTGAGAAATTACTTGATATGTGCCATTCGAAGTTCAAAGAATATATGTACATAATAAATAAATTACTTTTTTTAAGAAGAATTTTTTTTAGAAGAATAAAAAATAAATAAATAGCATACACAATAAAATACTATCACATCTTAAATAAAATTATAAATAATATAAAAGCCTAACCATAAGAATTTCTTGTAATGTGTGGATTTGACAATACCTCTCAAAAGGTATCAAACAGATTTTTTAGAAGTCAACTACAAATGTTAAGAAACAAGTTAGGAAAAGAGCGAGGGTGGGGGGTGACTATAATCAAAAGGCATCAGCTAGATTAGTTGAAATTTTATATAAAAAAATTATTATTGATTTTTTTTAAATGTTTTATGGACCTTTTAAAATTTTTATAAAAAAATAGAAAAAATTCGGAAGATATAGGAATTATGATTTAAAAATATAAAGAGCATTTTGACAACCTACTTTAGGTTTCGTGCATAACCTTACAAATAGATAGGGAATATTGCTTGCTAGCTCATTAGAGGTACATAGCCCAATTAACTATGTAACATTAATTATCTCACTTAACCAAATTGAACAAGCTTAACCATATTGTCTTTATAAGTACAAAACCAAACCATCCTAATCTTCCATCAAACTCATAACCCCATGCAAAACATTTTTTTCTTAAAGCCCTCTCATCATGTAAAAGAGAAAAAAAATACCATGTATCTGGTGTATGTTTCTTCTCTCTCATATGGAAGTAGATCCCACAAATGTGAGGTCCACCTCATGTGAGAGGAGGGGTATATACATTAGATGCATGATATACCTCTTCCATATAAAGGGAGAATGAGAAGAAAATGATAAATAGCAATATCCATAACAAAAAAAAAAATAATAATAAATCTCATATATAATCAGGTAAATTATTTGAAAGTCAACACCACAAATATTAAGAAGTTAGAAAAAACAAGAAAGAAAACATCAACGAGATTATTTGAAATTCAACCACTAATGTCAACTTAAGAAAGTTAGGAATCTCCCATAAGGATGTATTTAGTTATGGGTTAATGTACTATTACGTCTTTCCAGTTTCCATTTAGTAGTTCAAAGTTTAATTAGATGCCCTAACTTTGAATTCAGAATCTTGAACTCTATGGCATACACAATTACACACGCTAAATTCGTTTTTCTTTGTTTAATAATGACAACATTTTATCTATTTATTTTAACTTTGAATAGTAACCTAACTCATGCATGCATGCATGTTTTAGACCAGACTGAAAATTTTCCAATACATGCACATTAGAATTTTCCTTTGACATTGTCATTATTATAACTTTCAAATTTCTTTCAATCCACCTTTAAACCATAGTCATATATCTATATATTTGAATTTTTCCTTGTGATGCTTGAGCATAATTAGACCGCCCCTTAAAATTCTTGCATTCGACAGTTATATTAATAGAATTTTAATAATGTTTGTACCACACATTTTATTATAACTGTTTTATAAAGCAGATTATACTTAGCTGTTTGTCACTATTAGTCTATTACATAGACTTACAAATTTTTATTCCCATCAATCAAAAACTAAATAGAATAGTAATGACAAAATGTATATAAATATGTGCGAGTTAGGGCCTCCAGGTGGCGCCGGCATCAACGAGAGATGCCTTATATAAAAAAAAAAAAAAAGGTGTAATGATTATTAACATAATTTCCTACCCTAAGAAATTTTAACTAGTTGCACGTTTTGGATGATGAATCCTTTTTACCATCTTCTTTGACTTTTTACCATAATCCTCACCTGGTCCCTATATATGATAAATCAAATGTCACATTTTTTCCTGTTAGTTGACTTGTTTTAAAGGACTGACTTGACGGAGTTCAAGAGACACTGACTTGCCACTTGTGTGTTATGACATCATTCGTGAGGTGTCAAAAATGGACATCTCCGTCCATACAACAACATTAAATTTATATTATTATAACCGACTAATATACAATTAAATGTACGTATTTAGTATTTTCATAATAAAAGTGGGGTGATGAACAGAACCTCTATGGATAATTTACTACTACAATAAATTAGAATAAAAAAATTTATTAAAAAAAACATTTAGATTAAAATTCAATCTATTCTCTTAATTTTTACTTCAATAGTCAAATTATTTATTGAGGCTTAATTTTATCTCCATCTTATTAAAACAAGTCAATTTAGCCATTTCATCTAAATTTGTAAGCAAATGAAACTCAATTTTAACAAGGTAAATAGTACTCATCAAACAACAAGATCTATTTACATGGAGCATCTTGTGAATGTTTTTAATTTATCTTTAACACAAAAAAAAATAATATTTAAACATTGTTACTAATAAAGTTGGACAAAGAAATAAGAATAAGATTAGCTCATTTTGACAAATTGAAAAACTAAATTGACAAAATTAAACCTTACAAACTAATTTGACAATTATAATAAAAGTCAAAAGTCAAAAGGTAGAATGACCAAATTGAATTTTAATCCCAAAAAAAAATGGTAACGTACTCGTATGAATTTATTATTTGACCAGATGGTATGAATGTATATATTTTTGGTAATATACATAAACGGCAAGAATAAATATGGCATGTACCAAAGGTATCTAGAATCCGAGTCTTCGCGGTGGGGTTTTTAGTTTGCGGCTATAAATGTTGCAACACGTTTTTTCCGCCTAAAGCCACACGAAAGACCAAACCCACACTTTTGCAATTTATAAATCAAACCTCGAATTAAAGATTTCCAACTGTTCTTTTGCATTTGTATTTTCTACTGTACACGTCATCACTCTTCAACTTGGAATGAGTATGAGTATCAATATGACCATAAAAAAGTTCACCGACCCCACAGTTTTTTTAAATGAAAAGACTAAGGAGCCTCCCCAACCCCTATGTTACTTTTGACCTTGAAAATTTTGACCCTCTCTATGTCTGACTTTTTTTTTTTTTTTTTTTCTCAACCTATATAAACACTTCCTCACTCTATTTTTTTCAAAAGCTTTCTTAACTAGCTTGCACATTCACACACAAATTGCAATCTTATTCAAAATGAGTTGTAGCTCGGAAGAAAATGGTGCATGCACATCTCAGAAGAAATACAAGGGAGTTCGTCAAAGGAAATGGGGCAAGTGGGTGTCTGAAATTCGAGTCCCAGGCACGCAAGAGAGGCTTTGGCTTGGTTCTTATTCAACGCCGGAGGCTGCAGCTATGGCTCGTGATGTTGCCTTTTATTGTCTTCACAAACCATCAACTTTGGAAAAGCTTAACTTTCCGTCAATGTTACCTTCGTGTAGTTTGAGGACTGACTTGTCTCCAAGGTCAGTGCAAAAGGCAGCCTCGGATGCTGGCATGGCTATTGATGCTCAGTTGATCACAGAAAGGTTGCCGGAAAATAATAAAAGGAAGGAGTTTGATCATGGTCATGGTCATAGTGGTGGTGGTGGTGGTGGAGGCCATGGTTTGGGGACTGGGTTTTGGGAAAATGGGGGAGACAATAATTACGGGACGACTTCATGGCAAGGAAGTGAGTTTAAGGAAGAAGAGGGTTTGAGCATTTCCATTGAAGACTACCTTTAACTGGCTTGTAGTTTTTGGTTTTATGATTATCATATGTAGCTTTTGCTTGTATATAGGTAGGTAGTAATGTTTGAATCATAACTATTTTACTCTTTTTTTTTTCAAATTGGTTGATTTGATAACTTATGATTAGAGTAATATCATTATCACAACGTTTACACTCAAGTTGATAACAATCATAACGAATCATCTCATCAGTTCCGAAAAAGATTAAGAAAATTGTTATGTTTTTCATACTTTTTGATATGTAATTGGGGACAATGGTACTGTCATTATTCCCAAGTAATTGATGATATATACACATTACTCCCCGGTGTTTTGGCTTCCTCTCCAGTTTCAACTTTCAAAGACATGGCTAGACGGCCTAGATTTAAAGATTGCTTATGTTAAGCTTTCCTTGTTTGTAAGCCATGTATACTTATTAAAATTTTCTTTCTACCATTTTGTCATCTGGGAAAGGTAGATATTACTGGTTGATTTCATAGAAACAGCGGTTTTTGGTGCTTGCTTAGAGCGGTCCTGCTCTTGCAGTGTGAAAGAGAAATAAGTGGTTATTTTGAGTTTGAAGTGATAGACTACGCTTGACTAGTCCACCTCATCCACTAATTAGACTAATCAATTAATATCTATTACACTGCGTTTCGGATCCGAAATTTTATTGACTTAGCCTTTTTGACAAAGTTAATGGACCAGCCACGCTCTAGTCTAAATAGTAGCACGTACACGCAAAATAATACGCATACAAAATTTTCATCACAAATTTCATAATTCGACATGATTGATTATGAGTGATGAAAAATACGTAAAATGTTCTTTTACTTTCAATGTATATAATATCATTTTGCAAATGGCAAACGACTTTTAGGAAAAAAAAAAGAAATGAAAAAGACTCTTTTAGTTGTGCCTCTTAATGAATTGGACCCAATTGGTCACCTTCCATCCCATTTGTATGTAGTACAAGCTTTTCCACAAGTATTAAATACGGTAACGTGGTAAATTGAAATGGTAATTCTACCTATACGACTATACCAATCATTTAAAAAATTATAATATGTATAATAAAAATTTGTGGCACTGGAGTATTATATTATGTATAAATTATAATACTCTGTTAGTAGTTGCTATTGAAGAGTTTTTCTTTCTTTTTTTTTTGAATGAAAGAACTTTTTTTATTCAATGGAAATCTTTCTGTAATTGGACTCTGTCAGTGCCCATCTCTGATCGTCAAATCTTAGTGGCCCAAGCCCTAGGGCTAGACAAAGATGGCTCTAGGCTTAGACCCTCCTACTGCCCTTTTGTTGCTATTTATAAATGGAAAGTTCGTAAAAGATAAACAAATCAATATCAAATTACACCGACATTTTAGAAGTTAGGGTACATCAAACTTTTCATTGTCACCTTCCAAGAAGCTTCAAGGTCGGTGAAGTTGAAGTTTTCAAAGGGGCGGTTGGTTGGTTTGGTTTCATGCATTCATCGACAAGTCCCATCCCATCCAGGTGGTCCGGACTCAGAACTCAAGTCACATGATATTGATATGATGTGAATATGTAATGGGATGGATTAAAAAGATAGGTTCCTCTTGTGGTAAAAATTTTAGTTTTATAATAAAGTTTGAATTCCTTCTTGTAAAGAGTCAAAGAATCGAGTTAGTCATGAAGTCACCTTTAGCTTAAAATTTACTTATTTATTAATTTATGCTTAGTATTTATTAATTTATTAGTTTTTATTATTTTCCGTAAGACTCTCTTATGCACTTGGTAAACTAAAATTTTATAATATAATTGAACTACTTTTTATAGAGAGTTGAGCCCCTTTCAACTTAAAGTTCACATTTTTATTAGTTTTATTTATTTATTATTTTCCAATATCGATAGAACTCTTTTATGCGTTTTATTTTAACATAACTTAAAATTCACTTTTTTATTTTTTTATTTTTAAGTTTTGGCTATTTTCCAATGCCAATAGGACTCTCTTATGCACCTGTTAAAATAAAATTTTATAATATAATTGAACTAATTTTATAGAAGTCGAGTTACTTTAGGTTAAAGTCCAATTTTTTTAAATTATTTTTTGTTATTTTTGACCCCCTCGTAAGGAGGACAGCACAATAATAATGTTAACAAAAGTTGAAAAGATATAAGTGATGTTAACTTGGTGTTGAGCTTTCATAAAGCCCAAAAACAAACTTAAAAGGCCACCTATTGGTTTTGGGTCTTATGTCCAATATCTCTCTTTTTAGTATTGGGCTTTTGACCCAAACATTTTATTTTTTTCTCAAGCTGGGCTAAATGACCCGCCAAAACCAATTAAATCGTACCACCACAACCGGGCTAAAGGACCCGCAAAATCCAACTATGAAACATTTAGCAATGAGTAAATTCAGTACAGTACAAAAAGACCCCAACAAGGCTTGAGCCTGAAATTTATTGTTTATTGAAACACAATATAGTAATAATGTTTTGATGTCACCAATTTCCAGCACGACCAACTTGAACACAACTTAAACAACCTAAAATATTAAGGGTCCGTTTGGATATTATTTATTTTGCTGAAAACTGAAAATAATTTTAAAAAAAATATTACTGTTCATGCGCAAATTACAGTTCATTTGCCTAAATGCACTGTTCATGTCCCATGAACCGTGCAAGAGGCATTGGTTTAAAGAAAAAAAAAAACAAAAACACAAACGCAGGGAGATAATTTGATTTGAATCCAAACGTATACTAAATCTAACAGATGCTACTAGCTAGGTACATGGATACATATACTTCTGAAAGCATTTTTATTCTCATTTTACCTGTTGGGGACTGAATTGAGCATAATGAGTAGGACTAGCTACAAATTTACTAGGAGATGTGCCCTCCAATAGAGGCCTTCCACCCAAAAGAGGCCTCCCTGTGCCCACAAGGGATGTTCTTCTTGAGCCATGAGTTGAGAGCAGAATTCGGAGTGTCCAATTGAGAATGTTTGGTGCAAAGACCCTGTATAGAAGGAATATGTCACTTCACGTATGAGTCTCCTCGGCATGCCCCGGATACAATCAACCTAGCGTAGTACTCCGCAGGTCCACCCGTCACATGTACCTAAAAAACAAACGATTAGCTATACGTTACCTCACGTATCAAATATATGTATTCTTCCTTTTTACAGTGTGTCTCTCAAGGTTAATTTTAAAGGCGAGTATCATGCATTTGAACATTAATATCCTCTTCTTTATTTGGTCACAAAAACAAAATAAGCGTCCTCCACTAAGAACTACTAGCATTCTCTTTCTGCAACCAAAGGTGTCAAGGGCACCTGATATGTGTGTAGTCCACCTTCTCTCTCCTATACACCAGATATAATTAAAGAGAGCACTCAACTGGGGTGACTGCAACGTTGACCCTTAGTTTTATCAGTTTTGATATAAAGTAATTTTTCCATGAATCAACATTTAAACTATTACTTTAGGAACAAGGAAGAGAAAAGTGTGCTAAACAATTGTAGAAGTTCATTCTTAACAAAGGTAACTGTATATACAATAATGGTGGAGATATGAAAGCCATCAATTAGAGACTTACTTCTCTTTCTTCCTTCCATTTCATCTCTGCACCATCCTCTACCATGAACTTGCCTCCAGTTATTTCACTTCCAATCCAACCATGTGTTGCAATCGTTATTCCAACATCATCTTTCACTTCAAATCTCAGTGTCTCATAGAAGTTCACAAGAGCTGCCTTAGCAGCCTAGTAGTTCAAAACACCAGAAGTAAAAGAAAACCAATTAGTGCCATCTGATTAAGAAAACATGGCATACAATGGGATGAAGGAAGGTAAAACGAAGCCAAGAGTAAAAGAGACAGCATAGAGGAAAAATAAAAATTGACCCCAGAGACGTGTGTGTGTGTGTGTGTGAAACCAGGCGATTATGATATATAATTTTGATATCTATGATGACAAAGTTAGGAAGACCATGAAATTGAATCATATTCATTCTTCTAGGACATTTCTAGCTATGAGTTAATGACACGTAGATTTTCTTCCTAAAATGGTGCTGGATAATCTGGTAAAGTTATCCCATTAGCGTTCTTTTTTGTGTGTCAATATTGGCATTCAGAATCTTTCTTGACCTTTCTTTTTAGGGTGGTGAATGAGTCTAATCTGAAGCTTTATTTACAAATACTACAGAAAACAAAACTACCTAATTAATTATCCTCAAATAAAGATAAATAATTAAAAAAACACCTGAAAAGAAAGTGAAAGAAACTCAAACAAGTCAAAGTTCATAGTCTTAATCACAGCATATAAACTCATTCTTGGCAGAGGTAACCAGTTATCAACTGAGGCATTAACAATAGGTCGACCATTGCTGTGATGTTAATAAGGTAAAGCAACTTATGTTGGATAGACATTTCCCCAAAAGTTTATGTCCTGCAAACAAAAAATTCCAAAACCACAATGTTATTGTAGTGGTAACTGAAAACAAATTAAGTGCACATTGTATCAAAAGTATTATTTGAACCAATATTATTGAAAAGCTAAGGCTGCTTCACATGATTTCCAACTCATGCAACTAGTACTCCTTACCATTAAATGTGGAAACACGGATGTATCAGTCACTTCCTCAAAGTAGAATGTGTGTCCCAAACTTGCAGCGTTTACAAGATGATCGACTGCAAGAATTTAACAAAAAAATGATAAAAAAGTGAAAATGCAACAGAAGTTCGTTGATACAGCAGTATAAAACACAAGCTTATTTATGAAGTTAAACATCCTTACAAGTGACAACTCCATCGATCTGCCTATACTAATAGTAAAAGCCTTCTTATATGAGTGTGCATTAAAGTGATATCAGAATCCAAAAATGCAACTCAGATAAGTGAAAGAAATTTCATAGATTAATGAAATAAATTGAAAGCATGTTTAGAATCATATATATACGACAACAAGAATTATCTCTAATTTACTACATTGAAGTCTGTAATGCTTTGCAAGTGAAGGCTAGTTTTTGCAACATTATCTTCTCATAAATAGCTGGAATAGTTTGGTTAGTTAGATTATGGTTCTCAAGAATGTGTAGGGCAGAGAAATGATTCGAACTCAAGACCATCCACTTTGACACCATAATAAATTACCAATTGTTCCAAAAGTGTAGTTTGTTAGAAAAGGTTGAACATTAAAAAAAAAAAAAAAAAAAAAAAAACTTGCCACATAACAATTCATAACTAACAAGCTAGTTTTTTGAGCATTTAAGGCATGCCATGTACTATAGTTGTTGTGGTGAAGATACAAACTTGTTTTAATCAAAATTCAAGTAGCTCCATGTTATATGCAATTGTCAACATTCAACCAACACTTTTGAGCGAGACATACCATGCCCATAGAATTTTATTGTCTTATTAAAAAATCTCCTACAATCCTCTTCCTTGACAACATCTGCAGCTATAATTGTGATATGATTTGCACCAATTCGCCTTGCATTCTCACTGATCACTCGGAGCCTGTTCTCTCTCCTGGCGACCAATACAAGATTTGCCCTCCTCTTTGCATTTTCATATGCAATTTGTTGCAATCACAGACAGCCAATATATAGCATGACCTTATTAAACCTATTTATCAGGGGAAAAAAAGGGCGAGAATCATAATGTTATTTGATTCAAATGAACCAAGAATGTATTAGTAATGCATAACTCTTTTTGTACTCATTATCTGTCAACCCATGTGTTAGCTTCTTAAAAGAAATAGCATTCCTTGTCTTCTAATTCTTATATTCTTGCAATCCTAAAGAGTGGTGTCACTGTTGTTGGGAACTTGACTAAATTATAATGTGATTTTTAACTTCTCAAGGGGACGAAGTTCAAGTGTCCTGCTCTAAAAAATAATGACATATCACTCAACAAACTACCAGTTGCCCCAAAAATTTAAGCATAAATCTAATCACTTAACTATTGTTGTAATACTTTAACCACGTGTGGATCCCAACTTCCCTTAATAAGGCAATGCCACATGAGATTTTTAACTTTTTAAGAGATTTTTAACTTTTTAAATAGGAGATAGAGTTGTGAAACTTTTTAAATTGGAGGTAGAGTTGAGATGGTCAGGTTCAATGCCACCTACTTTGATAGCATGATAAATTACCAATTGTCCTAAAACTGAAAGTTTAAAGAATTAAGAAAATTTGAATTTTATCATTTAATTATTATTCTCACTCTATAGTAAGATGAGTACTTAAATCCCAAAATTTAAATATGCAAGCCTCAACAGGTAAACTGCTGGATAAAGTTGGTATTAAACTTAGCATAAAAACACTGTTCATCCTTTATGTTTGGGATAGTTTACAATTCCTTCTTTTTTTTTTGAGATATTTTGGAAAATAGCAAATATGTCATATCATATTGTTATTCTCTCTCTCAGCTAAACTCTAATAAAAGCTTATGATTCTTAAAATATTTTATTGTGTAATTTCTAAAATACTCCCACTAAGATTTAAAATGTCAAATTTTTTTTTTTATATATTTTGAGTTTTAGATAGTAGTAATTCTTGGAAAGTTGGAATGATGATATATGTCATTTTAATTTTATCTAAAGAACATTGATTTTCTAGATTTAAATTTTCAAAACTTTTAATTTATCTAATGGAAAATTCGATGACACCTGCCTTTTGTTATCTTTTTTTTTCTTAGCAAAACTTTGTTGTTTATTATTAGACGATGATGATATTCATTATCATTCTTAAAAGTTTTTAGGAGTGGATATATTAACTTTAACAAATAGGTACTAAAAAACTATTATAGTAAAATAGATATTTATATTTTAAATAGCTATCCTGTACGAATGAGATTAATTTTTTATAACATAATTATCAAAATTCTTAAAATTAATATATCTTTTAATTAATGTAAATCTTTATGTACTTTAAAAATTAAATGATTTATATCTTTTTTTTTTTTGTGATACAAATAAAATCTAAAAATTAACCTTAATCATTGTTTTTTTTCCACGGTATATAAGCACGCGCTGCCATAACTAGTTTAAACAATAAAAGTGTTGAATGAAAGTTTTAATTGAATCCAATTTATTTTCTATAACTTTGTGATTGATCGAAATTCTTAGACAAATGAGATTAACTTTTTATAACATAATTATCAAAATTCTTAAAATTAATGTCTCTTTTAATTAACGTAAATCTTTATGTACTTTAAAAATTAAATGATTTATATTTTTTTTTGGTGATACAAATAAAATCTAAAATTAATCTTAATCATTGCTCTTTTTTCACGGCAAGCACGTGCCTTGCATGTGCTGCCATAACTAGTTTAAACAATAAAAATATTGAATGAAAGTTTTAATTGAATCCAATTTATTTTTAAAAAATATAAGTGTTGAATGTAAGTTACATTATTACAAAATCAGTACTTTGTTGAGTTTGTTCCATCCCCAACTGTGATTCGGCCCATATGATATGATAATTACCCCCAAAAAAACGTAAAAACTGTCGAGCTATTTTTTTAATAAAACTTTAGATCTGAAAAATAAAGTACCGTGTATTTTTTTAGATAATTGCCCCTCCCCCCCAAGAGTGCAGTACCATCCTTAACATTTTACATCAATATGAAGAGTCTTCGGAGCAGAAGATTAATCAAGGAAAAACCCAACTATTTTTCAGCCCTAATACCAACTATCATGTGCAACAAGAAATCAAAAATATGCTTGGAGTTGGGGCCACCATCAATTATGAAAAATATCTCAGATTACCGTCTTTTGTGGGTAGAGTAAAGAAACAAAACTTCAGCTACATTCGAGAAAGAATTTGGCACAAAATGCAAGGGTGGAAAGAGCGCCTTTCATCACAAGGGGGGAGGGAAGTATTCATCAAAGCGGTCCTCCAAGCGATGCCAACCTACACCATGGCATGCTTCAAACTCCCAAAGAGTTTATGTAAAGATATTGAATCTCTAATCCAGAAGTTTTGGTGGAGATACAAAGGAGAAAGTTGGAAAACACACTGGGTGGCTTGGAAGAAGTTGTGGAAGCCGAAATGTCAAGGTGGGTTAGGATTCAAGGATATTGAAAATTTCAATCTAGCAATGTTGGGGAAACAAGTATGGCGATTGCTTCATAACAAAGACTCTCTATTCTATAAGGTCTTTAAATCAAAATACTTTCCCAATTGCTCTATCCTAGATGAGGGTGTGAAAGTGAAGGGATCCTATGCTTGGAATAGCATTCTCAAAGCTTGTACAGTTGTGAGGTTAGGGTGGTCTCACCACAAAAAAATCTGCCCAATGATACTCGGGTGTGTGCTCTTATTGATGAAGAAAATGGCAAATGGTTGGAAGACCGTATTCTGAATGAGTTTGGCCCCCATGAAGCTGCTGCAATCCTTGGCTTACCCTTGAGTTCCACCCAAGCTGAAGACAAACTCATTTGGTCAGCAACGAGGAATGGACAATATTCCAACAAATCGGCTTACCAGCTCCTATCAAATGAAGTTGCAGTGAAGGCGTCGGGTCCGTCAAACACAGCAGCCAACAAACAGTTTTGGTTGGCTATTTGGTCGCTTAACCTACCAAACAAAATCCGCCAGTGTCTTTGGAGAGCAGCAAATAACTCTCTGCCAACAAAACTGAACCTCTTGAAGAGGAACATCACAGCAAATTCCGTGTGTGATCGCTGCTGCAGTGAAACAGAGGACACAATTCACGCGCTTTGGGATTGCACAGAGGTGGAAGGTATCTGGTGGGAGCTGGAAAGATGCCGACCTTTTTTGGCTGAGAGATTGGTGAGTTTCCGTGACTTGTGTCGAGGAATTTTAGCTCAGAATGCACCACGGTTGGCTGAGATATGTGCTTATGTGGCCTGGGGTATCTGGCATAACAGGAATGCTCAGAGAGTGGGTGAAACCACGGTGCCGTTGGGGAAGATATACACTGACGCTGTTGAACGATTCAATGAATTTCAAGCAGCCCAAGACATCTCAGTGCAGCAACGATCGGCGGACCACCCAACGCACTGGTTACCTCCATCACCAACTCAGTACAAGGCCAACAGTGATGGGGCGATTTTTCTGGACACGGGCACAGCTGGCATCGGAGTAGTGATACGGGATTCAGAGGGTATGGTGATTGCAGCGCTATCGGAACGCATTCCATTACCAGCCACAGTGGAGGACGTGGAAGCCTTGGCTTGCAGGAAAGCTATCTCTTTCGCCATTGAACTCAATCTACAAGATGTAGTTTTTGAGGTAGACTCCGAGATCATCTACAAGCATCTAGTCTCGGACTCAAAGTGCATGACAGCTTTTGGTCACATCGTGGAGGACTCACACAGGCTAGCCACAAGTTTGAGATGTGTGTCTTTCTCACGTGTTAGACGGAATGGAAATCAAGTTGCTGATAAGCTTTAAGTTAGCAAAATTCTTGTATGAACCACAAATTTGGCTTGAAGACATCCACAGTGATGTGTCAAACTTTGTAATTCTTGACAGAAGTTTTCTGTTTTCGTAATGAAATTTCACGCTTTGATTCTAAAAATAATAATAATAATAATAAATAAAAAAAATAAAAAAAAAAACCGTGTATTTTTTTAATCAAATACCGTGTGTGAATTTTTTGAACAAAACTTTATATCTTAAATATAAAGTACCCTGTATTTTTTGAACAAAACTTTACATCCGAAAGATCAAGTGCCGTGTATTTTATTTAACAAAACTTTATATCTAAGAGATAAAGTACCGTGTATTTAGTATTTACCTCACTCCTTATAATTTTCCCTGGAAGCGGAAGTGAGCCAAAGTAAAGCATTAAAATCAAAGAGATTTTTTTTTTTTTTTTTTTTTTTTTGAGAAATAAAATCAAAGAGTTAGAATATTAGCAATAGTCAAAATTTGGTAAAAGTGACATAAATCTAATATACATCATCCAATAAAAGATTATCTCATCAGACTTTTACTTAAAATTTAATACATCTTACTACATCTAATAACACCACATCAACATTATATTTAAAACTTAAAATATGGTGTTTATTGAGATGTTATTCAGCATGATTATATGTATTTATGTTTTAGTAATATGATGATGTGTCATATTCTTATTGGAGTGAGTAAATTAAAGTCCATAGAATTTACCTCATTCCATGAGATAATTTTCCCAGAAAGTGGAAGTGAGCCAAAGTAAAGCATTATAAAATCAAGAATAATGCTAGAGATACAAATTATTTTATAATTTTTTTCTTGCAAACTGCTGATGTGCTAAGTGATTATTGGTAAATGAAAAACTAATATTAATGGAGAGCTTAGTTAAAAACCAATTAAAGTTTGACCGCATCAACACCTTGTAAAAATATCATAAAATAATTTGTTTCTAGCATTACTTTAAAATCAAAGAGGGTAGAATTTTCTTCTCCGAAAATACTGGCATTTAATATTTATTGGTGATTAAGATTCTACTGTTGACTTTCCACTAAGCTGGTTTTAGAGATTTTAGGAATGAAAGGAAATAAAATTATAATTTTGATATTTTTAGAGTCAATCAGAACACTTCCGGGAACTTTCCTAAACTTTCTAACAAGAATAAAACCCCACACTTCATTAAAAGTTAGTCACCGTTATCTTCTCTTTTCTCAAACAGAGCATACACAAAGTTCTTCTTGACATCTGATCCGTATCCTCAAGGTCCTTTCTCTTCTCTTATGCAATGCTTTCATTATGTGAATTCAGAATTCTCTTTATATATATATATATTGTAGGGACCGGCCTTTTTTCCCACGCGACGCGGGGATTCAGGATTTTCACCCTACCAAGGGCTTGCCTTGTAGTGTAAGGCTTGACACCTTAATCCCATGTCAGCGAGTAAAGTGCCCCGATACAATAAATTTGTAGAGAGTGGATAGAAGGACTAGGAATTAACGAAAGATACAACGGTCGGCGAGGGTTTACAGAATCAATAACTGAGATTTGGCTAAGTATTCTAAGGGAAAGTTCGTCCTCGGCCCAGTCCGAGGAGCCCTTTCCTTAGAACTGACGAACACAAGGGTTGTCCTTAGACACTCCGAAAAACCCCTTTACCTCCCAAACCCCTCCAAAAGCCCCCCCTTAACCCTTAGGGATTCATTCCATTATATAGTCTTGTTTAGTCGACCTCGGCCGTCCACCTGTCGGTCATCTGGACCTGTGTCTGAGAGCTTGTCTCATCAGCCGCTTTTGCAGGCTTTCTTTTAGTTGAAGTAACCAAGGCATCGCCGTTTGCTGGTCAATTCACCATTAATGCGGCTAGAGTGTTAGCTGCGCACATTTAATGGATGGAAGACAACTCCTTTTCTTTAATGTCGGCATGCCGAGGACGTGGCCATCCTCAGCGTAGTCCCTTGATGACTTGGGCCTCTCCCCCTCATCCTCGGATTCTGTACTCTCCTTGGCGTGGGCCTTGGGCCCAATATGGAGTGGGCCGTGGTTGCCAAATCTTTGGGCCCCACAATAGCCCCTCAAAATTCTGCTGCCCGGTTCCTCGGGTGGAGAGGAGGATTTTGATGTCTTCGGGTCCTTGCCCTGGCCTGGCAGACCTTATCTTTCTGTTAGTGTCAAAATCCTTTCAACTGCCCAGGAGACGTTCCTGGCGTTTCGGTATTTAGGGCGCGCCTTCATTAAATTTCGGCGGCTCTGTGTCCTCCACGTTCAACGGTGTGATGATGAATGGATGGTAGGGATGCTTCTGACTCATTAGGCGGGAAAGCCCGTGTAGTTACTTTTAATTTGGGGTATATATATCCAATCGAACTGATTTGTCCCTTCACTTTGGCATTTAAGAGCCCTTGTGCACATACGCTGAACTTGATCAAGTCTCCAATTGTCCGTACGCCTTCTTTCAACCATAAAAGGCCCGTCCGAGGAGCATTTCCTCATTTCTGTAAGTTTTCTTCTCTCTCTGGTTCATACTTTTCCGCCCGAATTCCTTGTCCTCTCGTTCTTCTTTCTCTTTCCTTCGTTTTCCCTAAGCCCTTTATTAGCTCTTTAGGATGGGTAGGTTTAAGAAGTTAGTCGAGTCTGAGGAGGCAATGGATAAATTCGTTGCTAACTACAAGATCCCCGACACAGTGGGTTTGAGGTACTGTGGAGTAGGGGAGTGGAGCACTAGGAGAAAAGAGGGTGAGGTGGCGATTCCTATAATCGCCTTTCTAGTAGGTGGCATAAGGACCCCTATAGGGCCGGTGATGAGGGATTACCTTAGGCACTTTGGCTTATCTCCCACCCAGTGTGCGATTAATGTATTTAGGATCCTAGGCTGTGTGGATGCCTTGAACGAAAAGATGGGGCTGGGTTTAACCCACCATGACACAAACTGGTGCTACAACCTGCAATGCTATAAGGGGAAGTCTTATTACATGAAGACGAGGGACGATAGGGTCTGGCTCATCCAGTGCCTCCCTGAGTCCAGCAAGGGTTTAAACAAAAACTTCCTCATTGTGTCTGAAGAGTGGCACAAGGGCTTTCCTTGTCCAATGGTGGAGGGCACGCCAAGTGGCGCATTCAGACTGGGAGAGGGTTTAATTTGCTTTCTGCTTTGCTTGACTGTCAACAAAAACTTGTTTTCTTTTATGCAGATCCGCGCGCTTTTGAGTGTGATTTTAGCTTGGTTAACAAGGAGGATTTGCAGACCGTATTAAGGTCGAGATTTTTGTGAACGAGGCCGACGACCAGGTCAGGGCTGCTCACAAGATTCTGGGATACGATCCGATTCAAACTTCGTTCTCGGCTCCGAAGTACGTGATCCGAGCTAGAGATCCTCGGTTGCAGAAGATAACGGTAGTCGAGTGTGGGTTTTTGATCCCCAAAGGATCCCCTGTTCCAAAAGGCATACCGTTGGTGGGCACCTCTTCATCATCTCAAGTTGTTGAGGCTGAAGGAGAAGAGCCAAGAGAAGAGGAAGTTGCTGACTCAGGTCCATCCGAGGAAGAGTTTGACGTGTTCTACCAACTCTATTCGCCTGAGGACCCACTTGGTGATTTGGGTGACCCCGGCTTAATTGAAGCGGATCTTTTATTCTAAGAAACCTCTTCTAGGTCAAATATGAGTTTCAGGAAACGGCCCCAAACAAGCCTGCTAGCCTTGATTGAGGGGCAGCCGGGGAAGGATACGTCAGTTAAACCCCCTTCCATTACTCCTTCTCCCCTGCCCCAACAGAGTTCACCATCTGGGGCCAAGCCTACCAGCCCCCTGCAGAAAAAGGACAAAGGCAAGAAGTCTAAAGGGGACGAAGAGTCTGACCCTTCCTGAGGCGATGGCAACCCTCGACAGCCATCGAAATAGCTGAGGATAGGGTGCCGAGGGCAGGAAAAGCAGGTCGCCATCCAGCCCGAGGCCGAGGCTTGGCTTCTTGCCCCTATGCTCCATGGGAAGCCTTTGACGGATGACGCCTCCCTCAGGGACCCTTAAGGGGGCGTGGGTGCGCTCGTGGTTGACACATTAGGGCGGTCCTTGCTACTTCCTGTGGACATGGCCCAGCTGGAGGCTCTGAGGAGTAAGGAGGTCTTCTTCGGCCTCAAACAATACTTGGGCATGGTAAGTTTTCTGATTGCTTGTAATTCTCTTTACTTTCTGTTTTTTTGCTCCTCATTTGTTGCGCATTGATTTCAATTAGCAGGCTATTCAGGCTACCTTTAGGTTGGAGGACATGGCCAATAGCCAAAGCAAGGCTGCAGACTCGGAGCATACCAAGCTGTTGGATGCTGTGTGGACCCTCAACGCTGCCAAGGCTGATCTTTCAAAGACGATGGACCAATTGGAGGAGATGAAGAGGGCTTGAGACACTGCCGAGTCGGCTCTTGCTACCGCTGAAAGGTTGGCCCTAGGCCAAACTGAGGGCCTGCTTAAGGCGGAGGATCAACTGAAGGTCGCCAAAGAAGGGATTGCGACCCTAGAGAAGAGGGTGCTTGAGGCAGAAGGGGCTAGAGGTGTTGCAGAATCCGCCAAGGACGAGGCTTTGAAAGCCAAGGAAGAGGCCAAGTCTGCTAGGGCCGAAGCTGAGGCTTCCAAAGGCAAGGCCGTGCAGGAGGCCTATAAGGTAGTGGTGGCTGAGACGGAAGACATCCTTAAAGCCCAAGTGCCTGGGGTGTATAGACTTTACTACTCCCAGGTTTGGAGTGAGGCCCTTAAACAAGCTGGGGTTGAGGCTTTGTCCGACCTGTGGAAGGTGGAGAATGTATATTATCCCCTGCCATCCGTGAGGCTGCCCCTTTAAGTTCTAAAGCCGAGATGGCTGCCGAGGGAGCGGGGGTTGTTCTTGAGGAAGGCGTCCCAACTGCTATTACTTCGGGCGAGTCCACCAAGGAAGCCGATCCTCTTAGAGCCGTTAAGACGAGCAAGAGTCCCACTGATGATGTGCCTTCAGAGGCTGTGGGCCCCTTAGTTGATGTCCAAGCCCCTCTCGTTGGGGAGATGCCACATCCGGCTGACCCTTCCCAGGTTGCAGCTCCAAGCAAGGGTTACCAGGACCCACAAAATTCTTCTACCCAGCCTTTTAAGGGAGGAGTTGAGATAGGGCCGAAGGAATGATCTTTTGCTGCACCCCCCTCCCCCTTTTTTTTTAGTATTGTAGTGGTACACTTGTTTTATATAACTTTTTTAAAGATTCAATGAAGTGCATAATTTGTTTTCTCTTACTTGTTCTGTTTGCGTTATTATATATATATATATATATATATATATATATATATATTTTTTTTTTTTTTTACTCGCACGATCCTATCTTTAGTTGCGCTCCGACCGCTCACACACTTATCTTCTTGAGTGACTAGTTTCCCCATAGGTTTGGGTCCGAGGACCATGCAAGTCCTTGGTTCTGCCTAGCACTTGGTTCTTGAAGTAATTGGTTTCCCCATAGACTTGAGTCCGAGGACCATGTAAGGCCTTGGTTCTGTCCAACACTTAGTTGTTCTGAAATAGCTAGTTTCCTTATAGGTTTAAGTCCGAGGACCATCTTGGTTCTGTCTAGTATCTAGTTCTTGAAGTAATTGGTTTCCCCATAGGCTTGAATCCGAGGATCATGCAAGGCCTTGGTTCTGTCTAACACTTAGTTGTTCTGAAGTAGCTAGTTTCCCCATAGGTTTGAGTCTGAGGACCATGCAATACCTTGATTCTGTCTAGTACCTAATTTTTGAAGTAATTGGTTTCCCCATAGGCTTGAGTCCGAGGACCATGCAAGGCCTTGATTCTGTCCAACACTTAGTTGTTCTAAAGTAGCTAGGAGCTAGGGAACCCAGCTTCAATGTTGGGAAGTCTACCCTTAGAGTAATAGTGGCCTTGAGCTTGCTCCGCTAAGGGGAGGACCCTTCTTCGGTCTAGTCCCTTCGTCCGGCGCGCCTTTTTTGATTGCGAGGCGTCTTTTGGGTTATTCGAGTAATGCACTTGACGCTTTGGTGCGCGAGGCGCGTCCTCATTAATATCCTTGCGGATTTACGAGGACCAGGCGATTGGTGAGCTCTTTGGAAATTGGGTGGAGTTAATATCTCCAGTAATTCCTCCTTAGGATTTCGTGCGAGTTAGCTGCCACCAACTCTTGCCTTCTATATAAGGTACCCTGGGGTAGTCTTTTCCCTAAACTTTACAAACACTTGGGTTAAAATCTCACAGACACACCGTTTTTTGGGCATTTCAAGGGTCTTGCTAGAACAGTATCTTGTGTGTGAGGAGATGACGTGGCCTTGGGAAGGGGGGGTGACAAGGAAGCCGAGCCCCTTTCAGGAGCCGAGGATGCCATTCCGATCTTGGACGGTACAATGGAGGTGGGATAGGCAGAGGCCGAAGGTCCTCCTTCTTTTCAACCTAGCCAGAGGGGGGACTCCCCTTGTAGTTTGGAGGGGGATCCAAAAGGAATGTAACGTCTCTCCTCCACCTGCGGATCTACCAGCCCTCCAAGCTGGTAGTGATTCGCCGGCTCCCAGTCATCGTGGGACTGGGAGGGAAACCAGGAGAAACCCTAGAGTTGGACCGTCAGGCGCCGCGGCCTCTTCTTCCTTCTCCTTCAAATCGTCGTCCATGTTGGTTAAGGAGCTGTGGACGGCCTTAGCATAGGTCTGTCTCCACCTCTCCCTCCATGCATGGCTTGGCTTTAAAACAAGCCTGCCTAGGCCCTTTTCTTCTTTTTTCTCTTTTTAGTTTCAGCACAAGCCTGCCCAGGCATTTACCTTTGTAATCAGTTTTAGAACAAGCCTGCCTAAGCATTTACCTTTGTACAATGTAACTTTTCTTTGATTAATAAAGAAGTAGCCATATTTCATTTCTTTTACTTCTTGCACTTTTCATTTCTTTGTGATGATTGCTTTCTGAATGAGTATGTTGCCACTGTTTGTATATATATATATATATATATATATATTTTTTTTTTTTTTGAACTTCAAAGAAGTGTTGTACACCAACCGCTGTTCTTGTTAATTCTCAAGTCTTCCCCACAGACGGCACCAATTGTAGGGACTGGCCTTTTTCCCCATGCGACGCGGGGGTTCAGGATTTTCACCCCACCAAGGGCTTGCCTTATAGTGTAAGGCTTGACACCTTAATCCCACGTCGGCGAGTAAACCGTCCCAATGCAATAAATTTGTAGATAGTGGATAGAAGGACTAGGAATTAATGAAAGATACAATGGTCAGCGAGGGTTTACAGGATCAATAACTGAGATTTGGCTAAGTATTCTAAGGGAAAGTTCGTCCTTGGCCCAGTCCGAGGAGCCCTTTCCTTAAAACTGATGAACACAAGGGTTGTCCTTAGACACCCTGAAAAACCCCTTTACCTCCCAAACCCCTCCAAAAGCCCCCCCCCTTAACCCTTGGGGGTTCATTCCATTATATAGTCTTGTTTAGTCGATCTCGGCTGTCCACCTGTCGGTTATCTGGACTTGTGTCTGAAGGCTTATCCCATCAGCCGCCTTTGCAAGCTTTCTGTTAGTTGAAGTAACCAAGATATCACCGTTCGCTGGTCAATTCACCATTAATGCGGCCAGAGTATTAGCTACGCACATTTAATGGATGGATGACAGCTCCCTTTCTTTAATGTCGGCATGTCGAGGACGTGGCCATCCTCGGCGTAGTTCCTTGATGACTTGGGCCTCTCCCCTTCATCCTCGGATTCTGTACTCTCCTCGGCGTAGGCCTTGGGCCCAATATGGAGTGGGCCGTGGTAGCCAAATCTTTGGGCCCCACACACACACACACACACACACACACACACATATATATATATATATATATATAATTTGTGTTTAATTTAATTTGATCGATGAGAATGCAAAGGGAAAGGTGAGAAACAGAAACTTTGTTTATTGAGTTTTTGTGTTTCCTGTTGTTTTATGTCTGAATTTCTCCTCTTGTGGTGATTGTTAAATAATAATATAAAATAAAAAATTTCTAGTTTAGGGGGCCAAAAGGCATAAGCCAAAAAAATTTAGAGTTAAAAGAATTAAAAATATGCAAAATTAAAGACTAAATATATTATAAAAAATAGAATTGATATTCAATCAGCATTACAAAATTTTAATTAAAAAATATACAACTTATTTGTTTTCTAATATATTTTTTATTAGTCATTTGTTAAAATTGAATTTGATGTCCTTTTTAAGTCATGAAATAATTTATAATTAATTTTGCACTAATTAAGTTCATCCCATGTAACACATTAAAAAAAACCAAAAAAGTAAAGTCAAGAGTATTAGGAGGACCACAATACAATTCTCTATAACCACTTTAAAAACAGGCCCGCAAGGTGTGACGTTGAATGTTATAAAAGATTTGAGTGTGTCTTCTTCACTATTAGTTGGTTTTGTGGTGGAATGGCATGACTCACGGTCCAATAAATGGTATCAAAACTAAGATCATGGGTTCGAATCGCGGGAGTGTCATTGTGAGTAAGGGATTGTTGGGGGGGACCACAATTTGACTCCCTACAACCACTCTAAAACCAGGCTCGCAGGGCATGATTTCGAATGCCATAAAAAATTTGAGTGTATCTTCCTCATCACCAATTGGTTTTGAGGTAGAATGACATAACTCAAAGTCTAACAAAAAGTAAATGTATTCAAGAATAACTAGTTAGAGTAGTAAGGATACAAGAAAAAGTTGGGATCATATTTGAAAGCATTGCCTATGCCCAAAACCTTGAGAGAGGTTTTAGAGCTTTACAAGAACCAATTGCTGGAATTCTCAAATACATAACTTTTTACTTTTCTTGCACACATCCATGTCTTTTATTTCTCTCCTTGAAATAAAATATCCATGACAAATTTTTTTCCCTCTTCTCTATAAGGGGCGGCTTGATGCATCTGGGGCCTAAGGTGAAAATTGAATTGAAGCATTTTATATATTTAAAAATGACTTTTTTTAATAAAAAATTTAAATATTAATTAAACTCTCTTATCTTATTTTAGATAAAAAAAAATTACTAATTAACATAAACACATAATTTTTTTTTTTTTTTTTATGTCTATCAACATTAAAAATTTTCACACATGTTGATGTGGCAGATTTATAGTGGTACGTAAAAAAATGATGTTAGTAGTTGACCTAGATAAGAATTAGTAAAAGATTGTCAACTTAAAGCTGTAAAAAAAAATGTTGTGAAATTTTTTGTGTATTGCTCTTTTTCTTTTTGTTGAGAAGTACTACCATTCACAACTTTTTCACAAGAAGTGTTAAGTTGTTACTAATTCTAATTTGAAGCCACTAATGAAATTTCTTTTTTGACCACTAATAATAACCTATAACAACCTGCCACTTATGATTTTTACATGTTATACAGTATTTTTCTGATGGCTTCCATAAACATTGAAAAAGCTTCATTTTCATCATCATCTTTTTCTTTCACACCACGATGGAAATATGATATCTTTCTCAGTTTTAGAGGTGAGGATGCTCGCTATGGTTTTATAAACCATCTATATGCTGCCTTGAAATAGATGGGCATTGTCACATGTAGAGATGAGGATAAACTTGAGAGATGTACGTCCATTTCACCAGATCTCTTGAAAGTAATAAAAGAATCCTGGTTTGCAATTTTCATTCTCTCAAAAAATTATGCATCTTCTACATGGTGCTTGGATGAATTTGCAAAAATCATTCACTGCATGAAAGAGATAGGAATAACAGTTTTGCCAATTTTTTATGATGTGGGTCCATCTAATGTGCAAAACAAATGGGAAGTTTTGCCCAAGCCTTTGCTACACATGAGGAGAATTTCAAGGATCACATAGAGAAGGTGCAAACCTGAAGAGCTGCTCTGAAAGAAATGGCCAATCTTAAAGGGTGGCATTTACAAGATAGTTAATCCAATCTGAAAATATTTTTTTACTTTTAAATGTTCAAAAAAAGACACTTCTTATCATTATTCTTGTTTTGATCCTCTGGCATACCAACATACACGTTCATGGTTCTTTCATTTTCACTTGATCCAATTAATTTATATTTTCATATTTCTTTCAATTATGTCGTAAGCAAAGTTATTTACATTTTTCCAGTTTTACCCAATACAATAGAACTTTAAATTTCTTTCTTAAACTCACCAGATATCTCTCTATTGCAGGTTCGGGTCAAAATTAATCCAAAACATTGTGGGAGAGTTATGGCATAAATTGAGTTATGCATTGTTAGAAGATATCGAAGACCTTGTAGGGATAGAATCTCGAGTGAAGGAATTGTAGACATATTTGGCCATAGAGTTTAACAATGTTCGCATTAGAGGAGTTTGGGGGATGGAGGGAATTGGCAAGATCAATATTGTTGGCATCCTTTAAGGATGATACATAATATTTTTGAGGAGAAGAAGAAGAAGCAAAAAAGATGCTAACACATAATATAAAATTATTAAGTTTGCATGATTTAAATTTGTCGCAAAAAAAAAAAAAAATATCTATGATAAAGGTTTTTATCTACATAATATATAGTAGTCCATATATAAATACCAAACTTGTTACACCTAATAAGGGATAGTTGTTGTTTTCAAAAAAAATTAACAACCATTTTACATAGAAATGGATTAATTATTTTTTATAACATAATCCATCAATTATTTTATAACAAATTAACCAATTTGAAAGAGAGGAATACATTTTGATTTTAAATTTAATGAAAAGTATTCTTAAGGAAATATCTTATTCAGAAAATAAATTACAAAATACAATTTTTTTTTTTAAGAGATTAAACAATTGATGAACCATGAATCTAAATTCCCAAATAGGCCTGTTTCAACTCATATTAGATTTATCGTCAGGCCCATAAGGTTGGGTTACATAGCCCATATGATTATTACAAAAAAGGAAAAAGGAGAATTCGGCCCATAAAGTTGGGAACTTTTTTTTTTCACGATACTTGATTTCTAAGAAATAAAGTCTCGTCTAACCCTAGACTTTTGCCAAATAAACTCATTTTTAAGTACATGTGGAAGAACATTTATTCCTCTAAAACTGTGGGTTGGGTGTAGTGGGTCAGTAGATTTTGTGATTTGGACTTGATGGGGGGTTTGAAGCAGGGACGGAGCCAGAATTCTTAATTGAGGGGGGCAAAAGTTTAAACCAAAAAAAAAAAAAAAAAAAATCGTAAAAATCCAAATAAGTATCGATTTAATATTTTTAACAAATAAAACTATCGTTTCTTATATATTATATTTCAATCATCTATGAAAAGGGAACTAGACATTCTTTTAAATCTAAAAAAGCATCAATGATTGTCATAGAAGGAATAATTATTATTACAAAGTAAACATGAATATAAGCACTATGCATAATGCATTAAGTATAAAATTTTTACTTTTCTAAAGGTATAAATTCATTACTTATCAATTTATAATTAATCAGTTTGCAATTTATGAATTTATATATTATCAATTTATTAGCTAATTATAGCACTATGAGTCACTAAATGTGGGTAAGTGTCACAATTTTATTTAGTTAAGTTTGTGTGACACTGTTTCTCAAAAAAAAAAAAAAAAAAAAGTTTGTGTGACACTTTATGCAATTGTTCTGGCTTTGTTTTTGTTTAATTATTCAACCACACTTGCCCATTGCCCCAGCCCACACCAACGGTTACCCCAATACCAATAGTGTTATCCAATCAACTGCTTCTACAAACTTCCCACAGTCCCACTATTAACACCATACAATTTTACAGCATATCTCAATAGAAAAATATAGTCACACATAAAAGACAGTCTCTTAGACAAAGAGATACAAAGTCAAAATACATAAATCAGTATGGACAAAGATTCCAAGAGATAGACAAAACACATAAATGCGTATGGAGAAAGAGAGAAAAATCATATGAGTCACTGACTCACTGGCCAGAGAGTCAGGCGTTGCAAAAATGCAAAGAGAGAAGAAATACTTGCAATGATAATGGAGATTTGACTAGCAACGGTGAATGAGCGAAGCGTAAATGCGTGGCTGCTAGCGATGGCGATGAGGCATCAGCATTCAGATTCTCTTCGACTCTCCCTTCAACTGGTATTTGGGGTTTTTCTTTTTCTTTTTTGAGAATCAATTACGGAATAAGTTTTTTTTATTTTTTTGAGAAAACTATTACAGAATAAGTTAGGTTGTAAATGGTTTTTATTTTGTTATCACAGTATAAAAATGGGCTTACTTATTTTGTTAAAATTTTAATATTTTTTAGGCTGAAATGGATTTTATTTGAGCTAATTTATGGTGTTGTTTGGGCCATTTTTGGGTTTAGAGCGCAAGAGTCTAGGGCTGATCTGTGCTATTGTTTGAGCATTTTTTTTGTTTAAAGGGCTAAGATTTTGGAGGGGGCTAGGTTTAATTTTTCTTGGGCCTAACTTTTAAATCAAGCTCATTCTGTATATAATATATATATATATATTTCAAAATATCAAGGGGGGCCATTGCCCCCCTATGTCAAACTGTGGCTCCGTCCCTGGTTTGAAGATTGGTATGTGTTAGGAATCAAAATCTTGTGTTTATTTCCCTTACATAATCTCGTGTCTCATGCATTCTCTCACACATGTTTGAAAATAGTTTTATGACTTTATCCCATTAGATAATCTTACTGAAAAATGGGTCAATGCAAGGTCAACACAATAATCAAAAAGAGCACTAAAAGCCCATACAATTTACCTCGCTCCATGACATAATTTTCCACTAAGCTTTTCAACTTTACACTAAACCTGGTATTTATAAATAAATAAATAAATAATTTTTCCACTAGAGTATTTATGCCCTCCACGATACGACGACGTCTAAATTGAAGAAAGCAATATTTACAAACTTTACAGCGGATAAGTATGAAGCTAAATTTATTGTCCCACAATTTTTTTTTTTTTTTTAAATTTTAAAGCCTATTGCCCCTAAAAGCTTGCTATTAGAAAACTTTTTTTCTTTTTTTTTTGAGAAACTGCTATTAGAAATCTTAAGATATTATAGGAAATTTTATGCTCCAAAAAAAAAAGTTATTATAGAAAATTTAACATAACTTTAAAATATGATTCAAAAAATAAATATAACTTTAATATATACAGACAAAACATACATTAAAAAGAATTTAGAAAGAAATAGAAATCTGTAAAATTTTAAGATTTCATTTGCTATTTAGAGAGAAATTCCTTATTATATATGTTAATGACGACAAACAGTCAAACTGTTATTTTAGTCTCTCATAATTATCTTTCATTTCGTTTAACATAGTTGAATAATTTTTTGTCTTTGTTTTCTCACTTTCACACTCACTTTGTTTAAACAATTAATTCGTTGAATCCTTCTCAAAAATAGAAAATAAAAAATAAAAAAATTTGTTGTCTATGTCTCTTTGATTCCAATAACCAATGCCCATTCTTAAATTTATTAGTAGAATGGTATCGTTTACACAAATTACATGCAAATAGAGTCTTTTTTTCTCTTTCTTTTTTAACATGCAAATTACATAAAGATAAACTGAATCCGGCTTTGGTTTTTTCATTTTGTTTTCTTTTTTCCTTATGGATTTGATAACTTCGAGTCCGCCTTTTGAGTTTTGACTAGAAGATGCCTAGAAGGAGAGCATGTAAATGTTCAGCCCTCTAAACAACCAAACAATACATGGGGAAGAGTTTATCATTAGAGTTAAAAAATAAGTTTCAGCTTGCCAGGAAAATTTCTGGAAGGAAAGGGCCATTTAAATAAATAAGTGTTGTTGACTGAAAACAGAGAATGTGAATCCCCCTCCCTTCTATCTTTCACAAACACATAAATACTAGTGGCCATTCCTTCATTAAAAAAGGCAATTATGTAATAGGATCTGAATCCAGCATTTTTTTTTTTCCTATATTTTTTGAGTTTTTCAATCACTTCCGCAATTTCAGTTCCATCTCTTTTATTTCTCTCCTTTCACTCCCTCCTTGAAATGAAAAATCGACGTCAAATCATTCTCTTCTTCTCTAATTTTTCTTTCAATTTAGTTGAATGTGTGTGTATATGTTATCTTGATTGTAGATCTAGATTTGTCAAAAATATTTCTAATGGCTTACATTACCACTCAAAAAGTCGCATTTTCATCATCATTTTCTTCTTCAACACCACAATGGAACTACGATGTCTTCCATGGTTTTAGAGGTGAGAATACCCGCAACAATTTTACGGATCATCTATGTGCTGCTATAAAACAAAAGAGTATTGTCACCTTTAGAGATGAGGGAAAAAATTAAAAAGGGCATGGATCAAGAGGGCATTGTCACCTTGAGGCTTATCAAATTATTAAAAATATTTACTGAGAATTATAAGTGGAATTTTGACTATGAAAAAAATACAATACAACTTATTCAGATATTAAAAAAAAATTAGTAAATATATACAATATAATAAATACACTATATTTTTATAGGTTTTCTAAATTCTAACATTAACATGTTACTTGATATTCACATGACAATTTCTGTCTCATATTTCCTCGATCTATTTGAAAACGTGACAAATTATGTCCTCATATATTATTTCTTCTATTTGAAAACGTCTAAGTGGAAGAAAGCAATATCAACATACTTAGCAGATAACCATGAAGCTACTGCACCTATTGTCCCCATTCCCCAGATTTTTTATTTAAAGCCTATGGTCCTTAAAAACATACTATTAGATATAACCTTAGTATACTAACATACATTGCAAAATAATTTAATGACTCCAAAATATGATAGGAGCAGTCTCAAAAGAAAATGTTGTATCACTCTTTTCTAATGATGGACCGTTATGGCAAAATACACTAACAAGCCTTCCACGCTATAAGATGCAAATTAGTATTTCCCTCTGAAAAACGACCACTGTACACTAAAAGAAGAAAAGTCAAGCTCTAGGAGTTAATTAAGATTAATTAGCACTCTAATAATAGAATCTACTGTTTCAATTGCAGGACTTCAGAGTTAATTCCAGCAAGCATTGTTCTTGTGTGATTGATAGTACCAATGAGCTAAGTAGTAAGGGGTTGTGTCATAGTGTTTAATGGTTGCTCCACCAAACCAAAGTGACCAACTTATTAGTAAACTTATTGTAAAGCATAGAATCGCATAAGGATTATGAGAAGAATCTAAAATTGTTCAACAGTTTGATTTGTTAAAACATCGCCTTCACAAGTCTCAATATATAAGTTTAAAATTTCGACTTGGTAGCTGGCCACCATGAAGTTAATCTTTCTTTTCTTTTCAACATCACAGAATGTGTAGGAGTAATTGTCATCAAATTTCCACTAAAATACTTATCCTGAAAAAATAAGAAAATGTTTCCTCTAGACTAAAGCAAGTAAAAAAGTGGATAAAAAAGCAAAATAAAGTGTAAACAAAACTTTATACTAGTTACTAGGAACTTACTCGTTCTTCTCTTTTATTTTCCTAGTGGAGGAGTAAATAAAGGTTCATCCCACACCTAAAGAAACCAAAAATGCAAAGTCAAGAGTAAATGCATTTAATAGTCGGTGGTAGTAAGGATAAAAGAAGACATTGGAATCGTTTTTTCCTCATACAAAGGTGAGAGCATTGGCTAAGCACAATAACAAATATTAAAAAATAAGAAATTCTTCTACTAGAATAATTATCCAAGAGCGTTGTTTCAAGAGGTTTTAGAGCTTTACTTTACAACAACCAATTGCTGCAATTCTCCATATCTGTAAGTTCTTACTCTTCTTGTACGCATCCATATCTTTTGTCTCTCCTTTCACCAATTCATTCCCTCTTTGAAATAAAAAAGAAAAAAAACCACATCGAATCGTTTTTTTTTCTTATTCCTTAATCAATTTTCCTTTCATTTATTTTATTCAGTTTTAATTGATACCTAATCTTTGCTCTTATATGGTTAATTCCTTACAATTTGGATGAGAAAATGTCTAATCTATTGGTGATGCTCTTATATACCAAACACAATTTTAGAGGGTGTTTGTGTCCAGTAAAGCATTTATGCTGTTCACATCACAATAATTCTGTAGAGACTAGAGATAGTCATAGAACAAAGCAATATGAATAGAACTTTATAGTTGGTCAAAACACAATATATATATATATATATATATATAACTACCACCAAGAGGTTATTCTTTCCTCTTTTCGAGAACGCTGAGAGTGTTGACACTTGACGGTATTTGTCATCAAATCTTTACTCCACCAAAGTACTTTCCTGCGAGAGATACAATTTTAGACCCAGATATTACAGCTGAAGTCAATTTTAAGTAAGCTAATTACATAATTAATTCCAATTTTTTAAGTCATTAACCGATAGAAATATGCATGGACATTAAACACAACAGCAAATCCCAATCACAACACAAACAGCCCACAGTGTTTGCAGAGAGAAAAAACCCGAAAATTGGGCAAAAAAACTCTCAGGGCCTATAGCACCAAACAATCCACTAAACAAGAATAGTTGCAATACAAATCATTTACAAAACCTTGTAAGTTAAGTAATGACTATGTACTTGAGCCTCCAATACCAACTAGCAACTAATTCCTCAAATCTTTTCTTTTAGTCTCTGATCCGTGAATTTAACCACCAATATCAAGACAAAGTCTACTTGGCCACTCAAAGGCCTCTTAGAGATTTAGGGATTGCTTCAATGTTCCAAACACCTAATAGCACCAAGAACTTAGAAAGTTTCTTTGTGCGTATTGGATTTAATCTCTTCTCATGGAATTTGGCAATTAAAGAGGGAGATTTTTGATAGAATTGAAAAGGTCTTAGCTCTAGTCTTTTAGGTCACTCCATAGCTCTTCAATATAGATATTGGGTTTAAAATTTTGTGAGAAATTGGGCTCATAATGTGGAGTCTAAAAGGCTGATACTGCAAATAAATTGTAACTAATTTCTCTCAAGTATTGAGCAGTGAGAGGCAACAAAGAGGTGCGGATGCTGCCTTAGGCTTTCAGTAATAATTTAAACAATTTTTCAATAAATTATTACATTTCATATAATATACTGCAATTATATTCCAAAATTTTAAATTTATCAAATCTAATTATCAAAATACCAAAATTAATCAAACTAAAAAAATATATAATGAGTAAAAAAAAAAATATATATATATATATATATATATATATATAAAATAAACTCATATACATAGTGGGTTGGGCTGGGTAATATGGTTGAAAAAATTACAAACCCAAGATGACCGAAGGCTCCAATCATATCTTTTCCAAAAAAGAAAAAAACAAAAACCGAGTGCAAACAAAGTAAACTATGTCCTTATTAACGATCTGAAGTGCAAAATTAGGTAGGCAGATAAAAGAAAAATAAAGTAATTATGCACTACTTGTATAAAGTAATTATGCACTGCTTGTATCTTTTTTCAGCTACTTTACACACTGCCTATACTAAATTAATTAGTGGATGTATTATTAGTCATAAAGTTCCCAAATTCCACTAAGGGCGTGTTTGGTTTGATGTGATGTACCTTTAATGTGATAGACATTACGATAATGTGACATTAAAATTTTTGGTTTTTTTTTTTTTTTTTAACATTGTCATAATTTAAAATTACAAAATATATTACATCACCTTAATCTTATCATCTTCCTAACAATATAATATTGTATTATTGTATTGAGATTACATTAATGTAAGATTAAAATAACATAACATCACGGTGTAATGTAACATCACGGCGAACCAAATGCCCCTATACGTTTATGCATGTCACACCACGATCAATGGCATTTGGAATATATAAGGTCTGTTTGGGATTCACTTATTTTACTGAAACTGAAAACTTTTTACTGAAACTACTATAGATAAAGGTAAAAGTTAACTGAAATAGTACAGTGGGACCCATGAATAATACCAAAAAGTGCAGTGAGACCCATGAATAATAACAAAAATAAGCTGGATAGTAAAATAAGTTGGCAAAATTAATTTTTGCCAAACAGCCACATAGAAAGATAGCAATATGAATAGAACTTTTTTCTCAAAAAAAAAAAAAAAAAAAGAATAGAACTTTATAGTTTTTTTTTTTTTTTTTTAAATTCAAGTGAATAGAACTTATTTTCCCGTCTCCAAAAAAACATCTTTATTGTTAATCAAAAATCAATATAAATACTATAAATACGACTCTATAGCTGGCCACCAGGAAATTCATTGTCATCAAATGTCCACTAAAGCACTCAAAAATTTAAAAAATAAATAAATAAAAAGTTTTCACTAAAGCAAGTAAAAAAGATAGAGAAAGTAATATAAAAGTATAAACAAAACTTTAGTTAAAATTTAAAAAGACCCACTGAGATTTGGTTCAATTGCAAACACATTCCCTGCACTTTTAATTTTGTATTGTTCATTTCGGTAATGACAAAATTCTTATTTCAAGTGATCATGTATAGTGCACGTAACCATTTTATCATATAATCATTAAAAAAATTATTGTTTTTAATAAATTATAATAATAAAAATTCTTTATAAATTAAAGTTTAATAAACAAATTCTTAAAATGCAAACTGGCCGTGACTCGTGAGCCCCACTTGGGCCTGGTGGTATGGGTTTGAGGGCTATTTGTTTTTGGTGGCGTTTGAGACTTTGGGGTCATTACTGAAAGCCTCAGGGTGTATAATACAAAATTAAAAGCACAGAGGGTGTGTTTTGAAATTGACCCAAACCTCAGGGGTCTTTATGCAATTTGGCCAAACGTTTTAGCTGGTTAGCAGGAACTTGAACAAAAACTTTTCTTTTTTAAGTTCACATCCCATGTGCCACTCTTAAAGAAGCCAAATAAAAAAGAGATCAAGACCAAATTGCATTTTAAGTTCAACTCTCACAATTTGATGTTTTCAACTAAAATATCAAGGGTTTAAATTCTCTTAGCTTCAACTATCGAATTATAAAAAGTGAATAATAATAACAATACGTTGAAAAACTAGTTGTGGTTAGTTAGGTAAAAAGAAAAGTATTGGATCGGTGGAGACTTTTTAGAAAAGTGGGAGATAAATCAGATAATAAGAAGCTCTTCTATTAATTAGAATTGTATTCAAAAGCATTGTTTCAAAAGATTTCAGATTCTTTACAAAGAAATGCTGCAATTCTCCAAATCAGTAAGTTCTCACTTCTCTTGCACACATCCATGTCTTACATTTCTCTCCTTTCACTCCATCCTTGATTTGAAAAGTTTACAACAAATTTTTTTTTTTCTCTTCGCCAATCTATTTTCGTTTTAATTTGTTTCTTCAATTTTAATTGAATGTACTTTTTATCTAATTTTTGGTTCAACATTTTTTAGGATAATTTCAATGGCTTCAATGAGCACTGAAAGAGCCTTGTCACCATCATCATCTTCTTCTTTTACACCTTGATGGAAATACGATGTGTTTCTAAGTTTTAGAGGCAAGGATACCCGAAATAGTTTTACAAACCATCTATATTTTTCTTTGAAACAGAAGGATATTTTCACTTTTAGAGATGATGAAAAACTAGAGAGAGGAAACTATGCATATTCTCAAGAAACTATGCATTTTCTACATGGTGCCTAGATGAACTTGCAAAGGTCATTGAGTGTGTGAAAGAGACAAGAATAATGGTTCTACCAATTTTTTATAGTGTGGATTCATCTGATATACGGAACAAGTTGGAACTTTTGCGCAAGCTTTTGCTGAACACGAAGAACATTTTGAGGAGAACATAAAGAAAGTGCAGAAATGGAGAGAGATGCTTTGAGAGAAGCGGCCAATCTCTCCAGATGCACTTACAAAATAGGTCATTTAATTTGAGATATATTTTTCTTCGGTATGCGTCCAACATCTCTCCTATATTTACCATGTGAATTATACTGCCAAACATATACACAAGATTTTGATTATATTATATTCTACATTTAATATGTGAACATTATATTTCTTATGTAATCTATACTATATCAATAAAATAGGATTTGATGGTTTCGCTTTTAATAATTTAGGAAAACAATCCTCATTAAATAGTAGGAAATAAAATTATAGAATTTGAAAGAACAAAATATCATGACCTTAAATGTCGGATAATAATAAAAAAAAATGTTGGAAAGTGTGAGAAAAACAAAGAGGTATAAAAAGGTGGTTATCTTTTAAAATCAAATTATCCATACATATATATAAAGTGGGGGAGTTAATGATAGTTATAAATTTATGGAAAATAAAATTTTATTGAAAACAATCTCCATGACAGCTTTAAATTTTAAGTTTACGTTGCTTCCACCCGTATCCTTGTTTTCAATTCTGTCCATATCAGTCTTCATTATTGCCTTTAATGCAGAATTTTGTAATTGAAAATCCGTTACCCCCCCTGATTTCTCGCCACCTTCACCCTCATAAAATAGCCTGCCTCCCACCTCAGTAGCTACTCGGGGTGACACCATGTCAAAAGGAGCACCCCATATCTGGACCCATAGAGAGGCATGGTCTAAGAGCAGTTGATTATCAAAAGAACAGGGTCCTCCGTTAAGAATCTGTTCCAAGTCAAACTCTGAGTTGAATTTGAATTGGAAGAGATTTGATCCCACTTCAACTATCTGCACCTTATCATCCAGTCCCCAGGCTCTCCTTAATGTGTTTTTTGCTGCCCTCTTGTTAAAAGGTTTGCACGTAAGAAATTTACCAATCAGGCTTAGAGTGCAACTCTCAATCTCAGCCCGTCTGCCCTCATCAGATATTTCTATCGTCTCTTCTTCATTAGCAGTTAGCTTCATGTTTTCCAAGCAATTGATTACGTCTTCAGCCATGAGCACCCAGTAACGTAAGTCTCTCTGAAAATATTAAAAGATGAATTTGATGGCTAAAACAGAAATACAATACCCTTAGAGCTAGCCAAGGGAGGGAGGGACTCATTAGAGAAAACGAGAGAGAAGCTCCTACAGAGAGGAGAGTTATTTGTGCTTATTGAAAACAATCTCCAAATTAACCTTTTTACTAACTTGTAACTCTCTATATATTCACAAACACATTTAAGAATAAACACAATTAGACTTCTCAAAAAAAAAAAAAAGAATAAACACAATTAGATAAATATTAAACATTCATACCTAAGCTTAATACTACTGATATTCGTTTTAGTATTTTTGTTAATTCTTTGAAAATACTTTGTAATGATAACTTTTAATAGAGTATGCAAATTGTTTATTATGAATTCCTTGATTTTATTTTTTATTTTTAAGAAACGGTAATTTGACTATTTATATATTTAATTTTAAATTTGAACGTAATTTTTGTTATTGTAAGGACCAGATTTGAGTTCCTAATCCAGTACGTGGATAGACTTAGGCTCAAAAAGCCCAAAATAATGAATTTGTAGAAAATGGGTTAGAAAACTGGGCTCTAGATGATTAAATCAACATTGGATTAGGTTTGAATGATAAATTAATGCAAAGAGACAAGGTTATGTTGAAGGAAAATCGTCCTCGGCGTTATCCGAGGTGATCTATTCATGTATATTATATTCAATTTAGGTTACAAGTCTTATCTTCCAATATCACAGTGTTTTTTCTTCTCCCTTTTTTTCTCCCCCTTCCACGAAGAGTCTTTTTTTCTTATATAGTTTTTTTCCAAGCATCTTGACCTTACACTTGTTGATCACCTGTACTACTACTTGAGTGTCTGTCCCATTAGACACCCTCTCTGGTTGTGTGGGTTTTGGAGTAGCCAACTTTGCACTGTTCAGGTATCACCTCCACATTAATGCGATCAAGGAGTTAGATGTAGAGAATTTAATGCGGAGTTAGTAGCTTTAGTAGATATTTGTAGCCTTCATCTACCCATTGCTTATTCAACATCTGATTTCTAACCACAATGCTACCTGGTAGGGCGCTTAGGGAGGTAGGATATTCCTACTAATCTCGGATCCACAATTCCGATATGACTGCTCTCCTCGGACGTCTTTCAGACTATCATGTACAATTCGTATCTCCTCCTCTCATATAATTCCCATAATAACGTTGCTTGATCATTCTCGGACAAGTGTATATCCTCGGATTGGGCCACAGGCCAATATATACAATTTTAACAACATCTTTTGGTTATTTGGCCCTCACAATTATTTTTAACATAATGAATTTACATAATGTTTAAAATTTCAAATAAGTTATGAAAATTGGTTATTATAAAAATATAAAGAAGATAACAACCAATTCTTTAGAACATAATAGAATTTTTCATTGACATTTATACTTGAATTAAAAAACAAGTTTAAAGGCCAAAGGTTCAATTCAAAAAGTCTATATTTTACCCACAATAGAAAAACTCTAAAACAAATAAATTCAATCTCAAAATCAAAGCACATAGTAATTCATCCTATCTCCAAAATCAACATGGGTGACTCCTAGCAAGTTAATAAATTCAATAGATGTTAACATAAAAATTAGCTATGTATATAGAAACAATAGCTCATATTATATGAATAGCAAAGAATAAACTCAGTATCAAAAATAAGACATTTAAGATGTCATGTCCTGTGTATTGTCCCAACAGGAAGGGTCACACCCACATACTGCCCCCATTGACAGGGTCAGTAGAAAATAGACGACTGCCAATTAAAATCACAACATCACTACTTCCACAACAAGCACGAATTATATAATCTAGATAGTGTACAAATACGATCAAATGAGTTTCACAAATGCAATAGCAATAGCTCAAAGATATAAGAATGGAATTTGAGATTAAAAGGGTCACATGAAATAGTACAATGTGTAAAGAAAACGGCAATGAGTTGAGGGCACTCAAAAAAACATGGAAATTTATAAAGAATGAACTTTTAAATGGGTTCATCAATGAATATGGCAAAACAAGAGGAATGGTGTGTAAAGTCCCACTTATATGTTTGGATCTATAAAAACCTCAAGAGGAGAGATTGTTATTTATATAAATGTTTGGGAGGAGCATCATCCTGATAAATCTTAAGGAATGTTGGTGGAATTTACTCTAATTTTAATTATTATATTATATATGTATGATATGATTTTGAGATGAGCTTATATAATATCTAGGGCCAAAATGGCTTTTTATCCCTTTCTTACAAACTTTCCAGCAAAATGCCTTATATCTGAAACTAATTAGGGAAATGCCCCTGTTTTGAAACTCGATTTTCTAAAAATTGAGTTTCAAATGTAAAACTCAATTTTTGGAACATCGAGTTATAACGAACGCGGACTTAGAAAAAAATAATTCTAGAACTCGAGCTCCATGTGAAGTACTCGAGTTCATGGAACTCGAGTTCCACTTGAATTTTTTCAAGGAACTCGAGTTTCATGAACTCAAGTACTTCACATGGAACTTGAGTTCTAGAAATTTTTTTTATTTTTTTATTTTCAGTTTGTTATAACTCGATTGTCCAAAAATCGAGTTTCAAAACAGATGCATTTTTCTAAATAGTTTCAGATATAGGGCATTTTGTTGAAAAGTTTTAGCGAAACAGGCAAATGTCCATTTTCTCCTAATATCTAATTTTAATGTGAATGTTTTGGTGCCAATAACTAAATGACTTTTCTTTTCTTTTCTTTTCTTTTCTTTTTTTTGATAAAATAACCAAATGACTAATTGTTATATAATTCTAAAACTCCCATATATTGCACTAAATATCTTATAATTTCACATGGAATGATTTTTGGTTTGAGTCACAAGTTATTTCAAATTTTGTTATTTTTGGTCAATAGTAACTTATTAAGGGCACAAATTGAAACAATTAAGAAGGTTAATGGTTTTAGTTGAAAATTTTTAGTCAATAGTAACTTATTAATGGATTGGATGATGACATTGAATTTCCTCATTTCTAAATATTTTGCAGCTTCTCTTTTCCCTGTCTTTCATAAGCTGTCTTCTTCTTCCTTACTCCCTGTAAATTAAAGCACTAATCTGGAAGGCCAAGATCTTGGAAACTGGAAAGTAGGGAAACGTTTCGTTAATTGTATTGTTAAAATGAACGATAGTAACCCAATACTTATATGGGTAGTTCTTTGGATTTTGGCTTGAAGCATTCAATTACATTATTATCAAAAAAAATAAAAAAGAGGCATTTCAATTTCAGATTTAACCAACTAAACTTAATGCCACATGTCTACATAATTTTTATGTTGGATATATCCTGCATGTCCTTGTAAATTCAAATTCACAGCTTATTGTTCTCTCTTCTTTGTAGGGCTGAGGCAGAATGTATCCAAGACATTGTGGAAGTGATATTAAATAAATTGAGAAATACATTCTCAGCACATACAATGGCACTAATAGGAATAGAGTCCCAAGTGGAGAAATTGAAGTCATACTTAGCTATAGAGTCAAACAATGTTCACATTATAGGAATTTGGGGGATAGGAGGAATGGGTAAGACAACTCTTGCAAGAGTTGTTTATAGTATGGTTTCAAATCATTTCGAAGTTTGTTGTTTTATTGCTAACTAGTCACAGATCCGCACGATGTGCGAGAAAATATGATATAATTATTTTTTATTGGATAATTATTAAATTAATAAATTAGATTGTATATTATTAAAAATTCAATATGTGTTATTTGAAATTATGTTTTAAATTAGAAATTTTTTGTAGTGTAACAAAATATATTTTGTAGTCAGGTACTATATATAGTGAGATATGTATGAAAACACAATGCAATAATTTTATTTTTAAAAAAATTGATAATGTAAGAACTATTAGACCAAGTTATAACTATTTATACTTTGTATATTACTATATAGATGTATGCGATTTAACTCTTATAGATATATTTTTCTCAAAAACATATATCCACGTCTCTTTCTTCCTCACTATGAGGGTCCTTTTTTGGACAATACCCAGGTCCAAGTAGAGACAAGGATCTTGGGGCCTTTACTTGTTGTTTGGTGAACTGGGCTTGGTTCACTGCAGCTAAATGGGGGCTAATTACGAACCAAGTTGTGCGCAAGTCACATAAATTTCCTCAAGGCAAAAATGTGATTCCTCCTAAGCAATAAAATACCATTATAAGTGTTTAAGTGTCATAAAATGACCATTTACTCTTACGAAATAAGTAAAATAAGTATTCATAATATTCACAATGATAAGGAGATTGAAATAGAGTATTTGAGGCTCATCTTTTATTGTGTGAACATTTAAAAGAATTCCTTCACTTGGTATCCCGAGCGTATTATCGTGGTACACCGGACATGATATCTTGGTTCCCAGGGGTACTAGGTCTGTAAGAACCCAGAATGCTGATTCTCTGAACTATACGATCTTTCTCCATGCTTATTATGCAATAGAGTTTTGTCATTTCCTTTTACCTCTATAGGTCCTGCATAAGAACACACTATACAATACACATATCTTCAAATAATTGTTAGTTTCTTAGATTAGGATATACATTTTAATACATATACGTAAATTAATTTCATGAGAATGATTCAACCACGAAGATCCTGACCCCAATTCTCACAGACTTAATGCTTTTGTACAAGACTTGTGGGATTTGGAACTCAAGTCCAAGTGGCTTTGCTTGGGCATTGTCTTCCAAGATAGTTAGGTGAGGAGGATTTTTGTGAGAGAGAGTGATATCTGATGTGTGCATGTTTTGGCATATGTTTCTTTGGAGGCTAAGTGGTATTTTGAATGATCTCAAGGATATGGGATAAATTCCTCCATCTTGGCTCTCTTATTTTGTTTCTTTCTTTCTCTTCCTTGCTGGGCTATTAAAGTTCTAAAAATATATCTTTTGAACCTCTAAACTATCCCTCTAAATCCCCATTTTTCTCCTCCCTCTCTTTTGCTATGCCTTAGTGTTCTTTTTATAGCAGACCTAGTCTAGTACCCCGAGCAAGAACGTCGCAGGTCTGCTAGGTAAAACCATGTCCTTTGGAACCTGAAAAGGTGCATTGGGCAGAGATTTAGCTTATTTAGGCAATTATAACTCAAAAAGGGCATTTGGCTTTAGCTATAAATGAAAGATTCCTTCTTAGAAAGTCAAATGAGTGGGTGGGCTGCTCAATGTACTTGATGACAGCTTTAGTTGAAAATGACAATTGAGAAGAAATTGCGGGGAGGTGTCATGCACATGGGGGAACTGAGTTTTTCATTGGTTCATGCATTCCAAGCAAATATATGAACCAAGGGAAACCTTCGGGATCCTCCTTTCATCAGAAATTACTCCCCTACTGACCAAACCATTTCTCCTTTACTATCTACTTGGGATCCCACGGGCTTAGACCATGGGTTACAAAGATAATACCTTTTTGCTGGATTTTTAATGGCTTTTGTTGGAAATATGAACATACAAGGTCCTCTTCTCAAGGCTTCAAAAAGACACATCAAGGTCCTAGGGCCTTGATGGTCTTCTTGCTGCATATCCTCTGACCGGGATCCTTACTGTATGTCCTTTGACCTGACCGAGATCCTCTTCTTTTTTCTTTATTATTATTAATATTTCTTTCTTTTTTTTCCTCTTTTTTGGAAGTTTGAGCCTTCATGGTCCTTCTTAACTTCATGAATTGGGCATTCCTTTGTTAAGACCCATGGTCTTTCTTTACTTTTCATGGAATAGGCTTTCTTGTGAAATTTTGGTCCTCAACACTCACAATTGAAACTAAGTGAAAAAGTTAATAAAGATAACTATTCAATAGATCATTATCAATAAATCATATATTATAAAGTGGAAATATAAAACAAAATAAAATGCAAAAAGAAAAAGTTCCTTAAATATCTATATTTTATCTTATTCTCTTTTTGGCATTTTTAGTAAAGATGATCAGCTAAACAAAGTAAAAACTTACCAAGAAAGTAAAGATTATTTGATGGTGGAAATGCTAATTATTTGTAATAAAATTACCAAAATAAAAATAACAAATAGATTTGAGAAAAACATATAAGATTTCTAAAAAAAAAATTTACCAAACACATGGGATGCAATAATACAAAATTACTATCCTGAATATTTGTTTACTTTTTTGATACTCTACAAATAAATAAAAAAAATTATTCACTTTTTGTCACAGTATAAACTATAGAGCAATTACAAAATAATAAAAAGTCAATGAACTTATAGCAAAAGGCTTTCGATACAAAATTCCAGTAGAAGAGAGACTAATAGGCCCTTCACTTTCTTTAAAACATAAGGGATTATGAAAGACCATACATCATTTGCCTACCCTTTTCTCTTTCTCAAATTCACATTACCAAAGAAGTATATGAAGTTAAAAACATTGTGAATACATCTCTGTTCAATGAAAGTCCATTGGTAGGCACATTTGAATTTTTAGCCATGTATATTTTGTTTCGATATAAACTCAAATTTCTATTTAAAATAAATAAATAAATAAAATACAACAACAACAACATACTAACCCAAACCAAAATTCAACCAAAGCTATAAGAGTCATTAGTGATAGGTAATTTAAAAAATACAACAAAAAATTAAATAAAAAAATCATCAACCTAAATTAGAGTTATAAGAAAGAACAAAAATCAAGCAAGAGAGAGAGAGAGAGAGAGTACTCACAGCTTTTGTGTGGAAAAATATGGATTGAATTGAATAAATGATTTCAAATTTATACAAAATAAGATGGTGAGAAGAAGAGTTAAAATATAAGAAAGAGGAAATTATGAAGAAAGTTTAACAGTAAAGTAAAAAGTAGTAGGGAGATAAAGAGGCAAAAAGGGAGGGGAAAGGTTGGAGGAAGAGAAGAAGAGCTTTTTTTCTTTAGAATAGAAAGATGAAAAGTTTAAATATTCAATTATTTGAAATTAGAAAGAAGAAAATGAAAAATTGAAATCAATTTGGGTAGCTGAATAGTCAAATATTTGCATTTAAAACAAGTGAATAGTAACATGTTGAATAGTAATAAAGTACATTAACAAGTTTGTCCATTAATTATATTTAATTATTTTATATAAAATAAAATAGAAAAATCATTAAGGAAATGGGAAAAAAAAAAAAAAAAAAAAGGTATAACATGGCTGATGAGGTGGCTCAACAAGAGTACAACAACATTAAATTTTACGTCTCAGCTTTTAGATATATATAAATATAAATGAAATTAAAAAGAAGAAAAAGAAAAGTTGAAATCAATTTGGATAGTTGAATATAGTTAAACATTTGCATATAATGAATAATAACGTTTGTAATGATTAGTAAACATGTGCATATATCCACTAAATGATAATGAATTATTCAATTTTAACAATTACTTGATATTAGAAAGAAGAAAATGGTCAAAGACCTTGTAGCTGAATTGGCACCTCCCCATGTACAAAGTGCTTGGAGGTCTAGGGGGGAAAGGATTCGAGCTGCGGAGTTAGGAGCAAGTTGTAATTATTTCTCAAAAAAAAGAAAGAAGAAAATGAAAAGTTGAAAAGATTCAGTTTTATTTTAAAATATTGATAGCCAGATAGGTGCATGGTCATGGCTGGTTGTTTCAGTTGGGTTGTTTAGTATTCCATTGGCTGAAAGAAGTAATAACAGCATCACTTCTTATAGCATTCACATCCGGGAATGCTATCCCATCCCATTTTACCATCTCAAAAAACTATTTTATCAATTATATCATACCATTTTATAATACTTCCAGCATGTCAACTTTTATTTTACCATACTACACATTAAAATAATATATCTACACAATAAAATAATAATATATTTAAAAAAAAGAGAAAATGAGACACGCAAAAGTGCTACAGTACTACTAAGACCGTGCAAATGAGATAGTGGAGAGACTAAAATAATAATTTTTAGATTTGCAATACTGCTACAGTACCATTGCAAATTTGCAATGGTACTGTAGCAATATTGCAAATTTTTTTGCAATTCTGACCATTTGGCAATCCGGGTGTTGGGTTGTTTTTGAGGTTTAATTCTAAATCTGTCCTACATATGGCATTTGGCAGTCCAGATGTGAATGCTTATAAGGGCTTGGATGTTCCCTATCATATTTTCAAAAATTCAATGGCAACAATGGAAGGTTACAAAGCCAAGCAAACCCATGATGACTATGATGTGGTTGGAAGCTCTAATAACAAACCTCACCCAAAAAGGATTGAAAGACTGCCAGAAATTATGGCCCACAATAACTAACTGTGAGGAGTCAAGTGAGTACAAAGAATGTCGTGAAGAGCTAAGTGAAAGTGACCTTGAAGGTTAATCAACTTTTTTACCTATAAGTCACTGTCTTTCTTCTTAATTCAAGTTTTGTTGGTTGCTACATTATCTTTTTGTTGTGTACATTTATTAATGGATAGCCACCATATGTTTGATTAGAGTTTTCAATGAGACTCCTAGCAATTTGAATAGGACAAACAAAGAATTGCAACAAAAAGCTTCTTCTTGTTGTTGACTGTTACATCTCCATGTTAATATCTTCCGTTTAAAATCATGCCTCTCACTCCCCCACATTCTCATTAAAGAGAAGAAACTCAAAAAAGAAACACACACACTGAATCACAGCTTGGAATCAAAAGGGCAGAGAGGAGAGAGAGGCAGAGAAATGTGAGAGTTCCCTCTCCTTTACTCAACACTGCCACCTCCTCTCGTTTCTACCAATCCAAGGTGCTGTCTCCACAAGCGTTCTGTCAAGCAGGTGGAGGCCACTCTGGACTCTTGTCCCCATTCTTGACTTAGGCTCATACTTTGGGCAGCGGGATCAAAATCTGAATCTCTCCCCACCCTCCTCACAGCCTACCCTGTCATAATTTTTGTAGTCCACAAGCACTACCCCATGTAATTACCCTGTTCATGTGTAATATTAATAGTCTAAAACTCTTTTAATGTGTAGTAATAATATTGCGCTTTAATTATGTAAGCTTTTACCATTTGACTTTTGTGCAATTGCCTCTTGATATTCTTGAAGTTTTCTTACTTTTATATTTTTAACTCTGAATGAATTTATTGACTGAAAATTGTATATTGGAGCATGTCCAATGCGAAATTGTTCATGCTCATTTCACATGATAAAACAAACCTGAAGACTTGTCTCCATGTGTTAACTTAGTTGGCTACCATATCAAAGCGACTCAAATAGAATTAGAATTTAAAGGATTACAGAAGTTAAACCTGAGCATACAACATACTAAGCCATGAATTACTAACATAATCCTCTGGTGCATATTTTTCGTCAAAGTAGTCAAGCTCAAGCAGGTAAGCAACCATGCAGACAACGTTGAAAACAAAAGAACGTTTCCTGCTTTGATTGGTAAGTCCTTCTCTTGTTGTTATCGTGGTTTTGATGAATTACGTCCAGAATATATGTTTTTTTCATACTTTTCCCCTTAGTTTTGTTGTTTTAGCCTGCTGTATTATATTTTGTAGTGGAAAGATCCGAAGTGTTATGTCCAAATTTAAGTTGGGTCATATTCCTCCCCTTGGTTTTGTTGCTTCAGCCTCATGTATTATCATAGGGGAAAGAACCAACATTGTTATAAACATTCAAGTGTGTGTATCAATATTTTTCAATTGGAAAGAACCTAGGTTACGCAATTAGGAATCCTTACAGAAATCAAAACAAGCTACATCTGTTAATTGGTATTTAATGTTATCTTTACAATTTGACTTGAAAACAGGACGGCAAGAGAGCTGTAGTCTCCAGAAGTGGCTGCTCAAATTTTGGCTATCCCTGTCTCGAGATGTGGAGTTACTGATAAGCTGATGTGGCCTAATACAACACAAATATGGGGAGTGAAACCAAGTGTAAGAAACCTCTTACATAAATAGAAAAATAATGGAGAAAATACATGCACAATTCGAAACAATGAATTTCATTTGCAGCCAGTGATTATGAACCTTCAGAAGTAGTTAGTAGCTACCATTGATGCCAGGTCCAATTCTTCATCAGAGTCAATCACATCTACATAGTCATAATAGGGATTCGCCTGCATCCATTACGAAACATTGTCACCCAAAAAAAAAAAAAGAGCAGCAGCTCTGATATGGTCATGACTTGCATAAAAATAAAAAATAAAAAATAAAAAATAAAAACTAAAAAATATGAAACACATAAGCAAAAGCACCCCCGCTTATGATGGAGCTTGTTGCTATGATTATCCTCAGACTATCAAAAAAATTATGTAAAACCCGAAAATAATCATAGTTTTTCCCAATTAAAAAATGAGTGTTATTAAATACCTGTGGTCTTGGAGCAACTGCTTCAAAGCTGTAAAATTTTGGATTATCAAAATTAGGGGGTTCCAGAACAACATACGCCCCTTTATTTTTGTATCTCTCCTCTCCTGCCTGCATGGCATACAAGACATTTCATTGGGACAGATTACAGATGATGTAGCAAACAATATGAAAAGATTTAAATTCAGTAATTAAAACATACAAGGTTAATTAAAAATAATCAGAGAACATCCTTCAACAGTGGCATAAATCCATTCTTCCTATTTAGATTTCCAGTCAAGCCAAATGTAAAAATAGAAAGAGTTGGAAATCCTTGAGCACCAACTCATGAATACCTTTTTTTATAAGTAGATAGTGGGGGAGGGGAGAGAGTGGGGGGGTTCGACCTAGAGACATGGGGCACTACAAAGGATGTCATAACCACTGGGTTATCACTTGAACCCCAATCCCTCATTAATACCATATATTGATGAAGATTGACTGTACATTAAAAGTTTTTATTGCCATTTCTAAATAATTTCCACATTTTTAGGAAATTATAGTATTAACTATTTTCCAATACAATAAGAAACAAAGACTCATTCTAAATGTTATAAAATAAATGCATTCAAATTTTTCTTTAGGTAAAAGCATCTTGGCAGCAACAAATCTTAAAAAAGAAGAGCCTATAGAAACCTGAAACTGGGGGAAGTCTGGAGCACTAAACACAGTGATCAGCTTCCCTGACTCCACAACATGATCAATGGTATATCCTTCATCCATTCCTCCAAAACCAGTCCTCTTTTCCCTCGCATCAGGGCCTTCATGTGATCTGATGATTAACTGGTACAAAATCAACAAATGATAACCATGATATTAGTTTGAAAATTAAATGCCAGCATGCTTCCATAAAAGATTACAAACACCAACAAATAAACACAAACAAGTACAAAGAACCTGTATAAATAGTTTTACTATGGAGTTGCAACAAACAATTACCAAATGTTGTATGTTGCTTCAATTTCAACAGCAACAGACAGTTTCATTCATGTAAAGAAAGACAGACTGCAAAACTATATTTTGCATATAAATTTTAACCTTCAAATAGAGACCAACACCATAGAGTGCTATTAAGGGAGCTGCCAATGGACTACAGACCAAATGGCATCTCCTCCCCCAATAAGAATAAGGGGTATAGCATGAGATTAGCATTCAATTCCATATTGGTGGGAGTTTTATTTACCTATCAAAAGAAATCCATTAAAGAGTTATATTGTATTGTCCAGAAAAAGAAAAAAAAGTAATGTTGTCTTTTTGCCTCAATTCAGAAGTTGAAAAAAGTATCAGTTAAGATGGTAAATCACTTCAGTAGATCTTGAGCGATAACAAAAGATAGAAGTAAAAAAATAAACACATATTTAAAACTAGGTATTTAATAAAAAGAGAAAGTATTAGTCAAGAATAGCATAACTGTCAGCCACTAAATTACATTTATATGGAAGAGGAACATTAATGATAATAAGATGTCTATAATATTTTTATTAAATAACATTTATGAACACAAACATGAAAAATATATTCTCATAGATGTTGAATATCAAATTGACACAAAAGATGACCACATTTTTCAAAATTTAATCTTACAAGCAATTGATCAATTTTTAAATAAATAAAAATTTGTTACGCTGAAATTTTCCATTAAGCAATTAGAGATTACCAGTCAAAATAAACCATGCCCATGATGACAGACATCACAAGATATCTGTATCAGCTTTAAAATTAAAATGGTCTTTTAATATAACCTTTAGATTGAACTTTTTGAGGAAGTCTTCAGTGCAATCAGGACCCCACAATAGTCCAATGCCTCGCTCTTTATTCAAAGAAAGATCAGGAGTCATTGATGGGTCTGACCATAGCACATCACCAGGAATCAGATTTAAGCCTTCCCATGGTGGATCAAGAACTGACCTTCGAGCTCCAGATAATTCCTCCAAAGAACCAAGAGATAATGACTTGGGCTCGGAGTTGAAACTTACTCTACGCCTCTTCTTCCGTTTTGATCTCTTTGATGGGACCAAAGGTATGCTGCGGAAAAGCCCTCCATGAGCAGTATATACACATCCGGCTATAATAGAGGCCAACGGAAGCTCTTCGAAGCATCCCAAACATTTCCGATACACATGCTTACCACTATCTCCATACTTTGTCAGCACCTCCTTCTCAAAGCCATAATTGGAAGTGCAATACTTGGACTCATGATTCCCACGGAGAAGAAATACTATATCTGGCATAAAGACCTGGCCAGAAAATCATCCCATAACGACATAAATTCATCAATTACTAGACAATAATTTAAGAAAAAAAAGTGTCAAAATGCACAAAACTCCCACTTTTACGGATCTAGGGAAGTGATTGGTAGGCATCCTTAACCCTGATTTAATTAATAATTAGAAATTTATAGCTTTAACTAAAACAAGCTATATGTATACTGAATATTGTAGAAGATGCTATTATTTGAGAAAGTAAAATGCTAAAGCTACAATAAATTCTACTACATAAGGTTTACAAACTAAAAAACTGACATGTCGATGAATGTGATTGGTGGATTTTAACAACATCAGAAATGATTTATGGATTACTTTGCTATGACTAGTGACACAGTTTGTAAAGTTCAGGTAGTTTGTAGTATCCATAACATCACTCTTTGCAGAATGAACAAGAATCAGGCATGGAACTTAGACATTTAGCAAACCATTGAGAGGGGAAGAGCTTGTTTTAACTAAAACCATATATCTCTAAAAAGAATTTATGATTGAAATAAACAAAGTCAAAAACTTGCTGAATTTGTAATGAAGTAAAGTTGGATTTTTTTATTGATAAGAAAAACATGAAATACCTTCCAGGCCAACAAGGAAAGTCTCGAGGCCCCAAGCTCCTCGATCAACATAATCGCCGTTGAATACGAAGAATCGATTTTGAGAAGGAAACCCAGCATGTTTCAATAAAAATATGAGATCATGCAATTGGCCATGAATGTCACCGACAACAACCACAGAGCTTGACTCAACAGGATCGATTGTGATACAATTAGGCTCCTTGTGGAGGATCTTCGATGCGGTAAGAATCAGAGTATCAAAGGCTTGAACTGGAAGTACTAGTGGGAATTCTGAGGGTGGTAGATTCTTGGAAGACCAGTCAGAGATTGATATCAGATTCTCAATCCAATCGACATCAAGCTCACTGTTCTTGGGCCATGTTAGTGTGGGTTCTTGTTGTTGTACTAGTAATGAACTAGGATTTTGTTCAGCTATCGATGTTGTTGTTAGTTGTGTGGGTAATGAGTTGGATGGACAAGCAAGAGCACAACCAGTGGTATCTCCTGTGGGAGCACTAGAAAGAGAAGCTAGAGAAGCTGCACAATCATCCATGGTTGTGGTTTGGTTTCCAATGCAATTTCTTCCTCCGCAAATGTAAGTTCACCAGGTTTTTCAAAAAAATATACATAAACAAATTCAAAAAAGCTCTAAATAGAGAAATTGCTTATACAAAATAAGAGGAAAAAAAATCAGTACTGTATACCTAAGTCAAGCTTTTCAGATTCCAACATCTAGAATTTACGTTTTAAATGGTGGAAAGATGCTACACTTTGATAATCATTGTCATACAATTTTTACTATTCTATAATTTTGTATTATATTTTGGAATTCCCATAGGGTAGTCAAAACAATCAGCATTTGTTAATAAGTATTTAAAGCCATCTTTCCCTCTAATTCTTAACTGGTCTCGTCTTCCTTGGACCATTCCTCTTATTCTTAAATGGTCTCGTCTTACCTAGAAGTGCCCATAATAATCCATGTTATACATAACACATTCCATATACTTGTAATTGTTATAAACAAAAATATAATTGTTTTATGCACATAGAACCCCAAAAGATGAAGAGCAACAGAATAAAGCATTTGGAATACCTTCACCAGTTCCACAGCTACTCTTTTCATTTCGAGTGCGTTTCAAATATTTGGGCGGTGGAGGCTCTAGCTGCTCAACATTTTCACTGTGTGGCTGCTCAACCCTTGCAACCTCTTGCTGGGGTTTAGGGAGTGAGCGTATCTGGGCTGACCTTGTAGGAAAATGGTGATGTGGTGTGGGTAGGCCAAGGATGGGTATAAATATACTTGAGGAACCACCAGCCAGGTCCGTGGAGGCAACATTAGTGGTGAGTGTGGCAGACATAGGGGTGGAGGGTAGGGGAAACCAAGGGGCTCCATGAGTAGTGGATGGCTCAGTATCGTCATTGGGGGTGAGGGGTAGGGGGGACGAAGAGGAATCGTGAGTATAGGATGGCCCAATACCATCATGGAGAGTGGTGGGTAGGGGGGATGGCGGTGTGTCATGAGAAGTGGATGGCCCAATATCATCATGGATCATGCATGGGCGTATCCCAGTGTCATCAATGGACAAGCCATAATCAGAATCAGAGTCTATATCCGCTGCAAATGGAGGGTATTCATCAGAATCAGAGTGGTCCTGATCATGTGAGCTGCCACGTCCAAAGCCACGCCCTCCACGTCGCCCGCCACGCCCTCCACTTCGCCCACCATGCTCTGCAGCCGGTGTCCTCGTGGAGCTTACAGTGCGAGAACTATCTAGATTGACCCAATTCATCTCACCCACTAAGTCGGGGACATCCATGATGTCCTTATAGTTTTCAGAATTTGGTTGGCACCTGCTTAGCATACGGAGCTGGGTGTTAACCTGTCATATAAGAGAGTAGTGTTAGTAGATGGAACACAAACAATGCAATCGAACACAATTCATAATACAATCAACATTATAATCTTACTATAATGTCCCATTTTGCACTATTGCGACTGATATGACATCGAGTGATACGGCGATACCACTTCATATATGAATGATTATATTGCATAACCCCATCAAACACAGGTGCATCGTGGACACGCTGGTCACGACTATCCCATTGCTGAATATACACAGCGTGTTCTTTCCTCCAGTCTTTATCCATCTTCGCCCTCAAGGTTATCCCATGAAGCTTAACTGAAGTGTTAACAATAGGTGGTTCACCCTGCTGCATGCCAAACTGAGGTGACATAGGACACGTTCAGGGTGATGAAACTCTACAATCCAAAAACAAATCAGTGGGACAACAGACCTCCATACTCGTTGGCCTGCAGTACAATAAGGGGGCAGGGTATTCAATACCTCCTTATATGGCTCCCAGACAATCTACAATAGCCAATAATAAAAGCAACAGTATTAACAATATATTTACATGAATGATCATAAACATAAAATGAAAAATGATGCCTAAAAACAGGTATGATACCCGATGGGCCTGGGTCATAGAAAATGAGGCACGATATGCCTCTAGTACGTGTGTGGGAGTGTTTTTTGTGCACTTTGCCCCTTGCCATCTAGCCAACATGCAGCATAATATGCTCATTAGTTATTTACATAAAACTCATAATGTGTAAGGTGTAATTAAACCATACAAGAATAGTGACACAATAAGGATACAATAGTATGTACCTAATGGCATGAGGACCTAGCGGCAATTCCTGGTCCAGAGCACCTTGAAGTGGTTCCTTCATCTTTGGAACCATGTGTGGGAACCTAGCAAATGCCCACAACTGCACCAAGAGTAGTGCACCACTAATATGCTTCGCCTTCAAGTCGGTGGCGTTGCATAGCTGTCTATACAACCATGCCAAGGCTGCACTACCCCGACTGTATTTCTTGGCATCACTAATGGGATCCAAGAACTGAAGATACAAAAGAGAGATCCGTCCACCCGAGGTATCCATAAACAAGCTGCCACCAAACAGCTCAAGTAAATAATACCGAGCATATTGTTGCACCAAATCTTCACTGGCATTCTCAGGTAGGGGGGCTCTAAAGCGGTCAGCGAGCCATTTTGATTTAATTCTTGTCCCATCTAGCACTGACTTGTTCTGATTAGGCTTTGGTACTGGGGCTAGAAGCTTAACACCAAGTAAGCGTTCACATTCTTCCTCCCAAATCAAGTTAGTCTTCCCTATCACTGGCAACCCCTCTACTGGTAACCCCATCATGACCTCCATATCCTGTAAAGTAATGGTCATCTCACCATGGGGTAGGTGGAAAGTGTGGGTCTCTGGACGCCAGCGCTCAACCAATGCAATGATCAATGCATGATCAAGCGATATAAATGGGACACCATATAACCCAGATAACCCGGCCTTGTCGATGTAACGAACAATCCATGGATCTAGCCGCTGATGTCGTAGCAAATCAACAAAGCGGTGTCGACACTTTAATACGCCCGGCATATCCTATAAAAGAAATAACAATGTGTTAATATCATTTACAGTAATAACAATATAATTACTTCCATCAAAAACTAAATTATAAATAGATTTGGTATTTACAGAACAATAACTTGTTTTTTCTTTTACACATACGTTACCACTAACGAAAACTCATTACTTTATTAGAATATTAGTAATGTAACATATACTCTTTTTTTAAAATAAAGAAAAGAAATTTGAAATAAGCATAACTTATTTTTTACATAAAGACGGAGATTTTCACAAAAAGAAGACATTAGATTTAAGCATAACTACATTAAAACCTTAGATTGACTAGAATGTTATGTGAACTAATTCATCAATACCTTTGTTTAGTCGGAAGTTTAAATGAATAGTACTCATTTTTATTTCAAAGAAGAGTGACACATGGCACTAATTAATTATTAGATGATGTGGAAGTCTAAGTGAAAAAATTACCAAGAATGTGCCACTTGGTAGGACCTAGGGCTCATATATTTTGTTAAAAGTATCATATCAAGTGAAGTACATACCTCACCCTCGTCAGGGCCATCCTAAATCCAAGTGGACCGATGCTCAACTTGTCTAGTCAAAACACTTGCATCACTAGGCCCAGGATCCATATCTAACACGAATGCAATGATATGAATTTGTAAGGAGACAACCACTAAAGATTATAAAACTTGAATGCAACGCAGGTGAAAAATTACACACTATTGTAAGGTCCCCATAGTGATATGTCACATCAATTGTATTTCAGACACCCACTAATGAACATCGTATGCAATTATATGCAATGCACATGAATAATAAGACACATTTGTAACAGCCTCAGTGATAAGATAAAACTTGACTTGTTAGAGCTTTTCAAAAACTTCATCAAAGCAAACACAAAGGAAAATTTTTTACAAACCTAAACAAGGTTTTAAGTTACAAAAAAACCATGTGCAGAGTGTATATGTGTGTGCTAATCTTTACAAAATGACTTCATTTAAATGCGTGTGCTCATCTTTACACACAAGGTAGAGTCCTATAAAGATTCACAAAAACAGCAGAAACAAAAAAGATTGAATTCTATCACTAACAATACTGACTTCATGTTGCACAATGATTTATTGTATGGTTTATTTTGGTCCCCTAGCACATATAGATCTCATACTTATTTACTTTTAAAAGGAAAAAAATGGTTCTTAACTAGCTAAAAATGAAAGATTATTGTTGACATCTAATATAATTTATATAATTTGTCACATTGCAGATCCAGAAGGCATTGCAAATGCCCAAAAATCACTTGGGATAGGATTGGCAGAAAACAGCTCATCAAGTTCGTTGGAAAAGAAAGAAAGGGGTGGGGGGGTGTTGATTTAGAAAGGCAGTTGAAGACATTATTGGTGATTTTAGATTTAACTTCTTTTAATGGTTTATAATATCTGAAGATTGAAAGAGTAATCTTAAAGAGAACTCCATCATCAAAATTTATGACTGCTCAAATGGATTTGTATCATGAGCTGAGGGTTTCAGTTTTTGTGGAAAGAATCTGATGCATCTAAAGGAAATATTAAGGTCTAATGGGAGCAGGTGTGTTATCCTAAGAAGGAAGGAGGGCTAGGCCTTAAAAGGGTGGAAGATTGGAATGAAGCAACAGCTATGAAGCATATTTGGAATCTTTTCACTCAAGCAGGTTCTCTTTGGGTGGCCTGGGTGCATGCTATGTTACTTAAGGGCAGCAGTTTTGAGCTGTCAGTATTCCTCAGAATTGCTCTTGGAATTGGAGGAATCTATTGAAGCTTAGAACTAAAGCCAAGACGCTTGTAAGGCATGAAGTAGGTAATGGAAAGAGCATATTCCTATGGCTGGACAACTGGCATATGGGCCTAGAGTTATCTATGATGCAGCTAGTTCTTTTGAGGCAACGCTCTGCTGTGTCCTTAAAGACAAGGAATGGCATTGGAGGTCTGCTAGGTCTGAAGATTTGGTCAAGATTCAAAGTAAACTGCAATCAATAGATCTCAAAGAGAATGATAGAGTAATCTGTACTGCATCTCCTTTAGGGAAATTTGGCATTGCTGCCACCTGGAATCATCTTCAAAGAAAGAAGAGCAATGTCCCCTGTTGGAGGCTGATTTGGTTCTCTGCTACAATACCAAAGCACAGCTTCATAGGGTGATTAGCAATGAAAGACGGACTCTCAACTAACGTAAGGTTGATACAGCGGGGAAACATTGGGGATAGCCAATGCTCCTACTGCAGAATGATTATTGAAACTAGGAAGCACTTGTTCTTTGAGTGCCCTTTTAGCAAAAGAATTTGGTAAGCCATAATGGAGCTTAGTTTAGTTCCTAGTATGCCCTATAAATGGGAGGAGGTGGTCAACTAGGGAATAAATCTCTTCATGATTGCGTATAACAACTCCCAAGCCAGACTTGTTTTCTTTTTCAAAGATGGCTCCGTCTGATAAGGTTCTGCAAAACTAGAACCTATGATAGAGCAGCTGACTTCGAGGGCAGCTAGCCTCCAAGAATTGGGGAAAAGAGAGAGAGAGAGATAGAAATAGAATGTAACTGACAAAAGAGATTATTTCATTGCTTAATTCCCTCATACATCAAGTACTCTCTATATACTAGTACATGTCTATCCCTTAGCTGTAACTAACAAACATAATAGGAATCTCAACTAACTACTAATAGTTTAGTAGTTATATGGCACAGCAGCTCACTATACAATTTCCTACACTCACTCACTTAGCCAATGATCCTAACGTTAACCCCCCCCACCCCCCCGGTCTTTTAAAGCACCTTGCCCACAAGGTGAGGGAATTGTTGTTGTAAACTGTATAAGTTCTCCCAAGTTGCATCATCTTGATTGCTTCCTTGCCACTGGACTAATACCTAAGTGATGGTTCTGTTTCAAAGCCTGTGAGACCTCTCTTGCAGCACTGCAATAGGTTCAAGGTTAACAATGCATTCTGCAGTAATATCTGGTAAGGTAGGAATGGGAATGACTCGCTGTCCTAGTTTTGCCTTAAGGCAGGACACATGAAATACAGGATGAATTAAGGAATTGGAGGGTAGGTTCAGCTTGTAAGCTACTTCACCTATCTTCTGCATAACTTGGAATGGCCCATAGTACTTAGGAACTAGCTTGCCAAGAGTTTTATGATTAATTGACTTCCGTCTGTAAGGTTATAGCTTCAAATACACCCACTCCCCCACTTAATATGACCTTTTAGACCCATGCCTATCAGTTTGTAGCTTCATTCTTTCTTGAGCTAAAACCAAATTATGCCTTAGCAATGACAATATCTAATGTCTGGACCTGAGATGCATATCAGCTGCATCTACTCTAGTTGTTCCAGGACATAATCCATTAATCTTGGTGGTGGATAACCATATAGGGCTTCAAAAGGAGTTGTTTTATTGGAGTTTTGGTATTGAACTAATATTCAGCTAAAGGCAACTAATCAACCCAAGCAATAGGTTTATCAGCTGCAAATGCCCTCAGATATTACTCCAAGCTCCTATTCACCACTTCAGTTTGCCCATCTGTCTGCAGATGATAGGCTGAAGACATGGCCAGTTCTATTCCTCGCAGTTGCATCAATTCCTTCCAGAATTGTGAAGTGAAAGTAGGATCCCTGTTATACAAGAAGGTTTACTAGTCTATCCACCAATTACATTTCCTAGAAGTGCAACAATAAAATATAGTCACATACCCTGCACAATATAGTGTTTAAAAATCTAATATCTATGTAATCCTATGTATCTATTAATGGTGCATGGACCTAATGTATGCAGAAAGAACTAGTGCAAGTAGCTGAAAGTTGAAACTAGCTATACCTTGGCTAGAGTGAACCATTTGTAATGAAAAGGAGGCTCAAGTAATTAATATTGGTTACTTTATGGAGGTAAAGGCATCGTCAAAAGGTCAGTTGGAGCAAAAATCAACTCTTAATTATATCTCTAAAGAAAAGGAAAACAGAAAATCAATGCCAATAGGTATCCTCTAAGCACTACAACTCCTTTAGAAAATCAAAGAATTCTCAAATACCATTGCAATACCAAACCAAAAAGGTTCAAAACAAGGCTAAAAGCAAACTAGTTTTAGAAATGTTGGTCGAATTGTTAGAAAAGACTAATACCAAATAAATAGGATGAATAACTATTGAAATATAAATATGGGGAAGATGTTTATTCTAGTTGCAAGAGCTTATATCAACTTCTATTCCTAAGATAAACTATATTAACCCTAAACAGTTTCAAATCAAGCTCAAGACAGTTTGAACATGATCCCCAATCATGTGGCAGACACAATACAGGTTTGACCACAACTTTACTGTATAATGTAACTCAATCATGATTGTATTGCTTCAATGGCTCATTCCTGTATTCTACAGTTTAGAAACCAAAGGCACAGTTGAGAAAAAAATAAGGATAATTATAACAACAGCATTAGAAAAAAAATGTTTCAAAATTGGTTAAACTTAATCATGGAAGCACATAATTAGAACATACCACACCCTTCAGTACAACATCTGTTTCAGAGTCACTGCTCTTATAGACAACTCCAGGGCTGTCAATCAAATTGCTCCTCTTTGTGACTTTTGAGGATAATATACCGCCACTTTAGTCTCACCAGGAATGGGAGCAACTTTGCAAACCTTTGAAGAAGAATACACAAGTATGTCAGTAAACCAAACCATTAGCACAACCTTGTCACATAAAAGCAATAGGTCACAAATGTCATTAAAATCAAAGTCCTATTTTTCCTCGTATTACCCATATCTAGGGGTGGCAAATGGGCGGGCTGGGTCATAAATAGGTTGGGTCATAAATGGGTTGGGTGTGTAATAACCCATTTATCCATTTATGACCCGTTTATAAATAAATTTTTTTTTTTTTTGATAAGTAATAAGATTCATTGAAATCAAAAAGTGAGGTACACCGAAGTATAAAGGGAGTATACAGGGGCGAACAAATCAAAAACGAACATTACAAAAATCAAGTAAGTCCAAAATAGAAGAAAAAGGATGGTTTCTCCACACAGAAAACCAATCAAGTAAGGTTCTAAAAAAAAGAAGCTTGAGATCAGGCAAGGAACGCTCCTTGTCTTCAAAACACCGACTATTTCTCTCTTTCCAAACACACCACATCAAACAATGAGGAGCAACCATCCAAAGATATCCATTACGATGGCGACCAAAACGACCTTGCCAGCAAGCCAAAAGCCCAACAACAGTGAGAGGCATAACCCAACAAACTCCAAATAACCCAAAAACCATATCCCACAACTCCAGAGCAACCGGGCAATGAAGGAAAAGATGGTCAATAGATTCACTATTACACTTGCACATGAAACACCAGTCCAAAATGCAAACCTTTCTTTTTCTTAAGTTGTCAATAGTCAGACATTTCCCCAAGGCTGCTGTCCAAACAAAGAAAGCCACTCTAGAGGGGATCTTCTGCTTCCAAATGCTTTTCCAAGGGAAAAACTGCTCACTATGGCCAACAAGAAGATGGTAGTAAGCACTGACTGTGAAATCCTTACTCTTACAAGGCAGCCAACATCTCTTATCCTCCCCAATCCCCCTAACAGGGGTGCTATAAATGGAATTAATGAAACTCCAGAAAGCTTCCAATTCACGGTTATGAACCCCCCTACAAAACTGAAAATCCCAATGGAGAACTCCATTGGAGAACCTCATAAGATCCGCTACACTTGCCTCTTTGTTGCAACAAATTCTGTATAAGTCAGGATAACGATCTGCGAGGGGAGAAGAGCCACACCAACGATCAAGCCAAAACTGAACTTTTGATCCATCTCCAATTTCAAACAGAATAAACCGAGATAAGGAGTGCCACCCTCTTCTAATATTTTTCCACAAGCTAACTCCATGAGGAGTAGAGGAAGAGCTAGAACACCAACCGCCCCAATCACAACCATACTTCACCTCAATCACTTGACGCCAAAGAGCATCCCTTTCTTGCCCAAATCTCCATAACCACTTTCCTAATAAAGCTACATTGAAGGTTCTTAGGTTCCTAATCCCCAGCCCACCTGATGTGAGCGGAGAACAAACTGTAGACCACTTAACCAGATGAAATTTGGGCTCGTCACCTAGGCCACCCCACAGAAAGTCTCTCTGAAGTCTAGCAATACGGTTGGCCACAGAAGCAGGAATATGGAATAAGGAAAGAAAATAAGTAGGAAGATTAGAGAGAGTGCTTTTAATCAAAGTGACTCTACCTCCCTTGGAAAGATATAATTTCTTCCAACCTGCTAATTTTCTTTCCATCTTCTCAAGAAATGGATTCCAAATAGACTTGTCCTTAAATTTTGCCCCCAAAGGAAGACCCAAGTATTTCATAGGGAGAGAACCTTGCTTGCAGCCTAAAACAGCCACCAAAAGATCCATGTTATGAACAGCCCCCACAGCCACTAGCTCAGATTTACCCAAATTTACCTTCAGACCAGACACAGCCTCGAACCAAATGAGCACCATACGAAGAATCAGAATTTGATCAATATTAGCATCACAAAAAATCAAAGTATCATCAGCGAAAAGAAGATGGGAGATCATCAAAGATCTTCCAGAAGAATCGCCAACACTAAAGCCTGACAAACGACCCTCATGGACAGCCTTGTCCAACATTCTACCGGCTGCCTCCATTATCAACACAAATAATAAGGGGGACAAAGGGTCACCCTGCCGCAACCCCCTAGAACTTCCAAAGAACCCATGGGGAGTACCATTAATGAGAATGGAAAAGCGAACCGTTGAAATACAAAAAGAAATCCATTGCCTCCACTTATTAGAAAATCCGCAACGCTCAAGCAAGGTAGAAAGAAGTCCCCAGTTCACATGATCAAAGGCTTTTTCAATATCCAATTTACATAACAAACCTGGCTGACCAGACTTCAATCTACTATCGAGGCATTCATTAGCAATAACAACGGAATCAAGAATCTGCCTATTTAAAACAAAGGCGTTCTGGGGAGCTGAGATGATCTCGCCTAAAACCATGCGAAGACGAGAAGCCAAAACTTTAGCAAGAATTTTGTAAACCCCCCCAACAAGACTGATAGGCCGAAAGTCTTTAACCTCCACTGCAGCAGCTTTTTTTGGAATGAGAGCAATGAAGGTTGCATTCAAGCTTTTTTCAAACTGACCAGTATCATGGAAATGGTGGAACACAGCCATGATGTCTGATTTGAGAATCCCCCACCCATTTAATTAGAAACCCGCCCATTTAACCCAACACGACCCAAATACCTCTAAAACTAGTTGAAAACCCTATGACTTTCAAAATTACCAAAATACCCTTAAATACCCAAAATGACCCAAATACCCCCTACACTTTCAAAATTACCAATATACCCTTGGACATCCAAAACTACCAAAATACCCCTAGAATGATAAATCTAAGCTTTTTCTTATTTTGTTCCAGCTTATTCATTTGAGCTATTGTAATTGTTGTGTTCAATGGTCATACATTGAATTCAATGATCCCAAATATCTCTAGGAAAAAGAACAAGGAACAACACGAATAATTAAAGTACACAATGATAAATAAATGAATAGACTGTAACTGCACAATTGAGAGACAAAATATTTAACTAGCAGCTGAGTTGCCAATACCAGACAACTTCATTTGACTAACCTGTCAGCATCGAGAATTAAGTTGATGTGATTTACTAAGTATCATGTATAGCCTGACCAGTATATCGATTGAAGGCTTCATAAAACAAGGTGAATTACTAATTTCAATACAGTTTAGACAGTAATTGCTCTACCCATGCAATATTTCTTCCAAATGCTGCACAAACTAGTTTGGAACCATTCAAAAGCCACCTAAAAGATATTGGGAGTTTCCCACATCCGGATTTAAGTCACCTCCATATTTAAGAGTTTACAGAAATAGTTATGCCAATTATAAACCATGCCTGCTCAAAACTACAAAAACTGGAGCGAGTAGCTCCACAATCAGTACAATGTCATGTTTCAAATACGTGAATTTCCATTGAAAACAATTTCTAAGATGGGAATTTCCAAACATCAATATAGGCTGTCTTGATCCAAAGATGAAGTCTTGGGAGGCAGATAGTAATAATTGCAGAGTCATCAGCAGAAACTGTTCTTTTCCAACATATTTGGGGGTCCACTAATTCTATCAAATAGCAACAAAAATCAGGCATTTAATTAGAACTATATTAAAAACAACAAATAGTCCAAAAAAAAACAATGACAGCTTGATTGAAGATAAACAATTATCATTTTGAAATGTGCTAGCCTACTCTGAAGCCTCCTTCCTGACTGAATATAGGAAACAGAGTTCACGAAAGACCCAAAGAATTCATTAATAAATAAGTATCAATATGGAGGGTGGGATATGGTTTATAAACATATGAAGATGGTCATATAAATATCCTTTGACCAGACAGTCACCCACATTTTCTTTAATGGAAGTAGATTCCCTACCAAAAATAAAGGCTACTACTCCAAATATGTCACACACACAAACACTAATAACAGAGAACAACCCGTAACTGAGTTCCATGAGAGTACAGTTCTCACAGGCATTCTATCAAACACCTGGTATGATAATAGAACTAATGCATTCTCAAACACAAATATTCTAACCAAAACCCACTAAAAAATTAGCCAAAAAACACACACAGACACCGACACAAACACAAATAAACAAACCCAGATGAGGTGAGGTGCCAAATCTGAAATGGACCTTACTAGTCCCATTCGATCATACCCATTGAACTTGTTTACTAGTGCAATAAAAACAAGTTTTATACGGTACTTTATTTCTAGATATCAAGTGTCCTTTAAAAAATGGTCCGGGCCGAATTCTCCTCTTTCTTTTTTATAATAATCATATGGGCTGTGGAACCCAACTTTATGGGCCTCACAATATCTGATAAATTCAATATGGATTGAACCAAACAAATGAAACAAGCTAGTTTAGAAATTTATCATTTAGATTCATGATTCATCATTAGTTTAATTGGCTAATTTTTAATCTGTAAAAAAAAATTTATTTTCTTAATAAGATCTTACTCTAGAATATTTTATTCATTAAACTTAAAATCAACCTTTATTTCTCACTTTCAAATAGGTTAATTTGTTATAAAATAATTGACAAATTTTGTTACAAGAAATAATTAATCTATTACTATGTAAAATGGTTGTAAATTTATAATAAATATTCCTCCTCTTTTTCTTTTTCTTTTTTAGTTGAAAACAATAGCTATCCCTTGTTAGGTATAACAACTTTTGGAATTTATATATTTCAAAAAAATGAAAACTTCTATTTTACTCATGATACAAGGGGCTAAGGGTTCATTTCACAGTTGTGTTATGCTTCTCTATTGGGCATTTAACTATATAAGCGGTATTTTTACAAAATTAGAAGGTTCATTTCACAGTTGTGTTATGCTTCTCTATTGGGCATTTAACTATATAAGCAGTATTTCTATAAAATTTCACCCCAAACCGTAAAAAATGTAAGAATTCGGTATAGTATTTAGGTATTGTTCTTTAGGTTCCCTTTTAAGATTCTATTATATGAATTTTTGCTCATTAAATGAAAGTGTATTTTTTAGTTAAATAACCACATAACTGAATCTTAAAAGGAGAATTTAAGGAACAGCACCTAAGATACTGTACCTAAATTTTGTCCTTAACAAAATAGCTATGGTTGGGAATACATGTCTAAAATTCACAAAACCATCCATCAATTACCAAAAAAAAAAAAGACGGAGGCAAGAAGTTCACACTTGAGCTCACAAAACCAGTCATTGAAAAAATAAAAAATAAAATATAGGTTAAGAGCACTAAATTCAGCTCAAAACATCAGCAATATGTCGAAAAAAAATTGTGTAGGCTGAAAGCACAAATTAGTTAGCTCAATGAATAAGCATATTACGCAATGATAATTAAACTCTAATGGAGTTGTTTCAATCCCAATAACTTGATAAAAGAGACATATAAGATTGATTCTCCAGTAATGTTTGAATAAATTATAAATAGAAGTGATATGATGTTGGTTTTGTTTACACGATATCAAGTAAAGTTTAAAAATGCATGCACAATTTTGGGGTTGGCCGAAAACAAAACATGTATCAAGAGGGAAAAAAAATAGGGACAATTGTTATCTTAAAAGCAAGTATTTCTCCCTAACTTTTCCCCACACACACACACAAACGAAGGAAGGAATTTCGCTCTCTTCTTCTACCAAAACTACTCCGTCTGATCTCAAGACATAATTTGAGATTTGAAAAGCGCAGCTAGCAAGGGAAAGAAACCTCTTACATGAATAGCAAACAAAACCATGGAGAAAATACATGCACAATTCAGAATAATGTATTTCATATGCAGCAACTAGTGATTATGAACCTTCCGGAGTAGTTACCATTGATGCCAGGTCCAATTCTTCATCAGAGTCAATCACATTTACATGGTCAAAAATAAGGATTTGCCTGCATCCATTAAGAAACACTGTCACCACAAAAAAGAAAAAGAAAAAAAAAAAAAAAGGAGCAGCTCTGATATGGTCATAACTCAAAACTTGCATAAAACAAAGTAACAAATATGAAATACACAAGCAAAAGCACCCCTGCTTATGAGTTATGATGGAGCTTGCTGCTATGATTATCCTCACACTTTCAAATAATTTATGTAAAACCAGAAAATAATCATCATTTTTCCCAAATAAAAATGAATCTAGTGTGAGAGTGAGAGACCTTATCTCCTTGAGATCAAGTACTGTGGAAAAACGGAGACTTTATATCCTTGAAATCAAGTACTGTGAAAAAAATAGTTCCCAACATTATGGGCTATGTGACCCAACCTTATGCGCCTGACCATAAATCTAATATGGGTTAAAACAGGCCAATTTGGGAATTTAGATTCATGATTCATCAATATTCAATAGTTTAATCTCTTAAAAAAAATTTAATTTTGAAATTTATTTTCTGAATAAGATATTTCCTTAAGAATATTTTTTTCATTAAATTTAAAATCAAAATTTATTCCTCGCTTTCAAATTGGTTAATTTGTTATAAAATAATTTGCAAAATTTGTTAAAAAAATAATTAATTTATTTCTATATAAAATGATTGTAATAACTTTTTTTTTTTTTGGGTTGAAAACAATAACTATCCCTTATTTGGTGTAACAACTTTTGAAATTTATATATTTCGAAGAAAAAAAATCCATTTTACTCATATTTTCCAGCTTTTCCATAAGTAACAACTAATTTACAACCAAAACCATGACTACAAAACTATGACTAAATTGTTTTTTTCCCACTTATCATTGATGGAAAGATATTTCTTTCACAATTTTTTTTATCCTTTTCTTAGAATCTTCTCTCCCAAAGGGTAAAGTGAATCAAATTATTTGTCTTATATGGTATACCTAGGATATGATATCCACTGTGATGAAAATGGTTTATTTCAACCGTATTAATCTTATCATTTTATTTATACTCATGAGGGAATGATAGGCATTAAAATACTTTTAAACACATTATTAAGATCATAATACTTACTATAATGGTCATACCCTAAAAAAAGCATAGTAATATTATAAAATTTTCCTCTATCCAATAATATGATAAGCCATTAATTTAATAACATGTTTATATTGTAAGGATGGTAAGGCGGTGCAAACAATCTAGATCATATATATATATATATATATATATATATATATATATATATATATATATCATTTTCTTCCCTCAAGGGAACCTACTTAGCCATCTTTAATGAAATGACTCTAAGAGCATTAATATCAGTTGTGTTAAAAAAAATATTATTTGACACATCAAAAAGTTATTTTATCTATTTTAACACATCATTTAACAATACACCTTACATCATATCTTCTATTCTTTCATCACTTTATTTAAATATTATTTTATTTTTATTTTTAGGTAAACTACATATTTAGTCCCTATCCTATATACCATATTTCAATTCGGTCCATAACATTTTAGTGTTGTGTTAATTTAATTCATATTGTTATCTTTTGGATGAAAATTGATGACATAGTAAATGGTCAAAATAAAATTTTAGTGTATTTTCAAATCAATGAAAGCTAATTTTTTATTTTAGTCATTAGAAGAGTTATCAATTTTCATCCAAAAAATAACGGTGAAACTAAATTGACACAGTAATGAAAGATTAAGGAGCAAATTTACATAATTAAAAAGTTATGGACCAAATTAAAATATAGTGTATAAAATAGAGACCAAATACATAATATACCCTTTTTTTTTTTATTTCTTTATTAATAGAGTAGAAAGAAAGTAATAAAATAATACCCAAATTTTTAACGCATTAGCCGTATTAACAAAGGAGAGGTAACTATAAAACTAAAAAAAAAAAACAAAAACAAAAACAAAAACAAAAACAAACAAGTGTTTTGGAGATGATATTTTTAGGTGATGGATTTCCGGATTGAGCAGAAGAGGGCCTGCCATCACTAGAAATATGAGGTGATTTGCCTCAAAAGCCACGTGACAAAAAATATAAACCTAACAATTGGACATAATCTTTAAGATGAGTGGAAAAAAAAGAAAAAAGATCTTCTTTGTATAAAATTAAAAACAAAAGAAAAAAAAAATTAAAGGAAAAGATTTTGTGAGGTGGAGCCAAGCAATCCTAAGTTGACATGGATACACGTGGATTCTCTACTACGTACTGCAGTGCACGTCTGCATTGTTTTCTTTTCTTTTTTTGCAAACAGTCACAAACTCTCTCTCTCTCTCTCTCTTACAAGTTACAATCTCTATGTGTCTCTGCCAGAAGGACACAGATTCCTAACATTCCCATTTCTGTTTCTTACATGATACATGTATCTATCTATCTAGATACATGTTTATTTTCCTTAGAGATTCTCTCTCTCTCAAGAGAGATAGAGAGAGTTAAGCTAGGTCAGCTCAAACAAGCACCACTCTGTCATGTCCCAAAAACCTTTGGTTTTTCGCATTTCTAGGAGTAACCCAATTCCGCAAATCTCTCTCTCTCTCTCTGTCTCTGTCTCTCTCACACATGACCCACATTCCAACTCAGGGCAATCTCCAAGACCCTTAATTTTTTTTCAATTCTTTTTTCACTTTTATACAATTTTTTTTTTGAGATTTTCCATTAATGTCCTCTGCGTTTCTTCAATCTCTAATCTTTGCATATACTAAAGGAAAAATACATTAATTTGAACTCTTTTGATTGTTTCTTCAATTGGAAACAAAAGCAGAAAAAGCCTGCAACCCAGAAACTCCTGCATCAAGAACATATTTATTTTTTTGTTCTTCTTTTTCATATTTTTTTTTTTTTCACATTTTAATTTCTTTTATGTTCAAAGCAGGATTTTCTGGTCTGGGTTTTTCAAGATCAATTTTGAACCTTTGAAATTGTATTGTTGTTTGTTGATTTTTATTGTACAATTTAAGTTTAGAAATTTTACAGTCTATAACATTCTTTGTCACAATTTTTTTTTTCTTTTGTTCTACAATTCTTGGATTCATTGATTTCCTTCCCACCCTCATTGTGATTAAAGATTGAAACCTTACAATTGGGTTCTCTAAAGTTTTGGAGCGTTGATCTGCTGGAAGAAAATCCTGAGGCTGCAACTTCCTTTATTCTGAAGGGTCTGGGAACCTAAGGTCAATCATATTGCATTGCAATTATAAATAGGGGTGGGCTTTCTTTGTTCAAAAAGAATCAGAAACTTGATTCTTTTACTGGTTTCAAATTGAATTTGAGAGCTCCCAGATTGAGAATTTGAGGAAATATGATTTGCTGAAACTGGAAGCTTTGGCTTTTGAGGAAAAAAAATGCAGGTCTACCCATTTGATTATTGGTTATAACACTGCAAAAGGGATTGTTGTTGTTGTTGTTGCTGTATATGTTTAGAACATTCTGAGGTGAGAATATGGGGTGCATTTGCTCCAGAGGAGCCTCAGACGCTGAAAAGATTGCTGATTGGGAGAGAGCGCAGGAGCTTAGTAAGTCCTCAGTTCAAGTGGTAGCTCCAGCTCCCTCTAAGAGACAGGAGGTGGTAGTAGAGGTAATAGGTGGTGGAGGAGTTGATTGTTCATTGCGTCCGAAATCTAAGGCATCCTCAAGAGTGAATTCGGGGTCTATCACGTCAGCAAAGGACACTGAAGAGAAGAAAAGAAGGATTGTGGAAAGACCAACCAATGGCCATCACCAAAGATGGGCAACAATGGATTTAGGATCAAGTGGAAGACATTCTGAGGTGTCTAAGATAATTAGCACGCCCCAAGGTGGTAAAGGGGAGCAAAGTGCGGCTGAGTGGCCGTCTTGGTTAACTGCAGTTGCAGGAGAAGCCATCAAAGGTTGGGTGCCTCGACGCGCAGAATCGTTTGAGAAGTTAGACAAAGTTAGTTTTCTAATTGATTACTTCTTTCAATGTCTCTTATTGAGTGCAATGTATGCCTTGTTTTATTATGTTGATAATGTTTTGATTGTATCTCTTTTGGAGATAGGCCTCTACTATTGAAACACTGTCCTTATTTGTTGATGTCAGTGGCCGTTTTGAAAGAATAGTTTTGTCATCATGTTTGAGATTTGTATGCGATCTTGTGATACTGATAAGTATATGGATTTTAGCATGAGAATCATATGAACCATGAACTAAGAACCAACAAAAATCCTACGTATAAATGATATTCTTTAAACTGCATGAGATTTTTTTTTTCAGGAATAAATATTTCTTAAAATGAGATACTGATGAAAGGAAAAACAAAATTGGTGGAGTGGGACAAGCTTATATATCTTAACTTGATAGAAATATGAGGCTCATCCCATTTTAATAACTAAAATAACATATCAAAATTTATTCATACAAAACAGGATGTGAAAGTATTGCAACTCCTTAAGATTTGTAGTAAGAATATATTGACTATAATTGTTATTTCCTTGAAAATGCTAAGTTTAATATAGATATGTTGCTTACATGTTGCTTAAGTGAAAATTGAGTAGTTTGGGGAAGAAAAAAAAAATGAAGGGTTAGCAATTGTAGTTTCAATCAGAGTAAGATATCTCAATATAGCGATAAATATTCAAAAACTTTGAAGTTTTTTTTCTTCCTTTTTTAAGTTCTAAGTAAAATTTGATCATGGCAGTGTTATCAGGTACTAAAATTATTTTCTTTACTTGATAGAGGTATCGTTTTTCTTTTTGTGGTATAGGATTTTGATTTGTAGTTATAGGCTCGTTCAATATCTTATATATTGATGTCCAGATGGGATGCTATTAATGCAGATTGGACAAGGAACTTACAGCAGTGTATATAAGGCTCGTGACCTTGACACTGGCAAAATCGTTGCATTGAAGAAAGTTCGATTTCTAAATATGGATCCAGAAAGTGTACGTTTTATGGCTAGGGAAATCCATATTCTGCGTAAACTTGACCATCCAAATGTTATGAAGCTTGAGGGAATAGTTACATCAAGGATGTCAAGCAGCTTGTACCTTGTCTTTGAGTACATGGACCATGACCTTGCTGGGCTTGCAGCAACACGTAGCATCAAGTTTACCGAACCACAGGTACCTTCTCTTCTATCACTTTTAAAAATTTGAAGGTAGCCATTTTGAGCATGGTTTCTTAATGCAAAGGGTGTTCAGGCCCAAAAAGAAAAAGTACATGGTGGACCTACCAGATTTATATTTGGACTGTAATATACAAAGTAGTTAATGGTAGACATTTCATGGTTCATTAAGAGCTTTTCTAATCTCTTTTTCAACAATTAAAAAGATTTTGATGAATTTAATTTATTTTATTTTAAAAAGAGAGATACACCTAGCCAGTTGAAATAGACAAAAAGAAGAATATTCAAAGCTATATGGAGGTTTTGATTAAATTTATTTTGCCTTGGGCATTTTTTCACTACGATCAAGATACTATGCTTCTGCCTTGTCTTTTTTTCTTGTTCATTAAGTTCTTCTTTTTATTATTCATGGAAATAAATCAAAAGAAATGAGGGGATTCACTTTTTCAACAAATACCAGAAGTTTGAATTTTATATGCACTTGGCATCTCTTCTGGCCCACATACTTCATGCTCTGTAATTTTCATATGGGGAAAAGAATGACATGAAATTTTCCTTTTTTGCTTGTTCCATTTAACAGATTTTTTTGCTCGATATGATGCTAGTCTAAAATTGATATTTATACGATGTGCTTGCAGATTAAATGTTACATGCAACAGTTGCTTTGTGGCCTTGAGCACTGCCATAGTCGTGGTATTCTTCACCGAGACATCAAGGGTTCAAATCTTCTGATTGACAATAATGGAGTTCTTAAGATTGGAGACTTTGGTTTGGCCACCTTTTATGAGCCTGATCAAGAGCAGCCGTTGACAAGCCGTGTTGTAACCCTGTGGTATAGAGCACCTGAGCTCTTGCTTGGGGCTACAGAGTATGGGGCTGCTATTGATATGTGGAGCTCGGGTTGCATCCTAGCAGAACTGTTTGCTGGGAAGCCTATTATGCCTGGAAGAACAGAGGTAATCCCCTTATTGGATTAAATTACTTGGATCGTAAACATACTTTGTAGGGTGTAAGGAACATCATCATCTATGCTCGTTAAGTATTATTTCCTACTTTCTATACCAGTAAGCCTGCTAATCAGCACTGAGAACTCAGAGCTGATCCTGGCTTTGAATTTGTGTTAAAATAGTAGTAACATAAAAACATATCATTTACTCCTTCAAATATTTTTTAATGGTGGTCAATAACATCCCAACTATTACTAGGTGGAACAAATGCATAAGATTTTTAAGCTTTGTGGGTCACCCTCTGAGGACTACTGGCAAAAATCAAAATTGCCTCATGCAACTAGTTTCAAACCTCAACATCGATACAGGCGTTTTGTTGCTGACACATTCAAAGACTTTCCCTCTTCTGCTTTGGCTCTTGTTGATAAACTCCTTTCAATAGAACCAGAGAAACGAGGATCAGCTGCATCTGCACTTAGAAGTGAGGTAACTTTGAGTTTCCCTTTGTATCCCTTGGACCTTATGCCTAACTTGAGGTAATTAACCTCATTTATGTGTGTTTCAATTATTGGATTTATAATTTGGACTTTTCCATTTCAGTTCTTCACAACAAAGCCCCTACCTTGTGACCCATCGAGTTTACCAAAATATCCTCCAAGCAAGGAGATTGATGCCAAGCTTCGAGATGAGGAAGAAAGAAGGTATGCTTTGTTGGACATTGTTTCAATAGTTGCAAAGACAACTAAAATTTTAGTAAGAATACCATATTTCATATCAATTGTTCCTCACATAAAAAAAAATTCATATCAATTTTTCCTCACATAAAAATAAAAAAATAAAAAAAAAATCAATTGTTTCTCATATAAATCTTAGAAAAATGATATTAAAATTTCATTATGCTTAAAATAATTAATATAACAAAATAAACATATTCATTCTATTAGTTATCTTTCTAATTACATAAAATAAATAACACAATGTTAGGTCCACATACATACATACATACATATATATATATATATATATATAAATGATATTAAAATTTCATTATGCTTAAAATAATTAATATAACAAAATAAACATATTCATTCTGTTAGTTATCTTTCTAATTACATAAAATAAATAACACAATGTTAGTTCCACATACATACATACATATATATATATATATATATATATATATCACATGTCATTGAATTAGGAAATTTAAAGAGTTAAGATTAATTTTTAGTGAATTCACAAATGTTTAATTTTTTTTTTTTTTTTTAGTTTTTGTGTCAATTTTGTCAAAGTAACTAAACATAAGGAATAATGTCATATTGTAAATCTAATATTATTATTCCTACTAAAAATTAATTCTTAAATAAAGTTTATAAAAATAATCTTATAAATTCATTTAATATAAATAACTAATGCACAACTATAAATAATTAGTATATACATTTACTCTATTAGCTGATTCAATGAACTAATAATTTGATATAAATGCAAACTCTTTGAAGTAGAAGCTTAAATAAAAAGAACTTCAAGGAACGCGCCACTTGGCACATCCCCATGCTCTCCAACATGAAGTCTCTAATTTTATATATATTTTGATATATTAATTTGTGTGGAAGCCTCAAATGTAACATTTTGCAGAGCTTGAAATAAGAGTCCCTTTTTGTAGATTTTGTTGAAATTTCTAGGTGGTGATGCCTTGAAATTTTATTGGGATGTTGCAATAAATGCAGTCTTTTTTTATTTCAGGAGAAAAGCTGAAAATGTAAAAGGACGTGGTGCTGATTCTGTCAGAAGGGGTTTAAGAGATGCCAAGGCAGTGCCAACACCGGAATTCAACGCCCAGGGAGATGTTTCTTTGAAGGTATTTTAAGGCTTGAATGACAACTAATTATTATTATTGTGATTTTCATTTCACTTATCTGGCCAACTTAAACATGACAGGGGCAGACTAATCCCAAAACCTCCAGTCACAAGTACGATCCCACGGAGGAAAGTGGGTCTGGTTTCCGGATGGAGCCACCTAGAGGAGCTAGGAAGAATGGCTTCACTCATTCTAGTTCAGTGGTACACACTAGTTTAGTAGGATCATCATTGAACAGGCTGGGAGCCCCTGCAAGATACAATGGTGAGTCAAAGGCACAGAAGTCTCACATGCCTCCAGCAGCTGCAGACCTGTCCAATTCTCCGCATAAAGATGAAAGAGTAGCTAGAAAAGAACCTGGAATGGTAATAACTAACTTTTTTCTGCTCATAATCCTTCCTTTAACTATATACTTTTCTTTCACAAGTCAAAACTGTGGACCTGAAAACTAATACATGAACTGTTGGGCTATCATAACATTAGCTACTTGTGACAGCACAAGAATTTTTACAATGGTTTCCAATACAAAATATACACTTTTTTTGTACATTTATTTCCTGATATTGAGTTATCACCAAGTATTTAAGATTACTGGACTCTTCTCGTTTGATTACAGGGATATGTACCAAAGAAGAACAGAATCCACTACTCTGGACCATTGATGCCTCCAGGAGGAAACATTGAAGATATGCTCAAAGAGCATGAGAGACAAATCCAACAGGCTGTTCGTAAAGCACGCCTTGACAAGACCAGAACCAATAAAAACTACGATGGTTACCATTAAAGAAATGTTTCATGATTCTCAAAATTTGAAACTTCTCTTCCTTGGTAGGAATGGATTTTCTATGACCTGGCTGTTCTGACCAGTGAATTTATCGTGCACGCCAGCCGGAAGCTTCTTTCGTGATCACCGCATACCGAATAGAGATAATATGCCACTAAGGTTCAAACCAAGAATAAGGTGATTATAGTTCTGCCCCCCCTTCCTCCCCTAAAGAAGAAAAGAAAAGAAAAGAGAAGAAAACAAGGCATTCAGACGGTTGTATGTGCTGCGGGGTTGCTCTGAAATTGTCAAGTTAGAAGGATCTGTGATTATTTCTTTGGTTGCTTAGACAATATGTGCAGGTTTTTGCTTTGTATAGTAGAGGGGGTTTGTTCAATTGAAGCCAGAATATACATGCAATGTATAAATATTCATTTTCTTTTCATGTATTTTACTTGTACTTACGAGAAAGGAATATACAGAATTTTAGTCAGTGTGCTAATCTGTTAACAGTTTTGGGCATTAGTTACCAGCTTTTGATGAGTAACAAATCTTAGATCTTAAATTTTATTTTTTGATCAACATTAATTGCTAATTAGTAATTACTGGTTAAAAGAATGAGGGATAAAGAGGAGAGGGGGTGGTGGGAGGAACATTGAGAAAAGCACTTTTTGGGAGCCCCAGTTTCTTAATAGATCCTGAAATGATTTGTTACATTTTCTGTGGTCGCCTATACAAATTTTGCAAACAGTGTAAAGAAATACAGAATCTGACAATTACTCAGTTCTGGTCTTGCTGAGTCTTGGGAGAGGAGCTAGATACTTTCCTAGCCTAGTCATATTTTCCACAAAAATGTTGCCACAAGCATAAACCTGCACTGCTTCTGTTGATGGATCATCAAATGGCTGCAGAAATTAGTGAATGCTAATGCAGTTTGATCAGTGTACATAATCATTGTCATTTGGATTCAGGGATTTAATATTTTTGGCATCTCCTGCATCCTACTGACCTGTTCTCTCTGATGGTGTCAACTCTTGCTAAAATAATGTTGATCATTCAGTCAGCATTAGAAACATTCTCACCTCCTTCATGAATAACTAAAGTGCATACGTACATGATCCAGCTAAGAGGTGCTCAAATTGTTCAAGTTTAGCGAAGGACAACAATTTTCCTTATTTCAGTCTGATCCTTGGAAAGACAGCAATAAATCCTCTTGCAATTATTCTACCATTATGTGTGTGTGTGTGTGTGTGTGTGTGTGTGTTGCCAATAAAATAGGGAGAGAAGCTGGTGGAATTCAAACCTCAGTGCCCAGGAACCACAAGAGGTGCTGGATCCATTTGGGTATCCCTTGCACCTAACCTCTTGAATCATGACTACTCTCTGTGGAAGTTTATTTCAAAACAAAGGAAATCACTATCATCATTAGACTTAAACTTCCCCACAAGTATTTCTGATGATGTCTAAAGCTTGTAGCACTAGAGCAATTAGCCAATTACAGAAATAAACTGCATCACTGTTACAAAGCTATTTGTAATTGCTTAACTTCTTATCAATGAGGTAACCTAAAGAGTATCATTACATACAAAAACATATAAGGTTCTCTAATTATAAATAAAATAAAATAGAACTGGGGGAAAAAAGAAAACAAAAGGCTTAAGAAACAGAAAGAAGATCTACTGATTTGAAAAGCCAGAGAACTTTCTGTACAATTGGCTTCACTAATAATTTGATTACATGTCTCCCTTCAACTCTTGGATTGGTTTTTATTTGGTAAAAACATAGGCTCATCCAATAACTACATATCTTGCTTAGGCTTCCGGCTCAATTCTGAATAGTGACCACCCATTAGTTGCAATATCTCCTCCCATAAACCTTCTGATGAAGAATCTGATGAAGCCCCACAAATCAAATTTGAGCTGCAAGCAGCCACATACCAATAATCAGATTCAATCTCCTCTCTCAATTGGTCCAGCTGCCACCCAGCATAACCAACAAAGAATCTGAAATCCTGAGGCTTAAGAATACCCTTCTTTACCAACACTGCAGCTTCATCCAAACTGTTTCGAGCACCAAAGCACAGGCCAGGGATCACCTCTTCAAATCCAGGAAGCTTTGATTTTTCCCCAGTTTTTAACAAAAACATGCTTGCCTCAAGAGGTCCCCCAAAATGCAAGGAACAATCAGAAAAGGTGGTTGCTAGATCAAGATTAGTGGGTTTCATGTGTTTGATCTTTTTGTGAAGTGGACGGTTGATGACAATCCCAAACGGGCCTTCTTGTGGGTGTCTGGTTCCAGATCTAAGAAGGAGAACAACAGTTCTCTCGAAAGTTCGCACTCCATCAAGTTTTTCTGTGGCAACAAGGACACAGCCAGTCTCAGGTACTGGAATAGGATGGGCCCATTTAAGGCCAAGAGGTTTGGACTCATGGGGCTTCACATCCTGGTTGTGAGTATCAGTCTCTACCTTTTCCGCCTGCAAAAATAATCATTTTGAGTACGAATTTTAATTCTACGAAAGAATAAAAGTGATTTTTACAGTTTATGAAGCATGATTTTTAACCATCTTGTCTACTTTGTTAAATCACAGAGCATTCAACATTTACAAGTGGTTCGCATAACCAAAAAGTGGGGCCCAAATTTCCAAGAACCTTATAGATTGAGGTTAACCTCATCTAATTGAACTCTCAAACCAATACCACCACAATTGCAAACTGGTAGATTTGTGCCAGGCATCAAAACCTAATGAACCCTAGAGGAATCAGATTATAAGCAGGTGACTATTTGACCCAACAACCCAGCACTGTGCCAGCTCTTAAGGCATGTAAGGAAATTTTTCATAAACTATCCAAATGGAAGGCTAGATAATTAAAAACAACAAACCAGACAAGCCCATAACGGACGGGGTCAATCTAATACAAACATTAGCACTTCTAAAAAGCTCTTATCTCAGCACCTTAATGTTGTACATCACATTGAGTGAAACACATGATACATTTGGGACTTTACAAATAGTACCGTTCAATTTCGGGAAGATAACAGCTACGCTAAGAGAGAAATATATCACCTGCTCCCGAGCAAATAGGTTTGCTCTGAACTCTCTCCAGTCCAAGCTTGTACGCTCAGATTTATTGGAAGCAGTGTCATTGGATTTGTTTCCATCAGAAGAATTGTTCTTTTTCTTCCCATCTCCTTCTGGAATAGAACGATCACCATTTCCTGTATTTCATTAACAACAAAATATTTCTTATTCGGTCACATTTAAGTATTCAATTTTAAGTTATAAAATGACAAAAATAGATCAGATCCTACTCCATGCTCAATGAGAATTAGTACCATATGAACGTTAACATCTGCACTATTTTGCAATAACGTTCCGTTTTGCATTGAAGAAGAACACATTCTAATTTCCATAGTTGATACACCTAGAATCGATTCGTAAGAATGACCAGAAAAAAAATCCACACTTTCATGAAGCATAATCCTCGATCAATATTCAAGGTCCCTCAATCATCTTTGTGCATGGAATTTGTGACCAATGAGAAAACATCATAAATCCTCCAATGCTAGCCTAAATTCTACCCACAAAACTGGATGTATTGTCTTTATAATGGTAGGACGCAAATTTTCCCAAAGAGTAGACAATAACTTAAGCAGGGTCTAGGCATACAATTCTAGTGGAGTTGTTACCTAGCATACATAGACAGCAACTACGCACCAACATGTCAGATTCTGACATGGTGACCAATACATGTCTTCTATCCAAGTGGTGGAACACATTATCTTTCAGGAAGCAAGTGTACATTTAATTAAGAAACATATTAAAAATGAAATTAAAGACTCAAAAAAATTCATGAAAAAATCATTTGCACCTGTGTTAGTTGATCATTTAACATTTTCACAACAAAAATAAGTAGGGGTGGAATTTATAAGAAGCTAATGATTCTTTTTATGGGGGAAAGAGAAACATTTAAGGAAACAAAGATATAAAGCCTCAAAGAAGTATCAGCCAAATATATCAATATAATCAGAGACAAGTATAATAGACTATTACTAACATGTGAAGAAATAGAAGAGAGAAGATAAATTTCCAATCAAAATAAGCTTATGTCAAAGATTACACCAAGGCCCTATCTGTTTGCTAATCATACAGTCGTACAATATTTTAATTGTCTAAATTACTGTTAAAATTTAAGCTAAATTTGTAACAGGACAACAAAAAAATCACAAAACTGGGAGAAAAAACAGGGGAATAGTAATAAAAGATGACGGCAAGCTTGAATAAACTATTCATGAGAAGGGGATATGGTCAGAATTCCACCCATGTAAATATAGTAGTAGAAAGTATGCAGAGAAGTGTGTCTAAGTAGCGTGATTGCATTATACCCATTAAAAGAAATTGAAAGAAGAAAAAAAAGAATCTGTAAAACAGAACATGCTTTATGATTAATAATATTAACCAAAGTCAATGGGAAAAGAAAGATCGATAAGTGCAACTTGGGTAAAAAGATTTTAAGAAGAGTATTATAAAATATGAACGCATTGATAAGAAGAGAAGTAGCATCAGCTTAAAAGCGAAGCTCTGAGAAAGATGGCTTAGATTGTTTAGTCATATGCTAGAATCACAACTATTACTTGTAATATGATTCACACACAAGGTGCCAGAGGCAAGAAGAAGACCCTAAAAACAAAGGATGCAGTGGTAAGTAAAGATGTGCAATAGAATAAAATATTATGCAACAGTAAACTGGCAATAAGAAATCCATAAGGCCACATGTATACTTATTTTATGGCATTAGTTTAACAAAGCTACAAGCACACATGCATGCACATAAATGCATGTGTACTCACGCGCACACACACAACATCACCTTGCAGAGTTTTTGGAAGGCAAGGCATCAATTATGACAACTACATGTTTTGATAACGCGCAAACATCTTTTCTTTCATGTCGGCATTATCCACATGCACATGATCCCAAAATTTGTGTGTGTGTATATATATATATATATATATAAACAAAGTATTCTCGATGTCAAGTATATCAAAGATGCTTTAATAATTGTCCCTGCTTAAAAGATTCTTAGCACCAAACTATAAAAACTATTAGTTTTGTTTTACGGAGAATCGCCAGTAAGCTAAAAATAAAGAGGCATAACATTTTTCCTCATTTCATTTCTAAAGCCTTTCTTCTCAAGCAAAAGAGGTAGTTTCTGGTCCCTCATTCCAAATCATCACTCAAAATCTTAATCAACAATTGCTAGCTGCATCTCCTGAATGGGATTGATTAAATTTGTCCATACATTCTTTTGTAATCCAGAATGCCTTTAGAGACCAGCTTTTACAATCTGGTCAATCACCTACCATATTAAGGATGAAGAGAATTCTAGGATATGGAAGCATTGCCTATTGCTTTATTAAACTAGATCTAGGAGCCAATTTTTTTTAGTAGAGCCAAGTTATAAGCGGTATGAAGTATGATCAGCTAACTATCTAGAATCCGGTGCAAGAAAGTGGCACCGGTCAGATACCACAAAATGCGCTTTTGTATAGGTCAACAAGCTACAAAGGCAAAACCTTGTGCATTGAGAGATCACACATAGAATATGAGTTTGCTCTTCAAAGTATAGAAACTCTTAACTCTAGTCTTCTAGACATTTGGGAATGAGATTGAAGAAATCTATAAAAACCAGATAGACAAGCTTCAAAATATAAGAACTCCTAGAATGTGCTCCTCTACAGATTTAAGGATCAAACAATATATATTAATCACATAAAAACAACCCTGAATGAGCTTTGGTTCTGCAACTCATATCATCCACATGGGGCAAAATAAAATCCATAGCTTTCAAATGTCCAAATGCTATCAGGTCAGGTTCTTTCAGTGATTCAGCAAAACATCAACAGCTATCCATTCTGCTTCCAGACAACAGAACATCACCACTCAAATCATTTTTTCCCCATAGAAAACATCATGTCTCCACATTAATGCTACTAAATCAACTAAATAGAAACAAATATAAAGAAAGAAGAAAGGACAAGAAGTGTGTGATTATTGAATTGCCATGTCTAAGACTCTAGCCTTTTTCTTTTTTCTTTTTTCTTTTTTCCTTTTAAATAGATGACTCTTAAGGCCTATAATTCAACAGCACTACCATTTTTGGCCGCCTCAACCATGTAACAAAATATTCAAATCTCAGATTAAACTAGTCAATTTAGCTAAAAAACCAACCTGGGCAAGTTTATTCCAAGCAATTTGAAACCTCTAGTAGATCTGACCCTTATTTTTCCGCTATAGATTAACTAACTTTACAGACCTTAAGGATAATTTTTTGTATGTAATCAGAAACCTTCCGCTTTCAAATCAGTCCTCAATGCTATATAGATACCTAGTATAATAACGCAATATCTCAGTAATTAACCAACTAACTTGCCTGCCCAATATCTAAACGGTCTCAAACCAACAGTCACTCTCTCACATCAAGCACCAACATATTTAACAACCCACAAAAACAATTCTGTTTACCATCTCTTCCCACAGCCTCTAATAAAAATTGAACCTTCTGTGAATAATCTCACATGTTCAAACAATTCCAGTCCCATTTGCTTCTAGCTAATAATCATAATTGACACACTCTCTGACACCCAAAAAGCCTTAAAATAAAAATAAAGTTTCTAGTTTTTGTTGATGGGCATTTTCGAACATAAAAATTCTAACTTTCATTTTTTTTTCTCAAGTCCTTTGGTTTATGAGTTTTTGAACATAAAAACCATTCCTTTCAAAAACCCTCCAACATGTCAGCTAGCAAACAGAACTAAAAAAGTCAACCTTAAACAAAAATCAAACACCATAAGACCCAATAAAAAAACACATACATCAATCAAACCAAAACAAACCCAGAAACGAAACCAATTCGAAAAACCCCAGGGACCAAAAATCCAACAAAATTTCAAGCAAAGTGAAAAAGAAAAAGAAGAAGAAGAAAACCCAATACCGGAATTTTCATGATTCTTCTTTGCCATAGCTCTAACAGCAAAAGACGAAGAAGAAGAAGTGGAAATCCTGCGTCTCCTCAAAACCCTGATCTCAAAGACCTTGCCTTTACAGTCAGCTCCGCTACAAGAATTGGGTTTTCCCAAGTTCCAGGAATTGGGTTTCTCGGAAAACGAGTTCCTGAGAAAGACTGGGGTCCGGGTCGTGTTCTTTACATGATGCACTGCCCACAGATCCATCCCTCTTCTTCCTCCACCACTACCCACCAAAAGATTTTGTTTTCCCTGAAAACCAAATTCCGATTTTATCTCAATCTCTGTGTGTATGTTTTCTTTTTTCTTTTTTCTTTTTCTCTTTCACTGTTTAACGTTGGAAACGATGAGAAAGTAAAAGAAGGGTGACATAATCAGTAACGGATATATATAAAAAAAAAATTGTTTTTTTATATATTAACAAAAAAAAAACAAACAAAAAAAAACAGAGAAAGAGAGTGAGAGAGAGAGAGAAATTGAAAGCGAAATAGAGAAAGAGAATATGCTTTATTATAACCGAATTGTGTATGAGAGAGAGAGAGAGAGAGTGACTGTGTTTGTGTGTGTGGATGGGACATCGTTCATGGGGTGGCACTGGTGGTGACGAGTGTGATGAGTGTGGAGGATTTTGTTTGTTGTGCGCATTGTGAGCTCACGTTAGTGCTGCTTTGTGTGTATCTTGCATTAATGTGCGCCGGCGGGTAATTTATGCCCCCACTTTACAACTATCATTGGTATCTCTCTCTCTCTCATGGCTAAAAGAGAAAATCTAAGTACGCCAAAAAAAAATTACTGTTGATGTGTCAAAATTATTATGGATGAGTTAAGAAGTGATATACATGTAGGCTAAGATAAAAACTAGTAAAAATTTGTCAATTCAATAGGTATGAAAAAAGTTTTCAATTTTTTGTGTGTGTATGAAACATTACTTTGGCTAAAAACCAAGTATGTTAATAGGGTTTCTAGAGATGTTATGTGTTTCGGCGAGAGATATGAATTATTAGAGTAATAGTACATATACAAAAAATTAACAATAGTTGAATTGGCAAGTCTGTACTGGTTTTTATTTCAGGCCAATATAGACATTATTTTTTTACTTATTGCTAACAATCTGCGGCATTAGTAAGTGTCCAATTTTGTGTCTATAGATTTTCTTGAATAATTATCATGTTAATAGTACCCTTTTCAATTTATAGGGTCCTTAAAGAGGTTACATGAATGGATTTTGTAAGAAAAAAAAAACTCCAAAATATATTTATTATTCAATTGATTAAAATAGGTATGGTGATTCAGTGGAGTTGTAATTAGTGTGAGAACAAGTTAAGACAATACAAGTTTGCTATATATAACTATAAGTTTGAATCAAGGATCAACATTAAGTTCATATATATATATATATATATATATATATATATATATATATTTGTTTGGTAAGCTAGTGATAAATAAGCTTATTACATTGATTTGAGAGGAATGTAAAGGGGTTTTTTTAAGTAAGACCAAAACATAGTAGATGAAATGTAAGTTTAGTCAAGGTAGTAACAAGGATTAAGGGGCTCTAAGACTTTATGATTAAGAGATATCAAACAATAGGAGTTTTTGATATATTGGATCAATAATTCAAAGAGAGTGAGAGAATGGAGATGATGTAGATCATATGATAAGAGTATGGTGGATTAAGAGGAGAAGCACAACATGAGTATTGTATATTATAGAATGCTTGTTAAGTTAAAAAGAATTTTTTTTTTTTTTATAAAGACGACTATAAGATCAATTATGCTCTATGATATTGAATGTTAGGTTGTTAAAAAAACAACATATTCATAAAAAAAAGTGTAGCTAAAGGAGAATGTTAAGACATATGAGTGAACATACAAAGAAAGATGGGATTCGAATAAGGGAATTTGTTTTTTTTTTTGGAAAGCAGAACCAGCTTCATTCAATTAAAATGAATCAAGATACAATGCCTCTAACTCAGGTGAGGGGGGGGGGGGGGGGGGGGATTTCTCCAACCAAACAATCTCATCCGCGATTCCTCTAGCAAATTTAGCCAAAGAGTGAGCCACAGAATTGGCAGAATGACACACACAACTTACTAACACAGCTCGTAAGCCTGAACTGATACATTGGATATCTCCATACAAGTGACCCAAACGTGATAGAGTAGCCCGTGAACATGCTATTGTCTACATAACTGTTGCATTATCACCCTCCATAATCAGCTCCACAAAACCCGAGTCTTCGGCAAACTCCAATGCTTTGCGGCATGCTAGCACCTCAGCCTCCTCGCTGTCAAAAATCAATGGATCCTTCGTCGTCATGGTAGCCATCACTTCCTCCAGCTCATTGCGAATTACTGCGCTGAAGCTTGAGGCGTTTATGTCATTGAATATAGCTGCATCGAAGTTGAGTTTGAAGCAATTCTCCGGTGGTGGACTCCAGGTAGTGCCTCTCACGACCGTCAATTAGATAGCTAGGTGCTATTGCGCCTCCTTATATTCTTCTATAAACTCCACTGCCCTTCATTGAGAGAATTTGTTTGAAGATAAGGGTAACATTTTATTGTTGCAAAAAATGATAAAATAGTATTTTAGATTGTTTGGCCATGTTTAAAGAATAAACATTAATACACTAATGAAAAAAAGTGAGTTGGTTTAAATTGATGGAAAAAAATTTATATAAAAAAAAAAAAAAAAAAAAAAAAAAAAAAAGAGAGAGAGAATGGAAGACAAAAAATAGTAGTGAAAAAAGGACATACCGATTAAGTGATAATGACTAATGAGTATGAGTTAATGTCAGTGTTACCGATATTGTACTGTATCGGCCGGTACATACCGTATTGGCCAGTGCACCAATACAGGTACACCCCCTATTTTGTACCCGAAAAAACCGGTCGTACCGGCGAATTCCGACTATTTCGGCCGATAAATGGATACCGGGCCAAAACATGAAATGTTGTGTGTGTGTGTGTGTGTTTTTTTTTTTTTTTTTTTTTTTTTTTTTGTAATTGTGGCAGTTTTTTAAGAGCAGGATGGTAATTTTGAAATCCTAATTCTAACCCTCAACATTACCTAAGCCGCAGCCCTCATTCTCTCTTCTCCCTTACTCTCTCGGTCTCCCTCACTCTCTCATTCTCACTCTCTCTGTTCTCTAGGGGTGTCAAATGGGTGGGTTTGGGTGGGTTTGGGATGAGCATAATTGGGTTGGGTATATAAAACCCATTTACCCATTAAAACCCATTTAACTAATTGCTTCTAACCCAAACCCAACCCAACCCAATTATTATGGATAAACCCCAACCCACCCAATTACCCAATTATCAAAATTACCAAAATGCCCCTAAAGTGTAAATGACCAAAGTACTCTAAAATCTTCAAAAATGACCAAAATACCCCAAAACCTAAAAATTACCAAAATACTCCCAAAATCCAAAAAATGAACAAAATACCTCCAAAACCTTAAAATTACCAAAATACCCTCCAAAACCCAAAAAATGACCAAAATATCTCCGAAACCCAAAAAATGATCAAAATACCCCTGAAACTCAAAAAATGACCAAAATACCCCCGAAACAAAAAAAAAATGACCAAAATACTCCTGAAACCCAAAAAATGACCAAAATACCCCAAAAACCTAAAAATTACCAAAATACCCCCAAAACCCAAAAATGACCAAAATACCTCCAAAACCTTAAAATTACCAAAATACCCTCCAAAACCCAAAAAATGACCAAAATACCCCTAAAACCCAAAAATGACTCAAATACCCCCGAAACCAAAAAAATAACCAAAATACCCCTGAAACCCAAAAAACGACCAAAATACCCTAAAAACCTAAAAATTACCAAAATACCTCTAAAACCTAAAAAATGACCAAAATACCTCCAAAACCCAAAAAATGACCAAAATACCCCTAAAACCCAAAAATGACCAAAATACCCCCAAAACATAAAAAAATGACCAAAATACCCCCTGAAACCCAAAAAATGACCAAAATACCCTTGAAACCTAAAAATTACCAAAATAATCTTAAAACCTACATAATGACCAAAATACCTCCTGAAACCTAAAAAATGACCAAAATACCCCTGAAACCCAAAAAATGACCAAAATACCCCTGAACCCAAAAAATGACCAAAATACTCCTGAAACCTAAAAATGACCAAAATACACCTTAAACCCAAAAAATGTCCAAAATACCTCCAAAACCTAAAAAATTACTAAAATACCTTTGAAACCGAAAAAATGGCAAAATAACCTCAAAGCCTAAAAATTGTCCAAAATAACCCTGAAAACTAAAAATGACCAAAATACTCCCGAAATCTCAAAAATGGCCAAAATAACCACGAAGTCTAAAAATTGACCAAAATAACCTAGAAACTTAAAAATGACCAAAATAGCCCCTAAACCTAAAAATAACCAAAATACCCCCTAAACCTAAAAAATGATCGATATACCTTCGAAACCTAAAAATTAACTAAAATACCCTCTGAAACCTAAAAAATGACCAAAATACCCCAAAACCTATAAAATGACAAAAAAGCCCCTTAAACCTGTAAGTCAATAAAAATACACCATAAACCTAAAAATTACCAATATCCCCCGTAAAACAAAAAAATGACCAAAATACTCCCTAAACATAAAAAATGACCAAAATACCCACAAACCTAAAAAATGACTAAGATACCCCAAACCCCTATTTTGGTAATTTTAGAGGCTTCGAGTGTATTTTGTTCATCTTATAGGATTAGTTGTATGTTGGTCATTTTAGATATTTTGAGGGGTATTTTGGTCGTTTTATAGGTTTAGAGGTATTTTTGTCGTTTTAGACGTTTCAGGGTATTTTTGGTAATTTTAGAGGTTTCACGTTGTTTGTGGGCATTTTAGCGGTTTTGGGTTTATTTGGGTCATTTCAAAGGTTTAGGGGTATTTTTGTCACTTTAGAGGTTTGAGGGTATTTTGGTCATTTTTTTGATTTAAGGGGTATTTTGGTCATTTTATAGTTTTACGAGGGTATTTTGGTCATTTTTAGGTTTCGGGGTTATTTTTGTCAATTTTTAGACTTCGGGGTTATTTTGGTCATTTTTAGGTTCCAGGGTTATTTTGGCCATTTTTAGGTTTCTAGGCTATTTTGATCAATTTTTAGGCTTCGGGGTTATTTTGGACATTTTTTAGGTTTCGAGTGTATTTTACTCATTTTTGAGGTTTCGAGGGTATTTTGGTCATTTTTTAGGTTTTAGGGTTATTTTGGTTATTTTTTAGGCTTCAGGATTATTTTGGCAATTTTTTAGGTTTCATAGGTATTTTGGTAATTTTTAGGTTTCAGGGGTATTTTGGTCATTTTTAGGTTTCGAGAGTATTTTGGTCATTTTTTGGGTTTTAGGGGTATTTTGGTCATTTTTTGGGTTTCAAGGGTATTTTGGTCATTTTTAGGTTTTAGGGGTATTTTGGTCATTTTTTTAGGTTTCGAGAGTATTTTGGTCATTTTTTGGGTTTTAGGGGTATTTTGGTCATTTTTTGGGTTTCATGGGTATTTTGGTCATTTTTAGGTTTCGGGGGTATTTTGGTCATTTTTTTTGGGTTTCGGGGGTATTTTGGTCATTTTTTTTGGGTTTCGGGGGTATTTTAGTCATTTTTAGGTTTTGAGGGTATTTTGGTCATTTTTTGGGTTTCAAGGGTATTTTGGTCATTTTTTGGATTTTAGGGGTATTTTGGTCATTTTTAGGTTTCGAGGGTATTTTGGTCATTTTTTGGGTTTCGAGGGTATTTTGGTCATTTTTTGGATTTCAGGGGTATTTTGGTCATTTTTTGGGTTTCAAGGGTATTTTGGTCATTTTTAGGTTTTGGGGGTATTTTGGTCATTTTTTAGATTTCAGGGGTATTTTGGTCATTTTTAGGTTTCAAGGGTATTTTGGTCATTTTTGGGTTTTAGGAGTATTTTGGTCATTTTTTGGGTTTCAATGGTATTTTGGTCATTTTTTGGGTTTTAGGGATATTTTGGTCATTTTTTGGATTTCAAGGGTATTTTGGTTATTTTTTTTGTTTTCTGGGGTATTTTGGTCATTTTTTAGGTTTCAAAAGGTATTTTGGTCATTTTTTGGGTTTTGGGGGTATTTTGGTCATTTTGTAGGTTTAGGTGTTATTTTGGTCATTTTTTAGGTTGAGGGGGTATTTTTGTAATTTTGGAGTTGGGTAATTGGGTACCCAATTAAAACCCAATAAACATTAGTATTAATTGGGTTTAATTGGGTTAATACCCATTTAACCCAACTAATAATTGGGTGGGTTTGGGTCTATTTTAAGTGGGTGGATTTGGGTGGACAAATGGGTTTGGGTTGATTTTGCCACCCCTACTGTTCTGCAACAAAAAATCCTAGCTCTTTCATCAGTACTCTCACACCATCACTTCATTCACACATTCAAGTATATAAGTTTGCTGCCCGAGTGTTTGAAATTTCTCTTTCCATGTTGCAATTAGAATCTATGTTGGTGGAGTCACTTAACACATAATATTGAATATTGGTGGAGCCACTTAATATATGCTCCAGAATTATTTAAAATATATATGTTGGTGGAGTCACATAATATTGAATATATATATAAAATAGCGGTTAACCCGAAATGGTATATCGGTATTAACCAGTTCCCGAAATATATTGTATCGGTGGCCAAATCGGTACAATATTGACTTCCTTGCTTCATGTAGTATGGAATAACTAAAAAGAATATATACATTTAACCCTAACTAGTTTTTTGATGTTTATAATAAACTCTTTTTAATTTTGAGACTAGTTGTAATTATTTCCAGTTTCAAATTCTTAGTTTTATGGCTAAATTATTTATTGCTCAACTAATCTCATTGTAACCATTCGGTTGTATTAAACATAAGAATTTGTGAGTGATGTAACAAAAAAATTTACACAAGCCTAAAAGATTGATGTGTCAAATTTTAAACACACAAAAAAAAAATTCAAAAATTTATTTATTATGTTGACGTGTCACTAATCATGTCTATTATCAGTATCACTTTAGTTTGTAAAACTTTTGCAAAAAATAATAATAATAATAATAATAATAATAATAATAATAATAATAATAACTACTACTTTGCCGTTTTCCAAAATTTGTAATTGCTATTAATTTGTAGGTCACTTGGAACCTCCTCCTCCCATAAAGTTTGGGTTGAATCCTCCTAATCTCTTTATTACTTTGAATATATATATAATCACCCTTGAACAATTAAATAGCCTATAATTATTGTATCCTACAAGTGTGAATAAAAATGCACTAAAAACCATCGTGCACTTTTGGCACAATAGTCACTCCACAAGTATAAGTATTTATGAGGTGTGAGGGGTAAGGACTAGAGTTTAAGTCTCCAAGAATAAGTTTCACATACATATACACTTAGATTATGTTAGAATATAATTTCTATCTTGTATAAAAAAAAATACTAAAATTATGTCTTTGGTTATTTTTCATTTTTTAAATAAGAATATAAAAACAAAGTGGCATTGGGTATTATTCTACATTTTAAAATTTAACAGATTGGCCACACTGATAACCATTTTAAAAATGAAAGTTTATAAAATTGGATAAGTCTGAAAACGATAGCAACGCATATAGAGATGTTTCCATAATTCTTTTAATCTTTTTTATTTTATTTTTACTTTTATACTTTTGTACTTTTCTTCATGATGGGTATGAACGTGGAATAAAGGACCTTGGTTCAATTACCGCTTAAACAAAAACTAATAGATGTATTGCTCAGATGATAAAAAACGCAATCATCAAAAATATCTGTTATAGATTGAAATTCTATTAAAATAGAAACCATTCTTATTTGAAATTTAATAAATTTACCATATACTCAGAAACTCATTAGTGATTTACTTCATTTTTTAAAACAATAACTTAAAATATGAGTGTTTAAGATTAAGGTTAAGGTTCTAGAGAGAAGAGTGATGCCTTGGGGATTTTTTTTTTAAAATAAAATAAAATAAAATCATGCCTTGACTTTTACAGTTATATAGATGGACACGTAAGAATTATAAATCGTTTATTTTTTACGTGTTGGTCAATACTCAACACCTGCTCTTTAAAATAAAAATAAATAAATAAATAAAAGACAAAAATGAGCTCGTGTCTAATGAAAAAAAAATAATGGTTGTTAATATTCGTAGGAATCTGTTTCTCTTCAAAGTGAAATTAAATAGGGAACATATAATGTGGGGGGTGGGGTTTGAGCTTGCTTAATGATCAATATGAAACCGCAACCTATTTTATTATTGATTAAAAGATAGAAACAAACTTTGTAAATAAAAAGTAAAAAAAATAAAGACCTACCTATTATTTGAAAAAAAAATTTTGAGAAGAAAAACTTTTGATTAATAATGAAATATTGGCCAAATTAGCCTGATAAATACATATAATATACACTTATTATTAGATAATAAATTTTTTTACATAATTGTTTTTAAGAGAATCATACTACCAATCATCAAATTAAGCATGAAAAAAAAAATTGAATTTGTCGCTTATACCGCAAAACATAATGCGTCCAGTTACAATTGAATGAATAGTAATAATATGATATAAGTCGCTCACATTTAATGAAATGGTGGCCCAATTATTGTACACATATGGACAAATTAGATGGTGGACTACTGGGCTGTTTACATTTTTTTTTGTTTAAAAAAAAAAAATTCAGGGGAAAATATTCTCACATACTCCTTAAAAAAGTACACTATGCATACTATGGATACAGTGTTCATAATTTACATGTGTTGTTCATATTTTTTAAATATGTTCATACTTAACACATGAAATATATGACGCGTACAAATAATGTACTTTAACGAACGTACAATGCCCTATTTTATATATATTATTGCACAAGATATTTTTACAATTTTTTTTTAATTGTTGATATGACGGTTTGCTATTGGTGTATAATGAAAGTTGTGACATTGTTTAATACTTTTTAACAAGGTTAAAAAAAACGACATGAAAATATTTATGATCTTAACATTACTTATCTTAATATTTTTAGCTATAATAATAATAATAATAACTTAGCCAAAACAACAAAAGCTTTAATTTGCAGCATTGTTTTAATTTAAGAATTTGAATTTTTTTTCTTCCTTTGAATTTATGAATTAGATACCATGTATTTTCTTTTTTCTTTTTTTTTTTGTGTGTGGATAAGTGGAAAGTTACAATGGAGTAAGACAATTTGAATCTTAGATGTTTTTGAAAATATCAGGAGGTATCAACCAATTTTTTTTTTTAGAAGGAGGTACCAACCAATTAAATTACAATTTTTCTTTTTTTTGAGATGGTTAGAAATATAAATATATCATGTAGGTCAACAATCGTGTAATATAATTTATTTCAATAATCTAAGAAGGAAAATATATACAAATTTTGCGAGGGAAAAATAAATTGTTTCTAAAATTATTTTGAAACTTGTTGAGGTCGCCATTACAATGATATTGTTCGCTTCAACAAAGGCAGATCATAACAAATATTTTAAAGTCATTACATAAATGATATATGAAATCGGCAACGTCGCCATTAAAACATCAAAATGCAAATTTTAAGAACAATTGGCTAAGAGTCCGTTTATTTCGACATTATAACATTTTCTGAAAAATAAATTATTTTTCAAAAAGTATTTTCTAGATAATTATTTTATTTTTTCACGTTTGATAGCAATCTTAAAAATGGATTGTATAACTATCTTTTGATTTCCACTATTTAGTTTGACATGAAATAAAGTTATTTTCTAAAAAAATTTAGTGAAAAAAAAATTATGTTTCATGCTAAGTTAAACTAGTTACTAACCCATGCTATACACAGGAACTTAATTGTATGACTTCAATTTGTGTTACAATTTGATGAAAAAGCTATTGCTTGCACGTGCAATGGCTTACAAAAAATTTGTCAGATAGATTCAAATACTGCGTAAAAATAACTCAAAAATTCAGATATTAAAAATTCCGAAAGACCAAAAAATATTAAAGAATCGGATGATTGATTGCTTAGAAATTATTGAAACGAAACAAAATATATATGACAAAACAATAGAGAAATATAAGAAAAAGATGGATTACATTTGAAAGAATAATTTCAATTATTACAAGCTTTTTTATGTTGTAAAAAAGGGCTAAAGAGAGTTTGGTGATTCATGTACGAAAATTATTTTTAAAAAAATACATAAAAAACCATAAAATATATATATATATATATATATATATATATATTAACAAAGTAGATGAGAAGAAAATAACATAAAAAGAGCTCATATCTCTACTTGGCTTTAAAAAAAAATATTGGAGTTTGCTTTACTTTTATAGTGTTTATAATTAACCTCGCAAATTTGGATATAAATTATCAATGTTTGAGTTTGAGTTTAAGTTAGTTTTGTTAAAGAGATAGAATTTCATTTCTAGTTAAGTTTGGATTAAATAAAAATAATTTTATTTAAAAAAATGATAACAATGAGTTTGAGTTTAAGTTAAACTTGTTAAAGAGATAAAGTTTCACTTCTTATTATGTTTGGACTAAATAAAAATAATTTTATTTAAATATTATGCTGACGTGAAAAATTGTGAGAGTTTCAAAGGTTTTGATTATATAAAAGGGAAATTAAATGATAATTTTCACCTAATTTTTTTATATTACCAGAAACAAAAAAACACGAAAAATCAACAAAGAAAGTCAAGATGATAAAATCCTGGTGAGAAAAGATGGTTATTTATTTATTTATGGGAAGTGAGGAAAGATGTTATTTAATTTTTTAGTTAAAAATTAGTTGGACAGTGATCTTATATATATAAAAGGTCATAAATCCGTGGGTTTCAGCTAGTTCAACTGGTAAAATTTTTTATGATTGAATAAAAGATTTAGAGTTTAATTCTTGTCTACATCAAAAATTGAGTAGTGTCTTAGTATCATCAGGAGTGGAAAAAAAAAGTCATAAACCCAATAAAAGATTTTGGATAGGAATAGGATACTGGTGAATATATGTAACACTAATTAGTGTTATATTCCGAATAAAACTATATAAATAACCAATCCGTGTTTATATATACCTTAAAATTTATCTTCCTTTTTTATTTATTTAATGGAGTGAGACGTTTAAGATTTTTATAAAAGACCCTTTACATTCACGAGCTAGGATTGCTCGTGATTTCTTTCTCCTAGCTTTTGGCTGTGAATATAGACTCTATGAAAGAAGAAGATTTTGGCTGTGAATATCGTATAGACTCTCTGAAAGAAGAGGAAGTAGAAGAGGTACATTCTACGAGTCAATTTTATTTATTTTTTATGCCGTAGTACATAATGATATTATACATATGGATCGATAAATCAATTTATCAAGAAAAGAAATTAGAAAGAAAAGAGAAATAATTTTTTTAAACTATTAGTTTAGTTATTGCTGAGTATCCACGACTAGTTCAAGTTCTTCAAGAGCCACCTTTTAATTTATAGAGTAAGCCCATGTCTTTAGGATATCTTAGATGTTGAGTTCTTCTACAAAATCTCCTAAGTTTTTCACAAGTTGAGTTGTTAAATCATTAGAAGTCAAAATAAAATTATATTTGAACTTATCACAACTCAAAACAAAAATATTAATGAAAATATGGTGGGATTTTGTCGAGTTCTTAAACTTTCTGATATTGAAACTTACACGTGACAAATATTTTTTTCTCACCTTACTCTAAATCTTTGCTCCGACTGAGCTTTTTTCGGTACACTTTTGTAGGAAGGATAAGCTTATCTGATTTCTCTTTTTATTGTGGCTGAGATTCCGTGACTGATTCAAGACCCACAACATTAGGATCTATTAATTAGATACCCCTAAGATCTAATTAACTCAAACTTTTCGTTTTTAAAACCACTGCAGATCATAGTTTCAGAAACACTCAAATTATTACTCTCTCAGCAAAGAGTAAGTGCTAAAGGAGAATGTGCAACCACGAGACTTCAATGGTATGTCTTAATATCCATAAGCACATACACAAACTACGTACTATGAATATTTGGTTTCGTTGCTACAAAATTAATTGTAGTTTAAGGTTACAATTTTATTCAATATCATTTTATTGAAATTGAATTTTAACAAATTCATCATTGGATTACATCTTCTTCATATATCCTCCATGCTTGCAAAACTTCTAGAAAATTAAAGATTAATATCTATGTCATCAATAAATTGTTTAAATTGCAAATTTTTGTAGTTTAAAATTATGCATAAAATATAAACTTATAAATCATATAGTAAATAATATCCGATTGACACAAAATTTGACATGTGTATTAAGAGTGTAAAAAACATGCAATTCAATGTGGTTAGATTTTCGAAATATGTAGTAATTCATTTTATTGAGTAAGATTGTAGTTTTGAGCTACAACTAATTTTGTAACTAAATTTTGTCCCTTACTTAGAGCATACATTGTTATGTTCATGTAACGCTATACAATCTAATTTCAGGAAAACAATGGGAATGCAAGTGATCAAATGGCTCCTCGGTCTAGGGAAACTGAGCAAGTGGTAGACCTTAATAGTTGGCTGCCTGTAACTGCATCTAGAAAAGCAAAGTGGTGGTACTCAGCTTTCCACAATGTTACGGCTATGGTGGGCGCTGGGGTTCTTGGCTTACCCTTTGCTCTATCCCAACTTGGCTGGTACGTACTTAATAGCATTTACAAAACTAAATCTAATTGAATATTGTGTTATTGTTATATACGTGATTGATCTTGACTAGTCCGATCTCAAAATTTTAAGAGTAAGACTTGGTTGTTATCATTGTTATTGTTGTATTGTGTTACATTTACTTGAACTTATATGTTCTTTGATTATTAATTTGTAGGATCCCTGGAATTGTAGCGATTCTTGGTTCATGGTTGATCACTTTTTATACGTTGTGGCAACTTGTTGAACTGCATGAAGCAGTGCCTGGAAAGAGGTTTGATAGGTACCCTGAATTGGGAGAGCATGCTTTTGGTCCTAAATTAGGGTACTGGATTGTTATGCCTCAGCAAACGTGTGTTCAAGTGGCTTCAACCATTGTGTATTCGGTCACGGGTGGGAAGTCATTGAAGAAGTTCTTTGATCTGCTGATTCCAAGCGTGGCTGATGTTAGACTAACATATTTCATCCTCTTCTTTTCGTGCCTGCAAGTCTTCATCTCCCAAACCCCTAATTTTAATTCCTTGAAAGGAATTTCCCTACTTGCTGCAGTGATGTCATTCTGGTACTTTTCGTCCTCCTCTTTTGTATAAGATAACTCATGTATTCGATATATGTATTAATTATCTCACAATGTGTAGATTTCATACAATAGTGGAAGTCACAAAATATGAGAGAGATGATGTATATATTAGATATGTAAAATAGTAATTTTTTTTTTATATGTTAAATGAATATGTATGCTACATTTTTTTTTGGTATATGATCTAGTCGATGATGAACCTCATTGGTGGGTTCCTCTTGGTAAAAACCTAACGTGAATGAAAAAGCTCTCACACAAATCTACTCATACGCAGAACACAAAGATGAAAATCTACTTGCTGGTGGCCACACAAGTATAGCCATGTGAAAAGAATGTGATCATGTGGAAAGAGTCTATTTTAAGATAGAGTCTATTTTAAGATTAGGATTTCATTTTATATTTTATATTTTGTATCTAATAATATACATAGTGTCGTATTATTTAAAATTTTGAATAACATGACATTAGATACACATCAGATTTATAATATCTAATATATATTATTGAATAGATCTATTTGAAATAGCTTTTTGACAAGGCATGTGCACATGTACAATATAATTTATAGCTTAATACTTAATTGAATGATTAATTTTCTTTTTGTATTTAACTTACTAAACAAAATGTAAATCAGATTGTGTTTACTTACACAAAACAAAAGTTTTAAAAGTGATTGTGTAAATTGTTGCAGTTATTCAATGGTGGCTTTTATAGCATCAACCATTAGGGGTAGTCATCACCATCCAGCAACATATGGAGTTCGATCTCACACAACTGCTGGCCAAATCTTTGATGTTCTAAATGGTATTGGAACCATAGCATTTGCATATGCTGGTCACAGTGTGGTTTTAGAGATTCAGGCTACAATCCCTTCAACTCAAAAGAACACGTCCAAGAAGCCCATGTGGAAAGGTTGCGTGGTGGCTTATATCATTGTAGCCCTTTGCTATTTAGCAGTCTCTATCTCTGGGTTCTGGGCTTTTGGCAACGTTGTTGAAGATGATATTCTCATTTCACTTGAACAACCCCGTTGGCTTATTGCCATTGCAAACTTTATGGTGTTTTTACATGTCATAGGAAGCTATCAGGTATGTCTTATAAATTGATGTGCTACTAATTAATAATTATAAAACATTTATATTTATTATATTGTTAAAGTGGTACTATAAAATTGGTATTAGTTTTAATATTTTTCCATAATAATACTAAAAAAAAACATTTTTTTTTACAATTGATATATATATTATAAAAGCGGTACCAATAATATGTTTATCTAAAAGTGAAATTGTTTCAATCAAAACATGTCATATCTTAAAAAAAAAAAAAAAAAAAAGGGTTATCATAAATTTTGTATCTGCCCAAATACTATTACTTTTCCCATTATAGAAATAAAAGGAAAAGCTAAAAAAAGGTGGCTAAGAATGATTTAAAATGAGAAACAAAGATGTAGTAAATATTGTTGTTTCCCTTACCTTTTTCAGGTTTTTGCTATGCCTGTATTCGACATGCTTGAGTCATGTTTGGTGCAAAAGTTACATTTCACTCCTGGACGAGCCCTACGCCTCGCTGGTCGTAGCACATACGTAGGTAAGTATGGTTAATTAATGGTGTTCTTTATGATTTTGCATTTTGGTACCAAAAAAATAAATGAATAAAAACTTTGTAGAGATTTTCTTTCTTTGTATATCACTATTGATTAGTGATTCATATTGTGAATTTTATAACAGCCATTACAGGGTTCATTGCAATATGTATTCCATTCTTTGGAGGATTGTTGGGGTTCTTTGGAGGACTAGTGTTTGCCTCAACCTCATACTTTGTAAGTTTATAATACACTATATATCCTTTTTCAACTTTGAAAAAAGAAAAAAAAAATTGAAACCAAAATTATATACTGATTGTAACTTTTGTAACTTCTCAATGCAGACCCCTTGTATCATTTGGCTTATCTTAAAAAAACCAAATAGATGGAGCTTTCATTGGATTGCATCTTGGGTACGTAAGCTTAATTCCATTTAAAACTTTAATCTATTCATACTTTATTATTCCATTATTCAAAACTAGTAATGGGTATTTCTTTGTTTGTAACTAATTTAACATATTTGTGTTTAATTTCAGATTTCGATCATCATCGGAGTTTTGATAGCAGTCCTTGCACCCATAGGAGGAATACGGCAAATTATCATCTCTGCCAAAACCTACAAGTTTTTTTCATAAATCATTAGATAAATGTAGAACTTAACTTTTGTGTCACTAGATTTAATTATTATCCTTTCAGCCAAAACCTACAATATCATTTTATTATGGTTGTTTTGACATGTAAAACTCATTAACTTATTGTATTTGTTAAGGTGGATTTCAGAATTTATCCACTCAAATTTTTGCTAAGGTGGATTTCAGAATTTATCCACTCACATTTCAGAATTTTAATCAAGGATGTTATGATAGTCTCTCTCTTGTAGTATTTTATTTCACTTGAAATTTCTGTGAAGATTTGCTCGAGTAATTCAACCTTTTATGTGTGATTTGTGTGTTCTTTGCTTTATCTAATAATGTTAGTCATGCACAAACCTATTGACATGAAGGAGGCATATGCCATGAACTGAGTAAGTTCCTTGAAACAGCAACAAGCTATATACGACCTTGTTGTGGTGCATGCATAGTCGTGTTGGTTGAATGGCAATGTGACAGTGGCTTTGTAAAGGTAATGGACTCTTTGTCATGGCTTGGTAAATTAGACTCCGTGTATATGCTGTGGGGTGGGCAACATGTGCAATAGGTAAGGCACAATAGTCTTACCGTGGGCTTTGCCATGGGCTTATTGCTGGGTTTTAGCTTGCTTGCCCTAGTGTGGCTGGGATGCAAAAGGGTAGTGATGTGTTGTAACATGTGCACAAGTAGTGCATATGTTAAAACATGAAAAAGTGCCAAGACAAACAGGCACTTCCAGGGTAAGGGTTGTAACAAGTCTAGGTTTAGTTACTTGGCAAGCAACCACTGCAACAACTATTTCGTGTATGTTTACATAAAACAATTAGATGTGTCAACGTGTAAAAGAGGAAAAACTTAAAGAGTATAGTATGTTGGGAACCATTGCAAACTCTATGTTTGCAAGTGTTGGTGGCTGATCTAGGCTAGGGCAGGTTTTGTATGAGAACTTTAAGAGTGTCTTTGTACTTTGCAGTTAAAGTAATAAAGATTGTGTGTTTTTCATTAATCTAATTGTGCATGCTTTTGAATTGTATTGTTGATTCATACAAACGGTTGATTGTTATCTATGTCTGAGAAATCTGCATTGTGACACAGACTGCAATTACCAATACAGTGGCTTGATAGCCTTGATTATAAAACGAAAACAGTAAGTGTACTTGTCAGACATATTGGTGTTCCAAAATTTGAAAGTAAAAGTGATGCCAAAGTCATAATTTGCATGCAAGGAAAAAAAGAAAACAAGAAACAATTAGAGATGGCATTTCATGTTGTACTTTAGAAATATTTTGCTTAATAAAGGTTTACCCCCATGTTATGCTGAATATGAACCATGCTGTTGTCTATCTTTCATCACTCAGTAACCAACTCAGAAGTAAAGGTTTCAGGTTGCAAGCTCATCATCAAGGAATTGAACAAAGTGTGGCCTATCTTTAATCAATTAGGAACCAACTTATCAAGAATTTTATTAACAACGTTTTATTAGTTTAACAAGTGGAGAATTTAAAAAAGAAAAGAAAAAAAGCACTGAAAAATGAAAAAGAAAAGCTATTACAGTTTTTATTTTTTCAACTCTTTGTTCATCCAAGGTATACTGAGGAGAGAGAGAGAGAGAGAGAAAGAGTGTTCAGTTCCCATTTCCAAATTTCTTCTGGATATCCTTGAAAGATACAGTGGCAGACCCCCTCCTTTTGGCCTTCTGCTGAGAAGAATGTTCCCTCCACCCTGTCATGAAAATTACCTACAACCAAGAGCAGTGTCAAACGTAGTATACGGCCAGGGAAGAGGATTTTACTTTCAGTAGTACTCTACTTCCTAATACGGAAAGAAATAGGAATTGGAATGCTGGATACTAGTCCACACAGATTTGCATATTTACATTCTATGTTAAGAATAGTAAACTGTATTTTTTTTTCCTTTTCCTTTCAAGTATTTGAGTGTCATTAGAGGTCTTAATTTCAATTAACTGCCCCACAAATAACCAAGAAAAATTTGTGCCATGATATATTCCAAGCAAACAATTGTGTACAACAATAATGAATGAATACAACTTCTACATTGAAAAATGAGCAAATTTTATAGTTCCCAGGTCACACTGAGAGAGAGAGAGAGAGAGCAGACTCCCTCTGCATCTAGTTTCCAAGTTTTCCAATAGATAATATGAAAGTCACCAAGCAAAAGAAGCCGTTTTGAAGTTTATGGAAGCTGGGTTTTGGCAGTGGTTACAGAGATCTATCATTGGCATAGTGTCACATAAAATAGCCAGTTAATCCTATTTACATAACATATATCTGCTCTTAACAAAAATATATTGTGTATTAAAAAGACCAAATAGATTCAATGTGAAAAACTACCCACATTATCAATATGTGGACTGGAAATATTGAACTGTTACCTTTCTGTCAAAAATGAAGAGACTCTAAATTTTTCCAAAAAAAAAAAGAAAAAAAGAAATTGGAGTGCCTTGTATCAAAAGCTTCTAGCAACATGATATATTCCTTTTTGGCTATGCACATATAACATATCTTGTGACTGAGTATATAGAAGCATAATGATTTAAGAGTACCCAGGAACATTGTTGATGGCAAATATTGTACTAATCACAGACAACTCCAGAGTCTTCATTGGTGCATTCCCTAAATTTTTAAAGAAAGTGATATCTTGCTTATGTTATTTTATATATGATCTCACTACTATTGTTTAGCCCTATATGGGATTATTTGTAAATTCCCAAGTTTCATTAGACATTAGCAAGGAAAAAAGTCAATGGTGAATAAGTAATCTACTATGTTCACCTGGAAGGTTGCAGGGATGGTGCCATCTTCTGCAGCAAACATTGAGTCATAAATAGCTGCAGTTGCCAGTGCTGTTTCTCTGTTTAGCATCTGGTTTCATCAATGAAAACATCAAATTTCAATTGAGATTTACAAACTAGCTCATGCTCTGTACTTGAGTCATTGGAAAGAAAGGTTATTCAGCATTTAACAAATATAAAAATTAAAAACTCTCACATTATTCCTTTGCAGGAGAGCATTAGTTTCACCCATTGAACGCAAATGTTCTATCAGCTCCAGAGCTACACCAAACAGAGAGAAAAAAGAATATTAAAAAGGAAAAGAAAAGAAAAGGGCTAGATAACTATCATTCTAAAGGGTTTATATTGAAATTAAGTGATAAGCAATAAAAAAAGAGCAGAAAAATATATTTCAAAGACAAAGGTAGATCAAGTACTGGCTTTGTAATTAAATTTTAAATGTCAGCACTGATATGCAATTCAATGCCACTAATTCCACAACTCAAAAGAACATTGATGAAGAGGATACACTATCTCTTGTGTGCATGCATCATTTGATGCCAAACTGGGCTTTACACTGAAGAATGAGTTTTATGCCATTTTCTTTGGTAATATTTCACGAGAAAATTATGTTGACCCTCACCAACCCTGTTGGACACTCTACCCCTCTTGTGAAAATAAATTGCAGGAGCTTGACTACATCTGTGTATCAACTTCCCAGCATTATTCTTTATTATTCATAGGAAAGAAAGCCTTGCCCCCACCACAATATTAAATAAAGAGAGCAAGTGAAACATCATAGTAACATGAAATCAAAAGCTTGAAGCCTTGAACTCATTTGATGCTTGTAGTTCATATACAATAAAGGGTATTTTGGTTAACACCAGTTCATTGACCACAGAATTTGTAAACCAGCAATTAATTTTTTTTCTAAAAGTTCCATTTTTGCTAAATAAACATCGCAAGAGGATGAGAAAATTCTTACCACTTTGATATTTAACAACGTATTCATCAACATCAACACCTGGCAGGGCAAAGCCAGCCCTAGACAAAAGATTGCCTGCATCCCGCACCTAAACAAGATAAGCAAAAAATCTGTTGACTGGTTGACAATGTGAAATAGGGCATATAAGTTTGTGTTCATTTCTCAAGAATTTTCAAATTAAAATTATTGAAAAAAAATTAATTGTGAGTGGTCATGGAAGCTAAGACAATTAGATAGCAACATTAATCATGAAGAAATATAACTGCATGGATTCACTTGAAAAAGAAATAAAAATATACTTTTTTCAATAAAGAAACTGAGACAAATTCTTCAAAAAAAAAAAATTTACTTGTGCCAGAGGTGATATTCGTGGACTGATGCCCCCTTCACGCTCCATTTGTGCGACAGTGCATGCTATTCTCAGCTCCCTAGTCACAAGTATGAGCAATTTAGAAAAATCAACCAGGCATTTCAAGCATTGATGTATAATTTTAACTTCAGATAAGTAAATAAAGAAATAAATGAAAAGGAATAGGCAACTTTAAGGTTTCTCCACCAAGAATAGCTCCTAAAAATATGCCATCTGGCTTCAATGCTAATCTACACTGGCAAAGATAAACATTTGTTAGAAATGAATAAAGCAAGAATCCCTTTATATATATGAAAAGATTAGAATTTGGGAGGAAAAGATGGAAGGACAACTTTGACTCACACAATGTTTCAAGCCTTTAAGTCAGCTTTAACAAATTTTTGGCTTCCATTATATTCATTGGTACAAGGAGAGATACAATATATATATATATATATATATATATATATATTTTAAGTTGCAAAAAAAAAAAAAAAAGGTTTTATTTTTCTTTAAAGCCACGTAGGTTATTAATAGATATCTGTGTGCACACATGCACATGAACTACTCTTTTTTCAATGTATGTACACACATTTGATACCTTTGGCGGTCAAATTGCAAAATAAAGAAACACCTGATATTTCTTTGTGTTTAATTTATGATTGAAAACTTTCGAAGTTTTTTAATCAATGAAATAAAATAAATCAAGATGAAGACCAACTGATAGCTTTAGAGGCATTTCCAGTGCTTATTATTTTTACAACATGTAATCTTTCATATATGTACTTGATCTTTGTGCTTCTGACAACATAAAGAAATAAAACATACAGTACAATGATTAGGCATTTGTTCCAATACAACTTTCCCATTATATTAAAGAACTTATTGAGTTTTGCAATCAAAATTCTAATGAATTTGTTGCATAATGGACCACTGAAGTTTACACTAAGATCGCATACCTGTATCATGGAACCTGGAAGATCATTTGTCCAGTGTAGCCCCAAGCAGCTTAATACCACATCTACAGAACTTCAAACCACAAATACATTCTATATTATAAGTAAATTAAAAATCCCTCGTATAGTGTATTGCACATGAATCCATAAAGGGGAAAGAAGAATACATGCACACCTTTCTTTAAGAGGCAAAAACTCCTCATCGCCAACTATGTAGGACGTTTCAATGTTTTCATTGTGCACATCTTTTTCAGTATCCTTACACAGTTTTATCATGTCATATGATGTATCCATCATAATGAGCTTTTCAATGCCACCTGACATCAGGGAAAGTGTTTATGATATTACAATCTATTAGTGGGAGCATCTTGGAAATAAAAATAACGTACAAGAAGAAGGAAAAAAAAAAAAGACAGGTAAAACAAAAAACAACATTGCTGTAGTGATCACTAAAAAGACAACAGACCACCTTGCCCTAATTGCACAGGTAGCATCTTCCTCAATAGAGCATTAAAATTTCGTCCAACAAAAATAAAAATAAAAAACCACTGGACTAATTCCTATGCAGTTAAAAGGATAGCCATAATGCAAATTCTAATTCCCATAATTCCATCAAGGCATCAACTCCAAAGTATCACATCCATTACATCCTAGTCCTTCCTAATTCACATCCCAAATAATTCTTTAATCTTTTAAAGTGATTGCAGACAACTAATTACATAGCAACACAGAAAGTAAAAGGTAGATAAATGGTTGGAGGAAAAAAAATGAAACTTTAAATTCTTACCACGACCACCTAACAGACGCCTGACAGCTTCCAATGAACCACCCAAACATAATGCTGTTGGAAATGATTTTTTACAGTCCTGCAAAAGGCAAACACATAGCCAACATAAACCTAATGAGGAAACAATTCTGAAGTTATAACAGGCATAAAATATTTAAGACTTGCATTTGAATTCCAAGTAGTAGAAACTCAAACTTTGGAAGTGAAATCAGCATTGCATATTACAAATATTTACCCAAACTTGAGAGCTTTGCCCAACAGAAGAACATGTAACCCTTCAGCGTTACTGGAGAGAATGGAAAAAGATTAAATTATAAAGATGCTTATTACTACCTCCAAGCGATCCAACAGATTCTCAGCAACAGCATCAACAAAAGAATCATTTGGACGCATCAACCAAGCAGCTCGATCACGCTGCCACCAAGAAACAACCCATGACCAGATACAGCAACAACAATAACAACGGCAACCAAGCCTTAGTCCCAAAAATTTACAGGGCTACTAAAGAATTCAATTATTTCCCTTCTCAGGTGATTAACTTTTGTGGACTTCATGTTATAGCTCAAAAACCATCAGAAGATTTTCTATTGCAGGCTTTAAAAACTAGATTATCCATTGAAAAGATGAAATCCAAATCCTGAACCAGACAGAGCCCGATTAGGATCAATCAAAGGCAAGACAGCAAGGGTGTAGAATTTCAACATGATTAGATCTCCTTCCTTAGTCTTTTCATCCAAATTTCACTATCTAATTTCTTCAAGTGGCAGAAAGAAGCATCAAATTTTGATAAACCTTAAATGGTGTAGCCTAACCACCTCATTTCTAAAAGATTTGACGAAAAGAGTAGCATATAACTTATGTAATAAAAATAAGTTCAACTAAAAGATTAATTCAAATTTATGAATAAAAAATGGTGAACTCAATTTCTTCATACGCATCCCTAACACTTTCTCAAAAAAATTTAACTAACACAACATCTTTACCAAAAAAAAAAAAAAACTTAAACTTTCCTTTCCTTTCCTTTTAGTTCCCACATTTTCCTTGCAACCAATCAGAACTCACATCTTAATGCAACCAAAAAAAAATTCAACTAAAAGATACACTCAAATTTATTAAAAAAAACGATGAAATAAAATAAATATTACACTATCTCAAAAAAAATTTAACACAACACAGCAAGTTTTCAAAAAAAAAATCCAATTTCAAAATTCCTATCCTTTCTCTCATTTTCTACACAACCAAACAGAACTCAGTGGCAGACTTCTAAACAATAATTTCCTCAGCCTAACACAACTCACATTAAGCATTATCTTTCTAGCTTATTCTTAACTACAAAAGAAAATCAAAACAAAACATTTCCTTTCCTTTCCCAAATTTTTCCACAAGCCAAACAAAGAAGAACAAAAATTATAAATTAAAAAAAAAAAAAAAAACCCCAACAAAAAGGTCTAAACTTTAAAAATCATTATAAAGTAATTCATTGTTTGGTAAGTAAGTGCTTTTTTTGAATTTGAATTGAATAACAAAAATGAATTGTGAAATGGGTAAACAAAACAATGGGTTTAGACAGAGAATTTATAATTATAATTGTTTGTGAACCTGTTTGCGTTTGAGTTGGCGATCGAAGATATTGACTTTTGAGCTTTGGTTCCCATCTGGGTCTGTGCTGAAAGAACCGGACAACAATATACGGTACGGTTCATTTGTTGTTGTTAATGTTGTTGTTCTTCTCCATGGTGACAATGAGCTTCTCTGGTACATAGATAACAACCCTCTCATTTCTTTCTTTCTTTGTTGTTCTTCTCATTCAGTTTTGTTATGTTTTTGTTTCTGTTCTTTTTTTTTTTTTTTTACACTTCTAAAAAATTTTGCTTTTTGTTTAAATTTTTTTTGCAATTAATCAAAATTTTTAATTTTTTTTAAATAAATTTGACTCTAGATAAGAAAAATAGACTTTTTTATGGGATATTTTTTAAAAAAATAAATAAACTAATTCATTTTCTGTATTACATTTAACATAAAAACTATTAATTTTTAAAAAGAAGTATTTTGTAAATAAACTAAAGAAAATAAACAATTCTCGGATGGTAAATAGAACCTCTAAATTGAAAATTCATATTTGAGGTTTAGGGTAATAATAAGTACTATCAAAACATTTTTAAGATTTTCAGTATTTACTTTTTTTAAAAGTAAAAAATATTCAATTTATTTCCTAAGAAAAAAAATATTTAACACTATTTAAAGTTCCTTCTTTTCCAACAGTTCACATACCCAAAAAACAGGAAAAAAAAAAAAAACCACAAGCATTTTACAAACAAACTGATTTTAAGATTTAATTTTGCCAAACAGGTTAATTGGGGTGATATTTTATTTTGTTCATTGGAAGTCCATTGTGTCTATAAAATATGTATGACACATTTTTTATTCTTACTCTAACAAGATGAGCATTGAGGGTGATTTTTGCATGAATGCTCTTACCAAGATCCTTAGAGCACTTGCATCAGGAAGTGTAAAATAGTGCCAAATAGAAAAAGTGTTGAGATATGCACATTTTGACCTAAAAAACATCCACATCAGTAGGTGTAAAATTATGCATAAATGTACAAGTACTACAATAACCGTGCATAATTGCATATACGCACGGTTATTGTAGCTTGTGCATTTAATATTTTAGTATTTTTTGGTAGTGTTAGGCATGGTTGTCAAAATCCCGATCTGAATCTTACGATCCTACGATTTTACGATCTCACCTGCCCAAAACGATCTAAATCTTTCAAGGATCTTAGCGATCATTCAAGATCGTACGATTCTGACGATTCCAAACGAGTTTGGTTTCTTGTAATCTTCTTTAACTTAACAGAAGGTTCAGTTTGACCAAAATGAAAAATAATATTCCAATAGATCAAGTTTTGCTATTCTAATGTAACGAGATAAAGTGTTAGTTGAAAACAAACAAAAAATAACATCTCAATAGATAGTTACGTTTTAAGATTTTTGACATCTTAAATTATGCTTACAAATGGATATAATGATGCATGGTAATTACATCAAATGGATGCAAATTTTTTATTTTTTGTGAATGTATAATTTATGTGATTACTTAACATATCAATTTGTTTTTTTTTTTTTTTTCCTCAAATAATGTAGGATCTTACGATTCACGATCCGATCCTACGATCCACGATTCCACCTACTTCCAACGATCTTACGTAGGATCCCGATTTTGACAACCATGGTGTTAGGTATGTGAGAAAAAGGGGTAATAAGTGAGGAAATAATAAAAAATTGTAAAAGAATAAATATTTTATTGAATAGATGTGTAGAATAGATAGATTTACGTGGGAATTTTGTAAAAATGAGTGTATAAAATAGAAAAAGTAGTTTTTTTATGCAAAATAGACGAAAATTTGCATAAGCTGAAGCGGTTGTTCTTCATGTATCCTTATTTTTGAATGCCATTATACTTTTACACAAGTAAAACAATGTCAACATTTGAAGGACCAAGGGCTTTTTTGCATTTGTGGTCTAATATTTTTATACATAAGTCGGTTATAACAATTGATTTAAATAAGGTACTGATTAAAATTCAAATTTTTATTGTTGTTGATTAGTAATTTAGTATTTTTAGGAATTGCACAACATTTTTTTTTTTTTTAATTAGTCATTTGTTTTTGTTACTTCTTCGAACCTCAGTTCGATGAGACCATTTTTTCATTAGTTAAATGCACCCGTTAACAAAAACCTTTATTGAGAGCAAAGCAGGCTACAGGAAATCCAAATGTTCAATGTACAAGAAAAATGGACATGTTCAAACTCAGATTGCTTTGACCCGCACCAAGTATGATCCGACCCAATTCTACTGAACCCGATCCATTACCAGGTTAGAGGCACTGTACTAGTGTAGTACCATGTAACACTACACTGATACTGAGACATTCAACGCTAACCACTCAGAGTACTAAAACAATGTCACTGCTACCTTTGACATGCTCTCAGTCTATCTATTTCTCAACTTCACCACCTCAACATCTTCCTACAAAGTTTAAGAACTTTCCATTCCCAAGTACTTCTTCAACTCGAGCTGCTACTTTGAAATTCTCATCATTTTCTCGAAGGTTGTTGGGAAATGGGAACTGGGCTTCTCACATAAACAGATTTCATGCAAAATCTGCTGACTCAGAACCCAATGCCAGCCAGCCATCCGCCCAAGTTTCCCAGGAAAATGGTACAGTTTCCAATAGTAGTGGCAACCCATCAACCAGTTTTCTGTCCATTCTTTGTCCTCTGCTCAAGCTCTTCTCTGTAAGTCTCTTAATCCCCCCCCCCCCCCCCTCCTCTTTTTTTTTTTTCAAATTAAACTATGGAAAGTTGAAACCTTTATGCATCTTATATTGTAAATCTGTTTAGTGCTATAGTATTTATTGACATAGGATGAAATACAATTGTCAGAACATATTAGTCATCTAGATGGAAATTCCTATGTTTCAATTGGTCCAAGAGAATGTGTTTATGGAACTGGTATTTATTGTAAAATGGATTTGGGGTATTGGAATTAGCATCCAACATGTGTGATGAAGTGGATTATGCTGGATAAAATATTGGAATTTTGGGTTTACAGTCAATTTTGTTACTCCTAACTGGGGAATTATGTATAGAAGAATTTCAGCATTAGTCAATGTTACATGTTGCATGAGCGCATACTTGGGATACAGATATCATATGATTGTGGTGTTGGTGTTATCTGCATCATATGACTAAGAGGAAGGATTTAAAGGTCTCATAAGGTAACAGACAAGGTTGAAGTAGTGTTTATCAAATTTTAGGTTCTTGTTGTTCACCCCATCAAGTGGATGGATTAATTTTGATAAGGTCACGTCAACTAGGCATATTAGCATAGATGAGTACAGTCACAGAATTGCTCCTGTAAAAATTGAGATGTAAGGAGCCTATGCAGCCGAAATTCCCTGATGGGTACAGCCAAATACCCTATAAATTGCAATTCTAGCAATTGCATAAAAAAAAAATCTTCAACTTGACATGTTGTATTTAATCACTAATTAATGCTACTTACCTTGAAAATTCTGTTGTATGCATAATTTAATATATTCTGTAAATATGCAACCTTTTATTGTAGTGCCCAGTTGCATAATTCTTCTTTTGATTTTGTTATGTATAGTACAGGTCCAAACTTCTTGTTTGTTTTCTTTTTTGTCATTTATATATACCATTATGTTTGTCTTCTTTCTTTCAGGGAGGAGATCCTTCTCAAGAACGGAATTATAGTTTGGAGGTAATCTCTTTTAAGGGTTTCTTATTTTCAGAACTCAAATTTATTATTGCTTTATGTGGATTTTTCTTGCCACTATTCTTCTTTTTGCCTTTTCACTATTTTCATTCTTAGTTGACGCTTTTTGCCTTTCATCTTTTCACAGAACATACATCAAAAAAGAAATAACTATAAAAATACCCTGGATGAGGTAATCAATATGGTCACTAGATGAATCTTGTGGCATGAACAAAATTTAGTTTGCGTAACTTCTATAGATGCGTAGAAGAGAATACTTCGAAAAACCTATTAAGATTACCAGCATCTATACTGCTCATTAAGTGTAACATGCATTTTACTTTGTACCTCCTTTCTTGTGCCCCTGCTAGTACTTCTCTTTATGATATGTATGCATGTAGGCATGCATGGATCCGTACATTTGCATAGTAATATCAACTTTGCACTTGGTGGGCTTCAATTGCTAGCTTACTCAGACATCCTTGCTTTTGTTTCTGAATTTAGTTAGCAACATCTTCACTGGCTACTCTGGCAAGACTTCCATGGGGATCAAAAGCACCATCAGACAATTTATATAGTGAAGAGATCACCACTTTAGATCCACCTATGCGTTTGCAACTCTTTGAATTTGGTAAGCTTCTCCCTGATAAGACTGTTGGCTAATCATCCGTAAAGTGATAATCAATTTTGTTGCTAGTGGAAAAACACCTTCTGTTTCATGCACTTTTTAAATTATGAAGATCAAGAATACTTTTGGAACATGATTTATACTGCTTGAATGTGTCAATATGATTGAATACGGGCTATAAGCTTAGATATAGGTATGACTAGACCATAATGAAGAATCAAGTCATATATTGGACTAGGTAGTCCTAATACTTTTTCTTCGGATAAGGATTCCTCAACTAAGTTCTTGTATCATGTGTTGCAGATTGTTTTCAGGCAGGGCCGGCTGGACAGTAGAAGCAATTGATGCAATTGCTTAAGGCCCCCAAATAAAAAAGGGCCCCATTTGTATTAAAAAAAATTATATATATAAAATATATTTATCTATATATTTTAATTACAAAAAAAAAATTTTAAGTACTTTTATTGATAAATAAAATACATTAAAAAGACCACATTGTATCATAAAATGCATAATACTACACAATAACCATGCACAGTATAAAATACTGCATACAACTTGATAAGACAAGACTGCACAGTATTATATGCACTGTGCAGTCTTGTTCACAAGGCCCAACACATCACAAGGGCTATTGACCTAAGTTAAGCTAGCCTCCATCGGGCCCACACTAATGAATAAACTAATGAATAAGTTATCTTCTTTTTTTTTTAAATACAAACTTTTACTTTATTAATTATTATAAATTATCACACAAATTAATCATTTGATGAATATTATATCAACTCATTTGTATTATAGTAATACTAATTTATTGAACTATGTAATAAGTTAATTTTTATTTGTACAGGTTTAAACTTTAAAGTTTTAAAAAAATTCCTTTAAAATTTTCGCCTAAGGCCCCCAAAATTGTTGAGCCGGCCCTGTTTTCAGGGATTGGGTTTTTTTTGTAACTTTAATCTTTCAAATATTATTTGTCAACAGAGGCCTGCCCCTTTTGCCGGAGGGTTCGAGAGGCCATGACTGAGCTAGATCTTTCTGTAGAGGTAAGAATGGATACTTTAGATATAATCACCAAACCATTGCTTACCTCAATTTCCCATGCTTCGTAGCTGTCCTATTGTTAGAGTGCACAATCATTATCTTTGCTGTCTCATTGATTTGACACCATTCTATTTTGCATTCTAGGCATATTCCTTCATCATGAAAAACATTAAATAAGGAAAGTCATAGACAGTTTGAGCCCATGCTTAAGCTGAGAATTGTGGACTTGATTCTAGGTCCAGCATGTATCTGTTATGTAAAAAGGAAATAAAGAAGGTTTTCATACTTGGCATGGAAAATGGTAGGAGTAACTTTGTAATAGTGGTACAACTAAAACTAGTCGGTTCAGAGCGATACTTGGATCAGGCTGTTGAATCTGAAAAATGGAGCTTTACCTTCTGAATATCAGATAGATTAACACAATAAGATTAATTTCACTCCTCCTTCATTTCTTATTTTTTGCATGTCAGATAATTAATTAAGCCCTGATATAAACTTAGTTTTGGGGCAAAATGGGTTGAAAGCCATAACTCATCAGGTTACCAAACCTGATCCAATTATCTGGATATAGCTAACATTACATTCTTTCATAAACGAAATATAGATGTTGCATGATCAAGCTGATGATTATCCCACACACCTAGTGGAAGTCTTAGTTCAAACTCATTCAAGCAGATCTTGATAATTTGTTAAAACTGGCTTGTATAGCTGAATGTGATTTTTTTTTAGAGAAGACATTGTGTCTAGTATATTTGTGGATTAACTATTTTATGTCCTTTATTTTTCAGCCTTGTTTGTAAAACTTGGAAATTATTTTCTTATTGGTGCTCTTTTGTCATTTACTTTCCTAATTTGAACTCAATGGAAAATATATAGGTCTATCCCTGTCCAAAAGGCTCTCTAAGACATAGAGAAATGGTTAGAAGATCCGGTGGCAAAGAGCAGTATGTAATTAATTCTCTACCAAATTTCATATATGAACTTGTTCTGTAACAATCAGTTATCCGTATGAGGTCAGCATGTCATTTTTAATCTGGTCCAGTATGAACCTTTATGATGTTGATATCCTTAATCTGTTTTGGACATTTATTCTTTGAGTAAAGGATAAGCTGTCTTCCTTCTTTTGCTTCTCTACCTTCACAAAACTTTGCATATTTATAGAGCTTCTTATTTTCCATGCAGGTTTCCTTTCCTCATTGATCCAAATACTGGTATTTCATTGTATGAAAGTGGTAAATATAAAGCTTAGTCTTATTTTCAGATCTCGTATGAGCAAATTTGTTGATAATGGATGCCTCAACTATGTATTCTCATTTATTGAGTGTGATTATTGTTGTAAAGGTGATTCTTGTAATCTCTTTAAAATTATTTATGTTATTCCTTAATGAGGCATTCCCAAATAGTGTCTATGGATTTTATGGCCACAATTAGCCATAAGCTGCAAGATTCTTAAAGTGCCAGTAGATCTGTATAGTAGCATGCTTGTTTGAAACTCATTATGAAATGCCATGCAGGAGCAGGACTGACTAGATGCATAAACATGTCAAGACCTCTTGGTGAATTTAGTGTATTACATCAAAATATAAGCAATGTCAGAAACAATTGATTATCCTGTAGGAAATGGTGTTCTAGTTTCACACATTAAATTTGAAATATATATATATTTTTTACCTAAGTAATATATAAAATATTGACCAGAGGGTAATTAGATAATTGGGTTTGACCAATCTATACATAGATAGCCCACAGAGGAATTTGAGGATAAAACCTCACACAAAATTGAAGATATAATTTTTTGGATAAATTGGATCTATGGAACCATTCCCTGATTTGGCATAGTACTGATGATGATGACTATGTCAATTTATAATTTATTCCAAAAATAAAGTGAAATATTGGTCAATAAAGCAGACACAACTGGTTGATGAAAGTCGTTGTCAGCATTTGTAATTTATCTTGTACCTAATTGCAGTCTGGATATCAAGTTCATATGTTCTTTAACATGCATTTTTCTCTAACTTTGGATGTTAGGTGATATTGTGAATTACCTATTTCAGCAATATGGTAAAGGGAGAAGCCCATCAACAGGACTTTTGGAAAGGTATGGACATCAGAAATTGTCTCAATGGTCAAGGATTTTGTATTTTTTATGAGTACAACTTTGAGACTTGAGATGAAGTTATCAATTGCTGGTATTTTCCATGTCTTCTTATAGTTATTTTGAGATAATCAATTACACAGCTTTGAGACTTGAAACGAAGTTATCAATTGACGTTATCTTCCATGTCTTCTTATAATTATTTTGAGATAATCAAGTACACATTTACCTTAATATGATGTTAAATTGTTTAGTGTACTCCTGTCTTTATGCGATATTGCACTTTTTTTTTTTGTTGAATGAGAATATTTTATTACATCAAGTGAATAGGGTACAAAGTTCATGTAACAGCACCTATTAGCAAAACTGGGACACCATTTAAAATATCAAATCTAACTCATATACAAGGGAAACAATCACCTAGCTACGACAATAGAAAGGAATAAAGAAGAAGAGGATTTAGGAGCATCTAAAGAAATTTCCCATGTACGGCACAAGACTATTCTGAATAGAGTTAGTAAAGTATCCATTCCCCTTAATTCTCCTTTAAACTTCCCATTTGATCAAATGAAGAATATTTTCTTCAACATAAATTCTCCCTCGATGTAACACAACATATCTCTGCTGATGTTATCCATAATAGAAAGGCAATGACTAGAAATTTTTACTAGGTCTATAATCATCATATGCACTTTGAGGGTATGAATATGATTATTATATGCATTTCAAAGTATGAAGATGACAGTTTTGAGGTACAAATGGATTTTGGCATGTATTGGATGTATGATCAATACCCACTGTCAGTGGTATCACTTTTTTTTTTTAATCTATTATTATTAGTAAAATAGGTCCTAAACCCATGACCCCACCGTTCATCCATTTTTATGAAGGAGGAAAGTCTCATTTGAATTGGAGCTTATAGTCATATCAATCCTGTATTCGCTTGGCTCTCGCTCTCATTCTCATTCTCATTCTCTCTTCCTCTCTCTCATGCAGCACACTGTTCACAGGATGGATGCCAACAATTCTTCGGGCTGGAAGAGGAATGACATTGTGGGAAAAAGCCAGACAAGACCCACCACCAAAAAAGTTGGAACTTTTCTCTTATGAAAATAATGCGGTAAGATAATGTCTGCCTACTCCCTTTATTGTCTAGATGATTGTGTTTTATAATATGAATGGTATTTATTTCACTTCTGTATTATGTAACAGGGCTGACACCATAGTATGTCGGAAAATAAGTATTTTTGTTTCTTTCTTTTTCCCCCTTTGTTTTTGAGTAAGTAGGTCAGGAAACCAGAGGTCTGTTGCAGTTTTAAGTAGTAAATAAAGGGTATTCTCTTTTTTTTTTTGAAGTCAAAGTGTACGCTCACTATAGCTAGCTAAGTTTGATTAATGGCCTTCATTTAGCCAAATCAAGGCATGTACTCATTCAGAGAGGTAACAACTCTTTCATTTGTGCAAAGTTTTGATACCACACATCCCTGAGTTGTCAACTAAAAGAACCTGGAAAAAAGAAAAAAAAAACTCAGACAGTGTGCAAGATTGTCAAATTGGGTGTAAAATAAGTCAAAAATACTAGGATCAGTAGAGTACACAGAAACACTTTCTAGACCTGCCATGTTAGTCATACTTTTAAGTATCTTCTAGTAGTTTAAGCATTCCTTGATATAGTGTAATATGTTTCACCTCCTTTTTCCCAAACTTACACTTCCTTACAGTATGCAAGAATTGTGCGGGAGGCACTATGTGAGTTGGAGCTTGCGTACATCCTCCATAATGTGGGAGAAGGTTCCACACGGACAAAGTTACTTCTTGATGCATCTCAATCCAAAGAGGTTAGTTTTGTTACTATATTTAGTCATTCTTAATATCTATAACATATTGTACTTGAGATGAATTCAATTTTGCTAGTATTTTGCTTGTCTGAATAGACTAGTTATAGCGTTTTTCCATTGGCCTTGAGACTCTGCTGCCATCCTGAGATACATATACTTGAATGTACTCCTACCTTAATTAGGCAGAAATAAACTCTTGCGGATATTAAATCTGTTTATGTGCATTGCCTGTCCAATGGCCTAGGCCTCATGTAACCTTGTGATATAGGGAGAACACACACGCACACACACACACACACAGAAAATTGTTAACAGCTTGCATGGTAAGTTGAAGACTTGAAGGTATTTTGCTTTCCTGCATGCATGTTTTTTCACCTAAAGAGGACTTTAAGCATTACTAAGGAAAGTTTGTCATCTTTCAGGTACCTTACTTTATTGATCCCAATACTGGTGCTCAATTTGGTGACTACAAGAAGATCTTGTCTTATTTGTTCCAGACATATTCAGCAGCCACTGTATAGTTTTAACCTCTAGTACTAAATTCTGTGTATATAGCCTTCTTTGTTTGTCTAGGGTATGCCCCATACCTGTATACTTTTTTTTCACCCTGGGGTAAATGTATTGCTTACCAAAAAAGAAAATGTCTCACTAGTTGTAGATATTTTTGTAGCTAAATTCAATTCTGAATATGCTGTAAAAGAAACTCTCCAAGCTGATGGTGATAATAAATAATTGCTACGCCATGGTTGTAAATGTCCATATAGGGTTTGCTTTCCTAGTAGTATCATTATCTCCTCTATCAATCGGAGTGGTCAATTATAAAGCCACATAGCTGGCACTTAATATGTTGAACTTTTACAGTTTATATATCGAGAGCAGGATTTTTTTTTTTTTTTTAAATAATTATAAAATTCAAACTATATTATTAGTTAGTCAAAGTTTGAAACTATTTTAGTTTCTAGCAATTCGAGTCCAGTGGGGTTGATTTTGGTGTATAAATCGAGTATATTGAACTCGATTTTCCATTGCGCCAGCAGCTGAGCTGGAAAAACTGTCCACGTAGACCAGAAATCGAGCCCAAAGAAGTCGTTTCCTGTACACTGAAATCAAGTCCAAGGGACTCGGTTTAGTTTAATGGAAGCCGAGTCCTACGAACTCGATTTCAGTTCAGCCCACCGCATCTCTGAAACTTACACAGATTATTTTTTTGTTCTTCACTTTCCTTTTTTTCTCCAAATGCCGAACCTCCACTTCCAAGTCCCCAAAAACCCATGAAAAAAACAAATCAAAACCACACAAATCAAAATCGGCGCCTGGGTTCAAGGTTTCCTCCTCTTGTCTCGGGGAATCAATGCCTGGGGAATCGTCCCTCGCTGGAGCCACGGTGTCGATTAGCGATCTCCGATCAGTCTCCGCTCTCAGATCAGAGCCGTCGCTCCTGTCATCGAACAATTCCAGAGGAAGATCGCCACTATGGGTATACCACTCACTCACTACTGTCTCTTTATTGGACCTTTTTTTTTTTATGCGTTTTGCTCTGTTTGGTTGCTGAGAAAAGCCAGGAAAGGGAAAGTGAAATTATATTTTTGTTCTTCGTTTGCTGGGTTCTGTGTTTGCTGGGTTCATTGTTCTTCGTTGTTCTTCGTTTGCTGGGTTCTTCGTCAACGGAAGTGTTGTTCTTCATTTTTTATGCATAGAAACCGAGTTCAGAGGACTCGATTTCTATGTATAAAAACCGAGTCCAATGCACTCGTTTTCTATACATAAAAACCGAGTCCTCTGAACTTGATTTCTATGTATAGAAACTGAGTGCATTGGACTCGATTTTTATAAATAGAAATCGAGTCCTCTGAACTCGATTTTGGCCTACGTGGACTTTTTGTCCACCTCAGCTGCTGGCAAAACAGGAATAACAACAGTAAAATCGAGTTCAAAGGACTCGAATTGTTAGAAACGAAATTAATTTGAAACTTTGCCTAACTAATGATATTGTTTGGGTTTGATGGTTATTTTCTAAAATATCCCTCAAGAGCATGGTTATGGTAGACAATTAAATTTCTGATGGTAATTTTGACCATATTGAGGAAGCACTTATAATGCATTTTAACTTAATTTTTTGTAAAATTTTGTGAGGTTTTACTTCAGTGGCATTATATGTTCCATGGTTTCACTCCCTCAAAGAGTTCCAAAGGATATGTTCACTATGAAAACATACAGTGTTAACTGGTGACACTTACGAGAAACACGTTTAAATTTAGCTTTGTCGAGGATACAGTATGAAGTAATGCCTTCCATAACTCCTCTTCCATTTCTTGTTGCCAAATTCATTTTGATTACCAACTAGTAAATGTAGAAACTTTCCCTTCTCACAGACTACTCTTTTTTATATATTTATTTTTCCTGCGACTCAAACTAGTAAATGTGATAGTCAAGCCTCAGAAAAGGTGAAGAAAGTAGCAGCACAAAGAGGCCTTTCTGGTCTTTTTTGCCTCTCTATTTGATTAACTTAGCAAACATTCATAATGGAAGATGCTAGTTGAAATACTAGTATGCAAGGCTATGTTTGCCAAATTTGAACTTTGAAGTAGGTTACCAAGTTTGCTAGTATTGACGATTGAAGAACCATATAGAAAGTCTTGTTATTCTGGTATGCAAGGCTATGATCAAAATCCATTGTAATATTCTGGAATGGTCTGGCCTCAGCTTTATTCGGCTTTTCCCACCTAAAGTCGTGTCATTTTTGCTTTCAAATGAAATAATTTAATGATTAGCACAGTCTCGCGCAAAAAACACCAAAAGAATACAAATCAAGATTGGTTATTGTAGAACACATGGATGAGTACTGCACACAATCATTGATCATTGTAGGACATGAGTGATGATGGCCAATATGTTTCATGTATAAGCTTGGTCACTCAATGATAACATAGTTAATTCTGCAACCAAATCTAACTTGAAGTTGATAGGAGAAAAATTGCATCAACCAAATGTCAAGGGGTTATCAGATTGATAAACAGTACATATCTTTTCTTTTCCAAGTCATTACATAATTTAGTTGAACTATTACACTCATAAAAAGGAACCATCTTCAAAGATAACTATATTATACTAGAACTAATGCATGATTTCTGATGGCCGTCTGGCCTATTGACTTGCCCTGTTGCCCTTCATGGGTTAATATCTGGGATTTGATCCCTCCTATTTACCTTTTAACAAAAAAACTCATGCATGCACAGCAGCCACTGCAACACAGTTACGCCTTCCCTCAATAAACTGTCGGTGAAATTGCTCAAAGTTTCCTGTCTTAATTGCTTCTCTTATTGCACGGAAGAATCCCAGATAATGGTGTGTGTTGTGTCTGCATCATCAAGGACAGGATTATGATTATTACTAAAACAATAATAACAATTATCATTATCACTGGGACCAATGAAAACTTGTACATTTCTATTAGTGTCTGAGCCAGCATTTCGTGAACGTTGAGCAGGTGATTAATGTATGCTTTAGTATGGTTCTGGCATGTATAGCAGCTGCATCCTTCAATGATTGGTGAAGTATCTTTCCTGAATAAAAAACACATTAATAAAGGTAAATCCTGAGTTCTGACAGATAGAATTGTCATTTCATGCATCCATTAATCTCCAAATTACTAAGGTAACAAACACAAGTACATGAAACTGGAAAATGACATGAATGGAGCAAAAAATACGCCATCACAATTCTCAAGCAATAACATCAATTTGACATTTTTGGTCAATGGCAACCAAACATTAGGCAGGAACTTAAATTGAACATGATATTAGAAATCATGTGTGCTATATAATAAAAGTAGGGTCTTAGAAACCATGGTTATGAAAAGTAGACACCTTTTCTTTACTTTACCTATGAATTTAAATTAATTTGTGCATTGCACGGACATACACTATAATGAGGGTTGATGGAAAGTACTCATAGATACCACCAGAAAAGGATATTTTAATCAGACATGAGAAAGAAATTATTATGTGATAGATATTTGGAGTCTCATACAGATTTCATCAAATTTCCAACTTAATTTAGTGGATAAAATCTCTTAACCTCAATATATAACATGGAATGTATGATGATCAATATTGTGAATCCTGCGGCCGAAAGGCTAAGATCAACAATTTTGAAATATTCAAGTAGTAATGTTGGAAGTCGAAAAAGATCTTATTAGTTACCTATAAACAGTTGCCCTTAAATTAATCTTTGTCCGGTCACTTCCAATATCACTCAGCTGAAAATTAGATTCATTTTCATCTACTCCATTCAATGGAAAGGTAAGTGCAAAGCCTCCAAGGGTAAGGTGATATATATACCTGCAAAAATTTGCATATATTATTCAAATAATGGTGAAATTAGCACAAGAAAGAGAAGCTCAGAGATGATAAATAGTGAAATAAGCTACATACACTGAGTCAAAAAGATCAATGCCTGAAGCAACCCCCTGCAAGACCTCCTCTGTGAGATTAAGAAAAAATTTTATTTGCTGAATAATTATGAATCCATACTGATAAATTTAAACAAAGATACATTTGAGTATCAAAAAATGTTCCTTAGATGACATTGTCCTAATGATAACTAAGTGCATATGCATGAGCAGTTACCATGAGCAAGCTGCAAGTCATGAACCAACTATACAACCTCTAGACCTAACATCAGAGATTAAAGATTGAGCATCAGATCCTCAATTCTTTTAAATGCTAATCTGAAATTCATAATTTTTTTTAATAGGATGCATACAAGACAGGTCGCATGATACATTTTGAATTCAAGCTGTGATAAAATTTTCGTAAGTGATACATACCAATTAAAAGAATTTAAAAAAATAAATAAAAGTAAGTTTACAGTATCTCCTGGTTGATGAAAAACTTGATATTTAATCAAAGTTTTATTAATGATGAAGCTGATACCTGGAAGTCCAAGCCCACATATCAGGCGCGGCTTTTCCTCTGGTAAAATATCCTGAGTATTTGGCAGCAGCATTAGATTTCAGAATCGATAAAGGAAACAATCAGTTTCAATATATGAAAAAACCCTTTCATGTATCAGGGAATGTCAAGGGATCAGCTGACAAACTCAGCTTGGTAGAAAAATGCATTGATATCAGTAATCAACTAATCATTCACGTCGCTGCTTTTGTAATACGCGGTACAGTTTATTGACAAAATCAGGAGATTAATTAAAGAGCCAATACTTAGAATTGAGTATCTTACAGTAATAGTATTAAGGAGAGCAGGGCGCTCATCCCTGCTCTCTCCTAGCCCAAAGCCTCCAATCCAGTAACCTGCAGAAGATATGTTGTGGCCAAGTTAAGAAAAAATAGATAACCAAAAATAATTTTAGAAGGAAACCAAATTCCTATAATAATCCAATTGAAACTAGTCAATATCATAAAATTAAGATGAGTTCTATTTCCTAATTGTTGCACAAACCTACACAGAAACAACAATGTTCAATAGTTGCCACAAAAAACAACACAACAAGAAAATATAAGCCTAATGTTTAGATTAGGATATTGGCAGCATGAGCACAAGACATAGTGAGAGACTGTAGAGAATTTTTTATTTTATTTTTATTATTTTTTATCAATACAAAAACATAAGTGAATATGTTAATATAATCATCTGAAACTTCTTTAAGCTATGAGTCAACCTTCTTCAAAAATAATTGAAAGATTATGCATGCCAAGCAAGCATTAGACAAGTCTAATTTCCTAATTACAATAAATGCAGGACATGATTGAACCTACAGTTACTGCAGCAGAGAAGTACTACGATAGTGTGCTGCTCATATTTACAAATATATGTCGCACGAGTGAACAAAAAAATTAGAATGATGATTACTATTCTACTCATGGATTCTATTTTGTAGACCAAAAAGTAACATAAATTAAAAGATGATGATTGATTTGGGATCAAATTCTAATTAGATAGACAAGTCTAAATTTTTTTTTGAAACCTGATACATTTCGCTTGGCTACCTCTTGTGCACATCGGCGGCGTTCTTCTACATTAGAACCTCCAACAATGGCTCCAAATACAGCTCCGCCTGCCTACATATATGGGTTAAAACAAGCCCATTGTTGACCAATCTATACAACAAGGGATCTATCAAATTGATCTAAAACATGTCAATACTCAGCAGTCAGCTCACAATTTACATGATTCTACTAACAAAATTGAATGAAAACCACAAGGTGGGAGAGTAAGCAGCTAGGAATTTGTGAAAACCTTCTCTCGATCTCACATTGATTGACATTTGATCATAATAAATGAAGTTGAATATCCAAATGGGAAGGGAAAGTGGGTTTCATGTCCATGAATGTGTGCAACACTCATAAGTAGGGAGATTCCCACACGGCATAGCAGCTAAAGATTTTTAAATTTCCATAATATTGATTAATCAAATTTCATTTGAAATCTCAAACAATGAATATTGACTAGCAATTGATAACTCAGAAACATCTTAATACAGTAACTCATAAATGTCCAAATATGGGGGGAAAAACATGGATAGTTCTTACTGGACTTAATGCAATGCAGTCATCAAGCCATCTCACAGTTCGATCCACTGATGTCCTGTTTCTCTTGCCAGATACCCATGTGGGCACTTCATCAGCTAAAGTGGCCCACATGTTCGGCCTCATGGAAGAAATCAATTCCATGTATTCTACAGGTTTGATCTGAGAGAAAACAATTTAATTTAGAAATATTTTCAAGTTGATCACTAAAATATTATCAATTAGACTTTTTAAGCATACAAGAAGCAATACAGGCCAATTACCAAAAGACGCCCACAAGGAGTCTCAAACGACGCTCCAACCTTGTTCGTGCTGTTATATTCTGGAAGGCATTGAATAGAATCTCTTGTTACAGCTGCAAGTCCATAATCATGCAGACCAAGCATTTGATGAAGTCCTCCACTATTTGATATTGTTTTTGGTGAAAGGCCTTCCAAGCTGCAGAATTTAATTATGTAGCTAGCTCAATGAATAATCATTTATGCAATGTTAAAATATGCATCTCTCTTGGAATTGTTTCAATCCCTATTACTTAATAAAACATACATAGAAGAATACACAGTTTCAATAGCAATCTCTTTATTTTAATAAGTAACAGAGAAGCAATCTTTCATCCCAAAAGGCTCGCACTTTCCACTGTTTAAACAATTTTTAAGGAAAATAAGTACCACTATACTAATTCATAAAATAAAAAGGTACCACTTTACTACAAAGGCCATGACCGCATTACTCATGTACAATATCTAAGTGTGCAAAACATAACAAAAACTTCAACAACACAAGCTCAAACAAACCCAATTCACTAAACATCTAAAAGGCACATACTTTATTCATGTCCAAGAAGGAAACCAAGCACTCACTGTATATGTGTGCAAAACATAACAAAAACTTCAATAACACAAGCTCAAACAAGCCCAATTCCCTGAACACCTAAAAAGGCACTCACTTTATACATGTCCAAGAGAGAAACCAAGCATGAATTAGTGTGCAAAACATAACACAAACTTCAATGACACAAGCTGCTCAAACAAACCCAATTCACTAAACACCCAAAAGGAACAAACCAGGCACTCGTTGTATATTAGTGTGCAAAACATAATAGAAATTTCAGTAACACAAGCTCAAAACAAACCCAATTCACTTAACACCTAAAAGGCAATTTCTTTATACATGTCCAATAAACAAACCAACTATTCAATGTACATTAAAAAAAAGAGAGAGAGAGAGAGAGAGAGAGAGAGATAAATAAACGAAATTGGGGTGGAGTTGTGAATACATACAAGTGAAGTGGACAAACTTGGAGGAGGTGAGAGTCGGGGGAAGGAAGAGAGGGAAGGAGGTCAGGGGAGATGAAAAAGGGCAGCCCTTTACGTGTGGAAAGAAGAAGACAAGGTGTCTCTATTGGGTGTGGAAAGTTGCCCAACTGGACCACCCCTGCCCTTGCACTTCCATTGCTCCATGCTTTCACTGCAAACTTCATGCTCTCTCTCTCTCTCTCTCTCTCTCTCTCTCCTGTACTTGAGGGAGACAAGACAACAAAGTCCTTTTCTATTTTGGGGAAAGCTATGGAAGAAAAACGTTGGGTTTTGCTCCTAAAATCAAACCCTTTGTTCTGTTCCGTTCTGTTTTGTTTGTTTGAACCTAAAGCTGCGAACAATAATTTTGGGTGGGCTCACTGGGCTGAATCCAAGCCCAATTTTGCTTTTGATTTTCCCACGTTTGGGCTCTCAACTAGGATTATTATAAATAAAAGGGTAAATTCAGTAACATTTTTTGAGGTTTGGGGTACAAAACTTTTTAAAACTGACCACTTTGGTCTTAAAGCCAATATAATCCCTAAATACTATTAAACATGTTAATCATTTTTCTTAACTGTTTTTTAGGAACTAAAAGTTAGCTTTAGGATCAAATTTCTCTGTTTTGTCAGTTTTGAAAAGTTTTAAATTTGATTGACATTAACCCAAATGTCAAAGTATGTAATTAGCGGTTCTTATGGGAATTATGCAGCTGGAAGTGGAATTAGATGCTAAGGTGATAGTGGGGCTACTTAACTCTAATAAAAATCCTAATTCTACCTATGCTCCTCTGCTTTCTGATTGCAGGTACCTTCTGGGCAAGCTTCCTCAAGTAAGGGTATCCCACGTGATTAGAGAAGCCAACAAGTGTGCGGATTGGTTGGCTAAATGGGGCAGTGTTATGAATGAAGATTTTGTTGTTTATGAGTTTCCTTTTACTGCTGATCTGGAAACTTTAGTTGTTAAGGATAATAATGGTTTGTATTATGCTAGACTAGTTACTGCTAGTATGGCAGTTATAACTGTGTAAGCTTCTTTTGTTGATTTATATATATGGCCGTTTAACCCAAAAAAAAAAAAAAAGTATGTAATTAGAATTTACCCTAATTAAATATAACAAGGAAAGGAAAAATATTTTTAAAAGTAAATTTTTGTGGTTTCCTCATAAAACGTAGAATCATGGAGCTTTTAATGTAAAAACTTAATTCTCCATGAATTTACTTTATGTTTAAATAGTTAATTATATAATACTTGACTTTTGGGGGTTTGAGAATACTAAGGGTGTCCATGCACACCGAAGACCTGCCAAAACCCACCAACTTGACCGGAACCGACCCGTCACGGCCGGACTGACACCTCTGACGGGTTAGTGACGGATCTCAACCCTCAGAACCCGACTCCAATGAGTCGAGTGGCGGGTTTCGTACTAAAAAACCCGAGCCACCTAACTTGCCTGACAAAAACTCAAAGAAGGTCGAAAATTACCTAGATCCAGCAATGATTTGGCACTTCTCAGCTCCAATTAGGCCACGTTTGGCATTCCTTTACTCAGATCTGCTCAAATTCGGCCAAGATTTACTCTCTTCCTCACTCAGATATGCTTAAATCCGGTGAATCTAGCCCAGATCTACTCAAACTCGACCAAAACTCTGGTAAGCCTGACTCTAACTTGGCCAAATCTCAGCTAGATTTTCATAGATTCGAAGGAATATCGACCAAATCTTGTTAGATCTAGTTAGATCTGATGAGATCTGGCCAAATTTTGGCCAAAATTTGGCAATATCGAAAAACCTGAAACTGGCCAATTCACACCCGAAAATCGATACAACCCAACCCGATTGATCTGAAACTTCATTTGAGTCGGTTGCAAGTTGAAATCTTCCCCACCCGATAATGTCGGGTCAAGTCCAGGTTGGGCACAAACCCGACCTGTGGACAGCCCTAGCGTATACCACAACCACAAACCCTCTATGGTACTATTTTATGTACAAATAATATAAACACGTGTTATCATATAAACAACTCATGTTTTTACTATTATTGATGTTTAATTATTTATGTATTTAACAATATCAAGAGGGTTAAGTGTTAAACTTAAAACTCCAAGAGGTTCTATGTTTTTATGATAATACTATAAGGGTTTTATGTATATTTCTCTAAAAAAGTTATTTGATAGACTAATAATTATTTTGTGCACTGAAGATATGCATCCCCTTCTTCATGATGTATGGGATTTACTATCATGCGAAATCCATGTATTGTGAAAAGAAAGATGTATATATCCTATAGATGCATACCTTATCAAGAAATAGGAGAACTTAAAAGTATTGAATTTTGGGATGGCGGGCCTAATTTTGGGTTTATAGACTTATAGTTGTTGAAAAGAGAATCCAACCTATTAGTAGTCCTCACAACTAAAACATTGATTACAAGGATTTATGTATCACACCTCAAAGTTAGGAGTGCTGCATTAGATGAGAAATTTTGTTAGTTTGGAACATGAGGGAAAAAAAAGTGTTTCTTTTATGTGAAACCGATAAAGGTTTTTTGTTTTTTTTGAAATTTAGTACAACAAATCAGCCTTAGTTGATTTAAAAGTTCCCATAAAGCGAAGAGTATAAATTTGTAATGTCTTTGATTGATGTTGGAAAAGAGTCACACAAAAAAGGTTAGGAAAAAAAATATTTGTTGCATCCATCCCATGGAGATGGCCTCTTACAAATACGTGCATCTCACGTATATGAGACCCACATATATGTGGTTTTCTACATATAGCAGACGTTAAAGAGAATTTTCACTAGTTGAAGGCTATCAAGGCTAAAAATTATGGGCCCATTTGTTATAGTTTAATCAACAGTTTTCAGTATTTAAATAACATTACACGTATATTTTCAACAGTTTTCACTAAATAACATTACACATATATTTCCAACAGTTTTCACCCACATGTATTTAATCAACAGTTTTTACCCACATGTATTTTTAAAAAATATAAATAACGTTACTAGAAATTTTTTACCAAACAGGTTCTATATTTCTAAGAATGCATGTGCTCTTCCAAATTTTAAAAACTTAATTTATATTTCAAGCTAACACGTAGCAAGAATGTCGTGTTTTTATTGGGCATAATAAATAAGTACCAGGCTAGGAATGTCTAATTTTTAGTTTTGAGAAAACTATAGGGGTCTCTAATAATTGCACGAAGAAAAGATCAAAACAGAAAAATTAGTACAGTCTCAACTGTGTCAAGTTAGCTCCTCAGCATGACATGTATATAGTCATGGTCTTCTTTTTCTGTCTCCCAACAAAAATGATGACATTAATTTACTTAATGGGATAATTCTTCCCTCTCTAAATTTATAATCTGTAGTAAACTGAATTTTTATCTTAAAAAATTAAGTAAATAGATTTACAGGATCCATCTTTAATATATGGATTTTGCTAATGTGTGCCTTAAGGGCACACAATAATTTTCATTTTTGGAAAAAATTTTCTTGAGAATTGAAAAAGTATTGACAATTTTTTTAATTTCTGAGAAAATATTTCAAAAAATGGATGACTCACATTAACCGGACCCTTAATATATATATATATATATATATACTGCAAATTTCAAATATACGAGTCATGTTAACGGGTGTTAGTAATTGTTAATAAACGATATTAAAAAAAATTTGACACCATTTTTATGAAAAATATAAAAAACCGTAAACAAAAAATTAATTGTTTCGTCATTTTCTTATAAAATATTTATAAGAATAATTCATAAACCAATGCCCTTAAAGTATTTGTTAATATTTACCTTATTATATTTATATGTATTGCACATTGTCTTTTAAATTCAATTGAATCTCAGTCAATCACTATGCTCTCCCATAAAAAAGAATCTATGACCAGTTCATCTTTCCCCAAAATAAAATAGAAATTCCATACAAATACTTCTATTATATGTTAGCTTTCCAAGCTGCAACAAATTTCAAGGTGTTGTTCCAGGTTGTAGAATAATTCCGAGTCCTACCACCTGAAAGATGGATGGCTTGGATGCAATGCAATATAGATATTTATATTAATTGGAGTGTGAAAACTGCAAAAATTGCAAATATCATGGCAAGTGTTACAGGAATCGACAAGACAACAAGTCACAAGTGAGGTAAAAAAAAAAAAAACCAATATAATAATTAGGTCGTACATGTTTGTTGGGAACTGAATCCACCAGATTAAAGATTCTTAATTTGTTTATACTTATATTATAATATAATAAGTTGTGTAAATCTTTTCAGACATGTGCAAGAATTTTTTTTTTTTTTTTTTTTTGCTGAATAAGGCAAACACAAGATTGTTGTTAAATTATAGATGCTAGTTTGTTGCATATTATGCTAAACTGAACATTTTTCTCATTTCTGGAAAAGAAAAAAAAAAGTTGTGTAAGTTGTATAAAATATGCCTGATAACAAACAAAAATTATGTTCAAATAATGTCAGCTAATTTAGAGTTTAGAATTGTGTAAGTTTCGTTTGATTTAAGTTAAAATGACAAGCTTAGACAATTTCCTTTAATTTCCCCATTTAATTTTCTTTTTCAAAAATTTGTCCAAATTTTTATATATTTAAACTAACTTCTGTCTAGAAGTTTATATATTTGAAGACTTGAAGTAACTGGGTCAAAATTCTAGATGAAAAAGTCAACAACTTTTTGTGAAACTTTTTTTTTTCCCCGCTAAACAACAACATTATCAACTTTTTGTGAAACTTGTGGCGGTAGTGCTTGCATAAAGATATTAATATATGTATAATAAATTCCATAATCAAACAATTTCCCAAGAATCATTCAAGTAGAAATAAGGTGAAAAAAAAAGTTATAATCTGACATAATAGAGAGACAGTGAAGGTTGTTGAGAAATGATAATAATTTGTGGGAAAAAAAAAATCCTAAAAAACATAAGCCTTTTGACATAATAAGGATTTTTAGAAATGTTTTCTTCTTCAGATTAATGTAGAAAAAAATAGATGTGTGTACTGAGGTTGAATCATTGGATACACTACACACTAGTTTATGCGGTTTGAAAGAAACTGAGAATTAATGAAGATAAATTGAAGGTCCATCAAAGACTAGAAAGCAATACATACCTTACACAATTGGCTGCTGACTGTTGGTTGGTTGATATTTTATTTTCTACCTTAAATATGGGGTCACAATGACACCACACCGCCAGTTGTGTTCTTGAACCTGAATTTGACCCCTAAATTTGTGGAGTTTGGGGGTTGAATATTGCATGCATAAAAGAGTAAATTGATATATTGGGTTAGGTCAGAAAATTTGTAATTGTATCTAGCAGGTGATATCTTAGGTTTGAACAATTACTCCATATACCCAATATATTTCACTTTCTCGGATTGATTTGACAATAACATTTTGGTGGGAGATGAATAATTTTTCAATTTTTGACTATCTTTGTTAAGTTTTGATGTGAAATAAATTTTTCTTTATCTTACGCCAAGTTAAATAAGATAAATTAAAAGATAAATTTTGTTAACCAATAAATTTTTATGATACTATCAAATACAAAAAAAGATGAAGAATTATATTCACGTAAAATTTTTCATTGAAACAAAATGTAGGTTTCCCCTCAAGAAAAACAAAACAAGATAATACATGTTTCATGTACAAGATTTACACCTAGAGGGTTTTTTTTTTTTTTTTTTTCACATTTAGAAACAAACACAAACACATAAAGAGAGAGGGGATGGATAATACTTTGAGTGCCTTTAATAATATAATTACCTAAGTCCTAATAGACGTGCTCTGTATTATTATTACCTAATCAAATTCAAACACTTTCATGATTAGGTGCAAAACTTTTTTATAATAAAAGACATTAAAGCTAACTCTTTTGCCTTTTCGATTCTTGAACCTGATATTTGTTTCCCAAAGCCAGCAAACGAATCCCTTCCAAAGGCATTAATTTATCACAATGCAATATCCTTTTTTTTTTTTTTTTATCATCAACACCTCCAACTACATCACATCTTCCATATAGGAGAAAGGAAAGAATAATTGGTCACAATAATTCAAAAAACACTTGTAGATCTACCAACCATGTTTTATGACCATAGTGGCTTTCATGTCAACATCAAAGCTACCTTCTTTGCTTCATCTCTAAAAAAAAGTTTTAAAAATCATATACTAGAAACAATCATTGCTTAGGTCTCCTCCCTTCCCTTTCAAGTCACCTCTTCTGTAACCTCCAAGTCCTAACTCACAATGAATTATACCATCTCCTTGATCAAAATATAGTTGAATCACAAGCCTTGGTTGTAACCATCCTTTATATGAAAAGGAAAACTGTAGCCCCAGTGTGACAATTACGTTGGACCTTATAGTCCTCTTTGTCTTACACGTAGCCAAATTTCATCTACCACTCCATTTCTCACCACTAAAAACAGAATCAAATAATTTCTTGTCTCCTCTTCCTCAAGGCTCAAGCCCCTCTTTTTTTGATTATATCCTCAGATCAAAATCATATACCTAAAACTCAAAGAACCCATTGTTTGATATCCCTCTCTCTCTCTCTCTCTCTCCCCAAAACAAAATTCAAGGCCATCAAGAACCATCATGAAGTCTAAAACTCCATTCTCAATCAACCTCAAGCTCATTCTTCTCTGCTTTTTCTTTCTCTTGCTCCTCATCTTAGTAACAAGATCAAGTTTTTCGTCTTCCCAGCAACCAATCTCAGAAACCCATCTCTCAAACTCAACAAGCACCACTCAAGAACCACAATCATCAACAACACCACCATGTCCATCCCTACCCTTATCACAAACTTGCTCCAAAACCCCACCTTCCCTAGCCAATGCTCTCATCCACTATGCAACAACCAACATAACCCCACAACAAACCTTCAAAGAAATCTCAGTTTCAGCAAGAATCCTAGCCAAAAAATCACCATGTAACTTCCTAGTCTTCGGCCTAGGCCATGACAGTCTCATGTGGACCTCACTCAACCATGGTGGCCGCACGGTTTTCCTAGAAGAAGACAAGTCATGGATCGAGCAAATCCTTGAACGTTTGCCCACATTAGAGTCATACCATGTTGAGTATGACACCAAAGTTCACCAAGCTGACCAGCTCATCAAGATTGGAATGGAAGAAGACTGCAAAGTTGTGAGTGATCCAAGATTCTCAAAGTGCCAACTTGCACTCAAAGGCTTTCCAAGTGAAGTGTATGACATAGAATGGGACTTGATCATGGTGGATGCACCTACTGGGTACCATGATAATGCCCCAGGAAGAATGAGTGCTATATACACAGCTGGATTGATGGCTAGGAATAGAGAGGAGGGTGAGACTGATGTGTTTGTGCATGATGTTGATAGAGTTGTGGAGGACAAGTTCTCTAAGGCTTTTCTTTGTGAAGGGTATTTAACAGAACAAGAAGGAAGGATAAGGCACTTCACTATCCCAAGTCACAGGGCTCGCGTTGGTAGACCCTTTTGTCCATAGAGGTTTCATTCTGTCTTTTTTTTTTTTGCCTGTATTTTTTTTTACCACAATTCTTGTTTTGTCATAGATTTATTATTTACTTCAGAGAACTGGAGCTGGGACTTTCCTTTCATATATATATATATATATTTTCAGTTGTTACAAAATTTTTTATTGGATGAATTATACTACTGAGAATTACTAAATAAACATAATGTGGGGTAACCATCTTTGGTCCTTGATGCTATCAATTTGGGCAGAAAAGGTTTACCATCCAACTAATTGCATTGCTGGGGAATGGGAATTGTGTCTCTTTGTTCAATGTAGTAGTTTTTTTTTTTTTGAGAAACAACTTCGATACTTTATTGAAAATTAGTTTGCCAAATTGGCTATATCTTGTTGAACAACTGTGAGTAATGGGTCGGGGACTCCCTCCATCCAAACTACATAGTTAAAGACATTAACAAAATATCTTGCTAGACTATGTGTTAATCTATTGCCTTCTCTCCTACAATGAAAGTATAGCAATTTTGAATAACAATTTGAAAAAACAATGGCATCCTGAAGTAGAGGCTCCACTGAAGCTATTGACTGACCACCTACCTTGAGTGAGTTTATTATAAGTTCTGTTCAATGTAGTAGTTATAACTACTTTAACTACATTTTCTTAGCAATAAATGTAGTAGGTATAACTTATCTATAGGGGTTAGTAGATCCACCACAATTCTTTGCACATGAAACTTCAAAAGATGGCAACTGATAGTGGGGTCCTAACTAAATTCAAAAGTTGCTATATGAAAGAAAAATCAGAAGGCATTCCCAATTAAAACTGTTCTACCAATGGATAAACTATCATTTTTTATGTACATAACCTTATGTTTGGATGGGGAATTGATGAGAACATAGAATAGGAGTAGGAAAAAGTGATCAGAATATAGTTCCCCTGCTTTTCAATAAGAAATACACTGTGTTGTATTATAAAAACAACAGTGCGTTTTTATTTTTTAAATTCAATTGTTAGTTTGTTACTAAAAAGTGGTGTATGGGGATTTCAAATTCTGGTTCTCCTAAATAAGATTAGACAATGCAATTTTTTTTGGTAAGAAACAAACGCACACACACAATTGAGTTACAAAAGTCTTAACAAAACAATAATGTCTTATTATGTTAAAAAAAAAATAATAATAATAATTAAAAAAAACCCTAATCAGTAGGGCTAAAGAAAAGTGGTCTGTCATATTGAGAAACAAATAGGCAATAGATGTCAATAAATCTTAGAGCAAATTACATTTTAAACCCTATACTTCAGAGGTGGTTCAAATTAAACTCTAAAAATTATAAATTATAACAAACTAAACCTTAAAGTTTTTTTTTTTTTTTTTTTTTTTTTTTTTTTTTTTTTTTTTTTTTTTTTATGAGAAAAACTAAACCTTAAAGTTTGGTTAGTTTTGTTAGAGACCCAAATTTATTGTAGGCCCATGTAATTATTGAACTAGCAAACTAGCCTTTGGATTAGTATAGGGTGAACCAATGATTCTCTACTATATAAACTCTATATTGAATTCATTATAATACAAATAAGTCATGTAGTAAAAATGTAGCTATAATGGGTTTTATAATATATTTACCTTCAATCTTTACTGTGGGTGAGAAAGCCCAACGCCATATGTTGGGCCTGAGGCCTAGTTTAAATACAACTCCCTGTCCGAAGAGGTTAAAAGGATCAACGCTTGGCCATCCTGATGAGAATGCCACCAATAAGGGATGAATGTTGTGTCCGAAGACAACCTGGCCGGTTCGAAGATATTCCACTCATCGGATCTCCAGAGAACTTGATCAAGTAGATATGCTGAAGATTCCTCTGTAAGGGTTGAGCTTTGGGCATGCCTAACTGCGGGGATATCATGAAATATCTTACAAATAAAGCTGCCACCACCGCATTTAATGCACTGCAGCAACTTTCCTGGCCGCATTTATGTAGAGAAGACACCTGAACAGTACATCCTCAACCACTACCACTCACTGCAGGTTAAAGCAAACTTCTGATATGACTAACACTCAAGTGGACGCTTAGATGAAGGACAAGTGTGCGGTGAAGATGAGGCGAAAGGTGTATATATAAGGGAAACAGGCCTCACAGAAGGAGGAGGAGAAAATGGTATTCACTAAGTTTTTAAATGTTAAGCCTCTTCGGACCAAAGAGATTTTTGTTAAACACTAGTCTGAATGCCTTCTAACCCGCTTGCTCGTATGAACCGCTGCTAAATTCATAACCAGCCCAGTTGTTTAACCCATTCTCTACAAATTTATTGTTGGGAATTTGTTGGGCTCACAATACAGAAAGTTGGTGCCCGGCCCAACAAATTTCAACCCTACATTTACAATATAGATTCAAATAATTTTTACATTGGTTCATTAATATTTTCTCTCCCATTTTGTTTTTTTTTGTTTTACTTAAAAAATACTTTTTATGGGAATATGATCATGGAAATAAGAAAAAAAGTTATTAAATTTTAAAACTGAAAGTTTTCAGTCTTAATTTAAAAAAAAAAAAACAAAAAAAAAAGCTACCGGTCTTAATTTAAACTCAAATAAATCAAAAGGAAATTAGTATTGACTTTTCAAATGATAAAGGACTAGTTAGAAAAATTATAAAATTGTGTTATTAAGCTTTTAAGTGGGACATTTCATAATATAATATCTTTTTTCTTTTTTTTTTTGGAGAAAATTTCATAATAGAATATCAATCTCTCTCAAAAAAAAGAAAAAAAAAAGAATATCAGTTAGTAATTAAAATAGATAAGAATGGAATAATCATTTGTAACAATTATTTATTTTTAAGATCCTAAAAAAAAAAACAATTATTCTTTTGATGATCGCAAATCACGGGTTCCTTTTTAAATCATCAATAGCTTCGCAAATAACATCACCAACAACAGCATAGAAAAAGACAAAAAAGTGACATGCACAGTTGAACAATTATCAAATCAAATTAACAACCACTATAGTTTGTCATCCAACATTGTAAAGTGGAAATTTTTTACTATTCTATCATTATTATGGTAAAAAAAATCACAAAGCAGACAAGGATTGAGAAAAATCAAGTTTTCATGGTCCTCTCTTGGGATAAGAACTCAGCCATTCCATTTGTAATGCACCCCATGTTCATGCTGAAACTTTCAAGAAATTTGCCTAAATAAACTTGCACAACTCTTTCGTTTGTTTATCCTGGATTTAGTCATAGATCATATTAAATTTTACAAATTTTACCATTCTATCATCACAAAATAAGCTAACTATCAATGGGCCAAAACCAATGTTCACAGATGGCTATAAAAAGCCCAATAGCAAAAAGTCTAGAAAAGGAGGAAAGATAAATGAGTCAAAGTAAAACTAAATGGTTTGAACCAAATTCACATCCGTGATACAAGATAGGATGCACATAAGCACATGTATGATATAGATAAAGCCATATGCCAAAGCTAGGTCTCTTGTCTAAAAGATACCAAGAGAATTGCATAATAGTGCATATAAACTTAAATATGGGTACACTTCTAATCAACATGGAACTCCAAGAATTGGACACACCACGGAGGCTAACATGTGAAAATAACCAGATCTCCATTCTCCATTTTTGCACCATCAATTTTGAGTTGCACAAGCAATTTCCGCTTACTAATTGACAAATTATTTGGTTTAAATAAACATTTACAATTATAGTAATTTTGAAAAGATACATTCCCATATTTTATTGCAAATAGCTTAAGGGGAATCTAAATACTAAAGTGCATCTAGATTCCCCCAAAGCCTTATTACACCAAAAACTAATTTGGTGACTTGACCTAAGTAATCATTATTAACTCTCATTTTTTGGAACTTATAAATTAGTATTTTTTTTTAGGAACTTATAGATTTAAAGTTATACTTATAATTACATATGCATGAATTAAAATTCCAAAACATCATATTCATGAAAAGCAAGTCCAAATGTACAAAAAATTTTGCAATTGTCAAAGTAACTGGATAAGTAAATAAAAATAGAACCCATGTAAGAATCAATAAAAACCTGACAAGTCTACTATTTTGAAAATTGTTGTATCTGTAACATTAAATCATTAATCTTCATCAATTAGATGCTCCTAACCAAACATGAAGCTTAAGACTATAACTATTCCCTCTTATTTAAAGGTTACACTAAACAGGAATGCAAGCAAAAATAACCCACAAAGCCAAACACAAACCTTATCACCTATACAAACAACACTGCACCTCTCTCTCTCTGTGTGTAAACTCCGATTGAATAAAAATGGCAATTGGGAAGAAGAAGTTGATGTCATCGGCGCCATGGAGGGGCGAAGAGGAAGCCGCCGAAGAGTTCCAAGATGCGAAGCTCAAAGTCACAAAGCAGCAGCCTGGAGCCGAGTCAGTGATGCACTTGCCTCGCAAGAAGAAAGACAAGTCCAAACGCCACGATCATGACGATTACGATGATGATTCGCTCGTCGAGGTTGACCCCCAGCTTCGCTACAGCTTCCAACGTAACTACCAGGTCTTTACTTTCTTGATTTTCATTTTTGTTTCTTGGTTTTGTTTTGCTTACCCAGTTGAGAGAATTCTTGATTTCTTGCTTTAAATTGTGTTTCTTTGGTTACCCAATTCTTAGTTTCTTGATTACTTGCTTTAAATTGTGTTTCTTTGGTTAACCAGTTGAGAAAATCCTGGATGACTTGGTTTAATTTGTGTATCTTTGCTTACCCAATTCTTAGTTTCTTGATTACTTGCTATCGGTTGTTTAAAGTTCATGTCTTTGTCATTGGTAGTGTACCCTTTTGTAGTGTTGGGGGATTCCTAGTTGTTCTCAATTGTGTTTAAATAGATTTGAGTTATGTGTTATATGAGAGATTGTTAATTTGTTTAAGGATAAATTGGGAATGTGAGCTCCTACCAGTTGGCCAATGTATTGCAACTCTATGATATCTGGGTTAAACTACTCAAAACCTCAGTATTACTATAATAAACCAAATTTGAAATACAACTGGGGATAACCCATTGTAGTAGTGGTTGATAACTTCTACCCAGCAGAGAAAACTGAAAGCAGAAGGAAAGAAAGAAGAAATTTTATTCTTGTTGCGGATGAGAACTTTCATCCAATTTAGAGTTTCAAGTTGATAGACCATGGCAGGTCATTTTGTTTCAAACAGTTAGAATAATGGTTAAATGATTAAGCTCACTATTTTCTAACAGTTTAAGCTTTTGGGACATCTTATAGTTTAGTATCAAAGTAGGTGGTCTTGAGTTCAAACTCAATCTTTGCTCTACCCACTCATTTAAAAAAAAGTTAAAAATCAAATCTGTTGGGCTCTACTTATTAAAGGGGAGTATAGACCCACACGCCAGAGAAAGTGTTGTAATAATGGTTAAATGATTAAATCTACTATTTCTTAATAGTATAAGCTTTTTATAAGTGGTAAGACAACTAACATGAGGTTGAAGCCTCTTATTATTGAGGCTTCATATAGTTGATTCTTAATATGGTTGAAGCCTCAGTTTTATGAGGTGAGGTTACATATTTGTGCTTTCTATGATGTAGATCACTGAAATTGATTGAGGATTTTTGTGTGTGTGCGTGTGTGTGTGTGAACGCCATCAATATCCACATTGTTATTATGGGCAAGGGCATGTCTGTAGGATGTATATCAATTAATTGATATAGTCTTTATTGTCATGTTCTGTTTTTCTGTTGATTGAAACTTTTATAGCCTATCCATCACTCACTGCTTGGAATTATACAGTTTACATCTATGTTTGTTTGGCTCTCAATAATATTTTTACTCCTCTTTCTTCTTCCATTTGCTTACTTTGTATAATTTTGCATCGAAATCCATTCGGAATTGAGTTTGTGATATGATACTTCTTTTGAGTTTTGTGTATGCAGTTTCTTCAACGAGTATTCAGCATTGACACCATTGTGAAACCTCTTCCACCTGCCATGGCCTACAATGTTTCCCGCAACTTGAACTTCTTCACGCGCATTTTCACGCAATTCTTTGGTGAGTTTTGATTTCTTTGTGCCATTTATGGGCAACAAAGAAGATGGGATATATTACAAATTCTATTGAACAAGATAATGATGTCACTCTTAATTACTTTTGAGGGTTCTTTTTCCTAGTCTTCCTTTTATAACTTCACTGAAGTTACAATGGGCTTGACTCCTACATCTTTTAGGACTAAGAACTATATAAATTCAGGGAATACAACTGGTTTGGAGAGATTTTCAATGTCCAATCATGTATTTTACATTGCAGAACTTTTAAACTTAGAATTGGTAGACATTTCACTTGATTCTATATTTTGGTTTGATCTTTTCAAACAATAGCTAACCTGGTCTCATGCTTATTATTAAAAAAAGAAGAAGAAGAAGCTAATCTTGGTCTCATGATTGCACCCAAGTTCTTTGGTCATGTGATCATGTGATCAAACCTTTGGCTTGTTTCCCTTCCATTAATGCATTGATGATTGTTACAGAATAGCTGATTTTTGATGTGTAATGTAGTTTATGTGATTTATTGTATTGCAGATCCAGAAGGTATAGCAAATGCCCAAAAATCATTAGGGATAGGACAGGAAGAGAAAGCTCGCCGCGTTCGTTGAAAAAGAGAGGAAAAAAAAGGGAAAATGAAGGAGGGTTGGGGGGGGGGGGGGGTGGGGGGGGTTGGGGGGGTTGGATTTAAAAGGCAGTTGAAGACCTATTGCTGGTTTTAGATGTAACTGTTTAAAATTATTTTTAATATTTGAAGATTTCTTTTTTGGAGAATCTATAATATCTGAAGATTGAAAATGTAATCTAAAAGTTCAGTGGGAACCCTTTCATAAAAATTTTTGACTTTGCAAATGGACTTGCATCATGAGCTATATGAGAGTTTCAATGATGATATTTATTGAACAAAAAAACAAGTACTAATGAGATTTCTCATTAGTAAATGGTACTAATTTAATATGTTTTGCCTAACCTTGGATGAAATCAAATGCTCATATTTTGCAGCATAGCAGAAATTAACTTTTTTTTTGCTTCAAAGACTAGATGATTCTACTCTAGATCCTTTTAAATTGGAAATTAATTAGGCAAATTTCAACCTTCCATTAAAAAACAGAAAGTATGCTATTCTAAACTTCATTTATCTTCTTATCATTACCCTCTAGCCAATTTGAGCCAAGTCATGTTAAAAATTATTTAATGTGACTTTGGCTGGAGCCAAAATTTTCTGTTAAAAAATTATTTTTATTTTATCGCGGGGAAAAATAAAAACAATCGAAGTATATAACAAGCTTTACATAAGGAAGAGAAATTTCAATTTCTGTATTTGATAGAAGTTTAACAGAACAATCCATTTGAATGGCACACAAAAAAAAAAAAAAAAAAAAAAGCATGTTAATCGGTCAGAGCCATGATATAGTTAATTCAATTGCTCTTATTTGAATCTAAAAGGAGAGTTGAATATGATTTTCACGTTAAGTACATGAATCTCTTATTATCTTATATGATGTCTTACAATGTTAATGATTGCATGTAGTTGCATGCCATAGCTTAAATTAGACCAAAAAAGGTGTTAATTTAACATATTTCTTTTCGTCTTCTTTTTTCTTTTTGGGTATGGTTTATTAATACAATAATGTCTGAAGCGTTGGCTGGTAGTAGAGTCCAAAAATGTTCAAAAGAATTTGAAGCAAGGCCCCAACATCTGTAGCAACTCTCTTCTGCACAAAATATACAACCACTAGCGTTCTCCAACTTCCATGCACTTGTGGAATGGTCTTCAATCGGCACAGCAAGTTACCAAGGAAACCTTCTTCTCAAAAATAGGTCCTCTACTCATAGAAATTATGGAAACAAGTCTACAAAAACCAAGCTGTATAGCCTTAGTTAATGCTTTCCGAACAGTGGCATCTAGCTGCATGCCATTTGATTGCATATGGAAGAACTGCAACAGCCTGCCGACACTTGATTTGGCTACAAAGCCAAAACCATCCCGTTCACACTATCTCTGCTAGTGTCCCTAAATTGTCAGCAACTCCTACAACCCTCCACAACTTGAAACACCTGCCTTGGTACTTTCCTGCAGTTACTCTGATCTGCTTGCTGTGCATTAAAGACTTGTGCAGACCTGCAAAACAAAGCATTAGCACTTCTTTAGAAGCTATTTGCACCCTTAAACATCAATCTAGAGAACATAATATATTCCTGTTTTTGAAAATTTGGATCCTCCATCCATTGAGGCTACCACCGCTTCAAAGAGCAGGGAGAAATGAACTTAGTTCTAAGGCTCAAATCTATCCAAACAATACAGCCCAAGCAAGATTGCATTTCAAGAATAAATGAACCAAGTTTTCCTCTTCCTCACACAATTACCATCACTCACTATGTTTCATTTCACTATTCTGTTTTAATCAGTAAGTCCTCACGCCAAACTTCCACATAACAATTATTAACTTCAAAGGAAGCTTCAATTCCCACAGACGTCTCCATCTAAGAGCTATGACCCTCCAATGAGAATCCATTACCTGAATTCCCCCCTACTTTCAACAGTAGCTTAATTTTGATATCACCATGTGTTACATTGAGGCGATATTTGTTTATTAGTAGCTCCTCACCTTGAGATAGGAGTAGCTAAAATTTGAGCAGCCACTTCACTACTTCAGGAGAGTATAGCTCCCTAACCAGGTCCTGTGTTCCAAGTCAAAGTGTAAATTTTTGTGTTGACCTTGCATTGACCCATTTTTCAAAAAGATTAACTAATGGGGCAAAACTATTTTCAAACATGTGAGAGAGTGAGACACATGCATGAGTAGATTCTAATGAATCAAAATCTTCTGTTGGTGGTGGTGGTAATGGGATGAATATGCTTTATCATGCTTCTTTTTTTTTTTTTTTTTCGGATTAGTACTGTAGTGGAAATTTGATACACATTTTGCGTAATTTCCTAGTGCCCAGCTATATAAAGTCCTGCTCATATTACTTTTTTTTGAAAAGCTATAAACTTATTTTTATTCGTATGGCTTTCTTTCTATCTATCTATTCACAATCAAGGTTCCAACATGATGTATCGCGTACAAATGCTTTAGTGGAATCTGGAAACTTTATGATTAATACATCCACTAATTAATTTAGTATTAGCAGTGTAAAGTAGCTGAAGAAAGTGTTCAAGCAGGTCATATTACTCTAGTTTTCTAAAATTTTATATGAGGTAAAAAGTGAAAATGTTACCAGATAGGATTATACATAATTGCATTGCTTGTCAATTTTTGATCTGCTTTAAATGCAAGCCTGCAAGGCAATGCTTCTTCCTTAGCTAGATTCGTTTATAATCTAGTAATTTTTTCCTTTGCTATAGATAACTCTTGAGTTGCAACTTGCAACTCTACGAACACAAGATTTTTAGTTCAATCCTGTCTCCACTCTTTGATAAATTACTAATTAAGTAATTATTATGTTTTTAGGTGAATATGTAATTTACCATGGTATAAGAGCATGAGATCCTTAGTTCAATCCTGTCTCCACTCTATCTTTAATTTAAAATGTTAAAAACCCCACAAGTTGAGCCCTACTTTTTAGGAAGAGGTTTAGGTCCACATGTAAGGGGAAGTGTTAAAATTATGGTTACATGATTAAATTTACAATTTCCTAACAGCTTAAACTTTTTGGAGAATCAGTAATTTACCAATGTTATCCAAATTTGGCTAGCCTTGTTGATTGACGTTCCAAGCCAACTCTCAGGCTCATGAGCCTTGTGATTACCTGTTGGTAAAGAATTTGAGAGGTAGAAAATACCATTTGAGCTACCCAGCTCATTGGCAATTTTGACCATCTATTAACATGTGGAGAATATCAACTAAACATGAACGGTTTTTGCTGAAAGTAACTCTAAAGTCCCACTATTGAAACAAATTGGCTATATATTATCCAGACTGCTAAAGTTTAGTAATAGAGTTACAAGCCCAAAAAATGTTCATAAAAGAGTTAGAAGCAAGAGTAACCTGGGCTTTAGCCTCATTAGTGACTCCCATGCACAGCCAATGTACACCACTGGCATTCTCCAACTTCCTTGCACTCGTGTTCTTCAGTCAGCGCAGCAAGTTGCCAAGGAACCTTCTTCTTTTCCAAACACAGGTCCTCCAATCTTCCACTAACCAAAACAAGCCTGGAAAAAATTCTTCTCAAACAGTAAGCTTTTACTCGTTTGCATACGGCATTACTGGAACAGCCAAAAAATTATCTGCCAGCACATGATTTAGCTACATAGGCAAAACAAACCCATTTGCACCTGCTCTGCCAGTGCCCTTCAACTGTCAGCAACACTTGCCATCCTTCCATGACTGGACACACTTGCCCTGGTACACTCTAGTAGTTACTCTAATCAACATGTTGCGCATCATAGGCTTGTGCATACCTACAAAACAAAACTTTACAGAGCATTAGCACATCATAAGTACACTGTTTTGCACCCTCATCCCTACATCATTGTGTTGAGGTTATACAGCCCAAGCAAGACTGTGCTTTAGGATTAAATGATCCAAGTTCTCTTCCTCAATGCATAAGACACTTGGTTAATTTCACTCACTATGTTGTGTTGTATGAGGCCATAGCAGCTTATCAGTAACTCAACAACTTGAGATAGGGTAGCTAAAATTTGAGCAGCCACTTCTGGAGAGTACAGCTCTCTAATCAGGTCCTGTTTTTAAGCCAAAGTGTAAAGATAAGTTTAAATACCTATTAATAGTAGTAGCTTATTTTGACTTAATTGAGGGATTACTAAAGTATGGGTTTTATAACCTAGCAAAATAATATTTTTTGTATTATTGAAAAAGATTGACACACACATACATGACTAAACTTAAATTCTAGACAAAACACATCAAAATAAAACTGTAGGATCTTTCCACTACAAAATACAATACATCAGGCTAAAAAGACAACCAGGCAGAAAAATATGAAAACTTATATTCTGGATGTAACGCATCAAAACAACGATAACAATTAGAGCAGGGCTTATCAATCAAAGCAGGATACCTTCTCTATTTTTCATCCTTTTCTGCACAGTTGCTTGCCTGATTGAATATGCACCAGAGAATTAGGTTAGTAATTTATGGCTAAGTTTGTTGTATGCTCAGGTTTAATTTCTGTTATCCTTTGATTCTAATTCTAGTTGAGTCACTTTGATAGGGTAGCCAAGCTAAGTTACCTATGGAGATAAGTCTTTTGGTTTGTTTTATCCTGTGAAATGAGCATGAACAGTTTTGCCCTGCTCGTGATCTGATATAGGTAAGTACAAATTTCAGTCAATAATTTCATTTAGAGTTAAAGGTATAAAAGTTAGAAAACTTCAAGAACATCAAGAGGAAATAGCACAAAATTTATTTGGTAAAAGCTTAAACAATTAAAGAGCAGTGCTACGTATAAAAAGAGTTTTTAAACTATTACTATTAAAAAGTAACGGGGCATTTACATGTGGTAGTACCTGTCTACTAAATTATATATATAAGAAAGCACAATAGAAAAAAGATATGTCACAGGGCACCTATTAAACTTCTAAATCTTTGAAGTAAAAGAGGAAGGAGAAGAAAGGATGAACAAAAGAAATATCTAAATAAGAAATCAAAGGAAGAAAGATATGACACTTTAAAAAAGAAATTCAAATATTATATAGGTCTCACCAATTCTTCTTCACAAGCATTACATGGGAAGATGAAGTCTTTGATGATTTCCCAACATTGAATAAAGGCATCAAATGGCTAAGGTCATTTAGTAATAGATCCAAACACGCTTCTCTTATGGTAAATCACAGATCTGACAAGACAGGTCTAACAATTGAGTAATATGCAGTCATTCACAACATTTTTTTGGTGACACATAAAATTGGACTAAATGCTTTTAACTTTGAAGATTGTCTCCTGTGAGAGCTTCTCAATTAGTTGATGATGGCAAATCTATTAACATATAGGTACAAGCTTAGGTTCCCAATGCTGATAGTTTAAGTAGTTCACCAAGAATATTACTGCTGCTGATTCAGACCTTTCACTGTTGATCAATGAACTGATCAATTGTCAACAACATGACAATATTTGGATATATCAAGAACATGGTAATGACTTGGTCATTGAAGAAATTTTGCATATCAAAATTAAATCCCCATTAAGGTAAGTTATGATCAAGCTCCTCATGGTTGAAAATTTTGAACCATCACTAACCATGATTTGATTCTAAAGATTGTTGCATTATGAGAATTGCAATAACAATGTCCTCAAACATGCTAATACAAGTAATTTTAGTAACTTTATGATTGTTGTCGTACTTTTAAATAATAAAAATTCAGAGAAAAGCAAAAGCAAAAAATAAAAAGAAATGAATAGAAAAATCAGTTATTCTCTTAATCAGAAAAAGAGCACCCGCTTTGGTTTCAAGTTAGTAAACAACCCTAAAAAACCTTCAACGAGGGAGGAAGCTAGACACAACCTCTAGGAAGACTAGTTATTCCGATACGATCAATTGTCAATAATGTTGATATTTGGATGTATCAAGAACTTGTTTTAATGATTTGTTCTTTACAGATATTTTAAATATCCAAATTAATTCCTCATAAAAGTTATTATCAAGTTCCTCATTGCTGAAGATTTTAATTTTAATAACTACATTTGATTGTAAAGTTTGTACATTTTAGAATTGGAATCCTAACTGTCTTTTAGCTAATAGCAAGTGGAGTGGGGAAAAGTTATATAACTGTTGTCATACTTTAAATTAATAAGAATTTTCGGAGCAAATCAAAAATAAAAGGAACAAGAACTAGAACAGAAAACGCAGCTGTTCTCTTAAACAGAAAAAAGAAAAAAGAAAAAAGAAAAAAAAAAAAAGAAAGCATTTTCTTTGGTTGAAGGTTAGTACACAACTTTAGAGAACTTTCAACTGGGGAGGAAGCTAGATGCTACCCCTAGCTAGACTAATCATTCAGACTGCAATCTATGCATGACTTCACATATATAATATGTAATGAGATAAAAAATAATTTTGATTGTAATGTTTGTAGTGGCATGCATATATTGTTGTTGCACCTTAAAAAATTTCAAAACAATGACAAGAGAAATTAAAAAGCATACAGCGGACTGCACTTATCTTTTTGTCTCTTAGCCATGCGACAGATTCACCTCATGAAATAGTCCAATGATCCAACATCAAGGGGGCAACCAGCACAAACAAGTAACACAATCACTAAACCAAGATGACCCTAATCATTGTTTATTTCATAAGACTCTGTTTTTTATATGTGTATCAAATTAGCTAGGAGTATTGCTTTGTGTTTTTTTGATTAAACAAACCAAAAGGGAGTTTGAATAAGTGCTAATAATTAACTAAGGTACAGCTAGCAAGAAACTTTTTTGAAGTTAAAATTAACCCAAAAGAGTACAAGTATATGCCAAAGGAAAGGGAAAGCGATGATCCATCAACCAACAAAACTCAAATTAAGAAGGATGGTGACTTACGGGCGATAGAGAGAAAAGCGTTGATCAACCTTCTGGGTCACTTCACAAAATTCCATCCAATGAAAAAATCTCAGGTCACTAATCACTCACTTGACTCCTCACAAGCAGCTATGGACATGCATATTCTCTATTTTTAAAAAAGAAATTGGATCCCCGCTATTTCCATCCCCTACCCTTGCAGCTCTCCTCCAACAGGATTGGTTGTAGTTGAACCCTCTCTAAAGGTCTGGATTTGCTTTTCTTGCTGCCGTTGAGGCTTTTCTTTGTTTTTTGAACTATTAGTTACCCTGCACATTGAAATCAAACAAACTTTTAAAAAACATGGCCACATTAGTGGCAGAGAAAGGCTCTTTCTTCACGGTTGCCTTGTTCCTTTAAGTCCAAATAGACCATAAGATAGAGACAAAAGACAATGAGAAGTACTTTAAGTTCTCTAAATTGCCTTGATTTCTCTTCATCCATGCCTGAATCAAGTAAGGCTGAATGAAATTAGTTCTAATGGACAGATCAAACCAAACCAGATTTCTCTAGATGACAAGGGAAAAAAATAAGGTCTAAGGTTTTTGCATCTTTGACACACAGGAAAAAAGTCCTCACAAGTCTTCTCAATTCTGCCCGCACAAGAAGAAAATTCAATAAAATCCTCCAAAGAATGATAATAATTTTAGAAGGTGATTGTAACCCACAAAATGGCTCCAATGCCCAAGGTCTTCACTTATGGTTGTGCTAGTGAGATTAAAAAAGGACCTGCCGGCATGGTTTCTATGATTTTTGCTAAGCAATAGCCAGTATCCTTTTCAACCAAATAAGCACCAGATTTAAAATGAGACCTTATGAGCTTGTCAGCAACACAAACATGAATTTGTAAAATTCTCTCAGAATCATTTTGGCTATAGAGTTTTTAAACGAATCCAGAATTCCACCTGGGCTAAAAGTATCTTTGACTAGCACATCTGCCATGACATTTACAGAAACTAAACAGTTTCATAGGACACCCCTTTATTGACATGCAAAAAAATTGGAACCATATGTATATACTAGGATGTCTATAAAGGTATATTATCAATTTACTATGAGATGTAATAAATCAGGCTAAAATGGCAAAACAATGACGAAAATGTGACAAAACTTAAATTGTAGGCGTAATGCATCAAAACAACAATCACAAGTAAAGTGGGGTTTACAAATCTAAGCATACTACCTTCTCCCATTTTCAATCTTGTTAAATACTTGCTTGCCTGCTTGGGTCTAATTACTATAAAGATGAACATGTGAAATGGGCATGGGCGGTTGAACTTGGTCATGATCCAAAAAAACCTGGAAATTTTCAAGAATATCAAGAGCCAAAGAACAATAATCATATGTCAAACACTTCCATAATTAAAAAGCAATTATAAAATGAGTTTTAAAGTATTAATATCACAGATAAATGAGGTAATTATATTACAGATGGAGGCAATACATGTGATAGCCTATAGCACCCTTTGCATTCAAACTTGACATTATATATATTCTGTTAAGCTCCTAAATGTCTGGGGAGGAAAATATAGAATAGGAAAAAAAAAAGTCCAGCTAAGAAAATGCAAAGGATAAAGATATGTCTATTTAAGATGAGATTTGGCAGCAAAAACTTCCAGTTTTGATGTTTACTCACTTTTAAATTTTAATCACATTAAAAGCATGCTTTTAAAACACCAACAAAAGCATTTTCTTGCCATTCTTTGTTGTCAAATTGCTAGGAGTCTCATTGACAACTCTACTCAAACATGTGGTGGGCAATCCATTACTAAATGTACACTAAAAGAAAAACAGAAAAAGAAAATGCAGAAACCAACAGAGGAAAGACAGTGACTTACTGAAAAGTTGATTAAGCATCGGGGTTACTGTCATTAGATTCGTCCCAATCGCTTAATCCTCATCACAGTCCTTGTACTCACTTGACTCCTCACAATCTGATTCACCATGGGCTTCTGTGTGCCTTTTAATCCTTTTTGGGTTTGGTATGTCGTTAGAGCTTCCTTTTCCACTGGGTCCAGCCCCATTGTAATCATCACGGCTGTGCTTGACTTTTTGACATTCCACTACCACTGATGAATTGTCGAAATTATGATGGAGAACATCCATGCTATCATAAGGAGTGATGCTGCTGTTGCTATACTGGACCATTGTTCCGTCAAGATCTTCTATGTCTTTCTGGTATATCATACGGATCCCCCATTTTTTTACCTTGACATAGCAGCTTTCAATTTTAATTCTAATCTGACTGAATCCATTCACGTCATCTTCCCACAATAATTTATTTGATTCCTCGTCCAAGAATTGAGGAACCACATAGACTAGCGAAACGTGATCTGATGAAACCTTATCAATTGAGGGACAGTAACCAATATTAATTCTTTTTCCATTGGCTATCAACGAATATCCAAGATAGGAATAAAAATAATTCTTACAAAACACAACGCAAAAAGCAATTCCCACCTTCTTACACAAATGAGAAGGTTGTTTTATTTTCACTTCATTCCCCATGCTTTGGTGGCTAAACCACTCAGGAATTTCACTTCCAGGAATAACAATGACATATGGATGATATCTATCAATAAAGTTGGATTTTAGGACTGAGAGGGGGAGAGAGGGAGTGAGCTTGAGGTACTTTTTTATCCCTGAGATAAACCAGTCTACGCAGCTTTGATTGTCAGCCAATTGAAAGCAATTTTGAAGACCGAGAGATGGTTCCAATGAATCGCTTGGTTTTAATGGATCTGGTAACATTTCCAGTGAGAAACAACCTTCTGCCTCAACGCGTTCAACATTCAATGGAAGCTTTGGCAATGATCGAAGACTTGTGCAATTATTCAAGCACATCCATTTCAAGTTCGAAAGTCGAATGATGCTTTCTGGAAGGCAAACAAAATCATTTCCACTTAGATCCAACCAAGATAAAGAGAATAAGGAACCAATATCATTGGGGATTGCCGTGAGATTGCAGTCATGTAAAAGCAAGCTGGTCAAAGAAGACGCAGGTGATAGAGATAGAGAAGATAATAGCAAGTCGATGGGATGAGGACTTGTTGGCATTGAATAAAATGGGAGGACCTCATACCACGATTTATTAGATGATAACCCCTTACATTTTGTTACTGTTAGATGACTAAGATGTTTTAAAAGACCAATGGAAGAAGGGACATTTCTTATATCAGTTTCGCTCAAATCCAAACTCCATAGTCTTTTAGCATTCCCTAGGTTCTCTGGCAGTCTATCCAGTTTTGAGCATCCCCGAAGATAGACTACTCTAACCGACTTTAAATTAAAAATGGTATCAGGTAAATGCACAAGATTTTTGCAATCACGTAAATCCAACCAAAAAAGGTTAGTCAAATGCTCAATTGACGTGGGTAGTGTTGTAATTGCAGTACCACTCAAATAAAGGTCGCTTACACGTTTCATGTTTTTACCGAATTTTGGAATTTTTTTAATTTTTGAGCAACCACAAAGTTTAAGTTCCATGAGACTCTCCATTTCAAACTTGCTTGGAAGACTTGTGAGGCTCTTGCACCCATTTAAATTAAGAATAGTAAGATTTTTATGAATTCCAATTGACGGGTGAATCCTACGTAAATTTATACAATATTCAAGATCCAAACTCTCAAGATTTGGGACTTTAATGATGTCTGGAGCTTCAATAAGTTTTGGAGATTTTGTCAGCTTAAGGAATTTCAAATTCTCAAAACTCTGTTAAAAGCCAAAAAAGAAAAAAAGAAAAAGAAAAGAGTAAAACAATTAGCTTCTACAAACAAACTTATTATAAAAAAAAAGTAGTATAAGGGTACCTAAATTACCTTTAATTGGAAACTTGATGTCAACGATTTTGAAGGGTACCCACTCCAATCAAGAAATCTTAAGCTATTAGGAAGATGTTTGAGATCATGCATAAGTTGAACACCACAAATTTTAAGCAATCTTAGATCTTGCATCTTTGAAAAGGCTTCAGGATTCCAATATACCTTTTTTGGTTCATACAACTCTAGTACTATGCTTTGAATTGCCTCTGTTCCCTATTAGTAAGAATAAGAGGGATTAGTATAAAATGTATTATTACTAGACTAATATAATTTAAACTCCATCATTCTTTATAAAAAAAAAAGTATGTTGAATAACAAAATAAGATATATTCTTAGTTTCTTTCAATAACCCTTTACCGTATTTTTTGTCAACACATTATCAATATCTTTAAACGACCACAATCTACTACGTTTTCCCGGGTCTTTAGAGCACTCTTGACAAACTATATCTCGGCCCATTTCTTGTAGTAAATCATGCATCCACAATCGCTTTTCATGCAATTCCAATTTAATGAGAGACTTATCAATAAGAACCCTCAATCCAATTATAGCATGAAGCCCAAGATAGTCTAGTATTTTTATGACGTCATCTCGATTCTTGTGATTAAAAAAGCATGCAATATTTAAGAAAATATCCTTCTCTGTTGGTCGTAATCCATCAAAACTTATTTGAAGCACATCGAGAATTCCTCTATCACAAAATTCGGTGAGCCTATTCAATTCACTTTTCCATTCATCAATGTTTTTTTTGCACAAAAAAGAACCCAAAACTTCAAGGGCCAAAGGAAGCCCCTTAGAATAATCTACAAAAGCTTGAGATAGCTTTTCATAATCTTCAGCTGGATGGTCCTTTTTAAAAGCTTTCAAACTAAAAAGTTTAAGAGCTTCATCATGATTCAATACTTCAGCCTCATATATTTCATTTGCTTCGTGATTCACCAACAAATGCCTATCTCTTGTTGTTATCATAATTCTACTACCTGAACCAAACCAACAATGCTCCCCAGCTAACTTCTTCAATTGGTCTAATTCATTTACGTCATCAAGAACAAGAAGAATCTTTTTGTTATGTAACCTATTCTTGATCATTTGAACTCCATCATCGACATCTTGTAGATTCAAATCTTCTAGCATCAAAAGTTTTTTCAAAAGTATTTTTTGTAACTTACATAAACCACATTTTTTAGATTCTTCCCTAACATTAGCAATAAAACAGCAAGCTTCAAAATGATTGGAAACCATACTATAAACAACTCTTGCAAGAGTTGTCTTACCCATTCCTCCTGTCCCCCAAATTCCTATAATGCGAACATCATTTGACTCTATAGCTAAGTATGACTTCAATTTCTCCACTCGGGATTCTATTCCTATTAGTCCCATTGTATGTGCTGAGGATGTATTTCTCAATTTATTTAATATCACTTGCACAATGTCTTGGATACATTCTGCCTCAGACCTACAAAGAAGAGAGAACAATAAGCTGTGAATCTGAATTTACAAGGACAGGATATATCCAACAAAAAAATTATGTAGACATGTGGCATTAAGTTTAGTTGGTTAAATCTGAAATTGGGTTGAATTTATGTAATTGAATGCCTCCTTTTTTTCCTTTTTCTTTTTGGATAATAATGTAATTGAATGCTTCAAGCCAAAATCCAAAGAACTACCCGTATTTTAACTATACAATTAACGAAACGTTTCCCTACTTTCCAGTTTCCAAATTAATGCTTTAATTTACAGGGAGTGAGGAAGAAGAAAAAAGCCTACAAAAGAGAGGGAAAAGAGCAGCTGCAAAATATTTAGAAATGAGGAAATTTAATGTCATCATCCAATCCTATTTCTTATGATAGCAATGGTCATTATCCTTGTTGGCCATTGAACAGTGGAATCCAACTTAAAATTACACCTACTAGAACGTGTGATCTAGTAGCGGAATTATTTTGATTGTCAGAATATTAATCTAATTAGGAGTTGTGTTAGAATTATAAATTACATAATTTCCATAAGGCTTGGATTGGTTTCAAATTAACCTTCAATTTCTAAAATTTTCAACTAAAACCATTAACCTTTTTAATTGTTTCGATTTGTGCCCTTAATAAGTTACTATTGACTAAAAATAACAAAATTTGAAATAACTTTTGACTCAAACCTATCTTTAAAAAAAATCATTCCACGTGAAATTTTAAGATATTTGGTACAATATATGAGAGTTTTAGAATTATATAACAATTAGTCATTTAGTTATTGGCACGAAAACATTCACATTAAAATTAGATATTATATCTTTCTCAAAAAAAAAAAAAATTAGATATTATATAAGCTCATCTCAAAATCATATCATACATATACTATACCAATTAAAATTAGAGTAACTTCCACCATCATTCCTCAAGTTTTATCAAGATGACGCTCCCCCCAAACATTTATATAAATAACAATCTCTCCTCTTGAGGTTTTTATAGATCCAAATATATAAGTGGGACTTTACACACTATTCCTCTTGTTTTACCATATTCATTGATGAACCCATTTAAAAGTTCATTCTTGAAAAATTTCCATGTTTTTTTGAGTGTCATCAACTCTTTGTCGTTTTCTTTACACATTGTACCATCTCATGTGACCCTTTTAATCTCAAATTCCATTCTGATATCTTTGAGCTATTGCTATTGCATTTGTGAAACTCATTTGATCGTATTTGTACACTATCCGGATTATAATTCGTTCGTGTTGTGGAAGTTGTGATGTTGTGATTTTAATTGGCAGTTGTTTATTTTCTAGTGACCCTATCGATGGGGGCAGTATGTGGGTGTGACCCATCCTGTTGGGACAATACAAAGGACATGACATCTTAAATGTCTTGTTTGTGATACTGAGTTTATTCTTTGCTATTTATATAATATGAGCTATTGTTTCTATATACATAGCTAATTTTTATGTTGACATCTATTGAATTTATTAACTTACTATGAATCACCCATGTTAATTTTGGAGATGAATTACTGTGTGCTTTGATTTTGAGATTGAATTTATTTGTTTTAGAGTTTTTCTATTGTGGGTAAAATATAGACTTTTTGAATTGAACTTTTTGGCCTTAAAACTTGTTTTTAGTTCAAGTATAAATGTCAATGAAAAATTCTATTATGTTCTAATGAATTGGTTGTTATCTTCTTTATATTTTTATAATAACTCAATTTTCATAACTAATTTTAAATTTTAAACATTAAGTAAATTCATTATGTTAAAATTAACAAAAATTACGTTCAAATGTAAAACTTAAGTATATAAATTGTCAAATTACCTTTTCTTAAAAATAAAAAAATAAAATCAAGGAATTCATAATAAACAATTTGCACACTCTATTAAAAGTTATCATTAAATTCATTACAAAGTATTTTCAAAGAATTAACAAAAATACTAAAACGAAATCAGTAGTATTAAGTTTAGGTATGAATGTTTAATATATATCTAATTGTGTTTATTCTTAAGGACAAAACTTAGGTTCCCCTCTTAAGATTCAGCAATGTAACTACTTAATTAAAAAATACACTTTCATTCCATGAACAAAAATCCACATGGCAGAATCTTAAAAGGGAAACCTAAGGAACAGCACCTAAGTACTTTACCTAAGTCTTGCCATATTCTTAAATGTGTTTGTGAATATGTTGAGAGTTACAAGTTAGTAAAAAGGTTAATTTGGAGATCTTTTTTCAATAAAATTTTATTTTCCCTAATTTTTATAACTATCATTAACTCCTCCACTTTATATGTATGTATGGATAATTTGATTTTAAAAGATAACCACCTCTTTAATCTTTATAACTCTTTGTTTTTCTCACACTTTCCAACATTTTTTATTATTATCCGACATTTAAGGTCATGATATTTTGTTCTTTCAAATTCTATAATTTTATTTCTTATTATTTAATGAAGATTGTTTTCCTAAATTAAAAGCGAAACCATTATTGATATAGTATAGATTACATAAGAAATATAATGTTCACATAATAAATGTAGACTATACTATAGTGAAAATCTTGTGTATATGTTTGACAGTATAATTCACACGGTAAATATAGGGAGAGATGTTTGACACATACGGAAGAAAAATATATCTCAAATTAAATTACCTATCTTGTAAGTGCCACCCAGAGAGATTGCCCGCTTCTCTCAAAGCATCTCTCCATTTCTGCACTTTCTTTATGTTCTCCTCAAAACGTTCTTCATGTTTAGCAAAAGCTTGTGCAAAAGTTCCAATTTGTTTCCGTATATCAGATGGATCCACATTATAAAAAATTGGTAGAACTGTTATTCCCGTCTCTTTCACACATCCAATGACCTTTGCAAGTTCATCTAGGCACCATGTAGAAAATGCATAGTTTCTTGAGAAAATGACAATAGCAAACCTTGATTCTTCTATTGCTTTTGAAAGCTCTGGTGAAATTGATTTTCCTCTCTCTAATTTTTCATCATCTCTAAAAGTGAAAATGCCCTTCTGTTTCAAAGCAAAATATAGATGGTCTGTAAAATTATTTCGGGTATCCTTGCCTCTAAAACTTAGGAACACATCGTATTTCCATCGAGGTGTAAAAGAAGAAGATGATGATGGCGACAAGGCTCTTTCAGTGCTCATGGAAGCCATTGAAATTATCCTAGAAAATGTTGAACCAAAATTAGATAAAAAGTACATTCAATTAAAATTGAAAAAACAAATTAAAACGAAAATAGATTGGTGAAGAGAATCTTTTTTTTTTTTTTGTAGACATTTCATATCAAGGATGGAGTGAAGGGAGAGAAATATAAGACATGGATGTGTGCAAGAGAAGTGAAAACTTAAAGATTTGGAGAATTGCAACAATTCTTTGTAAAGAATCTAAAATCTTTTGAAACAATGCTTGTTGAATACAATTCTAATTAATTGAAGAGCTTCTTATTTCTGATTTATCTCCCAGTTTTCTAAAAGGTCTCAACCGATCCAATACTTTTCTTTTTACCTTACTAACCACAACTAGTTTTTTGAACATATTGTTATCATTATTCACTTTTATAATTCGGTAGTTGAAGTTGAGGGAATTTGAACCCTTGACATTTTAATTGAAAACATCGAAGTGTGAGATTTAAACTTAAAATGCAATTTGGTCTTGAACTCTTTTTTATTTGGCTTCTTTACAAGTGGCACATGGGATGTGAACTTAATTAGCAATATGCAAGTAATTTACTCCCCCATTAGCCATTAAGAAAAGAAAAGAGGAGAAAGAGTGACCAGATGTAAAGTTTTTGTTCAAGTTCCTGCTAATCAGCTAAAACGTTTTGGCCAAATTGCATAAAGACCCCTGAGGTTTGGGTCAATTTCAAAACACACCCTCTGTGCTTTTAATTTTGTATTATACACCTTGAGGCTTTCAGTAATGACCCATATATAAATCCAGGAAAACGCCACCAAATACAAATAGAAATAGCCCTCAAACCCCATACCGCCAGGTCCAAGTGGGGCTCACGACTCACGGCCAATTTGCATTTTAAGAATTTGTTTATTAAACTTTAATTTAGAAAGAATTTTTATTGTTATAATTCATTAAAAACAATAATTTTTATTAATGATTATATGATAAAATAGTCACGTGCACTATACATGATCACTTGAAATAAGATTTTTTTTTTTATTTTTTTAAAGAGAGTTTCAATCTGAAGTCCACTTCTGATACAAGTATTAAAGATTTTACTAGTTGAGCTAATTAAAACTTACAAAATAAAAATTTCGTCATTACCGAAATGAACAATACAAAATTAAAAGCACAGGAATGCTTTTGCAATTGAACCAAATCTCATTGGGTCTTTTTAAATTTTAACTAAAGTTTTGTTTATACTTTATATTACTTCCTCTGGCTTTTTTACTTGCTTTAGTGGAAATTTGATGAAAAGGAATTTCCTGGCGGCCAACTATAAAGTCGTGTTTATAGTATTTATATTGATTGTTGATCGACAATAAAGATTTTTTTTTGAGATGGGACAATAATTTCTAATCAGTTTAAAAAATTAAAAAAAAAAAAAAAAACTATAAAGTTCTATTCATATTGCTATCTTTCTATATATTCTTGATGCCATTGATTGTGATGTGACACACATAAATGCTTAGGGGGCATTTAGTTCGGCATGATGTTATATTACACCATAATATTACGTTATTATAATCTTACATTAATGTAATCTCAATACAAGAATACAACATTACATTATTTAAGAAAGTAATGAGATTAAGGTAATGTGATATAGTTTGTAATTTTAAATTATGGTAGTATTAGAAAAAATAAAATAAACCAAAAATTTTAATATCACATTATTATAATGTACATCATATTAAGGGCACATTACAGCAAACCAAACATGTTCTTAGTGGATTCTGAAAACTTTATGACTAATAATACATCCACTAATTAATTTATTATAAGCAGTGTGTGTAAAGTCTCTGAAGAAAGGTACAAGCAGTGCATAATTACTCTATTTTTCTTTTATTTGCCTACCTAATTTTGCACTTCATATCGTTGATAAAGACATGGGTTACTTTGTTTGCACTCGAGATTTTTTCTTTTTTTTTGGGAAAAAGATATGTTTGGAGCCTTTGGTGATGTCAGATTTATAATTTTTTCAACCCATATAACTAGGGGGTGTTCGCGGTGTGGTTTTGAGCCATTTTTAGCACTGTATTTTGCGATGCAGTTTAGCTAAAACCATAACTGTACCGCACCTTTTTTTTGCAGTTACATATGCGGTGCGGTGTAATTTAAAGTTTAGCCAAAACTATAATCGCACCGCACCTCATTTTTGCGATCACATATGCGGTGCAGTGTATAAGATGCGGTTTAAATGATTTGAAGTTGATATATTTTTCAAAATTTGGGCTGTTTCTACTCATCCCAAAACTAATTTTTCCCTTTGTTTTGGTCCAAGTTTTAAACTATTGAGTTAGTTTTTCTTTATTTTGGGCAGGTTTTCCTAATTAACACTTGCTAGGATTATTAAACTATTTTTTAAAAAAAAAACTAGGATTATTAAACTATTAATAATATATTTAATATTAAAAATAATTAATATATATAGAGAGGGTGTAGTGCGGTGCGATTTTCTTATTATAAAACCGCACTGCACCATGCAATGTGGTGTGGTGAAATATTACTTGAGGTGAGGTGCGGTGCGGTTATGCCATTTTGCAGGCGATTTTTGCTGTTTGTGCGGTTTATGCAATTTGGTGAACAGCCCTACATATAACCTAACCCAACCTACTATGTATATGATTTTATTTTATTTTATATATTTTTTAGTTTGATTAATTTTGGTATTTTGATAATTGGATTTGATAAATTTAAAATTTTGGAATGTAATTGAAGTATATTATATGAAATGTAATAATTTATTGAAAAAAGTGTTTAAATTATTACTGAAAGCCTAAGGCAGCTTCCTTGCCTCTTTGTTGCATCTCACAGCTCAATACTCGAGAGAAATTAGTTACAATTTATTAGCTAATTTTCAGCCAACTCTGTTTTACTTCCCTCCACTCACTCCTCTTTAATTCAAATGGGCCTTTAGGGTACATTTGATTGGGTGAATTTTAGGAAGGATGGAAAAAAAAGGAGAGAAAATGGGAGAGAAAACACTTTTGATGGTTGTTTGGTTAGAGAGAGGGGAGGGAAAAAAATTGGTAAGGTCTGAGTGTTTTTTCCCTGAACTCATCAAAATGTTTTCTACCCAATTTAGGGAGAAAACCGAAGAAAAAACTCCATGCTAGCCAAATACTAGATCTACCCCTCTCCTTTCAGTGTGTCTGGCTGTGCATATTGCTTATGCATTGAATTACGTTCACATTGTGTTCTTTTTTTCTTTTCAATGTCTTGCTTCTTCTTCTTCTTCTTCTTCCTTTTTTTTTTTTTTTTTTTTTTTTTTTTTCTGAATTCGTATTGCATATTTATTCAAAGCTAAACAGTTGCTTATGCATTTTTTGGCTTTTTGTTTTTCCATTTTTTTAATCAACGGTGGTGGTATTAAATGGGGGACTTTCACTCTTTTTTATTTTTTATTTTTTATTTTATTATTTAAGAAAGCACCTCTAATTTTTATATATAAATAAAATAACAAAATAATATTATAATAGTAATAATATGTTGATTTTTATAATATGATATTCTTTTAATTTTTATTGATAATAAGTATTTTTTGAATAATTGCAAGGAAATTATTTCTTGTATTATGTAATAGGGGTGCGATAGTAACTTTATACCAACTTTATTTTCTATCTTTTCATTTTTCTTCTCAACCAAATAAATGAGTTTTCTATCCCTACACTTTTCCACACCCCAAATCAAACACACAAGAGAGAAAACTAAATCTCTTTTATCCTCTCACTTTTATATCCCTTTCCCATTTTCTATTCTCTCACTTTTCCACCATTTCACCCAAACGGACCCTTACACTCAACTTTATGAGCCCAATTTCTCACAAAATTTTAAACCCAATTTCTATATTGAAGAGCTATGGAGTGACCTAAAAGCCTAGAGCTAAGACCTTCTCAATTCTATCAAACTTCTCCCTCTTTAATTGCCAAATTCCGTGAGAAAAGTCTAAATCCAATATGCACAAAGAAACCTTCTAAGTTCTTGGTGCTATTTGGTGTTTGGAAAAATTGAAGCAATCCCTAAATCTCTAAGGGGCCTTTGAGTGGGTAAGGAGACTTTGTCTTGATATTGGTGGTTAAATTCGTGGATCCAGAGACTAACTAAAAGAAAAGATTTGAGAAATTAATTGCTAGTTGGTGCTGGAGGCTCAAGTACATAGTCATTACTTAACTTACAAGGTTCTATAAGTGATTTGTATTGTAACTATTCTTGTTTAGTGGATGGTTGGTGCTATAGGCCCTGAGAGTTTTTTTTTGCCCAATTTTCGGGTTTTTCTCTCTGCAAACACTGTGTGGGGTGTTTTTGTTGTGATTGGGATTTGTTGTTGTGTTTAATGTCCATGCATATTTCTATTGGCTAATGACTTAAACAATTGGACTTAATTATAAGCTTAAAATTGATTTCAGCTGTAATATCGGGGGCCTAAAATTGTATCTCCCGCAGGTAAGTACTTTGGTGGAGTAAGATTTGATGACAAATACCGTCCAGTGTCAACACACTCAGCATTCTCAAATAGAGGAAAGAATAACCTCCTGGTGGTAGTTACATAAGTTCTATATATATATATATATATATATATATATATATATATATATTTGACCAACTATAAAGTTCTATTCATATTGCTTTGTTCCATCACTATCTCACAGAATTATTGTGATGTGAACAGCATAAATGCTTCACCGGACGCAAACACCCACTAAGATTGTATTTGGTATATAAGAGCATCACCAATTAGATTAGACATTTTCTCATCCAAATTGTAAGGAATTCACCATATAAGAGCATAGATAAGGAATCAATAAAAACTGAAGAAAATGAATAAAAGGAAAATCGTTTAAGGAATAAGAAAAAAAAAACGATTCGAAGAGGTCCTTTTTTTTTTTTTTTTCAGAGAGGGAGTGAAAGGAGAGAATCAAAAGACAAGAATACAATCAAGAAGAGTAAGAACTTACGGATATGGAGAATTGCAGCAATTGGCTGTTGTGAAGTAAAGCTCTAAAACCTCTTGAAACAACGCTTCTGAATAGAGTTCTAATAGAAAATTTTCTTATTTTGTAGTATTTGTTATTGTGCTTAGGCAATGCTCTCTCAGCTTTGTATGAGGAAAAAAGGATTCCAATGTCTTCTTTTATCCTTAATACGACCGACTTATTAAATGCATTTACTCTTGACTTTGCTTTTTTGGTCTCTTTAGGTGTGGGACATGTGGGATGAACCCAATTATTAGTGCTATATGCAACTAATTTACTCCATTAAGAAAATAAAAGAGAAGAATATATGAGTAAGTTCCTGGTAACTAGTATAAAGTATTGTTCAGAGAAATTTTTAATTTTTTTGGAAACAATGGCGGATTCAGATCCTATTACATAATTGCCTTTTTAATAAAGGAATGGCCAATATTATTTCTGTGTTTGTGAAAGAGAAAAGAGGGGGACTCACATCCTCTGTTTTCAGTCAACAACACTTGTTTGTTTATTTATTTAAACAGAGCAGGTTTAGGTTCATGGTTATCCGCTGTAAAGTTTGTTAATATTGTTTTCTTCAATTTCGTTTCATCGTGGACAGCAGAAATGCTCTGGTGGAAAACTTTTTTATTTATTTTATTTTTAAATACCAGCTTTGTACGTGGAAAGTTGAAAAGCTTGATCATCAATAAATATTAAATGCAAGTACTTTCGGTGGAAAATTCTACCCTCCAAGTGGGGCTCACTTCCACTTCCGGGGAAAATTAAATTCTATGGACTTTCGGTGCTCTTTTTTATTTTTGTGTTGACCTTGCATTGACCCCTCTTTTTAGAAAGATTATCCAATGGGGCAAAACTATTTTCGAACATGTGAGAGCGTGAGACATGGGATGAACTTAATTAGAGCTATATGCAAGTAATTTACTCCCCCATTAAGAAAAGAGAAGAAAGATAAGTTTAAGGTAACTAGTAAAGTTTTGTTTACGCGTTATCATGCTTTTATGAGACATGGGATGACAATTACTCCTATATATTCTACGTAATTTTTTGGAAGTTCTGTTCTAATTGCTTTTTGAAAAACTATAAAGTTATTCTTATTTAAATGCTTAGTAGAATTTAGAAACTTTATGACTAATACATCTACTAATTAATTTAATATAAGCAAAATGCAAAATAACTATGCACTTCAGGTCACAAATAATTTGAGAAAAAAAAAAGTACACATATAGGGTGAATTAGACATTTACTTAAGAACAAATAATGTGAGAAAAAAAAATGATGACTATGCTTCTTTAAAATGAATAAAAGGATCATTCAGCAAATAACGTAATTGTTCTTTAAAAAACTGAACATGCCAGTTAATGAAAGGGTGTCCAAAAAATTCAGGCTGATAATAGCAAATTAATCTATTCCATGCCTTTTCATGAAGTGTTGTCATTGGTTCCATTTTTTTCATTGAATTGGTTGTTGATTTTTCAAATTTTAGAGAAAAACTTTTACATTTATATGAGGTAAAAAGTAAAAATTTCACCAAGTAGGATTATATTGGGCTTATTTCTTTGCAGACTGAGAGTATGTGTATAACTACATTGTTTGTCATTTTTTGATCTTTGTGAGTGATGTTGCCATTAATCTTTTCCCTTTTGTACAAAGTTCATACCTTTCACTAGGACAATGTATTATGAAGATACTGCAAGGCAATGCTTCTGCGTTAGCTAGATCCGTTTATAAGACTCAGTTTTATAAGACCCTAGTCACTTTATTTTATAAGACTGTATTTAATTTTTAATTGTTATTTTTGGATTGACTGAGTACCTTCAAGAGAGAGATGATTATCAACCATTTTTAAAAATACGATAAACAATTAGATTTAGAACCCTCTGTGATTAAGAACAAAGAGATTGACACTGTGATTTGGGAAAATTATGTACTTAACTAAAACTTTCCTTGTGCTCAGTTTCATAGTCTGAGAAGAAAAAAAAAAAAAAAAAAAGAAAGAAAGAAAGAAGAGAGACAATAATTGAAGAGGAAATCTATTAGTATTAAGTTGAAGAGTTGAGGAAAGTTGTAGGAAGCTTCATGATTGGAATTAACTTCTTGGTGGCCAGCATGGATTGAGATCACTAACGCAATTACTAAAAATGGTTGAGATTGATAGTTGCAAAAAAGAAACTTTTTAATCTTAACTATTGATTAAAAAAAGTTAAAAAAAAAAATATATATGAGAAGTAAAAAGTGAAAAAAATTGGTGAGACAAAGGAAGTTAAATTGTACCCGGTGCAATACCTACCAGATCCTAATATGTTATTGAGAACTTGTGGACAGTGATGGTTTGTACTTTGTACTTTAATGTTGTGTTGAGTTCTGTTCATGTTAGAGAGCTTAGGAAAGTTCCTCGAAGTTTCCGGATTGACTCTTAGTCCAATTGTAAAAATATCAAAATTATAATTTTATTTACGCTTTTCATTATTTTCATATGGTAAATAAGTCATTGACAATTATTCGAAGCAATTATGTGACATCATGACAATGATTAAAAAAGAAAAAGTGAGTGATAATGGTGAATTTCATAATTAATTTAGACGGACTACAGTTCCCTCAAAAAAAAAAAAAAAAAAAAAAAAAGACAGACCCAAGAAAAGATCTATTGATTTGTTTAATGCTATATACAGGCTGGCTCAAGCTATTTGGGGCCAAAGGTGATATTTTAAAAGGAATTTTATTTATTTATTTATTTATTATTTAAATGTCTATTAAATGTTAATAATTTTTTATTTAAAATTTATTTTTCTTATATTTTGATGTTCTTATTAAGAATTTTTATATTACAATCTATTTGAACATCATTATAGTTATTTTTTATTCTCAACTTCCTGTTGTATCATTTTATTATATTCTAACAACTTTTTTATATAAATTTCTTGTTTACTTGTGAGATTAGTGAACTAAAGTTTTTTGTCATAACTGGTTAATTTCTAGTAACAAATTTATTTAGAGATCTTTTTTTAAATTCAATTAATTATTTTTTATTTATGTTGAGCTTAAAAAAATTTAGGGTGGTTAGTGTCACAAATATGTTTTAAGGATAAAAAAATCATAATATTTTTAAAATTTATATATAATAATTACTTTTTTTCTAGGTTAGCTAGTGGTCAAGCAGGAAAATAAGTGTTATTCAAAGAAGCTGAAAAAGAAAAATAATTAATTAATTTTTTAAATGACAATATGATTTTAAATTTTTTTAAATTATATATAGAAAGAGAGAAATATGTGATTAGCTTAGAATTAACTTACCTAAAACTACTTAAACTCATCTACTTAACTAACTAACTAACTATCAAACTCCGTCAAAATCATAACTTTAATTAACTTTATTACGTTTTTCATGATTTTCATCAAGTAAAATTTCCAAATATTTCTAAAATCAAAACAAAATATTATCTAACTTTTATTGCCCGCTTGAATTGAGAAGAGGGAGAGGAAGTAGAGTAAAGTTGGCCGGAAATTAGCCGCTTGTTGGAACCAGATAATTGAGCTTTCTTTGATTTCCTCGCACTTGCTCCACTCCTAAAAAATTAAAAATATCAAAGTTACTGACTTTTTATTCTTTTCATGATTTTCATAGCGTGAAATCTCTAAGAATTATTATAAAAAAAACAAAAATATTATCTGACCATGAAACTTATATACCGAGGGGAAGGCAAAATTTTAACAAATCAAACTGTTGAACAATTTTAGATTCTTTTCGTAATGCTTTTTAGCGAATTCTATTATTTTCCTCTCTCTCTCAAAAAAAAAAAAAAAAAAAGAATTCTGTTCTTTACAATAAGTTTACTAATAAGTTGGTCACTTTGGTTTGGTGGAGCATCCATTAAACATATGACACAACCCCTTACTACTTAGTTCATTGGTACTACCAACCAATTAAACAAGAACGATACACTGAAGTCCTGCAATTAAAACAACTGGTTCTATTTTCTGTTGTATACTAAGGTTATATTAAACTTTATAACAGTAATTTTTTAGGGGTCATCGGCTTTAAAAAAAAAAAAAAAAAAAAAAAAAAAAAAAAAATTGGGAAGTGGGACAATAGGTGTAGCTTCATGGTTACCTGCTAAAAGTATATTGATATTGATTTTTTTTCCATTTAGAAGTAGTAATCATAGTGTGGACTGCAAAAATGCTTTAGTAGAATTTGATCATCAATACATGCAGTAGTATTGGGAGGAAAACTCTACTCTCCTTGATTGTAGTGTTTTACTTTGGCCCACTTCTAGTTCCAGGGAAGATTATCCAATGAAGCGAGGTAAACTCTCTGCACTTTCGTGCTCTTTTTGATTTTTGTGTTCACCTCCATGACCCATTTTTCGGAAAGATTATATGATGGGGCATCTATTTTCAAACATGTGAGACATGTGCATGTGTGGATTCTAATCTCGTGAGAGATTACATCACTTGACCAGTTTACAAATAGAGAAAATAGAAGACACACATTGTCATCGTGTGAGTGTTTTTTTTTTTTTTTTTTTTTTTTTTGCGGAATGAAAAAAAGGGGATCTCCAGTGTGAGCTCATTGGCCCCACGCCACGTGACGACAATTTATAATACCACGTGTACCACACAGGCCTTGCTGGTGCTATCGTTCAAACCAGTCATCTCTGAGTGTTAGGACAAAAACTCCTATCATCAAGACACACCCCTGTGTGGTGTCATCACTAGAGTGTGTGATCAGGAAAAAATTCCAATTTATTTTGCTTTTCTCTAATATAATATAGAGGCTATTATAAGGAATGGTCAGCATAATTTGAATTTTTTATTTTTTATTTTTGGGATATAAGAAATTTGTCTCATCAAACTATTTCATTTTCTATCTATATATGAGACACCTAGAACAAAGTAACATAGCTACGATTTAAGTTCACGAGGGAGAAATTTATAACTATCATACATGCATCAGGAGCTATCGTCCGCTCCTAATGATAGTTCTTTATCATTAGACTAAGACACCAAACGGTTTTTGGTATAGGTGGGGATTGAACCCTAGATCTCTTATTCAACCATCAGAGACTTTACCAGTTGAGGAACCCACATACATGCATTTTTATATACTCACAAACATATGTTAATTTATATGAGCTTACACGAACAAGCACAACACATGCATTATAATTTATATATATAATATTTAAGGCCAATTTATATAATAAAATACCACTCATGAGAATATGAAGCAGTATTTTTAATGTTAGCAAACTCAAAAATATAGTATATCTATTATATAGTATATAAAAGAGTAAGTTGTATTGTATTTTCTTAGTCAAAATTCCACTTATAATTCTCAATAATGATTTTTAATAATTCCATGATCATCAATACAGTTTATATCCGTTTTTGTTAGTCTCATAAAATGATTAAATTATTACAATTTTAAACCATATAGTAACCATTTGTGCGTCTAAACTTTTAAAGAAAAGAATATCATTTTTTTAAGTTTATATAATTAGTTCCAAATTTTATTAGTCATACATTTTTATGAAAAAAAAAAAAATCAAAACATAAATAATTTAAACTCATAACACTTTGAAAGGTAGACAATCGGTTTTATATCTTTTTCCTCTTAAATTATAATTTTTTCTTCTATATTTATTTATTTACCCTTTTTTTTTATAACTTGTGAACATTAGATTTTAATTTGATATAACAAGAAACCCGCTGGACTCCCTTGGTTCCATTGTAGTTGGAACCCTACAGACCCATAATTGGTTAACCATGACTAAATTAAGCCAATACAAAGTCCGGAGTTTCTGATGGTTGAATAAGATATCTAAGGTTCAATTTTTACCTACACCAAAAACCGATTAGTATCTTCTTCTTATGATAAAAGATATAATCATCAGAAGCGGATACCATAGGTTGAAATTGCTTGAAACTTTATAAAAAAAAATTGAAAGAAAGAACATATCTATTGCAGATTTTATTTTATTTTTAATTTAAATATAAACAAATAAATAATCTAATGTTATTTCAACTATAGCATGTAATATTGTTCAGATAGTTGGATAAAGATTCCCTTGCAGTATTAATCTTGATTAGTTACTTTAATAAAATAAAAGCAATCCGTTCACTTTGTGACCTCTACAAAGCCACTTTTATCTGCCATTACCAAACAACTTTTCCTCACTATGATAATTTCTCAGCATCTTCCGCTAAAGGAGAGGTGACTCCACTGATGTCCCCTTCTTGTCCTTCAGCGAATTGACCTGAAAAGAAAGTTCACATGATTCCTTCCTCGTCATTTTCACTTATGCTACATGGAAAAGCCAGTACTTTGTGGAAAGTTGAAAAGCTTGATCATCAATAAATATTAAATGCCAGTACTTTCGGTGGAAAATTCTACTCTCTTTGATTTTAATGCTTTACTTTGCAATTTGCATTTACCCAAATCACAAAATCCACCGACCCACTAAACCCAACACATAAGTTTCAAAGGAATAAATCGTAGTATATCCTAATAAATCTTAGAACCACAATATTGTACAAAAAGTACATTCAAATAAAATTTAAAACTGAAGTAAAACAATTAGAAGGAAGATAAATTAGAGAAGAGGGAAAACATTTTGTTGTGGAGATTTTTATTTCAAGGAGGGAAGTAAAAGACATAAATGTGTACAATTGGTTATAAAGCTCTTGAACCTCTTAAAACAATGCTTCTGGACTTTCTCAAAAAAAAAAAAAAAAAAAAAACAATGCTTCTGGATACAGATCTAAAGTTACTTTTCTTTTATCCTTAATTAATACCCCGACTAGTTATTCTTAAATGCATTTACTCTGGACTTTGCTTTTTTGGTTTTCTTCTTTAAACGTGCCATATCATATGGGATGAACTTAATTAGTGCAATATGCAAATAATTTAATGCCCCATTAAAAAAATGGAAGAAAAGAAAGTGTAAATTCGTGGTAACCAGTGTAAAGTTTTGGATTACACTTTATTTTGCTTTTATTAGAACTTTTTTACTTGCTTTAGAGGAAACTTTTTATTTTAGTACATGAGTGGAAATTTAACTCGACACATTCTGCGTGGTTGAAAAGAAGGAAAAGAGTAACTTTCTGGTGGCTAGCTATAGCCCATAAAGTCCTCTGTTTATATTGCTTTTTGACCAATTATAAAGTTTTATTCATATTAGTATGCCATCGAGATGAGTCACTCATAAATGCTTTAGTGGAATCTATAAAGTTTATGACCAATAATGCACCCACTAATTAATTAATTCTTTGCAGAGTATGTATATAGCTGTGTTGTTTGTCGATTTTGGATCTTTGTGAGTGATGTTGCCATTAATCTTGCCCTTTGGTATAAAGGTGAGACCTTTCACTATGTATAACACATGATGAAGTTATTTTCTATTTGCTTTATGTGCAAAGCAATGTTTACCTATGAGATTTGGGGACTAAAATTTTTTATTTAACTTATTTTTAATGAGTTTTAGTTAGTTCAATTGGTAAAGTCTCTAATTGTTGAATAAGAAATTTGGGGTTCAATCCCCGCCTACATCAAAAATCAATTGGTGTCTTGGTCTGATGATAAAAGAGTTATAGCAGATGTCATAAGTTGATACTCTCTCAAAAAAAAAAAAACTTGTTTATTAATTGCTAGTAATAAATTTAGAGATTTATTTTTTAATTCAATTAATTATTTTTTAATTATGTTGGGCCTAAAAAAATTTAGGGTGGTCCAAATATATTTTAAGGATAAAAAAAATCATAATATTTTTACAATTTATATATAATAATTACTTTTTTCCAGGTTAACTAGCGGTACCAAAAAGAAGGAAAAAAAGTATTATTTAGGGAAACTGAAAAAGTAAAAAATTAATTATTATTTTTTAAATGACACAATATGATTTTAATATAGCACTGTAGTGGAAGATAAATTAATTTTTATCTTGATGGCAACGATTGGAAACTTGATGGCAACGATTTCAAAGGGTACCCTTTCCAATCAAGAAATCTTAAGCTATTGGGAAGATGTTTAAGATCATTCGTAAGATGAACGCCACAAATTTTGAGCAATTTTAGATATTGCAGCTTTGCAAAGGCTTCGGGATTCCAATCTACCATTTCTGGTACATAAAATTCTAGTACTATGCCTTGAACTGCCTCTGTTCCCTAATAATAAGAATAAGAGAGATTTGTATAAAATGTATTATTACTAGACTATTATAATTTAAGCTCCATTATTCTTTAAAAAAAAGATATGTTGAATAATATGATAAGATATATGCTTAGTTTCTCTCATACCCTTTACTGTAGTTTTTGTCTGCACAAACAAAAGGGATTAGTGAATTGCAAAATGTAGAATGACCAAACTTACTCTATATTAGACTTTGTTAAATAATATAAAAGAGTATACACTCAAGTTTTGAAAGTAACCTCTTACCTTATTATTTGTGAGTACATTGTTAATGTCCCGAAATGACCATAGTCCGCTATGCTTTCTAGGTTCTTTGGGGCACTCTTGATAAACTATATCCTTACCCATTTATTGTAGTAAATCATGCATCCACAATCTATTGCCACGAACTTTTATGAGAGATTTCTCAACAAGAACCTCCATTCCAACATTAGGGGAAAGGTGAAGATAAGCTAGTATTTTTACTACATCATTTTTGATCTTATGATTAAAGAAACACGCAATGTGTAGGAATATTTCCTTCTCTGCCTCATCTAGTCCATCAAAACTTATTTTAAGTACTTCGAGAATTTCATTATTAGGAAATTCTTTAAGCTTATTTAATGTGCTTTTCCATTTATCAATACTTCTACCGAACAAAAAAGAACCCAAAATCTCAATAGCTAAAGGAAGACCATTAGCATAATACACAATATCTTTGGATACCTCTATATAATCCTTGGGAGGATGGACTTTTTTAAAAGCTTTCAAACTCAAAAGATGAAGAGCTTCATTATAATTGAATCCTTCAACGTCAAATATTTCATCTACTTCAAGTATTTCTAGTAAATGTCTATCCCTTGTTGTTATGATAACTCTACTACTTGAACCAAACCAAATACGCTTCTCAGCTAACTTATTTATTTGGTCTAATTGATTTGCATCATCAAGAACGAGAAGAATTCTTTTATGACGTAACCTATTCTCGATCACTGAAACTTCATGACAAACATCTGGTATGCTCATACTTTCATTGAAAATTTGAAGAATAAATTGTTCTTGTAATTGCGCTAAATCCTCTTTTTCATAAACTTCCCTAACATTAGCAAGAAAACAACAACCTTCAAATTTATTAGAAACCATATGAAAAACAACTCTAGCAAGATTTGTTTTACCAATTCCCCCCATTCCCCAAACCCCTATAATACGAACATCATTTAATCCCATAGTCAAACATGACTTCAATTTCTCCGCTCGAGAAATTATTCCTACTTGGTCTTTGATATCTTTTGAGCATGCATAAGTCAATCTATGCCATAGCTCTCCCACAATGTTTTGGATAATTTTTGATTTTGGCCTGCAATTAACAGAGAACAGTATATTTTGGGTTCAAACCACAAAAAATGGTCCGAAAGAAAAAAAGTAGAAATCCAATGTTTTATTATGTTAAGTGAATAGAAACTTATAAGTTAATTGGCTCAAGACAAAATAGAAAGAATCACGAACATGTATGTAGGTATGCTTATGGTTCAAAACAAGATTAAAGATAAGGAAGAGTATTTTTTTTTATAATTATTTAAGAAAGAAATATGTCAAATAGGATTAATTACCTATTTGCCTTATTATTATTACAACTATCATTAAGCCCCTCCCCGCTATAAATGTAATTATGTTTTCAATATATGAGAATACTACATCCACAATATTTTCACAACACTTTTACAATAAATCATGAGTGGTAAGTTGTTATTGGTTCTAAACTTCTAATTTGAATCCACAACTTAAATTACTTTTTCGCCCACTCATAATAGCTAATAACAACCTATCACTTAAGATTTATTGTGAAAATATTGTGGACATAACATTTTTCATAATATATTGGAGTGGAAGTTCAATAAAAATCCAAATCATCATATATATTAAATTAATGTGCAAATTATTTTAAAAATCAATTACGAATCGAAATTAGATTCTAAATGAACTCCAATTTTGTTTAATTGTCCACTAATTTGATGCCAAGTTTCCTTTTAATTGTCCACTAATTTGATGCCAAGTTTCTCTATATTTTAAAGGGCTTTCAATTTTTGCCTTGTGTCATTCAATCTCTCATTTTGTATAAAATTTCTTTACATGTATTTTCATAAATATAAACTTACAAAAAAAATCATAGTAAAAGTATATTATATTTATATGTAAAACTTTGAATGCATAATACTTACAACCTATTGAAGACAAATTTTAAGTGCTTCTAAAACTACTTCTAACCCTTTTTATATGGATCCCATATGAAACCACTTCTAATCTATTTAAACTAATTTGGATTTTCTTTTAAAAACAAAAAACTTATTATTGATCGAACTATGAATTTTAATGAAAAAGTACATGATGCTCTAAAACTTGGTTATTCATATATTATTTTAAAAATGAACACTTGAAAAAAAAAAATCACAATAAAAAAAAAATTAAGTTAAGAAGTAACAATTTTTTTTATTTTTTATTTTATAAAATAAAATAAACAAGAATGAAAAATTTGCCAATTTTGCCAAATAATATTCTTAAAAGGATATTTTAAGAGTTGATAAAATATAGGAATGACCATCATAATATTAAATTTATGTAAAAATTATGATATGCATCTAATTATATTTATTGTAAATGTATCTATGCTAAGGTTACAAGCTAGTTAGATTCTAATGACACTTCAAGTTTGTGCCAAATATCATATCAGTTAGATTTCACATATTCTAATTTTGTGTGAATTCCCTCTCGTTGTGTGTGTTAAAAATACTTAGTATTCTAAAAAAAAAAAAAAAAAAAAAAAACTTGATGCCTAGTAAAAACCAAGGAAGACGATTTCGTACCGGTATTTAATCTGATCTACTGGTTTTCTCCTCTTCACGCCGGATGGGCTCTCTCTAGCTCTTTGCCCTTTACGCCATTGATTTTTTCGGCTTAACGCTGGGACGATATTGCTGACTGGAGGTGAATGGTGGCACCATCGATTCGTTGACGTTGCGAAATGGGGCTTAAAGCTTAGAGTAATAGATAGAGAAAGAGAGGTTGAAACTAAAAGCTTTAACTTGAACACAGAGAAATAAAGTGTGTTTTGAGGTCTGAAAATGTGAAATGGGAAGTATACAAGCAATAACATGTGAATGTAGAAAAACTTGATAAACTTTGGAAGCCATGATGACAGGTTGGCTCTTTTTTTTTTTTTTTTCCCCCTCAGTTTTTGTGAGTTCCAATGGCAGAATAGGTAGCTTTTTAAATTTTTATTTTTTTTGGTTTACCATTACCACCCACAAGTAGTATCTCATATCTCATTACCACCCACAAGCTTTTCTAATAGTATAATATTTTTGTACTAACGGTAAACTCGAAATGGTACACCGGTATTGACTAGTATCTAAAATATATCATACCGCTGGCCAGACCGGTACAGCATTCGGTACGGTATTGACTTTCTTAGTAAAAACTAGTACACTCATTTTAACCATTTAAAATTTTCTAAAAAAAAAACTATCGTATCTATTAAAAAAAACTATCATTAATTTAATTATAAATTTCTATGAAATTTTTTACTATATTCTAAAAATTGTCTTTACCTTTTCATTACCTCTTCATAATAAATCAACTTTCACAACTTACATGAAAAATATAAATAGTTACACGAAAATAATGAAAATTAGGTTAAGAAATATTAATTAAGTATAAGAATAATTCAGCAAACAATATGTTCTTTTAAACTAAAATAGGGCAATTGATAATGAATAATTTACATCTCTAGCAAATGTTATCAATTCTAGAAAGTAATATTGTTAAAATAGATAGGAACCTCTAATATGTATCTAATTAAGTTTATCATTAAATGCGAATGTACTTATAAAATAAGTTACAAGCTAGTAAACAAATTGATTTGAAGCTCTTTTTTCAATAAAATTTTATTTTGACAAATTATTTTTTGTAAATATCATTAATTCCTACACTACTTTAAATGGAATTAAGTATGATTCGATTTCAAATCTCTTCTTCAATTTAAAACAAAAAGAATATGTTAAATTAAATTACCCATCCTGCAAATGCCACCCTGAGAGATTGGCCACTTCTCTTAAAGTAGCTCTCCGTTTCTGCACCTTCTTTTTGTTCTCCTTTTTGTGTTTAACAAAAGCTTCTGCAAAAGTTCCTGTTTGCTTTCGTACATCTGATGGGTCCACTTTATAAAAAATAGGTAGAATTGTCATTCCAGTCTCTTTCATGCATTTAATGATCTTTGCAAATTCATCTAGGCACCATATTGAAGATGCATAGTTTCTTGAAAGAATGACAATAGCAAATCTCGATTCTTCAATTGCTTTCAAGAGCTTTGGTGAAATTGATTTTCCTCTCTCAAGTTTTTTATCATCTCTAAAGGTAAAAATGCCTTTTTGTTTCAAAGCAAAATATAAATGGTCTGTAAAACCATTGCGTGTATCCTCACCTCTAAAACTGAGGAATACATCATATGTCCAGCAAGGTGTGAAAGAAGAAGATGATGAGGCTCTTTGAGTGCCCATAGAAGCCATTGAAAATATTCTGATAAACCGTGAACCATAATTTATTAGATAACAAAGTACATTCAATTAACATTGAACAAAAAATTAGAAGGAAAATAAATAAAAGAGATGGATTCAAGAAAAGTGAGAACTTAGGATTTGGTGAATCACAAGGATTATAAAGCTCTAAAACTTCATGAAACAACGCCACCGGATATCTGATACTAGAAGAAATTGTAAACTTTTATATATATATTCTTTTTTCTTTCTTTTTTTATTCTTAGGCAATGTCCTATCTACTGTGGTTTTTGACCAATTTAAGTTCTTTTCATATTGCTTTCATTCTATATGTTCAGAATTCAGATGCTGCTATGATGTGATATCCATTGTGCATGATTTCTTTATCTTTTTGATATGCCATTATGATGTGATTAGC